>SFZH01000008.1:10653-1245188 GCA_021234535.1 Stichopus chloronotus
AGGGATGACCTCTAGCGACCTATGACAAAGTTTCTATTTTTAGAGAAATGACTGGGACCGGCAACCGAGAGAGCGATGACGACATAGGCCGGTATTTTTACTGCTTAACTTTCAGTTAAATTAAAAGAAAAAAACTATTGTTTACAAGCTTACGAAAGTAATACATTAAACAAACTTTAAAAAAATGAACGGTTAGATCAACTAATTATTTACAATACAATCTAAAATCTAAAGAAGCGCAATTTGACTTACTAAAGAAGGATTTTTTACAATACGATCGAAATATTCTTTAACTTTTACGTTACATTTACAGCTTAACTTTCAGTTAAATTAAAAGAAAAAAAACTATTTTTTTACAAGTTTACGAAAGTAATACATTAAACAAACTTAAAATATGAATGGTTGGATATACGAATTTTTTTACAATACAATCTAAAATGTTTCTTAATATCTCTTACGTCATATTTACATATTATCGTTACAACGGTGAATATACAGGTTTGTGAAAGGAAAAAACTACTAGACCGCCCCTATGGCTCCATTTTTAAACTGCACTTTTACTTTTAATTTTAACTTTTACGTTATATTTACTGCTTAACTTTCAGTTAAATTAAAAGAAAAAAACTATTTTTTAACAAGCTTACGAAAGTAATACATTAAACAAACATTAAAAATAAATGGTTAGATCTACTAATTTTTTACAATACAATCTAAAATGTTTCTTAATATCTGTTACGTCATATTTACACATTATCGTTACAACGGTGAATGTAGAAGCTTGTGAAAGGAAAAAAATTACTAGACGGCCTCTATGGCTCCATTTTTTAACTGCACGCTTGTTATTCTCCGCTGACACCACGGGCATTGTTTAGGATCCAGCAGTGCTACACAGATCTGACAAATATGTTTGTGCTTGCAAGGTAGCAGCATTACAACGTCGCTTGAGGTCAACGCTTCACAATTAAAGCAAATGCCACGGTGATGTTTTGCAGAACGGATGTCCCACTTTTCG
Organism: Stichopus chloronotus; assembly: GCA_021234535.1. Taxonomy (NCBI): domain Eukaryota; kingdom Metazoa; phylum Echinodermata; class Holothuroidea; order Aspidochirotida; family Stichopodidae; genus Stichopus; species Stichopus chloronotus. The sequence goes on from SFZH01000008.1 coordinate 11,666, forward strand.
TTGGATCCTTCCAGATCTTGTACGTTACACGAACACAAAAAAGAAGAAGAGGAAGAAGAAGAAGGAGCATTCGCAGTAGTTTCCCATTTCGTAGATTTCTCAGCTTCTCTACGGTGGACGGTAAACGTCTTTCTTCGTTGAATGGATTTTTCATTAGGTACGTCTCCAACCAATCATCGTCTTCGGAATCGTTACTGTTGTTGTTGTTCTCTTGCCTCGTTCCAGAGGTTGAAGGGACATCTCGCCTTTCTACCGTTCGCCTTTGGACACACCTCCGCTTCTACCGTTCGCCTTTGGGCACGCCTCCGCCTCTACCGTTCGCCTTTGGACACGCCTCCGCCTCCTTTTTGCAGGTAGAGAGTGAGTCTCTTCCTCACTCTCTGATGAAACCAAAATGGTTTCCACCATTCTCGTTACCTAGGGTGGTTGCTGCTTAGAAGCCATGGTCAGTAGCTTCCAAAACTTCGCCAAGAGCGGTCGAAATTTTGGAAAATCTCTGTTCTCCGACATCTGTCTCGGCATCTCTTCAACTTCCCCGCCATCGGAGAGATGCTGGCCAACAAACTGAGAAATGTTTCTCCACTGTGCTTCCATGGTAGTCGTTAACGTAAAATATTTAGTAAGTGCAAAAGGTAAATTTAAGTTCCTTTCAGTCTTAAGTCACGTGTAGTTTACAAATTCAATTGCTCAAGCTGTAATGCTTGCTACATAGGGAAAACCCATAGACACTTGGCTACAAGCATTTCTGAACAACTTACATCTGACAAGAATTCACATATTTACAAACACATCAAAAAATCTCCAAACTGCACTCGCAAATGCAACCAAAACTCTTTCAAAATTATCGACTCAGCTCCCACTAAGCTCCAACTTCGGATAGAAGAAAGTGTACACATCAGCTGGGAGAAACCTAATCTAAACAAACAGCTCGATAGTCCATTGTTCACTTTGTTCCATTAATTTACTTTTCTCATGTTTTTTCTTCTTTCTCTGCAATTTGTCACAAATTCCATGCATTAGAGTTCATTTCAGTTTGTACCTGACAATAAAAGCAGTGCTTTTTGAAACATGTCGTACTTTCTGAATTAATTTGTTCACTTTTTTGATGTACTCTATAAAATCTGTGGTGTTTTCTGTCTTTATACTTTCAAGTTTTGTGCTACATAGACCATAGATAGACAGATAGACAGAAAGATTGATAGACAGATAGACAGATAGATAGATGCTGCGTGATAACAAAAGCTGACAACCAGCATGCTGGTATGAGGTAAAGATTCTGCCTGGTTTTTCAGATTTTCTGATTATGATTGCTCCTAAACTGAAATATGGAAGGTTTAAATGACATTTCAGACTTAATGAAAATTTTTCAATAACCAGGTGACAGTAAACACTATCTGGTGCATTAATTGTTATCTTTTTACAACATAGAAATGTGTTAGATTGAGATATGATATCATCATGTTATCAGTTTGGGGCAGTGACTGATGTTGGACACTAATAAGCATAATAATGCAATGTTGATAACTTTCCCATATCAGGATTTATGTTCATTTTAGGAATGTTGTGCAGCAGGATACTCAAATAAGTGATATTTCTCTTGCATTTTTCTTTAGATTCCACTTTTATTTAGTATCAATTGACTGGATATACTTTCGAGAAAAGTTACTTTTTTTCTGTATTTTTGATGAGTGCATCATTACGTGAAGGTTATCTTAGCTTTACCTTGAACTTATGTAAATGATAGCCATCTTGATGGGAAAAATGCTGGCATACAATGATATTTTGATATGTGGATAAAAGCATAAAGAGAATACCAGTTGGCTTGGGGGAGGGGTGTAAGGGGAAGGGCCCACCTCTCCTTTTGAGAAATACTTCAACTAATAGGTAACCTTAGATGCAACCTGATGCGACGTTTGGCACTTAGTGAGTCATACTTTTTTTTTTTTGAAAGAAATTGTTACTTCCTGAAAAAGATGTTTCAACAATTACTTTCTAGCAATCACCATCTATTGTTTTATGTGTCCTTTATTTCTTGAGAAATTTCCAACTACCAGGTGACCTTAGACAAAGTCTGGTGCAATACTTTGCATCTATCTATTGCTATCATATTTGTTTTGCCTAGAAATTCTGGTTCCAGTAAAAAGGATTATAAATGTTACTTCAAGGCCATTACAGTTTTTTTACATAGTTTGCTACAACTATCAATGATTGTATAACAAAGTGAGCAAGTTCTTGTACCAATAACTTCTGCAAATGATAGCCATCTTTATGAGAGTGAATTTTTCATAGCATTTGAAAAGTTTGGGAAAGCATGAGATGGTTGGCCTGGGAGAGAGTTGTAAGGGAAGGGGGTCCCCATCCAATTTTTGAGAGATATTCTTCCTACTAGGACTAGGTAACCATAGATGCAATCTGAGTGCAATATTTGGCATCTTTTGGAATTATTGTGCAGGACCGAAATATGAGACATTCAAATGGTATTTCAGATTAATTTAAGAAATTTGTTAGTTACCGAGCAACCTTAGACTCAATTTGGTGCAATATTTGAATGGTTCATCTTTTGATGTCATAAAATGTGCTACACTGAGATATCAAAAATTTTGAGACAATCATCACTCTGAGCATCTGAAATTGGGGGGGGGGGGGGAGACACCACTACACCCCTCAAGTCACAATGACTCTTGCTGAAGATACTAATAACTAATTCACCATAATAAATGTCAGTTCCTATGAAGTTTTTTAAATAGCTTTAATGAAGAATGCAAATCTAGGTCAATCTAAACTCTTTAGATGAATAAGATATTCCAATCTTCAAATGAAGAAACTCCATTCTGCATTCAGCACAAACAATGTGCACTTTATAATATTCTCAATGAGTCTAATGAATGATGTATTCAAAGATTGATTCCTCTTAATGTTTACTTTGGTGGTCATTAGCACCAGGGGTTGTAAGGCCTGACAATTCCCTGCTGTGGCAAAATGTAACCAATGCTGAGCTGATTAATGTGGGTTCAGAATCGGAGATGATTCACATGTGTCAGTATGTGAACTTGATGATGATAGACAGATTCATGTGTTTTCAGCACATGTTGATGAGATGCTGAGCTGATTCATGTGTTTAGTTTACGTTAAACTGATACTCAGCTGACTCACATTGTGTTAGTATGTGAACTTGATGCTGAGATATAATTCATGTCTTTCAGCACATGTTGATCTGATGCTGAGCTGATTCACATGTGTACGGTATGTTTTATAATCAGTCAATTTCTTTGGTCACTTCTTCTCCATCCCTCCAGAAACAGGATTGATACAATGATGGATGATAACAATGTGGCTCAGTGCATGATGGAGACTCTGAGAATGATGAGGGACAGAGGAGAACTTTGTGATGTCTTCCTCTCAGCTGGACATGAGAAGCAGCCAGCCCAGACCTGGCTTTGCAGACAAACATAATGGAACTCAAGGACTTCGCTTTCAATTTTGGGGTTGTAAACATAGAAGGGTTTATGGTTGAGGGACACAAGGCATTCTGCAATTTGCAACTGGATGAGTTGACTGACATTCTGTCCCAGAGGAAAATACAGGAGGTTTCACCTAGAGATCAAGCCAAAGCAGTCATGGAATGGTGCATCAATGAGCATTACTAAAGGGTGGAATGTCTGGACATACTGCTACACTATGTTACTGTCAATCATTCCAGCAGAAGCACCTTGTTGGCAGAGACCCACAAACTCCTAGATTCTGATGCACCTTGCTCCGCTTACTTGGATCTTATGGACTGCTTGTTTGACAAAGACAATTCATTGCAGGAGGGATCACTCCATTGTGATTCTGTAAATCTTCATTATCAGGGGTGAGAGCAATGACAACAAACCCTCCAATCAGGTATTTCTCTTTGACCTGAAGGAAAACAGCATTGCTCAACAAACTACTTTACCAAGCCGTTGTCTTGACCGTTCCGCAACTGTCATGGATGGCAAGCTGTATATTGCTGGAGGTAAAAGGTCAAACAATGCAAAGTCCAAGGACAGCACCAATCACTTCTATTCCTTTGACCCAGATTCAAAGGAATGGTCCAATCTCCCTTCCATGCAAAAGCACAGGTCAGTTTTTCTCGCTGGTGATGTTATATATGCTGTGGCTGGTAAAAATAGCCAAGGCTCTCTGGCAAGTGTCGAATGTTATGACCCAAAGAGCAGAGTGTGGTCTTATGTATCTCACACATACACTGGGCTCTTTGATCATGCCAGCACCACATTCTGCGGAATGCTTTTCATATCTGGTGGAGTTGTTGCAGGCCGACACTTCACTTATTCCTTGAAACATTACAATCTCAAGATTAATAAATGGATCCACATGTCTCCAATGACTCACAAGACAGCTTCCATGCAATGTGCACAGCTCCTGAGAAGCTCTATGTCACAGGGGGGAACACTTGCGATCGGTCGGGGAAACGGTTTGATTGCAACTTTATTGATCAGTACAGTCCAGACAATGACCAATGGACCTTCTTGATGTCAATGCTACAGCCAGTCAGTCTGACTGGAACAGCTGCCTTCAGTCGCAATATATTCGTAGTTGGAGGATATTCTGTGAAGAGAGGAAACAAGTTTGCTGAAATTCAGAGGTTTCATCTGAAAACAAAACAATGGAGTATTGTGGGAAATATTCCCATAGCAACCATGAGACTGGCAGCCTGTTCAAGTAGATAATTACTTTTAAATTGAATTGAAATTTATTGTTTTATCACATGAATATGTGCAAATATGAAAGGAAGTCCCCCAAAAAGACAAAAGAGGCTTAACAATGTGGAGGACTCCCAGAAAACAAAAGAAAACAGAAAATGTAGAGAAAAAATATAGATTTTCAAGGTAATCAGCTTACTTACAAAATCACAGTGTCAGTGTCCTGGTACAACTCTTAGAGAATGGATTGTATTATATCTGAAAATATAATATGATACAAAGAGAAAAATAATATTTTTAAATACTTCAACACACCAACTGTAACATTCATGCTGTATTGATGTATGTTCCTTGAGTGTTTAGTGTAGTAGTTGTGGATAATATCATCAGTACTAGTTAAAAAGTTCATAAATGCATCTCAAAGTAAACCATTCTGTAGCAGCATTGACATGAAACAAGTTTATAAGCTTAAATAAGTGAAGATCTCTAGAGAGGTGGGTTCGTGTGATTACCTATGTTTAAAATCTGTCTAATAGGTTTTTTCTTAAGTAAACTCAGTTGATTGAAGATCTTATTCAGAGGCAAACGCATTCTCGTCTTATTTAAAGTGAGCTGAAACCCACGTTTGTTCTTGTCAAACACAAAATTTGAATTTTTGTAATAGTCCTTCATTGGCATTGCTGAGAAAATATACAGCAATATACCGTCTTTACAGCAAAAATCATATTTTTGACTGGCTGTGTGAAAACTGGGGCGTGGCTTGGGTCAGGCGTGTGACATCACTGGATCAAGTCAAGCGTGCGCAGCGTACATGCAGGTATACAGGATTCTTATGTTCAACATTGATTGATAAATGGTGGGTAACATTGGTAAAAAGACACAATGCACCAACTGCATACAAAAGAATAGATGAATGTAAAAGTTCACGCACATCTCTGTCACTAAGTTTGATGCAACTGTGGCCCCAGTGCTGGGTTTAAGTCGTTTTTGATCGACTACGAGAAAATATTGTTTTATCTCCCCCTCCCCCCCCCCCAAAGAAAAAGAAGCTACAGTTGAAAATTGAGGTAATTTGTCAGTTCCTCATCATTTCATTGTACCAACAGCTGGGATGTTTTTGCTTTTACTGCTCTGTTGGTGACTTTTTTTTAAAGTGGTGGACCCTTCACAGTACGTTTGAACATGTTCACATGCTAGGCCTAGAGTGATGCAGTAAGGTCTATAGCCATACATGTAACCCATACTGTTTTTGACACATAATTCAATTAAATCCTGTCTCAAAGTAAACATGACCGTGTATTTTAAGATATACTTAGATAATTGTTGCATTATTAGTCTTATATTGACAAATTTTGGGCTCGAATCTTTGTTCTTCGCTCCTATTCATAACAACAATTTCTCATAGCCTAGCCCTAGGCCTAACTTACTTTATGCCAAGACCTAGCCTGACTTAGGCTTCACTGGACACTTAGGCCTACAATGAGGTAGTTAGATTTGCTAACTTACCACTGTCAGTGCATATGCCTTCAAGCAAATGCAATACAGCAAAAGTTGAAAAGTAGCATTCCATGCCTAATGTAAGTTTATATGTGAAACAACAGAGGTTTTAAATGGCAGCATACCTTATTTAATTCCACATTTTTGGTTTTTTAAGGAGGGGGTAGGGTTCTAGCATGTAGGCCCAGGATGGTATTGTAGAAACCTAGTAAGTGGCTCAAGTTGTACCGATAGTTCACTAAGATGACACTTAGTGACTTTGGTTCAATGGTGGGCATGGAGGATGGTCATTACATTGAAAACTTCAGCATGTGCTGTCTGTGACTGACTAGTATACCAAAGCGGTTGTAGGGTATCACATACTGAATACTGACAGAGATTGTTGAAATGACAGGAATTGTTGCAGGAACATTAGCCATAACATTAGTCTTTGAAGAACACCCGGCAGTGAAAAAAATGACTGAAATCAGCAAGAACACACTCTCATAGTCTATTTGAGAGACATATATTTATTCACAGAGACATATATTGCATTTCAATGAAACTAAAAACAAATGGTATTCCCCACAAGCTTGTTAGCCTACTAAACATCAGGAGTTTAGGCTTATCAATTGAAGTCACATGGCTTAAATAGATTTCAAATGCCTCTCAGAACTGACACATTTAAAAGGTTTGTTTGAAAATTGACAGTTTGCTGGAATTTTCAAAGTCTTCACCGGATAATCGTTAGTTGCCACCCTGACACCTGCAATAAGGTCAGCTTGTGGGACCTCTGACCAGACAATTTAAAGCAACACATACTGCATAAATTACCATACAAAGGACTATCTCATGACTTAGTTTGCACCATACATTTTTGAATTTCTGCTGTTAGGCCTAAAAGTGAAGCAATAATTTAAGGGATGTCAGGCCTCCAGTTACTGTAGTCTAGGCCCAACTTCCGTCTCTTTCAGTCTTAGTTTCAGTACCTCAAATCCCAATGTAATTGTTCACACCTGTAATAGTTTAAAACTCCAGTAGCAATGTTTCACAGTCGCCAGTGGATCAGAATGTGAGCAAATTAACCTGTTCATTTACTTGTTGCTTATACCTAGGCTTATTCAATTTTAATAGACATAGCCTCTTGAGGCTGTAGAGTTAGGCTTGGGAAGCAGTGTAACTGTAAACGAAACAAGTAAACAGTTCACTACAGTGGTGTCATCTAAATTTCTGCAGTTGGTCTGCGGCCTAATAATTGCAAAAATTGTTGCAATTTGATGCCTACTACCTAAGTCTATGGGTTTCAGAATCTCCTATAACGTTGGAAGTTGGGATGACACACAGTGCGCATCGTATCGTTCTTAGCAAAATGTTAGCCCTAAGCTAACTTGCCTGAAACTTACAGCCATTTTCTGCATGATGAGCAATATTAATTTTGGAAGAGCGAATTTTGATTATTTTATTCCCAACCACCAGTACTTCTGAGCCAGAAATCGTACATGCTAATAGTGTCCATTAATTCCTTACAATCAATGTGTCACACACTCTCAAAATTGGAGAAGTTAGAAGTGGTTTTATTCAGTTAGGGAATTATTTTTCGTGGAAATGCTTCCAGCATATGTCGCTGTGTACCCTAGGTGACAAGTCTATTCCAGCTCCAGTAAAATATTCTCTTGTCATCATAATGAAGGCCTGAGGATGCACCACTTGTCAAGTCAAGTCAGTGCTTCAACCGAGTCAAATCAAGTAAAAAATAACTGGACGAGTCATTTTGAGTCAGTACCTATCACTGATCAAGTCAGTTTCAAGTTAAGGAAAAAATGAAGTTAGTGACCCTTTGACAAAATGTTAAAGCAGGGATACTAAGCAGTGAGAGCTCAGCTGGTCCAGAAAACTTAAAATTGTGCCAGCACAAGCATGCTTGAATGTAATGTCCATGGTTAGTTTTAAATCTTCTTTGAACAGTAAATACCCAACTGGTCTTGAGACTGGTTGATGTAGTTGATAAGATGTGATTTGTTTAAAATAGACCAAGTTTGTTCAGGAATTGTTGGCACACCCATATTATCCCTCTGCCCCCCCCCCCAAAAAAAACACAGGGTCTATCGTGTATTAATTGCTGTGAGCGCCAATACATAACCGCTGAACAAAAAATGCATCTTCTGAATTTCATCTGACCATATTACCTTCTACAGACACCGTTGAAAACTGCAAAACTATGCAAGTGTCAGGTAAAAGTGAATGGATAGGACATGTTAATCACATCTGTCATGTGAAAAACATGAGAGGCGAGCATACTGATGTTCCAAGAAATTTATTCCCAGAAAGTCAGAAGTTTTCTTCTTGCAAAGCTAAACCTTAAAGTAAACAAGCAGTCATTCAGATTTAAATTAGTGTAGTTAGTCAATGGTATTTCATGAATGAATTTTAAGAATCATGTGGCAATATTTTTTTTCCCTAAATTGTGAAAATTATGAAAAACTCGTTCCTTGGATACAGCATTCTGTCCTGAAATATAATGAAAAGCTTTTGGAAGAGAAAAAAAAAGGTGAAATTAGCTACTGTTTTAAAAAAGTTTTGGACTACTGCTCTTGGCCTTTAAGTTCTTTCATGGTGAGCTCTAAACATTAAATACTTGTCCATCATGTGACTTCATTCACAACCTTCATACTTTTTACATTGACTGTATGCTCTGGAGGGAAAAGGCAATAAAAGAGGACCCACATTTTTTTTCATTGGCTTCTGTGAGTAGTATCATACATACCACTTCTGTGGAATGAATCATCATCAGTAGGATATAGTTCAAAATGATTAGTTGAAGTTCTGGGAGCGTCACCCCCAAAAGTCATTGAGGAACTCAGGCTACATGAGATTGTGCATTCAACAGTACATTCCCACAGAACCTGGAAGGACTCTTTGCGCATCAAAAATATTTGGTGCTCATAAGAAAAAATTCCTCTGGAGAGCAAAAACCTTGCCTTTGCAGCGGACTGCGTTCTGACTGGGGGAACATCAGATGAGGGGAGAGAGTGTCCCTACCCTCACCTAACCTGGACCAACCCCTGTGGAGAGTCTTCAATCTTTTTCTTTTCCCCTCACTCTTAAATCCCCACACTAAGTGATCCCCCTGACTGGTTCTGGAGGTGGAGGGGACTGTGAGATATTGTGTTTACAATGTTTTCACAATTTTCACAACCCTAACTCTGCTGACCTCTGACCTCCACCACAATCAATAGGGATCTTGTACTCAATGCGGTACACCTACATACTAAATAAGATATTTTTCCAGGCTTGAGATATCATTTCACGAGGTTTCCACACTTTGACCCCTACTGAAACCAAATGATCTTTGACCTCCACCAAAATCACTATGGTTGTTGTACTAAATGTGGTACACTGCCATATTAAATATAAGATTTGTCCAAGCTTTCCTTCATGAGGAAAGCTTGGACATGTTTATAATAAGAATCACAAACAAGCAAACATACACAGGCACAAATATGCATGTATACATGATTACAAAGGTTACAATAATTATCAAAACCAAAAATTACTGAACCTCCTGAAGGTGTCATTATGACAAACCATTAACATTGCACAAGAAAATCTGTGGCAGAAGAAAGTTGCAGAATTTCATAAAATGGGCCATAGGGCTCATTTAGGCCCTTGGATGCAAAATTCCTGAACACTCCAAAAAGTCCACTGCCTAGGGACTATTGAGTCCAAGTTTCAAGATAATCCATGCATGAGGAAAAGCATTTTGAAAAAAAAAAGTGAATTCAGAGACAGACAGATACACAGACAGAGAGATAGACAGGCAGAGCAAAAGATGCTGCACCATTACAACAGCTCACACAAGCTGGCTGGTATACATATAGGAAATTTCCTCTGTACTTCCTTCATGTACTTATGTACTTAACCCATAGAAACATGGTTGGGGTGTCTGATTGCATACCAAGACTGTTGAAATTTCTCTATCCCTTTATTCTGCAGGTACAGTATTCTCTGAGGTGCAGCATCCCACAGTCAATGCTGGGGTTTTGTGAATAAACCCAGTTGTTCAGCTTTAAAGGGGAACTCTGGGCAAGAAAACATGACTTCTTACTTATTTAAGCAATTTCAAACCATTCTCGTCCATATTCTTGATGTATTGAAATGATCTTCTCATAGGCAACAGGATATGTGCAAACTTCCCGCCAAACAGAGTTTCTAACACTATGCATAGAAACAAAGGGTGCGGCCATTATTATGTAATTGACTGCGCTCTCTGTGATTTGTGACGTAGTCGACGCCCAGCTCTGATTCAAGACAACTATCTTGATTGTCCTACCTAATGAGTAATTAGATGACTTATTGCCCTGTCTTTGGAAAGGATTACTTCTGAATCCTTCATACTTATTACAGATCACGTTTTCCAGTTTTCCTTATCTTCGAGCTATTGTTACCAACGGCCTAAGCTGCGTAATGTGGTCTTTTATTAAACATTCCTCTCCCTATTAGTTCAATTGAGCCATTCAATCTCGTGACAGCCACAGTATGTTCTTTACAAATTACCTAAGGCAATCAGGTTTATCGTCATGAATCAGAGCTGGGCGTCGACTAAATCACAAATCACAGAGAGCACGTTCAATTACATAATAATGGCCGCACCCTTCGTTTCTAGGCATAGTGCTAGAAACTCTGTTGGGCGGGAAGTTTGTACATATCGTGTTATCTATGAAAATATCATTTCAAAACGTCAAAACTATGAACGAAAATGGTTTGAAATTGCTTAAATAAGTAAGAAGACATGTTATTTGCCTGGAATTCCCCTTTAACAGTGTCTGAAGTTGCACCTGTTTGAAAAATGCCAAATTTCATGAAATAGTACATATAATATGATTATAGACAATCATCAAACAATACAAAAGATGAAAATGGTTCTTGATTCACCTCTTTGTGTAAATACAAAATCAGTTTTTTGACAGATTTTGACATATGCAAGATCATCCTCTGAGGGTCAGTAGCTACATCAACAAAACAAAGTTCAAACCTTTTTCATTATATATAACATCTTTAAGATAAAGTCCACCAGCAGGTACAGGTCTTGTCCCTTTCATGTTTGTGTTGTCTCTGGATTCAAGCACTTCCTTCACATCTGCAGGAGTTAATTTACCTCTCCCTACATCAATCAAAACTCCTACCAACCGTCGAATCTAAAACATGTAAGAGAAAAGTAACTCATGTGTATACATAAGAAATGACAAGCAATATGATCAACATCTCTGTATTATCTCCATCTTCAGACACGTACAACCAGAAGACAAGTTGGCAATCCAATAGTTGCAAATCTCATCCCTATCATTTTGCAAAGTCATGTACCACTTCAGGAGTGCGCTGAGCTGCACATTATTTTCATCAGTGATTTAGATCACCAGTTGTGGATAGAAGGGCTGGATATTCAAGTTATGTAGCTTAATGTTCTAGTATTGAAGTACAATGCATATGTGTCAAACAGCGTGTAGACATGTGCGTAGAAATCTAGAGTGTGTCAATGGTATTCACAGAAATGTGTGCGCGTCAAATTAGTATTCCTCAGATCTGCACACGCTGTCAATCTGGATGTTTTGAATGTCCTGAAAAGCATGTTGTCCATGCTTCAGGATTATCTTCACAGTGCGTAAACAGCTCGAGTTCCTCTACAACTGTGTAGTAGGCATATATGCTGTAAAAATATAGTGAGTTAAGGTACTAATGCATGCAAAATTACAGTGCTACCAGACATGATCACTCAGCCCAAAACATGATTGCATAGGTTGAAATAACATGTCACATTCATGAAAAAGGCAAAGATGTAAAATTCATGTGGGCACCATTCACTACCAACACCTAACACCCTGTGTCTTGTGCTATAGTAAATGTGACCTTTGACTTATGATGTCATCGGTCCAGCGGACACTACATCTCATACCCAGGCATTTAACCGCCAAGTTTGCAGTTTATCCAACTTACCATTTAAAAGAGATCTTGACACAATTTTTAGAGCATTTTCGCTCAGTGGTTTGACCGTTAATCATGTGACCTTTCACCTGGTGGTATCATCAAGATTTAAAAAAAAAAAAATTCTCATATTGTCCACTTTCCATATATGGTACTTTCATAGCTCTGGGATGTTCATACATTGAGATAATGCTAAAAATGTGTTTTTCATTTTCATGACCTGTGACCTTTGACCTATTGTCAAATACTAGGTTTTAGGGGGTTTTACAGTCATGGTATGACTGCCCTAGCAAGGGGTGTTTTGATTTAAACAGCACAGAAAGTTCTTTTTACGGTAGAGAGAAAGAGACGTCAGAACAGATAATCCAGAGAAATGCCCAATTTGATTTAATGATTAGAGTTCCATTTATTTTGTTGATTTGACTGGCACATAAATCATCTCCGTCGATTAAGTTGGTGGAGATGCGGATTAAAATTAGAGAGACAGGCGTACGCAGTTTAGTTACATGACAATGAGACAGAAGAGTAAAGCAAGGAGACATACGATGACAGAGGCCTACATAGTGTGCAGAGAGAGAGAAACGTTTACACTTTGACAACCAGATTGCCACTGCTGGGGGCCACATGGCTCTGACACTTCAAACCCACCTTGAACAGCTGAGGATCATGGGAAAGGTAATGGCATTGACTATCCAGAATGAAATAAATTGTATACTTCATCGTATGCAAATTCTTGCTACCCATGAATAGACTAATCGTGTAGCATTATGGAATCTTCCCACGAAACAGTGAATATGAGTTTTCTATTTTTAATGAGTTCTATTGTCTACACTGACTGTTGGAAGTGAATGAAAAATAATTTGATACACTCGGTAAACACCGGAAAAGTACAGTAGAGTGTAACATTTACCGTACTCAATATGACGTCATTGGTCAGGCGGACACTATACAACATACCTCGGCAATGCCCAACAAGTATGAACTTTATCCGACTTACCGTTTAGGAGGAGATCGTGACACTGTTTGGAGCATTGTGACACTCTGTAGAGCACTTTTGCTATTTGGACAGTTAATCACGAGACCTTAACCTAACCTTACCCCCAACCTTATTTTGGTGCAACTGATTGTCATAATTACTACAGTATGGCTCCTATCTACACCATACGGAGTCGTTGTGGTCTTCGTCTTATTCCAGGGATGAACATCTCTATCTTCACCTACAAGTTAATCGAGACGATGTGTGACTTTGCCATGGACCAGTAGGGGTTACAGGCCTTGTAATCCCAACAACCCACTGGTGTGGGTATTCATGAGTGATTATACTTAACTCATTCTTCACTCATGCATAATTTGGCCTTGCTCTAAATGTCCTTGAAATCAATTCTAGCACCGCACCCTCTTAGGTCTGTCTAGCCCACCCTCGTTTGCTTTTCACTTGAGTTGCTGACAAGGTGTCTCTACTGTCCTCCTGTATTTTGACTCTTGCAAATTAAGGCATTTAAAGCAAGGCCAAATGTATGCATTAGTAATGCAAGGGGTAGTATATGTATACAATGTGATTTGAATGACACTCTGATGACAAATGAGCAATCAGTTTTTTCCAAGTTTGCTAGGGAATCTGGGCAAATGTCAACAGATCGTTGAGTAATGAGGTCCCTGTGGCTAAGTTTCACAAGGCAGAGTCATCAGAGAGACTAAAAGCTGATCAGAATGACAGTAAAAGTGTGCAAACATCCCTGTCATTAGCAATAGATCCCCTGGGGCCTGAAAAACATCACAACGACAAACTAAAGAACATCATCACGGGAGAAGAGCTAGGTGGCACGTGAAGACATAACTGAACTAACACGATGCCATGGACATTGGTCAAAACATGACGAGAGAATTCAGAAGAAAAAAAATAATGGCCAGCAGGTTCTAAACAAAGTTAGCTAAACCAATCAAGACTATTCAGGACAAGAAGAAACATGTTGTTTTTGTGTTAAAATCTGTATGACCAGAAAATGATACATGCAAGAATTATCGGTCTGATGAGGATTATTGGTCCTGCTAAGATACTGTGCACCACTTAACTGTTCTAGTTCTAGTGTAAACGTTCAAAATTGAAATTTCACAAAACTTTTCCTAAAATACTCTTCCAGGTTTGTAATTGATTAACAAGAATTCTGCTGCCCGAAAATGATATATTACACTTAAAGTTATATCTTTGAAGCCAGTCCATTACAGGGTGCCACTGACTCTTCCCTTGGCTGAACTGGCTCTAGAACAGGCATATAGATTTCATGTTGGGCAACATACAACAAAAGTTCCACGCCGCTGTGGAGGAAGATAGCCCAAGCAGAATACCTTCAGACTAAAGTTTGTGCATGTATTGCAGGGTGTTAGTTTAAGGTCTTAATGTTGTTTTTGACATTTATGACTTTTCTTTTGATTCTTTTGATTCTTTTGATGATTGGTCTTGCCTTGCTGAACAGTTGGGAATAACATACTTCTGACACTTCAGTATCAAGTATGTAGAAAGAGAGCACTACAATTTGTGAAACTGAGCCATGACTTTTGGGACTGGTATCTCTGAGTCTAAGTTCTAAACTTTGCATACATTTGCCACAATTTGTCACTAGCCTAGGCTATATGTAAATTTATGTTCGTGTTATTTTAATTTCTAAATTGATTCTGATCATCGAGATAATTTTGAAAGCACTAGCACACTAAAGTAAAAACTTTTAATTGAGGAAAGTTAGGAGTAACCACACCCAAAAAGCCTATCACTGTAGCATAGGCCTAACTCTTTTGTAATATGAGAGGACTGTATTTGGGATTATATATATTGTGAAGTTTCCATATTTGGAAATGGAATGGTTAGGGTACAGTAGCAGTGAATGTATTCACATTTTGTAAGCTGTACATGGAAATGGGCCTGCAACCATTTGTGGGGGGGGGGGGAACCGGTGAGGGAAAGGATGCCTGAAAGGCTGCAGTGAGTGGCTCACTAAATTCCTGCAAACCATAGGCCTAAGCTACCTTAAAAGAGATACAGCCTACCTTGACGCTTGTCAGAATTTGTAAATGTAGTCTAAGTCTTGAATGTGCCAATACACCAGCAAGTAGCAAAACAGAGGCCCAAAAAACTCCATACTACATTTGTGTGTTCTCTTTTTGCAACTTGCAAAATATTTTTTGAGACGTACATTTGTCATAGACACTAGATCTGCCAGTGCTTCTCAAAAACATCTTGTTAGTGATCTAGTGTTGTATAGAGATGGTCATTCTATGCCACCGTACTTAAAAGGCTCATAGAAAGTTCAGTCTTCCGGTGTTTACTAGAGTTTATTAACCTTTTCTTTATTGCCCTCAGACAGTCAGATTAGACAAGGTAATACATTAAAAATAGAAAAGTTAGTTACATTGTTCTTAGAAAGATTTCGCAATACGTAGCTGATTGGAAGATCACGGGTAGAGACCATTTAAATATGTCGTCATAGACAATCGTTGTTCTAGGATTGGTCAACATTGTCTCATGACCATCTATCCTGTGAAGCCATGAAGCTAAGCGTTAGCCACAGGCCCCGGACTGGCTATTTTCTCTTTGAACTGTAAACATCTCTCTTCCTGTACACTATGTAGGCCTAGGCCTGTGTCATCCTTTCGTTTTACTTTGTCATTGTCATGTCACTTTACCATGTACGCCTTTCTCTCTAATTTTAATCATCTCCGTCAACTTAATTCACAAATTCATGTGCCAGTCGAATCATCAATAAAAATGGAACTCTGATGGATCATAAATTTAAATGGAAACTCTTTCTGCATTTTTCCATCCTGATGTCTCTCTCTCTGTAATTGGAACATACACCTGTTGCTGGGGCAGTCATATCAAGACTGAAAACCCCTAAAACCCCCAACTAACATGCTACTAGCTTACACAGTGTGTCAATGAGACTTATCCATTGACTTTATGGTCCAGCCACAAATATAGCTTTGATATGTCGAGGAGTAGGTTAATCTGAACACTACAGTGAAACCTTCATTCAATTCCCATGTGTGGTTAACGAGATATGAGCAGTTAAAGTTGCAACATTTGTAACAGAAAGTTAACTTGAAACAAGCAGGAGTGATGTCATCTCCCCACATTGATAAAGCATTTTATGTTTTTCTCTAAAATTTACACCAAATTCAATACTTCAAATTCTAGTGCTATCATAAAGTGAATGTATGAGAAGTATGAGAGTTTTGCAATCTTCACATAACCAGAACTTAAGCTCACCATCTACAGGTACTGAAATCAAGGCCAAAATAATACTGACAATGAAGGAAACAAAAGACTCTTCAGCAATGTGAGGAGTTGATGTCACTTCTGCTTGCTTCAAGTTCACAGTTGGTAGCTGAGTGTGTAACTTCAACTGATAATATCTTGAGAACCATGCATGAGAACTGAATGGAAGTTTAACCAGAATGGTAAGATTAACTTACTCTTAAACATATCAAATTAAAAATCTGTAGCTGGATCATCCATTTAACTGTGTGTGAATAAAATCTACTTAGTATTAAACAGCCCATTGACTGAGTTGTTGTAATTTCCAACTGTAACTTACTTAACTTAATTTCACTCAGGTTGCTGGCTAAAGGAATATAAACACAGGAAAGCCTTACTATGGGGTTTTAAAGTATGATGTTATATGGACAAAACCATGTAAAAAAAGGTTAGTGTATGTAACTGGCTCTTTTTTTACCATCTCGTGTAAGTTTTGAACAAAATTACTAGCGAGATTGGTTTATACATCATTGGCTACAGTTGAAGGGTCAGATCAGCAAAAGATTCTTTGGTCAATTTTTGCCGACTTATTGGGCCATTTTCTAATGTTTGTGGTCATTCCAATGGCCTAAATGACCATGTTTCCACTCCAACCTTAGAAGTCCATCAATGGGCACACTGCACAAACATATGTTATATCACTGAAACAAAGTTCTCTATACAGGAAGAAATGTGTCACCAGTTTCACCATTTGACCTCTTGTAACCACATCGGACATTTGATGTCAGTGAAAAGTACAACTGTCATGACCTGTCACCTACTGAGTATTCTTGTCAAATTTGAAAAGATTTGGCTGTAACCACAAGCAGTTGAAAGCTTTTTTGTGATTCCACTGGTTGACCTCTTATGACCCTAGATGACTGTTGACCTACTTCTTGTTACCATCACTAAAGCTTTTGATGTTTGTTATCATCTCACCAAGTTTCAAAAGGAGCATTCAAAAAATGTGCGCACAGCAGCCCATTGAGCAATGTTGATGGACAGACAGATGGACAGACAGACATCTTGTCATGACAACAGCCACATCATTGAGCTTATAAATATTCATCATCAATGAAACATACAAATTACTGTCATTTGTCAAAATATATATGTACCGACCAGAATGGTGATGTTTCCCGAAATTGGTGACGTTGATGATTAATGATATTCATGTCATTGAAAAGTGTGCATTATGTTCACATTTCAACATCGCCGCCCCTTACCTGCCACACATTGGTGCAACACATTTAACTTTCTACAGTAGCAGTTGTAATTCACGTTTTGTGTTCATAGAAAGTACAGACCTACAGTAGAGTAAAGGCTAGCCGAGCCAAGAGAATGTTCGCACTGATGCTTCGTGGTGAGCAATAACTTATTTACCTTTCACAATTTCACCACCACTCCCATATTCCTTGAATAATACAGTATTAAGTTACATGCATTTCATACAGGCCTGAGTGTGTTGTGGGCGTGCATTGTTGGAAAAGGGGGTTAGAGTATATGCTTATTCATCAACTTAGGAAAAGAGGGCTTACCTTTGAAGAACATAGTACTAGATACAGTGTAAGACTAATGTAAGGTCTCCTTTTGTTAAGCTAATAAGTTGTAACACTGGCTATAGGCCTTAGGCATTGTCAACTGTCAAGCAAGGCCGGCTATAGTATGACATGGGAAGTAATATGAGGGGAATAGATGTGCAGTATGGTGACTCACGGCTGATTTAGTAGCTGGCTATCCCCTTTCCTAACATCAATCCAATATCATTTCATACACATATCTTTCTCAATTATGTTATCAGCCACATAAAATGAATTTCGAACAACGCACACAGTTAACACAAAACCAGACATCAACAAAGATTTTTCAACCCTTATTTTGTGTTCATGAAAGGAAATGTGGATCACTAAGATGTAGGTGCAAGCTTTAGAAGTATTAATTTGTACAACCACAAGCAGTGAAAGCATGCTGGTCTATATACCATACTGTATACAGCTTCAATAAAATATGTTCTTTAAATATCATGTTGAAAAACATTGATCTGCAACATGTGTGCAAGACGAGAGGAAACTGCAGATTTTGCACCTGTGAAAATGCTAACATCTGATTGGTGCTTATAGAGATTCATTCATAAACTTTTTTCTTTACTACTAGAAGTGCAATGCTAGGTCAATAGTCTTCAAAGTTAACAAATTATGAGATTGATGGTACTACCGTCAGCATTCTATGGCAGTTAATCCATGGTCTTAAATTTGTAATTGAGCCTATAATTGTGATAACATACACATGTACACTAGAAGAGAATCCATTTTTTTTTTAAATCATGGGGCATTGACTCCACAAATACAATCATCTAAGTGATTGTCTATGGCTCTACTTTTTATATGTTTCAGCTTACATAGAATTTCTACTATTGGACAAGGAATTGTTGAGGTTATCCCATGGCTTTCTTTCGATGTCTTGATTAACACTTCCTGCATAATGTGTTCATTTACTGGTCATCCAAGAGTAACCAAATCTCTAAATTATGCCAAACTAGTAGCGCACAGGACAATCAAAATCTATGGAATACTGTAGCTCTGAAATTTGCAGTAAGATAAAATTTAATAAAAACAAACAAAGCAGCCAAGCAAAGAAGTCATTCTGATTCTTGCAAGTATTGTAAATTTTTGAGAGGTGGAATTTCTGATGTGCCTGTTTTCAAGCCTGCAAGTCTAGCAATGTCTTTGTGACATAGCACTCATTGATAAAGTAGTAAGGCATTTATTGAAAAATGATTGCTGCACTGCCAACGGGCCTTTCAGGTTCCTGCGTGGCTAAAAAAAGGCCCGCACACCCAAACTTTTTGAAAAGTTTGACAAGAACTGTTTTCATCCAGTTGCCAGTTGCTATGGACAACCATGACATTGTTGTCCTTAGCCGTAAGTGAATGGGTAAAGAATTCACACGTACTCCTAAAAGTTCTAGGTCTATTTTCTGGCCAGTTTTCATCATTTAAGGACTTTCATGACCTATTTTTTATTACTACGAGCATGTTATTGCTCTTGTTGATCTTCAAAGAAAGATGTCTTTATCTCTGCATCAGAAAAAAAAAAAAATAAGAAAAGAACTGTAGTCCCTGACGACAGTATAAATCATTGTGGGATGGCTAACAGCCTGTGCCTTGACCATACATTGTCATGGGGTGGTGAAAAGGAATATTTAGTGCTTGACTTACACGCAAATGTCTACTTTGACTTTCAGTTGTCATATCTAGGAAAGTCTGCTTGCATTTTTCAAGAATGGACTTTCTGTACTACAGCTCAGTGCTTGGTTTGCAAAGTACTTGGGTTCTGGTTGCCATGGCAAAAGAGAAAGAATGCCATGAGCAATAACTTTCTTGGGCTTGCTTATAACTTAAGAGATCTAGCCTTTGACGACAATATGACCAATCACATCTTCAAAAAATAAATCATCACTTGCCAACATGTAATGATAAGTAGAACAATAACAAAATTTATGACGATTTCACTGTCCATGTGCTTTAATATGAAACCCAACTGGAGTAGCGGTGAAAACCATCTACGCAACATTCAAAACACAGCAAGTAAATGGGTCAAATATTAATCTCAGTTGGCCGTATGTACGGTACAGTATAGGGTTTACAATTGTTGAACAAAACTGGAAAAAAAATAGGCCCAAATAGCACCAAAGCATATGGAATTAAGTGGATTTTTCTTTATACACCAAATACCAAAGGTACAGTAAATTGTATCAAGATATTACTAACATTTTCACATGGTCAGGTTCAATGAGGGTAAGGGTGCTCACAGAGTCTAGGGATATTCTCTTGCAGACTTCCAAATTACTTTGTGAGTTCGTTAATACTATACACAGTTCGTGCATACTCTACATAGAGTTTGTGCCCAATTCTCTGTAACTAGTGCATGAACATAAAATTACCGTGAATTATTGTAAACACCAAAAGCGAAATGTTGTTAAAAGTAAAAACAACAGAAATTCATTCATCTCTTGCAATATGGAGACATTGTGAGAGATGTTTTACGGTATTTAGTGACAACATAGTATTCATTTTGATGCAAGGTTTTCAGGCTTGCACAAAAGTTTGTAGGATGATCACAGGGTTTTTTGAACTCTGTAAAGAACCTGTATGTTCTCTTTCACTCAACCACAAAGCCAGAAGGCATTGTGGTTTTGCTGGTTTAATTATAATTTGAATAAGATAAATTGGCAACAGTGAGGATATATTGGCCTCAAATAATCATTTAGCTCTAAAAAAATCAAAAGGTATATCTTGCACTCATTACTAAGGTGAATCTCCAATTGAAGTATGACATGGTTTTTTGTTTATATTTTGTAATACCTATTTTGTGTCATCATGATTTGTCCATGTGTCAAACGATCAGTAACAACTATGTAAATTCATGTCAAAATCATTTTTTCAAAATTGTATGTATTCTTTGACATTTATTATTATACAGTGTTGATAGCTTATCATGACATTTCCAGTCTTCTTTCCAGGGTAAGCCTATTTGCGGATTTGATGAAGATAGTTGTACACTGGTCATTTGAAGTCATGTTCATAAACACCATCACTTTGGTGGTGGGTCACGAGTATAAAGGGTCATATATTTGATGACAGTGATCGTCTAGGAGTAATTGGCATCATTAAAAAGAAAAAAAGTTCTACAAAAGCTTCCCTGAAACAATTGATACTAAGATCATGTGTACTCTGATTAAATATTTGTTTCCATGATTCCTACCTAGAGATATTGTATTCACAAGATTTTCAATGTTTGACCTCTGGTGATGTCAGATGACCTTTGATCTTCACTGAGAAACCAATTCTTTCCACCTGATGTAATACATTAACACACTAGATATCAAATTTTTGTGAGACATTTCCTTAACAAGATTGTCAATGTTTGACCACTTGTGACCTCAGCTGACCATTGACCTTCAAAAAAGGAGCAACAGGGTTCTTCATCTCCATTAGACTAATCCGTATAAGTATGAGAAGCATCCATCATTCCTATCTTGAAATATTGTGTTAACAAGATTTTAAGTGTTTGAACTCTGGTAACCTCACATGACCTTTGACCTGCATTAAAAACAATAGGGTCCTTTCTTTTAAATATGATCAACCCATTCCTATCTTGAGATATCGTGTTAACAAGATTTTCAGTATTTGACCTCTGGTGACCTCAGATGACCTTTGACCTCCACCACAAACATTAAGGTTTTTCTGTTAATATCTGGCATCTATGTACCAAGTTTGAGAACTGTGAGAGGTTCCGTTCTTGAGATATCATGACAACAAGATTTTCAGTTTTTAATATCTAGTGACATCATCTGACCTTTCACCTCAACCAAAAGCGATAGGGTTTGTTCTCTGAATATCAGGCATCTATGTCCCAAGCTTGAGAACTGTCAGAGTTCCCTCTTGTGATATCTTGATAACAAGATTTCAGTGTTTGATCTCTGGTGACCTCAGATGACCTTTGACCTCCACAAAAATGATAGGGTTTTTCCTCTTAACATGGGGTATCTATGTATCAAGTTTGAGAAATTTCCAATTTTCCCTTCTTGAGATATCGCAGTAACAAGCTAGGCATCACAAACACACACACATGCAATCATGACCGCATAGGTTTCTCTTTTCATTGAAACCAAAAAGCGGTCAAGAAAAACAGTGACGAAGTGGTTTCCCTGCATTTGTACACTGATGCTGTATGCCTGTTGTGTGTATTTCCTTCTAGAAGTGTCGACAGAAAAATCGATATCCTGGTTCCTTTGTAATTCAAACCTTTGTGTTAGTCTTTTGTGCTACTTGTGCTACTGCGTATTAAATCTAGACCTACAGCAGCTTGTGCATAACTCAGAAATGATCATGAACGAACTGAAGGAGTACAAGAAATAATGGGTCAAGCTTCAGTGAGAATCTTAAGCTCTCTCTGGGTCGGATGCCTGAGGTGAGTATGGAAGAAAGCCCTTACCACATATCAGTAGCATCCCTTACAGCAGTTTCACCATATTCTACAATTGGTAAGAACTTTCATTTGCAAACCGACGTAACAATATTAGCGTTATGTCGATAGATAAAAACATTTTCGTAATTCTCAATGGCAACTTGATACCACGTTGCCATTTGATACATGAGAGGAATCTCCCATTAGCTACTTTTTAAAACCAGAAAGTCAAATGACTTTGTGATTTCTTGCCGATTTCTCATTTTTTCATACAAACACAATAATTTACAAACAAAAGCAACCCAGTGGAAAAGGAAGGGACCATATCAAAATGAAAAACAAAATGCAAGAATGACATCCACATACTGTATCATTTATGGGTTTGATGTTACCAATTAGTGATATTATGAATGATTAATGTCATACACTCAGTATTGATGACAATTGTGCTCATGAAGGAGTTAATTCACAACGTGATAGAAAGTTCATGGGACCAATTTGTTACAGACATGAGATTATGTAAGTCAACATAAACAATCTGGAACAGTCTTGCCTTCCAAGGGAGTGTTTACTGTGACTTTGTTAATCGTGACAGTGAGTTTCTAGGATATTCTCTGAAAGCTTAGAAAAGTGATAAAAGCTATGTTAAGTAGTTGTTTGGCATAGAAAATGGACTTTAAATGTTCCACAAATTGAAAGAGAATGAGATCAAAGTCTATAGACGAAACATTTTGTCAAATTTCAATGGAAATAAATATGCATTATTTTCCTAATATGAGTGATGCACCTCTTGATATGTTCACATTCAGGACATGTAAAACTCTCTCAGTATCACATGTTGGGTTTTTGAACCCAGGATAGATCTTTGGAATGATAGAATGCATTACATTCATTTCATGTCACATTACAGTGATGACAAGTCTCCCATGGGGCAATTCAAATGACAGACAACAGCTGCTCATCAAGTGCTATTAATGTTGACACTTTCAAGTTTACCTGAATTCAGTTGCTGAGATATCTTCATTAATAGGTTTTCATTCTTTATGCTCTGGAGACCTCAAATGAAGTTTAACCTCCATGAAAAACAAAAGGGATAATGTCCCCCCCCCCTGTGAACTACCTACACACCAACATTGAAGTTCAAGTACCTTTTCCTTTTTTGTGTTTACAAAGTTTTCACACTATGTCTTCTATTGACATCACATGACCTTTGACTTTCACAAAAAATGACAGACATCATCTACTCATGAAGTGCAACCAATGATTTGAAGTTTCAGCAACATTTAGTTACTGAGAAATCTCCCAAAATATTATTTACTTCAAGCTCTAGTGACCTCAAATGACCTTTAATCGCCATGAAAAACAAGAGGGATCATCTACTCACCATGGACTGCTGGCCAACACACTGAAGTTTGATATTCGAGGACCTTTCCCTCCTTGAGATACGGTGTTTACAACATTTTCAAGCAATGTCCTCTATTGACCTCACATGACCTTTGACCTCCACAAATAATGGCAAGACATCATCTTCTTATCAGTTGCTACCAAAGACAGGGTTTGAAGCTCCAACAACATTCAGTTGGTGCGATATCTCCCTTCAAATGTTTTCATACTCTAAGCTCTGGTGAACACAAATAACCTTTGACCTCCATGAATAACAAAAGGGATCATCAACTCACAATGGACTACCAACACACCAACTTTGGAGTTTGACCACAGTTCCCTTTTTGAGATATCGTGTTTACAAGGCATCACACACACACACATACACACACATATATTTGTGAACACACCCATGCTATAGTCATCACATAGATTCCTTGCCTGTCTTCAGCAAGGAATGCAAAACTTGCAAACTGTGTCATACTTGGAGTACCTTGGAAAGTCTAATGAGCATGTTTTCCCGGCAAGGATTTTACACCATATGAACAGAAATGACACATGTGATCCTCTTCAGTCTGCCCAGAAGGCACAGTACAATGGGACTGAAACGGTACTTTATAATGTCAACAATGACATGTTACAGGGTTCATGCACATTTCTGAGGATAAAATCGAGCACTTTCAAGGAAAACTTTTAGTTCAAGGATATCAAACCACTTTTAAAACATTTCAGAAATAAATTTGGAAATTCTTACAAAAACTTGTGGTTAGCAGGGAACAAAACTGATCTTGGTCAAAACATTTTGTGCAAACAATAGCTAAATAACAAGAGCCCAATGGGTACTGTGGTTCCTTGCAAAGAAATTAGGGCAAGTGAAAAGTTGGGTCCTCAAAACTGGGGACCCCAAAATTGCGGCTTTCAAGAATGGAACCCTAAAATGGAGTCCAAATCAGGTCCAAAAATGTAGGGTCATCTGTGCAGTGTCCCCATTGAATTAAGAAATATACCACATGTTTAGATAATGAATTAAAAAAATTGGGGCCCAAAAATTGAGCTCAAACTGGATCCCAAACATTTTGGGCCCATGTATAACCATTAAATTACCAAACAACTAAGCATGTTAAAAAATACTGAATTAAACAGTTACCCTTTTTTTTTTTTTCAGATTTAAGGATAATGCAAATTCAATCGCTACACACATTGACTATAGTGGCTACCATACTGTAGTTGTATACCAACTACCATACTAACAATTCACTATACCATGTTTCGACACAGTGCCTGAAACTGTTCCCCAACCCAAAGATATTGCAAATTCAACCATTACATACATCAGCTGATGGTCTTCTAAGCTGCCATAGCACCAAAACAGCAACAATTTTCCAATGACCAAAAAATAAAGCACAAAATTTTCCCCCCTCTATCAATAAATTTCACAGGGTGAATCTGTCAATAACAGACAACCATATCAAGTTTAAAACAAATCTGACCCACAATTATGGAAATATGGCAGTTTAAAGATTTTTTGTTTGACCCCATAACCCCATTAAAGTGATTACGTGGTAGGCAAAAAGTAAAAACATTGAAATTTCATCTCCAAAAATTTGGTAAGGCTTTTAATTATACCATTCAGACAATCTGGGAAAATAAATAGGTTTCCGATGGTTAATTTTGCCATATGATTTCAAATTCTTCTAACATAACAACAGAAAGTGCAGAATTTGATAATGTAGTAGTTGACAGTTTTCATTCAAATCAACGGTGTGCTTCTTTGAACAAGCCAATGGGAAGTATACTAGTATTGAATATCCAGTTAGTCAATCAGAATCACTGCTCCACGGGCAAGGTTGTGTCCATTTTGTAGGTTATTTGTAGATACAGTGTTTCCTTTCACCAAATACTACACTTCCCGATACCCACCAAGGAGCGACGACTTGAGTAGTATGTTTTTGATACACTAGTGAGACCTGTACTGTTGCATATTCATTATGTAGGCGGTTATAGTAAGAACCATTAATTTTCAAATCTGATTTCTGTTTTTTACTGTTTTTATGCCAATCCCGTTGCTTTTCTAAGTAGTTACTGGCATTTTCCTTCATTGAAAGACATAGGCCGTTCATGTACAACCTCGCGTGTACATTTAAAAATAACGAAAAAGTTAATAAGATCAAACATAATATTATCTTTTTGGTTTTTCAGTACAGATGCAATCACTTTAAGATGCAAGGTATGGACACCATAAACAATAGGGCACTTATACCCACTATGACAGATCAGTACACCAATCTATGAGAACCTCTAAAGAAAATGCTATTTCAAACATGACATACATTCACTGATGGTCCTCCTAGGCTATCATAACCTTAAGCAGTAAAAATCTTCCAATGACCAAAATCCCATTGAGCTAACTGTGTCAATAAAACCAAAGACTGCCAATGGGAATTTTACACACTGTAGCCCATAAGCTTTTCAACTAATTTGTATGGATGCTTATAATGACCACAATATTGACGTTAAGGCTAATATTATTGTTTTAGAGTGAAAAAATTAACCCTTCCCCTCTATTAATAACCATTAAATTTCAAAGGATCGTGGACCTGTCAATAACAGACAACCCTATCAAGTTTAAATCAAATCTGACCCACAGTTATGGAAATATGACAGTTTTAAAATGTTTATGCTTGATCCCATAACCTCATTAATATACAAGATATGGACACCAAAAACAATAGGGCACTTCTACGCACTATGACGGACCTGTGCCACAAATATAAGTTTTATCCAGCTTGCCCATATTGAGTTAGAGCGTACCAAAGATCCGTCACAGACACACACACATGCATACACACACGCACACACGCCAACCTGACTGCATAGGTTCCTCTTGCTAACGCAAGGAACCAAAAACGTATAGCAATATTTCAAATCACTAGAATTCAAGCACTTTCCAAGGACTTTGATGAAACAGAACACAATTCAAGTACCTTTCAAGGCCTTGAAAATGACTGATTTAAATTCAAGCACTAACAAGGTTTTCAAGGCCCTGTATTATGTGGACTTGGCAATAATACTGTAAAATCACAGCTGTTCTTCTTCTTGATGTGAGCATCGCATTCAACACAATGGGCCATTATACTTTATTTTCACCTTTAAAATCCCATGCCTCTGTCCTAGGCCCTCAGTGGTTAACAATCTACAATTTGAGGTATCTCTGTGAAGTCTTGTATTGACTATCATGTCTACACTGACGAAACTAAGATTTATTGTCCTTTAACCCGGTAGAGCAGGAAAAGTGTTTCCGCTGTGTATCATCTTGAAATGTGTATTAAGATATTCAAATTGGGATAAAGGAAGATTTCTCAAAACTTTATGATGATAAATCACAGTTCATCCTGCTTTACTTCAGTAATTACAAAAGATAACATTACCACACATTGTTATTAGGGATTCCTGCATGAAACTCTCTCATCTAAGGTTGGAAGGAAACATAAACAATTAGGGGTACTTCAAATGTTGCCAGTTTAGTTGCTAAGTTTTAAACTTTAAAGCTTTGTTGATTCTATCAAATCCTATGCATAAAAGAAAGCAGTTATATGAGATTGCATGCTGCTTTTAACCCTCCTCTGGATACTTTAGAGTAATACACTATTAATTTCAGTAGCAAGGAATTATAGGATTACTGCTGCAAGCATATTAAAGGTTTCTCATCTGAGACACACATGACTGGTTTGTCCTTTTGAGAAAGGCATCATGACTGGTTGGTCATTTTGAGAAAGGCATCATGACTGGTTGGTCACTTGAGATGCACATCAGGGCGGGTTTCTCCTTTGAAACACAACATAACAGGTTTGTCATTTGAACCACAACATAACAGGCTTGTCATTTGAACCACATATCATGACAGCTTTGTCCTTTGAGACACACATGACAGGTTTATGTTCTTCAAATGAAAGACTCACACAGAGTCTCCATAAAGTTTGGGTACGAAAAAACATTACTCACTTGTCGGTACAGGTAAGATCTGGCAGAAAATTCAAGGTGAAGAATCTTATAGCTGTAAGGGTGCCATAGAAGGTTGCTATGGTGATGAGATGGATGGTATATTGAGACTGAATACATCTCCCTTTCAGTGTATAAGTCCTTAAAGTCATGGCGAAGATTTCTGAATGCTGCAAAGTCTTTCAATCCAATGAAAAGTCTTGCAGCTTCTTGCATTCTGGCAATATCAAGATTTCTTCAAGAATAAAGAAAGGAGTATCTTAGTATAATTTAATTTTCCTCTCTCATTTGTGACTGTCATAGCATGTTGATGGAAAATGTCATTTTATAACTGAATTATAAGCAAGATAATATAGATAACAAGTAACTTGAAGTTGAACTACAGCTTTGTCAAGAATATTTTCTGGTTGGGTATAGAGAAACCTTAAAGGAATTATCTACCATTGCTTCTTGTGTCTCTTTAAAAAGATACATTTTTGTATCCAATCATTGTTCTTATTCTTATGAAATACCTCACAAATTTAAGAAAATGAATTATCCTAGTAAATATTCCAAGCAGGAGCCGGGAGCTAGAGATCAATTGCTTACGATGTATTCCTGACAAATCTGGATCAAATATTGCTGTTGATATTTATCTCACACTGTGGGTTTCAGTTACTGTTCTGATCTCTTATCTAGTGATAATAAAACCTTAGTTTTACAAGGAAGCAGCATAAACCTATGACCCAAAGCATTGTTTGAGTGAGCTTATTCTTTAAGAATCAGTTGACTTACATGATGTTGATCTGCAAATGCCATTTAACTAGAACCAATTGATAAAGGATAGAAATACCTTTGAGCCAATTAAACAGGTTATCTTCACTCCATTTGGTAGGTTTAACAGTATCATTAAAAGTAATTAAAAATTTCTGTCTATCAATAACAGCCCTCTCCCCCCCCCCCCCCAGTTTCACGCATGAAAAGTACCTTTCATACCTGAATGTAGACATTCATCAAGTTTTCACAATAATTGAAATAAAGACTTTTTGCCTCAATAGATGTAACTACAATCACAAACAGTGCAAAAAAATGGAAATCAGTATTTGTCAGTTCTATATCACTCATTTCTAGGCTAGTACTGCAGTTCAACTTTCAAAGCAGTTCTTTCACATCTGATGAAGGTTCTGCTGGCAAAATCGTTATGTTTAACTGATAGAACGGTAAGACATCTGATATAATAACAAAGAAGTCTTCTAGCTGGTGGAGAATTCCTTTAAGCCTAAATGATGGCATTTCTTGTCATACAACATAATACATTCAGCTGATGTACGATGTTTCAAGTTTCCTCAGATTCCCTAAAATGTCTTGGTTTGGGAATTAAGAAGTGACGTACTCACCTTATATAACCTATGCATTACCATAACGACTGTAGTATAGCATATGTGTGTGTATCTGGCCACTGTCCTTCCATAATTCATAGACTACATGAGCCGAGGAGTAAAGATGCGAGGGATTGAAGAATGGAATGTGATGTGAACCACATGAAGATTGGAGGAGAAACATGATTGCAATGGAGAGAGGGGAAACAGTAATCCATCACGGAAGGTCCCTGGCATCGACAAGGTGCAGAGGCCTCGAGACTATCATCTCTTCATCGTCACCCGTAGGGGCAGAAAGTGACAGATGTGATCTGCCCTGCCAAAGAGACTAGACAAATGTAGTGAGAGATCATGAAGGAGTGAAAATGATCTGAGACGATATGCTCCCACAAAGCTTGCAAGGGTCCAAAAGTGAGCATGCAGGTGGGTCATTTTGAGGTGAGTAAGTCACTAGTTAATTCCCAAACCAAGAACCTTTTCGGGAATTCACAGTACAGTACATACTCCCTCACCTCATATTACCTATACACTCCTAACACAGGCAGCTGGATGGTGAGTGTACTGTAGGACCCCGTGGTTTAAGGCCCAAGAAAGGTGCGGGTAAAAGTTTTCTAGAAAGCTTTTAGTGTTCAGTCAGATCACATGAAACAAAGGAGGATGGAGTTTTCCGTGCGGCAGTAGCGAGAAAGTCCTCTAGCGGTATATTACAGAACCAGGCGTGTCCCCATATCTCATGGGTGCAGATCCGATCCTGCGGGCACAAGTGGGGGCGAATAAGCACCGCAATCCAGCACGAAAGCATTTTTTGAGACCGGAGTGTATGGCTGACATGGTAATACGAGGAAGTGGTCCGATGTGCAAACGGAGTTGGTGTGATATACCACTTGAGAGCTTGGAACGGGGACCAAGCGCATGTCCTCAGGCACTGAGGAGAAGCTACTGAGGTTCAGTAAGCAAACTTCGCTTGGTGGGAAAGACGGCGTCTGGTTCTTTGTGAGGAAGAGCAGCTCCAGCAGCGGATCAAGGACATTTTAGGTTAAAGGCTTATTAATATGCTGTTTCAAAAACAGTAACTGTAGTTGATCTCATACTTGTCATGTGCATAATTCATTTTTCTTATAATAAGACCATATGGCAAGGAATCACAAAGCAAACAAACATGAATTATCCACATGACAAGTATGAAATCAACTACAGTTTTTGGTCCTGGGTCAAAGAGCGCGGACACCATCTGGAGGGTAAGCACATGAAGAAAACCCTGTGCTGAGGCTGTAGCAATCAGAAAAAGCATCTTGGTGGTCAATAAATCCAATGGCACATTATGTAGGAGCTCATAAGGTGGGCGAACCAGCATTTCCAGGACTGCATTAATCGACCACAACAGTACTAGACAGTGGAGGGGGCGGAGCAGGTTAAACATGCCTGGAGGAGCTGGCAAAGGGCCGCATTGCAGGTTCCAATCATGGACCTGTCAGCAAAGCCACGATATACAGACACGATGGCCGAACAGAAATTACATGTCAGTGCTAACTTCTTTGCCTTTACTAGAAGGCCAGTAGCAGATAGGCTGTTATGTTTTGTTTCGTTTCGTTTATTTGATTTTCCACTACACATGACAAATACATTTAGACAAATATAAAAAACATACGTTATTCACACATGGAGTGGAAGGAAGTGAACAGTAAACCCAATAAGGCTTGGTGAAGTTCACTCCCTTAGGAAAGTAAGAAAATACATACAAAAAAGCAAGTAGATAGCAGAAGCAGAAAGCCAAAAGGCGTTGTGATTCCTTGCTACATGGTTATACTATAACAAGCATGAATTATCCACATGACAAGTATGAGATCAACTGCAGTTACTGGTCTTGAAACACCACATTAACAAGCCTTTAACCCAAATAACCTTTATTTTGGTGACCTCCAATGACATTTGATGTCCACTAAAAGCAATAGGGATCACCAACCCAGTATGGGGAACCCACACATCAAGTGTGACATCAGTCAACATTACCCTTCTGGAGATAATTTGTTAGCAAGGTTTCACCTCGGGTGACCTCAAACAACCTTTGACCTCCACAAAAAACAATAGGAGTCATCTACTCAATATAACTAATCCACACACCAAGTATGACATCAGTCACACTTACCCTTCTGGAGATATTGTGTTTACAATGTGTTTACAATTTGACCTAGGGTAACCTCAAATGACCTTTATCCTCCATCAAAAGCAATAGGGATCATCTACTCAATATAAACAACCCACACAGTCAGTATGACATCAGTCACAGTCACCCTTCTGGAGATATCGTGTTTACAAGGTTTTTCCAGTTTGACCTCCGGTGAGATCAAATGACCTTTGACCTCCACCAAAAACAATAGGGATCATCTACTCAATATGACCAACCCAAACACCAGGTATGACATCAGACACAGTTACCGTTCTTGAGATATCCTGTTTACAAGGTTTTCACATTTTGACCTCTGGTGACCTCAAATGACCTTTGACCGCCACCAAAAACAACAGGGATCATCTACTCAATATGAACAACCAACACACCAAGTATGAGATCAGTCATGGTTACCCTTCTTGAGATATCGTGTTTACAAGAAGCGTCACATACACACATACACACACACACACACACACCCATGATTACAAAGGTTACAATTATCATCAAAACCAAAAACACAAATTAGTGGCAATGGTATATGCAAAATAGTATTTAAGACAATTCTATGAGTTATAATTTCTATACGACGATGATGCAGAAGTTTGCAGAGAGATTTTAAAAAGCTATGAATATGTCACTGTGCTGTCCTGTAAGCACATATGCCAAGAGTCATGTAGCAGTGTAAAACATGCAGGCAAATTATCAGTGGGGGCGCCAGAATGTCAGACTTGGGGGGGGGGGCAAACTGAGGGCAGAGGAAAATGTTGGGGGGGAAGATTTTCGTGCACATAGGCCTTGTGGGTGGGGTCCAGAGGTCCGCCTTAGGGTTCCTGGTGGGGTCCAGGGGCAACGCCCCGGTTGGGGTCCAGGGGCGAAGCCCCCAGAAGCTCTGAGGTTTTAGCACATCTCTGGGTGGAAAATTAAGTCCCAAGAGAGGTATATTATTTATTTTTATACTATTCATTTTTTCGGTTGACCGTACTCCAAGGTTCCCAACTTTTTTCGTTGGGGGTACTATTTCACATTTACGCGGTGCCACCGGGTACACACACACACACATAGGCTACATACACTTCCATTCCATTCCTATATTTAGGAAAACAACGACATTCCTATAATTAGGAAAACAACCACCTACCCGCCCTTCCCTTATGCTGGACGGTAGACATTCCAGAGAAAATTGGTCTGGCCAGGCTGACCTACTGTTGAAGTGCCTACGGGCATGAAATGAAAACTGGCAGTCTGTGTAACATAAATTAGGCATTTATCAATCATGGTTCCCCGGAAGCTGTTCTTATTCAGTTCAATGCCAATGCATAGTTTTGTGATTAAATTAATTTTGGATGAGTACAAGATCTGATTGGGAAGGGTGAGAGCAACTGGGGGGGGGGGGAACTGGGGGGTGCAAGGAAACAATCTGGGGGCAAATTCTCCCTCATCCCCCCCCCCCCCCATAGCGCCGCCGCCGCAAATTATACAAGAAGAGTAATTTATTTTACCACTTGGTAAAGATTAAAGGGTGATTGAGCATTTGGGATACATGTCTGAATGTATGTATTTAATATTATTTGTCAAACAGAATTATTAAGTGAACCACATGTTTGTTTTGGAATCACAAGCAGCATCATAGGTTTCATAGCTGTGGCAATGGATATTGCACCATTTGTTTGTAGATTAGTATACAACAAAAATTGTATAAATTGTATGTAAATTAAAAAAGAAAAAGTGAAAAAAGAAACATTTCTTTCTTTTTTATTGTGACCACAATCTTAAAAATATGAACCTGCATTAACTTTGTGTTGCATTAGCATGCCTCTTTGAAAATAAGCAACTTCAACCTTCCTGCCTATTTTGTCTATAAAACTGCCCAAGTACTCTAGCAGTTTCTGTGTACTCAAAATTGCAGGTATTTTGGTTAAACATGATAACTTGTCAGAGGTGCTAGAAGGTTAGCTATTTTAGCTTTCTGACTGTTCCAGACTGTGTGCACTCAAGTGTGAGTATTATGCATGATGCACACAAGTTGCTCTTGAAGATCCCTTGGCATTTTGATGATCAAAATGGGTCAATGTGAGGCTTCCCTTAGGGAGCTTGTCATAGTCACTCCTTCGTGCCCCATCGTGTATCTCTCTGAATAGGCTTTTAAGAATGTGCACACACCGTGAAATGAGCCTTCTACACAGTCATGAGGAGAGCCAGAGGAATATGCATGATTGGGAGGAGACAACGCTCACACTGGTTGCTCAACAATAGGCGGCTTACCTCGCCCTCGAGGCAGCAGTTGCTACGTGCTTTTGTTCAAACAGTTTATCTTTACCCCCAGAGGTTCAATGCAAGGAAGGAAGGCTCACTCTAAATGATATTTCTTCAGTTTGGGCCTGACATATTGGCATGATAAAATGTGAAACCAATTTGTGATCGTTTCTTTATTTCATTTCAATGTTTGTCACTTACATGTGTTGTTTGTATCGTTTAGTAGCTTACGAGTTACACCTACGATTCTCAGACACAACCCAGAGTTGTCCGTTCCGACTAGGCAGGAAACATTTACGATGTGATACCAATTAACGCGGCAGCTAGCTGCCTACGAACTGGGGCGTTAACACATGTAGGCTAGCCTAGAGCTACAGTACAGCTTTCGTATAACTGGACATTTCTACGCACCGAAAAAAGCATAGAAATGTTGAAACAAGTATACAGAAGTATAATCTCGCATGCAGAAAAATACCCTGTAAAGAATGTACGTAACATGGCTTGCTTAAGTTGTAATTTAGCACTGCGCCAGTATTAGTTTTACTCGCGTATTTTCATGGCTAGGTACACTGTAGTCAGTTCGAGCGCTCATGGGGAATGCTCTGTTGATTAAGCAGGTGATCGTGGCTGGCTGCAACTGCTCTGCTGGGGTTGACTTGCGTGTCAGGTTTCACGTCCGTCCTGATATAATTTAGCTTCTTTGTGTAAGTTTATCCAGGAAACTTAAAATAATTACAACGCATGTAAATTTTGTTTATCATTGTGTTTCTCTACGTAAAATATATCTTATTTTAGAAACTTAAATCGTATGACTTATATCACGAGTCTCACACTTAAGTTGGCTCCAAATAATGCATAAAAGAAATAACTCACCAAAACATGCAGTGTCCTTGCACAAAAGAATCCATGTTAATGTCAAAGTTTTCACTATTAATTCCATTAAATTTCCAGATTGCTAGGCTTGCGAACCACAAGTTTATACCGATTTGATATGATACATCAGACAGCGACCTACGTGATAGTCTGCCGTCCCCCCCCCCCTCCATTTCAGTAACAGCTCACAGTGTTCACTTCGACATTAAATTGAATAACTGTTGAAAAATTGTAAATAATACAATCAATTACACTTTCATTTTCTTTATAAAAAAGACATAGTTTGATAGCATGACTTAAAATCAAGATATAATCTACTTTATAATTATTTAGGTCTTTTTGATATGAAATCTCCATGTACTGTATTTTAGACCAAATACTGGAGGATTCAATCGCCTGATGTTGTAAAAGCGTGAAATGTAAGCTATCCTTGTTTAAGAGGCAAATAGCGTATACAATGCCCATAGGGACCACAGCTTCTCAGTTTTCTTTATACTTGCACATATAAAGCCAGATGATGGTCCTTTTACTGCAGTAGCGCACCACACTTGTGCACCAGTGTATGCCGTTACTTCAGTCTCTTATCTCCCCGCTACGTATCTTTCTTTTTTTTTGTTTGAAAAATGACTGGAAATAGTAGGTCAACTTTTGTCAACATTGGGCCACTCTCCCCCCTTTACTTCTCGGCGCAACTTTCACAGGTGTACTTTGCTCCAATTACATTTTTTCCCTTGAAAAGAATGGCCTGGAAACTTTTTCTACCTTTCTTTTTCATAAGATATCTGGGTCAAGACCCTGGTCATGCACGTCCCAGAATTTTTCAACCACCTGTGAGCGCTGCTTGCACAGCTGCATAATGAGCCCCATGCAGAGAAAACAACTGAAAAACTTAACAGCAAGCAGCATCCAATGCCAACTGGGTAAAGACAAAATATTATGTGTAACGTTACCGTAATGTTACACTACAACCTTCGGCGAGAGGAAAATAAAAAGTACCTGTACCTTCTTTTAAGTGGACTCTCCTTAGAGAATACGGAGCAATTTGGAGTTGTGCAATGTTTTTTCCACCAAAACCCAGGTTTGATATTTTAATGTACGAAAAATCGCCTTCACTGCTTCAAAGTTATTTTCGTAATTTTTCCGATGTGTTTTTTCTGTTATGAAAAAAGTTATATATCAATATGTACACTTTTTTGCAACTAACTTTTAATCAATTCAGCCTACTTGCGTATTGCATATCATTAGTGAACGGTAGCCTCACTGAGAGAGTAGTATTTTTTCACTCTTTCTCTTTTTTTTTTCTCAGTTCAAAATTCCTCACTCTGATTTTGTATTATGTCGAGACCCTTACTGAAAAAAAAAGAAGAATCAACATGTTTGTCAATCCTTAAGCCTTTGCGGTTTCAAGGACCACGATCTTTAGTTCCCTCAACAAACACATTGCTGGTATTGTCAAACCTGTACACTATGGACAGTACTGTTAGCTAAATTAGCCAAGTGTGAACAACCCACAGTGTGAACAATCTTTGGTGGTCTTTTGTTACCGTTCAATTATTGATCAGCGATAATCCTTCTTCATCCAGGCTTCAGTGAAACGTCAATCAATCCTTGTTGTTAAGGACCCTATTGTGACATCAGACAGGAAACTGCCCTCAACTTACCTCATTATCTTCACAGCTTCAGCTAGTGTGTTCACTGGAGCTTGAAGCATATGCATGACACACACAATAGTGGGAAAAATACACTGTAGGGGAATGATGGAGTGACTATGACAAACTCCCTTACCAAAGGGAAGAAAAATTCTTCCTAAGTACACATCAGGATGAAGCTTATTAAACACAACAGGCACTTGGCTTCTACTTATCTGTTGGACAAAACTCATCAATAAATGTGAAAAACTAACAAGTAGAATGGTGATTGAGATTACTCACAGATCTTTCACTCCAAAGCACCGGTTTCTTTCCATGATAGGCATCTGATCTACAGATGGACACCCCAAAGCTAGTCTGTAGAGGTAGTCTCTCCTTATCGCACAGTGACGGGCATGGAAGTTACCTGCAACTTGATATGCCTTAATGACTCTATTTGGTAGGAAATACAAGATCATATTTAGGAAACCACTGTTTCTAACTTTTCCCAGGTATTAGAGAGCAAAAGTCAACATTTATGAAAACATTTTGTTCCTGAAATATGTCATAACCTAGCTACTGTCTTCCAATTTCTTTTTCACTGCAGTACTGACATAAACCATGCCTGCAAGAGTTGTTTAGATACTAAAGGTATGGTATATGTTAGAATCAAAATTTAAAAATGACATTTGGCAAGATTTTATTCCAACATTCTTCTTTAAATTACAGGAGACTGAATACACCTGAATGATCATTCAATATATCTTTTTCACCTGAATTGTTATTTAGTAAATACAGATGTGAGAAATAGTAACTGTGTTCTACCAAATCATGACTCACAACAGAAATCACTAGTATAAACATACAGTCTGACCTAATCAGAGTGTAATGATACATTGTGGCTTCAGTGAAGTAACCTAGCTACCCCTAGCTGCTCACAGTAAATTATACAAAGGCAATAGGAACTAAGATGTATATATATATGCATATATATGTATATGTATATATATATATATATTATTGTGTGTCAATGTGTAAGCCACTCTTGATACATTC
The DNA here is from genome assembly GCA_021234535.1 of Stichopus chloronotus. NCBI lineage: Eukaryota > Metazoa > Echinodermata > Holothuroidea > Aspidochirotida > Stichopodidae > Stichopus > Stichopus chloronotus. The sequence continues at coordinate 48,783 of SFZH01000008.1, forward strand.
ATCTCCACAGTTCTGTAAACTGACAGACCACCCTAGTAATGTAGAGGTCATTTGTTTTCCCTGACCAACCTTTATAAATAACGAAGCCAGCTACCCCTTTAATCAAATGGAGGCTCTTTACAGAGACAGGGTTCATATGGCAAACATGGAAAGGAGAAGTGTTTTTCCTTCAACACAGTGAGAATGTGCCAATTGTGTCTCTCTTTATCAGTGTGGGAAAAGGAAGCTTCCGGTTTATGTACTTCTGTGTGATGTTGAAGTTAGCATAGACGTTCATCATCAATGCTTCTCCTGGGAGCAAATTTTTGCCAATGCTATTATGGTAATTTGCAAGGATGTCTGCTATTTCTCTTACTTTTGTTCACCTAACCAAAATAATTCTAGAGTGGCACTAAAATGGTTTGGGCAATAAAAAATTTGTTGGAAGCATGCCGGGGATCCTTCTGACTCTTGTAATATTACCAGAAATATTTGTTTTGGATTGTAGTGAGCCTAAAGCACATGTTATATTGTAGACGGATATTGTTGTAAGTGAGTCTTGAAGTTTCATCTATGAGATCTGCAGCCTAATGCTAAGATTTTTTAGCTGACATTATACGTTAGGCTACAACATAACAGTGATATCTTTAAGAAGTTTTTGTGGGCACCAGTAAATAGTAATAAACAATCACGGCCGGTACTGAGTAGCATCAGTGCCCAAAAAATGGTATCAACTTGAAGATAGGGATACTGCCCTACTGTAAGGCACACACACACATACACACCATTATGATTACATAGATCATAGTTTTCATCAAAACCGAAAACTAAATAAAGCAAACTGAAGAAAGAAAAATCCAAAATTTACTCAAGAAACTTAAAGGGCACCTTATATCAGATCCTTTTAAGTGCTTGTTCACAGATTTGACAATGACAGTCTGGTTGATAAGGCTGTTGATGCGGATACCTTTCCACATCAACATGAACTGTGTTCGTCAGAGCATGCACACCAGTGTCAGTTTGACAGGATGACATCAAGTTCTGGATTTCTAACGGGGTCAACCTCTGGATGGCCTCCTGCATTTAAGGTAAATGTAAAATATGTGTTGATCAATTGTTACCTTATTCCTAAACTACTCGTTAGTTTCAAACAATTCAATTATGAAATAATATGGTATACACTGAGGATTTGTACTAAAATATTACCCAAGCATACTATACATGGCCTATTAATGGATCACATTATTTCAAAGAACCCTATTGTTTATGGCTCAGGTGAAGGGCCATGTGAGGTCAGCAAAGGTCAAATGTGAATAGAATGTAAACACAGTACTTCAAGAATACAGTTATACAGTACAGTCTGTTGATTAAAGTGATTGCGTGTGTACTGAAAAACCAAAAATAAGATTACGTTTGATCTTAACTTTTTCTTTATTTTTAAATGCACACGCGAGGTTGTACATGAATGGACTTCTTTCATTCAATGAAGGAAAATGACAGTAACTATTTCGAAAAGCAACGGAATTGGCACAAAAACAGAAATTATATTTGAAAATTAGTTCTTACTGTAAGCGCCTACAAAATGAGTATGCAACAGTACACGTCTCACTAGTGTGTCAAAAACATACTACTCAAGTCGTCGCTCCTTGGTCGGGATCGGGAATTGTAATATTTGGTGAAAGGAAGCACTGTATTTACAAATAACCTACGAACTGAACACAACATTGCGGGGTCAGTGATCCTGGGTTGTTCTGATCAACTGAATATTCAATACTAGTATACTTCCCATTGGCTTGTTCAAAGAAGCACACCGCTGATTTGAATGAAAACTGTCAACCACTACATTATAGTATTCTTCACTTTTTTGTCATTATGTTAGAAGAATTTGAAATCATGTGGCAGAATTTATGAACTGAAACCTATTTATTTTCCCAGATTGTCTGAATGGTGCAATTAAAAGCCTTACCAAACTTTTGGCGATGAAATTTCAATGATTTTACTTTTTACCTATGCACGAAATCACTTTAGGCATGATGAGTACATAAAACTAGGGCTAATGCTTTCAAGTTCCAGATATTTGATTAGTGTTGGACAGACTAACAACTAATACTGATCGCTGATTACTGACTAGTTTATTTCATAATCGGATTGATGCTGACTACCGACTATTTCACCCATTTCATGGAACTACTGTAGCACTATACATTACAACTATTGAGTATGTATTCTGTATTCTACAGATTTGAACCTTAAATCTGAAAGTGTTAAGCCAGCAGGATTGGTAAACAATAAAATATTATTGAAATGTTTGTATATATAACATTGAGACCATATCAAAGTTTAAAAAAAACAAGAATGACAACCACATTGTGATGCTTATGGGTTTGATATTACCAAATGCTGATATGAATGAGAAATGTCATTCACTGTGCACTGATGAAAATTATGGTCATAAAGGATAGCATATACTTCTTAAGTCTTAAGCAAGGTAATTCACAAGTGGATAGAAAGTTCCAGATTTCGAACTGTGGAAAGATCTGAAATTGTGCAATTCAACAATGGCAACCTGCAATACCTCTTCCCTACCAAGGTAGTGTTTACTGTGACTAGAACAACAAAGAACTTTGAAAATCTTGTAAAACAGGGAGTTGCTGGCAATTGGGGTATTATATGAATGCTGTTCCACAAATTGAAAGAAATGAGACCAAATTCTATCTACAAGCAATATCTGGTATTAAACATAGATCTACATTTGGGCAAGTTTTCAGTGCAAAAGAAATATGCATTATTTTCTTAATATGAATGAGATATACCGCTTCATATGTTCATATTCAGGACATGTAAAAAGTATCACATGCATGCATCCCATGACAGATATTTCGAATGATAGACCTAAACATTCATTTCATATCACATTACAGTTATGACAAGTCTTCCATTGGCTATTCAAATGACAGACATCTGCCTGCCCATCAAGAAGTAACAATGTTGACACTTTGAAGTTCTACCTGAATCCAGTTGCTGAGATATCTCCCTTGATAGGTTTACATACTTTAAGCTCTGGAGACCTCAAATGATCTTTGAAGTCCATGTAAAACAATACCGAACATGTACTCACAGTGGACTACAAACAAATTAACTTTGACATTCAAACACCTTTCGCTTCTCATGATGCAGTGTTTACATGGTCTTCACACTGACCTCAATCTATTTACCTCACATGACCTCCATAAAAAATGACATACATCATCTACTCATTAGATGCTACCAATGATTAGAGCTTGAAGTTCCAGCAACAGTTAATTGCTGAGATAATCCCCCTTGATAGTTTTTCTTACTTTAAGCTCTGGTGACATCACATGACCTTTGATCTCCATTGAAATCACCACAACTCACTGGTGTGGGCATTCACGAGTGACTATACTTCCCCCTTGTCACACTACTGCATCATTTGACCTTTGCTCAAATTGTCCTCAAACCCAATTCTAACACCGGCGCCCTCTAAGGCCTAGCTCGCCCTCGTAGGACTGAGCAAGGTGCACAACGTAAGGAAAAACCTTGAACACCTACCTGAGAGGAGGATCCACCATAGCAACTAAGGCGTCGCCCGAGTGCTGACTGCATGAGGGGGACCATCCCTCCACTGCACCTCTCGCGACGACTGTGCTTGGGACCCCCCAAAGCCTCAAGCTTGGAATTCCCCACACACCTCTGGGCTCTAAAGGCAGCGACTTAGCTTTACGGACACTCCTAGCAACTTCGGCGCTAAGAGTGTCCGTAAGGAAACAAGTGACGAACATCGTCGGGGTCTTCCAGGTCGCCGCCTTGAGGATGTCCTCAACCTGGGACTCCGGGAAAATAACGCCTTGGACGTCGCAGAAGTGCGGCCTGCGGGGGAGGACAAAAAGGCGATCGGACGAACGAATGTCCTTTGTCCGATGGAGATACCACTTTGGCGCCCTGACCGGACACCACTTTCTGTCCTTGGAAACCGAGGAGGCCAAGGATATCTCGGGAACAAAGATATCGCCTGCCACGAAAGTAAGTGTCTGGGTCTTGGCCACGAAAGTAGGGTAGGGAACCATGCGAACACCATGGTTCTCGAACCTCAGGTGGCCCAGCTTAACAGAGAGAACCTGGAGGCAGATCCTCCGTCTCGCTGACGCCGCAGTGATGAGGAACAAAGTCTTGCGAGTCAAATACTCTGGGAGGGCAGGAGTGCATCGGCTCGTATGGGGCCTGGGCGAGAGCCCGCAGAACCCCGTTAATAGACCAGGACGGCGCTAGTTGCCGTACGACTGGTCTACTGTTAGCCATCCCCCAGAGTAGCTGGGTAAGGACGCTGCTCGAACCCACCGTAGACCCATCCGAGAACCCACGGTGGATCGCCGCAATGGCTGATAGGTAGTACTTGATAGTGTTAACCTGTTTGCCCTCGTCTAACAGGGCCATCAAGAACGAGGACACTTGGACCACGGACGACTCGGACGGAGTAGTTTCGTGGTCTGCACACCACCCCTGGAACTTGGCAAGTCGAGAATTGTAAGTGCGGAGGGTGGTGGGTCTCCTAGCTGACATGACCATGGAGGCAACGTTCTCAGGAACTCCGTGTGCTCTGAGGGAATTCCGGACAGCCTCCAGGCAGACAGGTGAAGGTCCTGGACCTTCGGGTGTAACACCCTACCCCTGTCCTGGGAGACCAGACGGGGGACCAGAGGGAGCACTACCAGAAGATCCACCAGCAGGTGGAGGAGCAGTGGGAACCACGGCTGGCGGGACCAAAGTGGGGCCTCCATCAGCACGCGGGTCCTGGAAGCTCAGATTTTGAGCAGGACCTGGTAGATTATCGCAAACGGGGGGAAGGCGTATGCGTCCAGGCCGTCCCAGGACAGGGACAGTGCATCTATTGCCCATGCCTTAAGGTGGAAGGTCCTGGAGCAGAAGACGGGAAGCTTCGCGTTCTCCCCTGTTGCGAATACACCCAGGTTCGGGCGTCCTAACTGCAGGAACAGCCAGTCCGCCCAACCCGAATCCAGAGCCCAATCCCCATGACTTGCTCGGCCCCTGGACAATGCGTCGGCCAGCGTGTTGTCCTTCCCTCGCCACGTGGGACGCCCGCACCACAATGTCATGCTGGCGACACCACAGGAGGAGGGACCACGGCAGAGTTGCGGGGATCTCGTTCCCCCCTGCCTGTTGATGTAGGCCACGACTGTCAAGTTGTTCGAAAAGACCGTTAGGCTCGTGCCCTGCGCATGATCTCGTACGGCCTTGACGGCCCTGAAGACATCTTTGAGCTCCAACACATTTATGTGGAGAGCTCCACTTTCTCTGCTGACCAAGTCCCTGCGAGGGTTCTGATTTCGCAGAAGGCACCCCAACCAATGAGCGACGCGAACTGCAGTGACGCTCAAGGTGGGGCGCTGGGCACCAATGGGTAACCCCTCCAGGAGGTTGTTGTCGTCCAGCCACCACTGGAGGTGGGACTTGACGGAGGGAGACATCAGCACCGGAACCTGAAGGTCAATGGACGCCAGTCTCCAGAAGGCCAGCAGATGAAGCTGCAGCGGTCTCATGCACAGCCGACACAGGGGCACAACGTCTACTAGGCTGGCTAGCAGTCCTAGGACCCGGAGCCAACTCCCGGAGGGACTCGAAGGAGCCTCCAGGAGTTGCGAAACTGATTCCCTGAGGGCCACTCACCTCTCCCCCGAGGGGAAGGCACGGCCCACGTTGAGGTCAAGATGTGCACCAAAATAGACCAGTGCCTGTGAAGGGGTGGGATGCAAGTTGTCCCAATTGATAACCCAGCCCGAGAGCTCGAGATGGGAGATCATCGCTCCGACGTTGGCTTCTGCCTGAGGTAAGGAGTCCCTGAGGATTAGCCAGTCGTCCAGGTACACAAACAGCAGCACACCCCAACACCGAAGCTCGGCGACGACTGCCCCCGCGACTCGGGTGAATACCCTCGGGGAGGTCAAAAGACCGAAGGGGAGGGCTGTGAACTTGAACCTCTCCCCTCGGTACTCGAAGGCAAGAAAGCGTTGGGACGCTGGAGCTATTGGGACGTGTAGGTACGCATCCTTCAGGTCCGATGACGCCGCCCACATCCCTCTCCGTAGAGTAGGATTGATGAAGGCCAGGGTTTCCATGCGGAATCTTCTTGGCCTTACGTAGGCAGCGTTCAGCGGCCTGAGATTGAAAATGGGTCTCCAGGAGCTGTTCTTTTTCGGTGCCATGAGGAAGGACGACTGGAAGAGGGGTTCGTCCTCTTCGGTTGCCCTTATGACGGCCTCCTTTTTGAGGAGGTCGCCGAGCTCCTGCTCCAAGATTTGTGGATGGAGCGGGTTGTCTGGGGTGGGTGTCGAACCCCCGCCCCCGAAGGCAGGCGACATGGTAACCTTTGGTAACCTTTGGATACTACGTTTAGAACCCACCTGTCTTGGCAGAATGACTCCCAGGCCCTGGTAAATTTCCTCAATCTCCCCCCCCTACTGCTGGGAGCACAGTAGGGTGGGCACCCCTAGGGCCAAGCGGGGAACTGCGCTGGGATCGTCACAGCCCCGAGCAGGTTGCGAACCGCCGCCCCTTCCTCCTCTGCTCCTTCCAGAGGTCGAAGGACCCCCAGAAGAAGCTCCACCACAAGCATCCTTCGCTTTGTGGCTACGGGATCGCGTCTTTCCTTAGGAAGCCGCAGCCGCGGGACGTGGGGAGGGTTGGGCGGTTGCAGGTGGCTGGAGGATGGAACGATCCCGAGGCAGTCGCTTTGTGCCTCTTGACCTCTTCGACTAGTTTATCCAACCAGAAAGCCAAAAGGCTTTGTGATTCCTTGCTACATGGTTACATTATAACAAACATGAATTATCCACATGACAAGTATAAGATCAACTACAGATATTGTTCTTGATACATCACAAGTCTTTAACCCAAAATGACCTTTACTTTTGGTGACCTGAAATGACCGTGACATTTGACGTCCACCAAAAGCAATAGGAATCACCTACCCAGTATGGCCAACCCACACATCAAGTAAGACATCAGTCAACATTACCCTTCTGGAGTAAATGTGTTAGCAAGGTTTGACCTCGGGTGACCTCAAACGACCTTTGACCTCCACCACAAACAAAAGAAGTCTTCTACTTAGTATATACAATCTACACATCAAGTAAGACATCAGTCAAGGTTAGACTCCTGGAGATATTGTTTACACATTTTTACAGTTTGGCCTCTGGTGACCTCAAATGACCCTTGACCTCAATCAAAACAATACAGATCTTCTACTCATTATTACCAACCCACACACCAAGTATTACATCAGTCATGGTTACTCTTGTGGAGATATTGTGTTTTTAAGTTTTTACAGTTTGACCTCTGGTGACCTCAAATGACCTTTGCCCCTCACCAAAGATGATAGGGATCATCTAATTAGCATGACCAAGCAACACACTAAGTATGACATCAGTCACAGTTACATTCTTGGAGATAATGTGTTTACAAGGTTTTCACAGTTTGACCTTTGGTGACCTCACATGACCTTTGACTTCCACAAAAATCAAAAGGACTATTCTACTGACAATATACAATCCACACAGTGAGTATGACATCAGTCACAGTTACTCTTCTGGAGATATTGTGTTTACAAGGTTTTTACAGTTTGACCTCTGGTGACCTCAAATGACGTTTGACCTCGACCAAAAAGAATAGAGACCATCTACTTACTACGACCAACCCACACACCAAGTATGACATCAGTCACAGTGACCCTTCTGGAGATATTGTGTTTGCAAGGTTTTCACATTTTGACCTCTGGTGACCTCAAATGATCTTTGACCTCCACCAAAAACAATAACTACTTATTATGACCAACCCACACACCCATGTATGAGATCAGTCATGGTTACCCTTCTTGAGATACAGTGTTTACAAGAAGCATCTCACACACACACACACGCACACACCCACACGCACACACACACGCACGACATCACCATCGCATAGATTCCTTTTGCCTTCAGCAAGGAATCAAAAATGTATTTTGGACATAATTCATGCCAGGGAATTCATGCCAGACTTTAAAACCTTTAAAACTGATGCTAAGCTGACAATTAAACTTAAAAGTAATTGTGCTTTTGTACATATACTGTACATTTTACAACTGCAGAATGCAGCGTCTCTCTTGAGCATATCACAGTGACTCTGGAGGTAAAGTTGTAGTCAAGTGCTTCCAGACATGCAAGTGCAACTCCATGAGCGGCCACTGTGACTACGAGTATGACCAGTGGCATGTGCAGGATTTCAGAGGTGGAGGGGGGCAAAACCTGTGATTCCCCCAATCTAATGGATAAGAGCGTCACTTGTGCACTGTTCGTGCACCATGAGTGCAAAGCGCGAGTGTGTATACGCACAGGGCAACAGGGGTCTGCATTAGGGTCCACCCAGATTGGAAAGTCTGCAATATGCGTGGGGAATTTTAATAAAGATCAAGAGAATTGCGCAGCTAGTACTATATAAGCGGAGCCCCACCATTGGTTGGCGTAGAGCGTACCGAGCAAATTTTGGCCAAAACTACCCAGGGTTGGAAAACCTTGTGAACCTTCTGAACCTGGTTCGCGGGAAATCGGTGACACTCGCGGGAAATCATGCATGTCGGGCAAATTTTTTTCATTTAAAAAATGGAGGAAAAAACCGGGAAATCTTCAGAGAAACAAAATAAATGAGGAAGAATAGGGAAAAATGCTATTAAGAAAATATTGAAAAGCAGCTATGTTGATCGTTTTTGTTTACAATACTCACATAAGCAAATAGCGCATGTTACCTCTATGCCTATAAACCACAATGTCCAGTATATCCCCAACGACCACACAGGTAACCAGAAATTATCGCCAGTTTGCGTTTAGGCACACTTCAGCCACCCTACTGTACATACCCTATGAATCCCAGTGTCCAAGGATGATTCGCGCAGAGCTGTGCACAATTTCATCCCCGTCGGTTTTAGTGCTTTTTAGTTTTACTGAACTCAGCACAAGATTCTCTGTGCAATTAATGAGATACTGAGTGCTTTCAGCATACAGTACAAACAGACCAGTGCAACATGGTTTGACCTGTAAGTTCTTTACGTTTACAGTCTTACACCCAGATGCAATGGGTAGCGCCAAACACCTTTCTGGAAAACATGACGTTACATACAGTAAAAAAAAAATGCCTCGATTAAACCATTTTAAAATATCGGGGGACGACTTTTATTTTTAACTTTTTTTTTGCTGCAGATTTCTACTGCCTGTTGATGGTCACATGTATCAGGGATAAAAAAGTTCGGTACAAATGTTGTAGCCGCAACAGGTGGCTGAATTTGAGTATTGTGAATGCGATAAATGTCCATTTTGGGACAGGTGTTGACATTTTTGCAGTTTGAAGTTAAAACTTTTCTTGGAAATATGCCAGGATTTTTTTTACTGCAAACTTGCAGAGCTGTTTGTAAGTAGCACAGCTTGTAGTAGTTGACAGTGTAAAGTGGTCTATGATCAAGACAGTTATTCTACTAGGCCTATTGCACATCTATATAGCGTAATATCGGGCTCAAGTTTCACTCATTTCTGATATTTTTTAAGAGACACTTCCTCGCATTTACAACGGTACAGTACAATATATTGCAACAACGCAAATAGCCTAACACTTAAGCCTTCGTGATTGATTTTTCAAATATTGTACGAGTTTGCAGTTACATTTTTATGCTCAGCTGCACAATGTTACCCCTTCCATGTGCTAGGAACCCCAATCTTCCTAGACTTTGCAAAGTCCTTCTCGGCAAATGAATTCTCCTCCTTTGGTACATTCCTCACAATTTGAGCTGCAGCCTACTTATACCTAACCGAGGATATTTACTCATCTAGTAATTGTGTTTCCCTGTGACCGCTGTCCGCCGGAAAGACTTTGGACACTCGATATAATTATGTACAAATGAATAGTCGCGTTTGAAGTTATGCTTAATACATATTAAAATACTACACGTCGGTCTCATGAAATGAGCCAATAGCAGCGATCGAACAATTAGAGAAAATAACAGTACCTAGGCTTACTTTCACCCTATCACCAGATTTGCCAACGGCAGAAACAGGATATCGCTAACAGAGACCTAAAACAGTTGAAGGAGAGTAGAATATTACCATGATAGTTACGGAACTAATCAATCGTAGGTCCTTTCCCCATCATCACTCCCATCATTTCTCACGATGGCCGTGACTGGCTTCTGCCGAATTTGGTAGCGAAAAACAATGATTTTAGTTAAAAGTTGTGTGCATAATTAAAATGAGCGTCCAGAATCTGCAAGGGCAGCGATCAATGAGGGGAGTAAACACCCTTCAGGAAGAGCAGTACTGTAAATATATGGATGTTCCTTCAGAGGTGGCGGTTCCAAGATTAGGAACAGAAACTTTCCAGCCCAAGCAGACTCTACAGAGTCCACAATCTTCCAGGAGCTTGCCCCTAAACCCCCACAAGGGGTTCCACCCATACACAAATGTCAGTGGGAAATCGGTGAATTCGCTATTGTATTCGCGGGAAATTCAGCATTGTTTTCCAACCCTGAAACTACCCCCCTAGATCACCGGAAATCGCCTTTCCCAGGCATTGTGCTTACATTTCCACCCTCCGACTTTGCATGTTTTTTAGCGACCAACTTCCGATGATGCATGCGATATATGCCAGTATGCGCTGTACATGTGTACTATGCAGTCAGCAAGCCTACGTACGTCATAGGTCGCCTCACTGCTGCACGTCGCTTCGACGAAATGCGTGAGAAAGTACGATACTGTAAGTAAATCTGAGACCCGGCCTAAGTTTGTATTTAAATTGCGAACGTGTTATCAAACTTGTGTTGCTCAGCTGCAGTTGTTAGTTGTCAAATTGTGTGGCTAGACACTTCGAGAATCATATTTTTGCCCGGGGCATAAATCCTCCGTGCAGGGCAAACTTTCCAATCTGAAGGCCCATGGCAGGGTCCAGGTTCTTAGCCCTGCTGGGCATCTGGGGGGCAGGGAAAGCCCCCACAAGCTCCAGCAATATAAGACAATATTAATAAGAATGCCTTAAATTTTATTTTGTTGATCAGGTTTCGTTTCAGATTTTGCGAAATTCGATGTCAATGACATAGGCTAGGCCTAGATGAGTTCTGGCTGTTCTCCATTGTGTGGTAGCCAGATTATGTTAGTTTCCGCCCCCGGTAATTTCAGCACCTTATTTTCCGCTCCTAAAATTTAGGGGCAGTAAATAACGTTCAACACTTAAGGTTTAACTAATATGTGTTTTATTTCTTCTTCGTTTTGAGTTGGAATCTCGTGTGAATTTCGACAAGAAGTAATGGATGGTGTAACCAGTTGCCCGTGCTTCAACTTGACATGATATTTGTGAATTTATATAACGTACGAGTGAAGAAATTATTCACGTCAATGTTGATATGATGTTACTGTAACCGTGTAGGTACATAACATGTTACATGGGCATAATAGTCCTTCGGACTGAGGATAATTGGAAACGAGATTGGAAACACATCAATGTTCAATGTTAAGGGTGACTGATCAAAAAATAAAACAAAAGAAAAGAGAGAGAGAGATGTGGGTGGAGAGAGAGAGGTGGAGAGAGAGAAAGCTTGTTGGGTGCAATCGATATCAAAAAACTAAAAAAAATAGAGGATGACAACTAGTTCTAATGGAGGAGAATAGCGATTAATGCCGTTGCATGGGTCAAGGGAGGAAGAACTGAGAGAAGGAACGGTGGGTAGGATGCTGCATTCAAAGGCTAGCTTGTATAGTTATGTTCACACAATGAAGTCCGGGAAGGAGTTTTGGCACGGGAGACGAGATACTTCGACTTTTACACCATGCATCGGGTTATGACAGTTGTGAAGAATGTAAATATACTGCTAATAAATTGTAAAGATTACCAGAAGACTTCCCTTCCCTGTAGTGGCTGCTGTTTTAATTATACAATCGAATGAGGACCTACATTTGTCACTATGCCCCTCCCCTTAGGTTTATCTGTTAAATATTTGAAATTGAACACCATTCAGTGAACACTTTTATGTATTTTTTCTTGCCCGGAGCTGGAAAACCTTCTGAACTGGGATATTGAATGTGCCCCCTTCCCCTTCTTAATCTTGTACGTGGGCCATTAGCCCAGCCGGGGGCACCTGCAATTCTGCTAGTTTGTGAGTGGCGAAAGCCCCCCCTCCCCTTCGCAATGCAGGAAAACCCTCATCGCACCCTCATCGCCACTATGGTGACACCGGTGACATATTCCTCCTTGTGTGCCCCTTTACTAATTCACCAGGCATTATTCTGTGTTTCAGTGGCAATAGGTGAGTATGTTTTACACAAAACCATACATGCCTACAAAATATTTCCCTGTGAAGACATGAGTCAGTAAAGAAAACATGGGATAAAGGTCTGTTCGGAATTTTTGGCCCACAGATTTCTCATAATGTGATTCGCCATTCTAAAATACATTGCCACTAAAGTAATTTTCCCTGTCAATTACAGTGCAATCAGTACTTAAATCATCTTGTAACGTAGAGCAGTGACCCAGCAATCAGACATGACATTCTGTTCCAAACTTGCATGTATGGTTCTTTCACACTTTCAGTTTCGGCGCATGTTCATAAAGGTGATTTTATTTAGAGCACATCCAATCATCTGATCACACAGTTTGCTTCATTCATAAATTTGTCTCACTCATCCCATTACAAGCGGTCAAATCAAGGCAACCGTGCCCCTCTTGACGGCTTAGCAAATACTCAAATCTCCCTTACCCAAATTACTTATCTCTTTAATGCCCATACCATATTGTTGTCCACACCGAGATTCTCACAAAAGTCGGTATAAAATAAACAGTTCTTCAATGGACACACAGGTACTGTATTGACCGATGAGTGAGCATGGATTGTAAAGAGTATAAAACGTCAATCATACTTAAATCTGTCTGCAGAATTGCTGACCTAGACTTCGGTTTGACTGTTTTTAAGTATCAAAGAGATACTGGAATGATCAAACAATGTCAGAATATTGTGAGTACTTCTTGTCAAGAAACGTAGCAGCTTGGGCTTTCTTTCTTTTAATTTGTTAGATATAGACCAACAACAATCAAATTTGACCAAATCCAAATGTAAGAATTAATAAGAAAAGTTGAAGATGAAGAAGAGATTCCTCCAGGGCTGTAGCTTGGGTCACATCTTTGTGGGTGGGGGGGACTGACAGGATGCTATCTTTTCCAACTGAGGGGAGACATCACCGAGGCAGTTTCTGATACAATAATGTACATTATTACCCAGGAAAATGCAATATCAGGAGGGGATCCAGAATTTTATACAGGATGGGGTGCAGTCTTAAGAAGGCATTTTCAGGCTCGGCCAGATGAAAAGAAAAAAGTTGGTGGGGATCGTGCAATAGCAGGACTAATTGGAGCCTCACCGTTGGTTGGATCCTATAACAAAAGTTTGGCTTTTCCAACACACCGATTGCAGGAAACGTCACTTGTTGGGTTTACTCCAGTTGTTATGCTGAATTATGAAAAATTCAACATAAGATTTCCAATTATGGTCCCTTCTAGACTGAAATATGAGAAATTCCAACGGTAGGCTATTTCAGATTTATTGGAAAAATCTCTCAATTACCACTGAGCCTTAGACACAAAATAGCGCAAATTTGGCTAGAATATCTGTTTGGCTAGTGACTGATGTATTAAAATTAGCTGGTATGTCAAATTTTCTAAATATCGTAGCTCAGACAATTTTCGATTTGTTTTCGGGGGGGGTAACTGACACCCCTCACACCATACCCCAGTCGCGATGGCATTGTACTACACCCTAATGTCTCATAAACTTGTAGGGTAAACCTTAAATAGCAGACGGCAGTGTACAGTATGAGTACGACCACCCTGCACTGGGCAAAACCAAAAAAAAAAGGAGTATGTTTTACCGACAAACATGACTGTACTTCTTACTCCATGACTGGAGATAACTTTGTTGCAAGTGTGCCACGTGCATATTGTCTAAGTTACACTTTTATGCTCTATCAAAGGTAAATCTACCTGTAATGTAAACGGCCATGTTATTTTCAAAATACCAAACAGTACGACAAACACATTTATGCAAGTAACATTTCAGTAATGTCCCTAATCCCTTGGAAAATTTATCTTTATCAAAGTTGTGGATCCATGTTTGACCAAATATTGCTGCAAACATACTTAACACATCTCAAATACTGTTGTTTTACATGATAATGAAATGCCCAGAACATTGTACAAATGAACATTGAATAGAGACTCACATTCATGTCTTGGTTATAATCCAGTGAAATACTTTTGTTATCGTATATTTTATTCGCTTCATGTAGACCTTAACTTTCACTTATTTAGTATTTTTTTACATCTTCGTTTAACATTCATGACTTCTTAACTTATACGTTTATATTTTCTGTACAGTAAGTCCTTTCCCAATAATGGTCTCATTTGCAATGTTATGTTTTTTTTAATTTCATTCTCTTAATGAGGGTCAAATTAATGAGTAGCTACAGGTGAATTTGGGAACCTACAGTAACAACCCACCCCTCACATTTCACCTGAGAGTAGAGTGTACTTGTAAGCACAATTGAGGGATGTGAAAGCAATTACACCAATTAGCTCAGTCTGATTGACTGACATGAACAGGTTACGAGGAGCCACTTAGACAGTGTAATTTTGTGTTTGTTTTTGAGACAAAAATCAGCATTACAAGCAAGGTACAGCAATTTAAGCAAGTAGGATATTAGAATACTTGGTAATTTATCCTCAGGTGTAGGTAAAAATTCAATGACAACGTTATAACGTGATAATTTGCTGAAATCTCATAAAAATACGGTGTCAACCAGGCCACACTTGAAGGAGAATTATACCATAGAAGCAGCGTGTCCTTTGATCTTTCAGGGAGCATTTTGGTCAATTGTGTATAAAATGGGGTGTTTCTAGATCTCAGGATTCATTCCTCCTCAAGAAGTTACTATAATCATATACTCTGTGCTCAAGAAGGAATTTGATCCTTAATCAACTAAGTCGTGAAAATGACTGATCCGTGTTTGATTTGCAAGGTAGCAGTTCACCCACGTCAAGAGGCAACCCAGTGTGATGTTTGCAACAACTGGCAACACCGTACCTGTGGCAATCGTAAGTTGCATTTACATTTATTATACATTCTTTTATTTACGTTACTTCTACCTATTTCCCTTTAAATAATTACTATTAATATTAAAAATAAATTATTTAATTACATTAATAACTCAAACAAGAGCCCAAGGGCACTCTGGTTCCTTGCACAAATGGAGAGCATATTATGAAGTAAAAGGGAGCATATTGCATTATTTTGTACAATAGCCTATATGGTCCATTTCTGACCATGAACTCTCACTTTTGTAACATAAAATCTGTAAAGAGAGAAACATATTTCATGCTTCTATAAAATGGCCCATTTCAGACACTGGACCCCAAACATGACAAACATGCACCCACATGGAACCCCTTCCATAGCACTAATGTGACCAACCATCAACAGTGTTACATACAATCTGTAAGAGAAGAAGTATTTTGCATGATTTCATAACAGCCTAGGGGCACTATGGTTCCTTGTACTTGGAATATACATACTGTAAAATGATATGCCTGAGTTCATAAATATCAAAGAAGCCATTTCAATTAATGCAATGAATTGAAGATGTTGACTTCTGCAATATACAGCAATATCCAATTCATTTTACAAAACACAAACAGCTGTGCATTTCTCATTTCAAGAAGGGGCTCTGCAAATTGCAATATGGCTTATCCCATCTATGCCCCTTTAAAGTCCAATAAACTGATACTGATAGTATGCCCTGGGGAAAACTACTGGGGTCTAGTTTTAGTAATAACATAAAAGATCATGTAATTATAGCCTCCTTAGTGTGCGTCGCGGACAGGACAGAAAATGGACATGGATTTTCAAGGGTTAAAGTGAAACTAGAATTGCTCTGAATGTGGGTTGTGTCAGGTGGGTTTGGTTAGCAAGTTATATTTAGGAACCACTGTCCTATTACAAATTGTCACGAAAATTTGAAGGGACCACTCTTTAGACTGTGAAATTGATGTTTTAAAAAAAAAACAGTTTCGCGGACGGGACATTTCTCAATGTCGCGGACGGGACAGCATTGATTTTCACAAATTGTGCATGTCTCCCTTGATCGAATTAACATGAAGAATGAACAACAGTGTGGACTCATGGGGTCTGAGCAAATACTGTAAAAGAATATATGTTCAATCACCTCCCCTGCCCCCTCCCAACCCTTCCCCCTATTGCAACCACTAGGAATTGGCATACTGGTGCCATGTCTCAATGGCAAAATTAAGAGCCAAAACCAGTAGTGAGGAGTTGTAGGGTCCAGGCCTTTACTTTCAAGAGATTATATGTTCAAGACAACCCCAAGCACTGTGCACCCCCTGAGAACCCTGTATAAGCATGCATGCTAAGTATGAATTATATAGAGCATAGGGCCTACAATCTTGGACAAAATACCTTAGGACACCCCGCGCCCCTGTTCAATGTTGGCTATAGGATTGCTGTTCAAAGGGAACATTCACTTCTATAGCGCAACATTGGAAAGGGGCGCAGGGTGTCATGTTATCTTCTCACCTAAAATTCAGTATTATATTTGCAATGTACAACAAAGTGTCCCAACAATTTTGTCCAAGATTGTCTGAGAATTTCGAAGGGTCAGAAGCATGTGAGGGGCACAGAAAAAATCGTCAGTTTTGAAATAAGTTAAACGGCAAAATGGGGGATGATATTCCTTGCAACAAGAAACATCAGCAATGCATGTTCGGAATGTCTGGGGCCTATATTGCAGTTGGTTTACTGTAATAATGTTATTGTGTGAATGTTGTCAATGTTATTACGGAGTAAAGGGAGGAATAAGTCAGCCAAATCCATGTACTTGCACTAAATATGCTGAATAAAATGCAGTCATTGGGGAGGTAACATCATAACTACAATGCATCTTGTCAACCAGTAAACTACTTTAACACATTTTGTATGATACAAATGACATACTTTCAGCTAAAACTGCGATACTGAGACATGTACCAAAGAAAAAAAAAACAAAAACAACCTCCCCCCCAAAAAAACTATGTTAGTGGTCCGTTGAAGAAGATCGATGTATACTGTACACAGCTTTTGTATGCACAACTTGAAGCATGTGTCTTGGAATTTTCCATAACCCCAATCACAGACTATTCCAATTACATACTTCTGACTATAGCATGTATACACTGCAACCAGTGGTGTACATGTTATTGGCTAATGAAGAACAAGCCATTGTGTGAAGGTAAGAATATATTTACAGTTCAGTTACATACTCTCTGGTTGACTACCGGAGCAAGCAAGCGGGAATCAATTGGTTTCTTCACACAGCTTTACTTTTTACTACATATTATCCATTTTTCCAGGTATACCTGGTATGTTTGGTATACTTGTTAGCTGTTAATTTTCATACCGTTGATGTAGGTGTGAATGCCATGCCCACATATGCCAGGTATATCCACGCATCTTATTTACAAGGTTTCCACAGATTGAACCTTGTTGATCTCAAATGACCATGGGCCTCCATTAAAAATGATAGCATTCTTGCACTCTATTAGATACACCTACATACTTCATATGACATCTGTCCAAGCTTCCCTTTTTGAGATATTGCGTTAACAAAGTTTTCACAATTTGACCCCTGTTGACCTCAAATAACCCTTGACCTAAACCAGAATCAATAGGGATGTTGTACTCAACGTGGAACACCAACATACCAGAAATTACATTTGTTCAAGATTCCTTTTTTGAGATATTGTGTTATAATTTACAAGGTTTTCACAATTTGACCCCCGTTGACCCAAACGACCTTTGACCTCCACCAAAAACACTAGGGTTCTTCTACTTGATGTGGCACACCTACATACCACACATGAGATTTGTCCAGGCTTCCCTTCTCGAGATATTGTGTTTACAAGGTTTTCACAATTTGACCCCTGTTGACCCCAAATGACCTTTGACCTCCACCAAAAACAATAAGATTCTTCCACTTAATGTGGTACACCTACACACCAAATAAGGCATCTGTCCAAGCTTACCTTCTTGAAATACTGTGTTTACAAGGTAAGCGTCACAAACACACATACGCTCACCCCCACATTCACGCACACGCACACACATGCCAACCTGACTGCATAGGTTCCTTTGCTGATGCAAGGAACCAAAAACAATATCTCAAGAATGGAAACTTGTAAACAGAAGCTTCGAGAAACCTTGAACACATCTCATACTGAAAGTAATCTAGAAGATTATCAAAAACGTACATTGAAATTCATGAATCTTCCATGCAATGACTCATATTAGGCATTGCAATGAGGTATTGGCAGACAAACACATGTAATTTTTGCAATTTGGTACACTTTAGATAGAGGACCTCATATTTGTTATGCATAATGTCAATGTATTGTTTGTCCAGTTCCCACATGCTATGTCTTCATTACGTAGAGTGGCTAGGCCACTGCACAGGTAGGTCACAAAAAAACCATGATGCAGTTTGCATCTTGATTCCCTCATGGAATTCTGAAATTGGGGGCAATCAATAAGCATATCTCTTCTAATCGGAACACTCATTTAACTCCAGCCTTGAACAGGAGTTGCTCACCAATCGATCGCAGTCTACTGGTGGACTGTGGAATGATCTCAATTCGACTGCATAGGATGTAGCAAAGGTAAAAAAAGGGAATTTTTCTTTTTTGTGTCACTGACGGACAGGGTATGGTTTAAATTGTTATAATAAATTGAGAACAAAGCTCCTGTGATGAGCCATCTCTAGTGCATAAAATCAGCATGCACTAAAGTATTTGCTAAGATATTTTTGTTATGTCAACACTGGACTGGAAGATCTCGATAAGTTGACATTAAACCTGAAAGATTGGGCACTCGAGGCCTCAAATGTGGCCACTCTGCACTAACCAATCAGCTGCTACAATTTAAAATGTAAGAAACTATGACAAACCTCTAACACATCCAACACTCCTGGTGGTGTTTTCCCTTTGATACCACTCCTGGCAAGGCCACTTGAATGCAAAGACAACAAATGAGACAAAAGAAAAAATCAAAATGAAAGACAGAGATTAGTGACTGAAATGCTGCATAAATCAACAGAAGTGGAGACATTAGCTGCCTACTGTAAGCTTACCAAATTTGACTTTCTTATGATCTCTTCTACGCAAAGGTAAACAAATGATCCTAAGACCTAAAGTAAAGTTGTGCACATTATTGAGAGCTCTTTGGTAAAATCTTCCAAGATTATTAAGACACGAAAAGGGTAGTATCCAGCACAACCAATAGCCTTCATTGGGTTTGCCAAGGATTTCCCACAACTCCCTGATGTGGGTATTCACGAGTGAGTATACTTACCCCTTGAGTCACTAATGTATACATTTGACCCTTGCTCAAATAGTCCTTAAAACTTATTCTAGCACCGTCCCCTCTAGAACCTAGTCCACCCTCCCCTCTAGAACCTAGTCCACCCTTGCAGGGCTGAGCGAGGAGCCCAAAGCTACAAAAACACTGAGCACTTCCTGGGAGGAGGGGGACATCCACCAAGGCAGCACCTGAGTGCTGCTGTGGCGGAAGTCCGTCACAACGCTGCACTGTGCAGACTCGGAGCCCCAAAGCCTTGCAATTGTCCGTGTTCAAGAAAAAAGGTTCCTGGGATTTTTCAATGAACTACGTACAATATTAACAGATAGAAAAACCTCGCTCCTCCAAGGGAGAACACAACTGTAAAGAAATAAAAAACAATAGTGAACCCCTTCCATCCTCCATGGGGCAGGAAGCGGGAGGTAGCAAGGAGTAAGTATAGTCACCTGTGAATACCCACACGAGGGAGTTGTGAGGAATTCACATCGTAGACATATACTTACACTTTGCCGCACTGATGCATTAAAGTGACATCATGGAGACTGGTACGAGGTCACTGGGAGGAGGGTAAGGCACGTCCAAATGCCACTTTGCTGCTATATGTATCCGTATTAAGGAAACAAGCGACGAACAATGTTGGTGCTTTCCAGGCGGTCACCTTGAGGATGTTCTCAACCGGCACCCCGGAAAATAACACCTTGGTTGTAGCTTGCCCCCGGACCTCGTGAGTCCTGAGCTGTCCCTGGGCATGTGGCAATGGCTTCAGTCAGCCAGCAGCAATGGTATCCATGGAGGCCACAGAATGTGGCCGTCTGGGAGGATAATGAGCTGATCGGACGAGCGGATGTCCTGTGTCTGTTGGAGATACCATTTCAACACCCTGACCAGACATCACTTTCTGTCCTCGTCCACTGAGGATGTCGAGCTCTCCTGGGGGATAATGACCCCCGGCACGAAAGTGAATGTCTGGGTCTTGACCAGAAATAAGAGATCAAACCCCATGATTCTCAAACCTTACGTCGCCCGGCTTTGCAGATGAAGCTTGGAGGCAGCTTCTCCATTTTGTCGATGCTGCCACGAGAAGGAACAAAGTCTTGTGACTGAAGTACTCTAGGGGGCTAGAATGCATGGGCTCATAGGGGGCCTGAGCAAGCGCTCGCAAGACACTGTTAATAGCCCAGGACGGAGCTAGCCTCCCAACCACTGGTTTATTGTTGGCCATCTCCTAGAAACGGGATAATCCCTACAACTTCTTGGTGTGGGTACTCACGAGTGACTATACTTACCCCTTGCCTGACTAATGCATCATTTGACCCTATGCTCAAATCCTTCTCAAAACTAATTCTACCACCGCACCATCTAAGGCCTAGCCCACCCTTGTAGGACTGAGCGAGGGGCAACAATGCCGAGACACCGTTGAACACCTCCGAGGGACGGATCCACTGTGAGCAGAGCCCCAAGCATTGCTCGAGTGCTGGAGCAGGAGGGGGAACCATCTCTCCACTGCGCCTCCCACGAACTCGAAATGGCAGTCGGACGAGCGAATGTCCTTCATCCGATGCAGAAACCATTTCAGCGCCCTGACTGGGCACCACTTTCTGTCCTTGTGAACCGAGGATGCCTGGGAAATCTTGGGAACAAAGATATCCCCCGGCACGAAAGTGAGCGTCTGGGTCTTGGCCACGAAGGAGGGGTCGGGAACCATGCAAACCCCATGGTTCTCGAACCTCAAGTGGCCCAGCTTGACGGAAAGAGCCTGGAGGCAGCACCTCCATCTCGTCAACGCAACCGCGACAAGGAACAAGGTCTGGCGAGTCAAGTACTCCAGGGGTATGCATTGGCTCGTACAGGGCCTGAGCCAAAGCTTGCAGGACCCCGTTGATCGACCAGGACTGCGCCAGCCACCGTACCAGCGGGCCACTGTTAGCCATACGCCGGAGTAGCTGGGTAGGGACCCCGCTTGAACCCAATGTAGACCCATCCGAGAACCCACGGTGGATCACTGCGATGGCTAAGTGGTCGTTCTTGATAGTGTTATCCTGTTTGCCCTCATGGGCCATCAGGGCCATCAAGAACGTGGAGACTTGGACCACGGACGTCTCAGTCGGAGAAGCTTCGTGGTCTGCACACCACCCCTGGAACTTGACAATTCGAGAATTGTAAGTGCGGAGGGTGGTGGGTCTCCTCGCTGACGCAACCATGGAGACAATGTTCTCAGGAACTCCCTGTGAGGCTCGTGTCCTGTACATGATCTCAGTAGGGCCTTGACGGCCCTTACGAAGGCTTCGAACTCCAACACATTTATGTGGAGCCCGGCTTACTCTGCTGACCACATTCCTGACAAAGTTCTGCATTCGCAGAAAGCACCCCAGCCACTGAGCGACACGTCTATAGTGGCGCTCAAGGTGGGGCTCTGGGTAACAAAGGGTACCCCTTGCAGAGGTTGCAATCGTCCAGCCACCACTGGAGGTGGCGCTGGACGGAGGGAGACATCGGCACCAGGACCTGAAGATCCCTGGACGGCGACCTCCAGAAGGACAGCGGATGAAGCTGCAGCGGTCTCATGTGCAGCCAGCATAGGGGCACATCTACTTGGCTGGCTAGCACCAGTAGGACCTGGAGCCAACTCCCGTAAGGGTTCGAAGGAGCCTCCATGAGCTATGAAACCACTCCCCTGAGAACCTCACACCTGTCCCCAGAGGGGAAGGCACAGCCCACATTCAGGTCGAGTTGTTCCCACAGATAGACCAGTGCCTGTGAAGGGGTGGGCTGCGACTTGTCCCAATTAGTGGCCCAATCCGATTGTTCAAGAAGGGAGATTGTCGCTCCGATGTTTTCTTCTGCTTGAGCCTGTGAGTCCCCGAGGATTAGCCAGTTGTGCAGGTACGCGAAGAGCCCCACACCCCCAATACCGAAGCTCGGCCATGACTGCTCCAGCGACCTGGGTGAACACCCTCGGGGAGGTTGAGAGCCCGAAGGGGAGGACCGTGAACTTGAACCTCTCCCCTCGGTACTCGAAGACAAGAAACCGTTGGGATGCCCGAGCTATTGAAACATGTAAGTACGCATCCTTCAGGTGAAAGGATGCCGCCCACATCCCCCTCCGGAGAGTGGGGATGATGAAGGCCAGGGTTTCCACGCGGAATCTCCTTGGCCTTATGTAGTCAGCATTCAGAGGCCTGAGATTGAGGATAGGTTTCCAGGAGTCGTTCCTTTTTGGTGCCATGAAAAAGGACGCCCGGAAGGGGTTCATCCTCTTCGGTCACCCTTACGACGGCCTCCTTTTAAAGGAGGTCGTCGAATTCCTACTCCAGGATTTTTCAGTGGAGCAGATTCTCTGGGGTAGGTGTCGACTGCCCGCCCCCAAAGAGAGGCAGCGCAGCCATGAACTCTATGTGGCACCCCTTGGAGACCACTTGAAGAACCCATCTGTCTTGGCAGAACAACTCCCAGGCCTTGGTAAATTTCTTCACTCTCCCCCTTACCGCTGGAAGGGTGGGCACCCCTAGGGCCACACAGGGAACTGCACCTGAGCCTGCTGGCCGTACCTAGGATGGTTGCCGGCCCCACCAGAACCCCTGTCACAGCCCCGAGCAGGTTAGGAACCACTGCCCCTCCCTCCTCTACCTGAGGTCGGAAGACCCGAGGAAGACGCTCCACGGCCTGCACCCTTCGCTTTGCAGAGACAGGACCACAACTTCCCTCGGGAAGCCGCAGCGGTGGGACGCGAGGAGGGTTGGGTGCCTGCCAGAGTGGGTGGACAGAGCGGCGCCCCAGGGATCACATCATGCCTCTTGATCTCCTCAACCACTTTATCCAGAAACTGGCCATTAAAGAGGTCAGGTCCCACTACCAGCAGGTTCTCTAACCTGTTCCTGGACTCGGAGGATGGCCATGCAAACGCGTCAAAAACATTGCACCTGCAAGGTCTTGAGTGCCACCCTGGCAAACTGATCGTAAATGAGTCAACAAGTAAATCAGTTTGCCAACATCAGCCCTGGAGAACTGAATGTGGTCCTCCGGTAGCTGAGTGTGGGCTCGTCTTAGGGCTCCGCTACCAGAAGGAACACGGAAAAAACTTTAAGCCGGCTCTAGCAGCCAGATCAGCTTGGTACAAGTCTTCTTCGGCTAGCTTCCGTAGAGAGTCTCGGATCATCCCCGAGGCCAGTCCCTATTCCGCTGAGGCAATGCTCATCCACCAGAAACTCCGGCAAACCCAAAACCACCTCCTCGTTCTTAGCCGACAGGCAGGAGACCGAGGGCCGCGCCTCCCTATGTGTTGGAGCTTCGTAGCACAGTTTGGAGGAAAGAATCTCCAAACTGCGCTACGAAGAAAAATTTAATAAATATAACAGGCTAGAACGGACGAAAGAATTGGAACGAAAAAGCAAGAATACTCAAGGTTTTCTGAGTCAGCTGCCTTTGCGTGAGGCAAAAAACAGCAGAGCTTTTCCAAACGTGTTGTAGCACTCGAGCGAAAAGGCAAACAAGGGTGGGTTAGGTCTTACAGGGCGCGTTGCTAGAATTAGTTTCGAGGACGATTTGAGCATAGGGTCAAATGATGCATTAGTGAGGCAAAGGGTAAGTATATGTCTACGATGTGAAAGGACCCCGCTCTAACCCAGTGTGGATTCATCCGGAAATCATTGGTGCATCACCACAATGGCCAAGCGGTAGTTCTTAATGATGTTGACCTGTATGCCCTCATCAAACAGGTCTACTTAGAGCTTGGAGACTTGGACCACGGATGACTCGGATGGAGAAGTCTCGTGGTCTGCACACCACCCACACGACCATCAAGAAAATGTCCTCAGGAATCCCCTGTGCTGTGATGGAATTCTGGACAGCCTCCGTCAGTCACGTGAAGGTCCTGGATCCCCAAAACTCCTTGGCTTGGGAATTCGCTAGCAAGGTACTCACCTCACATAGCTTATGCATTACTGTATTGACCATGGACTAGCATCTGGCAATTGTGTGCATGCGTATCTGGTCATGCCCTTCCGAAATTTCCAGGCTGAGGTGGTCACCTAGCACAACGTATCAAAGGAATCGAGGAAGGGCCGACTGTTGACATCGTCACCATCCCGAGTGTCTCCTCGTCCACTTTATGGCAGGCTTGCAAAGTATGACATGACCTGCCAAAAGGAGGGAGCAAGGCCAGAGGTGAGAATCCGCAGAGATCGCGGGTGGACGAAGTGCTCCTAGCAAAGGCTTGCTGATCCAGAAGCAGGGAGGTGGGCAGGCCATTTTATGAGGTGAGTACGTCCCTAGAGAATTCCCAAACAGGAAGTTTTGGGAAATTCACAGCACGTACACCCTTACTGTACCTCATATAACCTAGACATTTCTGACATAGGGGTGTCGGCAGCAGGTCTAGGACCTCACAGACAGAGGTCAAAGCACGGCGCAGGCGAAGGAGCTGTCAGATCCTGGAGTGTTTGTAAGATAGCCTGAAACAAAAGAGGACAGAGTTTCCCATGGTTTTATCTAACATTATGAGGCAAAACCAAGACACGGAAATAGTGTAAAATGCTGGTGTTTTTACAGTCATGGTATGACTGTAACAGTGACAGGTGTTTAAACGTTAACCACAAAAAAAATCCAGGTACAGGAGAGAGACGTCAGAACAGGAAAATTCAGAGAGAGATATGTTTGCTTTTGTTGATTAGAGTTCCGTTTATTTGATGATTCGAAAGGCACATAAATTAACGAAGAATTACAGTAGTTGACGATGATTACAGAGAAAGAGTTACATGATGTTGACAAGAAGAACGAGGAACGGAGAGTTTTTAAGGATGACATAGGCCGACATAACACACACAAAAAACTATGTTGACAGTTCCCAGTGCTGTAAGCCTTATGGCTCTGACACTTCAAAACCACACTGAACAGCTGAGGATCACGGGGTAGGTGATGACGTTGACCTATCAGAATGACATAATGACGTCGGCGAAACTGCGGTGCACTGCAGCAAACGCAGACCAGTAATTATGTATAGTGCTCACCTGCTTGACCTCCCGGGAGAAAAAGCAGAGAAAGCGAGCTATATCTGGGACCTCTGCAGATAAGCCCTCCACTTCCAATGATGCCCTGACAGCGGGCACGCAGCTAGCATTACGATTGCCAGGTCCCGGTGGCGAAGTGCTCTGTGGCGCTGTGCTCTGTGGCGCTGGGTAAGCAGCGACAAAGCTGGTTGGAAACAGGAATGGCAGTTCCTTGAGAAGTTGCAGAAGCAACAGGAACCACGGTTGGATCGGCCAGCATGGAGCTACGAGGAGGAGATTCGCCGGAGTGGCCTGCAGCTCCCGCAGAACCACAAGGAGCGCAAATGGTGGAAATTAAGACATAAATTGAGGTGCCTGTACACAGTTAGGACAGCGTGTCTACTTTCCATGCTGTGGGAGTCACATAATGTGATGCGAACATGTCCACATGAGGCCTGCCAAACAGACCAAAATCTGATCTGCTTGATGGCGAGACCACATACAACACCACAGTGTCATAAGTTCACCAGGACTGCAAGATGCATGTACCAGAGCGAGATTCGCAGGGGTTGGGCAGCTGACCTGGTACCTCTTGCCAGTTGATGTATGCAACCGCCATTGAATTGTTGAAACAGACCATGACTACAGAGAACGACAGGCGCATTGTCCAATGCCGAATTGTCTGAGTAATGGCTTTTATTTTGAGTTTGTTGATGTGCAGGGTCGTTTCAGATTGGGACCAACCCCCAATACAACCCAGTCGTTCCTAGTCGCCCCCAGCCTGATTGTGACCTGTTGGTTGTGATCTTCACCTGCGGAGAGTCGATCTAAAAGGGTGTGCCTGCCATGAGCCATTCATGAACTCGATTCGATAAACCTGGGTGATGACCCCTAACACTCAAGGGTCGGACGCAATCACATGCCATGCAGGCAAGAAGTGTCGTAGTTGCCCCCCCCCCCCACCTCTTCTGTTCCCTTCTGGAGAGAGTCCCTTAGCATCTTGAGGACAGTCCCTGTTCCAATCTCATATTATTTCCAGTTTCGTCCAAAGCCTGAGCTTGCACTGGTCCCGCGACTACAGAGGGATCTGTGACCGTATCCTGTATCCTCCTAAGCCTCTCAGGCCATGATTGGATCGTGGAAAAGGACATGCACCTTTTGCACAGGTCAGACCTGATGCACGAACGGTACAGGGGCACACTGAGTGCGAGTCCCAACACCTCCAGGCCCTAAACTGGTTGCATATGGAGCAAAGAGGACCAGGACTTGGAGATGCATCGACACACTACACAAATAAAAAAATCACATCAAATTTCTCAGAGAAGTGAGGATAAATTAATTAATCTAGAAAAAAAAATCACCAAATGAAACACAAGAATATACAAGGTTTTCGAGTCTGATGCCCTTGCAAAGGGCAAAAAACAGCAGAGAGACTATATTATGACAGCCTTGTGAAGCACATGAGCAAAAGGCAAATGAGGGTGAGCTAGGCCTTAAAGAACGCAGTTCTGGAATTAGTTTCAAGGACTATTTGAGCAAGGGTCAAATGTATGCATTGGTGAGGCAAGGGGTAAGTATACAGTATGTAAGTCTATGAGGTGAATTTTTGGTTACTTGCATCAGTCAGGTTGGCATGTGTGAGTGTGCATGTGTTTATTTGTGCATGTGTCTGTGACACATGCACGTGCTAAGTCAATAGGAGAAAGTATTTTTGTTGCCACATTGAGGTGTTATTATTGGAAGTCTCAGGTTATCTAGGGACACCAGGGGCAAAAGTCTGTGTTTCTGTGACACTTGCCTCAGTATGCTTTAACTCAACAGGGGAAAGTGTATGTGAATGTGTATGTGGATGTGTAGAGTATGCGTGTGTTTGCGTGTGTGCGTGTGTGTGTGTGTGCATCTGTACCTGTCCAAGTTATGGTTTTTCCAAAATACCTTGAAAAGTATGTGAGCCATAAAGATTTATACTTGACAAAGGTTGTGCATGATGCCAAAATGTCCAAGATGTATCGGTAAATGGTAAATTGAGTCAAATTTGCTGATTTTTTAGGGAAAAAGCCAATTGCCCCAAAATTGGTATAAAATGTCTAGTATAGATCTTGAGAAGTATTTGAGCATTTAATGCAAAATTTTGCAAGGACTCACCTGAGAATGTAATATTAAAGGTATATCCCTTTTATAGTAAAGAGAGAGAAATTTGCTAATTTTTCAACAAACTAGAAAGCCAAAAGGCTTAGTGATTCCTTGCCTCATGATATATATTGTAACAAACATGAATCGCCCACATGACAAGCATGAGATCCCACACAGTTATCCTACTTGAGATACCATCTTAGTAAGGTCAAAACCTTTTGAATTCTCATGACCCAAAATGAACTTTCACCTCCACTTAAAACGATAGGGATCACCTACCCTATATGGCCATCAACACGCTAAATATGAACAATTCACGAACTAAGTATAAGATCTCTCACATTTATCACTCTTAAAATATCATGTATACAAGGTTTTGACCTTTTGTCACCCAAATAACCTTAGACCTACACAAACATGAGAAAACTCCCAAACGGATATGACGCTGCAGGTGAACAAATTATATTTTGTCGTGTCTAATAACTTGATAAAAAGGTAAACATGTTTATTTAATCAAAATTATAGTACTTTATTTTGTCAAGTTACAGCTATTGGTGGCAGCTCTTTCGTATTTGATTTTTTGGCGTGATGCCCTTCCCAATGGCTATGAGGTCCTTGAAAATTAGCAAAAACTGATAACCCTATTAAACCAGAATCTAGCATGACTTGCAATTTTGCCTTTAGTCTCAACATACAGTACAAGTTTCCTTGGTTTGATACACAGTAGTCATTTGTTTAAAGCTTAGCTGAACTACTGTAAAGTGAAATAGGGCATTTAGAATACACCAACATGGCGTACAAAGAAATTCGCTTTAACCATTGTTAAACCATTCAGTCTCATCAATAAATATCTGTCAAAGCTTCATCTCCTCAAAACATTATGCATGTGATGAGTAACGGATGCATCATTTGAATTTTAAAAAGTTTGGGTGCACAAATTATTGTTGAGCAACAAATAAGTATATTTCTGATCTGTGAGAATCTTATTTCTTGAAAATAAGGCTACTGTAATTGGTTATTCTGAATAATCTATCATTTTATGTCCACAAATAATGGTTTCAAAAATATGGTTGTTTTCTATAAAACAAATGCCCTATTTCCCTTTAAGGGCTTAACAGAGACACTGTTTATACAGTAAATGGTTAAGTCCACTGTGCACCTGGCTCAACAGACTGTATGATTTATTCTGGACATTGTGGTTTCTACCGGCAGTCAACTGTGATAAATTATGTCAGATAACAGTGGCCAATTTGAACAGAGGTGGGTCAGTTACAATTTGATTCATTCAATTAAGCAATCACAGTTCATGCATCCTCAAGGGTATTTGATCCAAATTATCAGTAATTTAGTTCTTTTTATAAAGCTAATAACCCGTGGTATATTCAACCAATTCCAATTTACAATTCATGCATGCTCACATGTCCTTATGAGGACAGTCGCATAAGGTTTGCCAAATAATAATCTTTGATACCAAATTTAATGTTGTCTTCATCTTTTCTTATCGAAGAGACAAGGTTGGTATGTACTAAAAGAAGTTCTCAAATCAACAAGAGGATTCTACATTACAAGTATAAAATTCACTAGAAAGACCGTTCTTTAAATATTGTAGATTTTCACATTTTGACCTCCCATTTTCACCTCTGCCAAAAAAAAATAGGGATCATCTACTCGATATGGGCAATCCACACCCTAACTATGAGATCTCTCACATTTATCATTCTGGAGATATCGTGTTTACAAGCAATTTTCAAGGTATTTACCTTCTGACCTCTGGTGACCCTTGCACTCAATAAGATACACCTACACACTTCGTATGACATCTGCTCAAGCTTCTCTTCTTCAGATATCGTGTTTACATGGTTTTCACAATTTGACCCCTGTTGACCCCAAATGACCTTTGACCTCCACTGAAAACGATAGGGTTCCTCTATTCAACATGGTACAACTACATACTAACAAGAGCCCAAGGGCACTCTGGTTCCTTGCACAGATGGAGAGTATATAATGTAAATTATGAAGTAAAAGGGAGCATATTGCATTATTTTGTACGATAGCCCATATGGCCCATTTCTGACCATGAACTTTCACTGCATTACATAAAATCTGTAGAGAGAGAAACATAATTCATGCTTCTATAAAATGGCCCATTTCAGACATTGGAGACCAAACATGACAATATGTACCCACATGGAACCACTTCCATAGCACTAATGTGACCAACTATCAACAGTGTTACATACAATCTGTAAGAAAAGAAATATTTTGCATGATTTCACAACAGCCTATGGGCACTATGGTTCCTTGCACTTGAAATATACATACTGTAAAATGATATGCCTGAGTTCATAAATATCAAAAAAGACATTTCAATTAATGCAATGAATTGAAGATGTTGAACTGCAATATACAGCAATATCCCATTCATTTTACAAAACACAAAGAGCTGTGAATCTCTCATTTAAAGAAGGGGCTCTGCAAATTGCAATATGGCTTATCTCATCTATGCCCCTTTAAAGTCCAATAAACTGATAGAATGCCCTGGAGGGAACTACTGGGGTCGAGTTTAAACTGGTAAGAACACCAACTGACTTATTTTCTTTCATCGTGTGCTGCTCATCTCACTAATTGAAAAGACACTTACATGAACGCACACATTAGCACTCAGGCACGAGGAGGTAAACTGATCCAGCCAAAACTTGTCTGGTGTGACCACCTACAGTAGTGCCAACAACACTGCTTCTTTTTCATTTGATCAAGAAACTGCTAACTCAAGCAGTACTGCCATGATGCACTGCAGGGGGACTGTTGGAACATATGAGCATCCATAGCATAAAAGGGTTTTCAGACTTTTCCCCCAGTTCCCCCAGATGACCTTCGGCCTCCCCAAAAAACGATAGGGCACACCTTCTCTATATGGTGAACCTACATACCAAATTTGACTTTCATCTGACTTTCCCCTATTGAGTTACAGCGTACCCAAGCAAAACAGACTTTTGCCCCCAGTTCCCCCAAATGACCTTTGACCTCCACCAAAAGCGATACGGCACACCATCTCAACACGGCAAACCTACATACCAAGTTTGACTTTCATCGGACTTTCCCCTATTGAGCTAGAGCGTTCCTAAGCAAGTGTCACAGATGCACACACACACACACATACACACACACACACACGCACGCACACACGCCAACCTGACTGCATAGGTTCCTTTGCTGACGCAAGGAACCAAAAATGAGATTTCTACAAGCTTCCTTTCTTGAGATATCGTGTTTACAAGGTTTTCACAATTTGACCCCTGTTGACCCCAAATGACCTTTGACCTACCCCAAAAACAATAGGGATCATCTACTCAATAAGGGCAACCTTCATGCCAAGTATGAGATCACTCAGAGTTACGCTTCTGGAGATATCATGTTTACAAGCAATTTTCAAGATATTTACTATTTGACCTCTAGTGACCCCAAATGACCTTTGACCTCCACCAAAAACAATAGAGATCATCTACTCAATAAGGGCAATCTACATGCCAAGTATGAGATCACTCAGAGTTACGCTTCTTTAGATATCGTGTTTACTAGCAGGAGTCACACACGCACATACACACATATACACACACACACACACGACATCACCATGCATAGATTCCTCTGCCTTCGGCAAGGAATCAAAAAGGCAGTTTTGCCCCCAAATTTATATTTCCTACATATCTTGAAAAGAATTACACCAATTAACTTAAAACCTTGTAAGGACTTACCTGAGAAGACATTGTTCAACATAATATGACAGTAATGGTAAGTAATGATAAATCCTTCCTATGAACACAAAATGAAGATGCAGTAAGTCACCCTTATAGTAAAAATTGTGAAATTTGATGACAGTGTGGTAAAAAATTGAGCCAGCATCCTGGGTCAATAGACACCACCTTTCAACTTTAACCAAAACAATTTTAGCTGAACTGGCCCCTGTGGGTACAGTAATGCATTCCTGCCAATTATGAGAACATTATTTGTAAGTCAAACAATAATTTTAGAAGAACCAGGTCCTGCACAGGTATCTAGGAGACTAAGGTGCAAATAACCCATAGAGGGATGCTCTTATATATCCTGCCCCTGACTCTGACCACTGATCCAAACCTTGCATCGAATAACCCAATGTTATAATTCTCTTATGTATAGTGTTATGTGTTAGCATAACATGCACAGATACTTTTGAGCCGTTCCTTGAGCCTAAGTAGTGGCACCAGGCTAGGCTTAAGCTTGCTACCTTACAGTAGATATCAATATTACTATTTCATGTTCAGTTCTTCTGCTAATTACCACCATTTTACATTTGAAGAATATTTGGAATCAGTGCCCAGAAGTAGGTCTCTGTGACATGTGGTTGCAGTAAACTGTTACAAATCCCCATGTGAAAGCCCTGTATTTAAGACTTTATTGAAATCAATGCATATGGTGATGACATATGCAACTCTGTGGATTGCCCTCTTGTTAACACATTGAATAGTGTCCCAGTCAAAGTGACTTAAAATATCAACTTCAGTTAAAACGACAAGATGAGTTCAAAGATCAGTGTAATTTTTTACATCAATGTAATTTTTAACAACAACATAAGTTGAAACAACAACATAGGTTGAAACAACAATGTAAGCTTGCCCTTTTGGCATTCCATAGATGATAGGATAGATACAGTACATATGCATAGAGTGAAGCAACTGAGACCTGAATACAAGAATGAATAAAAGCATTTCAGTTTCAATGAATTAATTACACTAACATTTAAACTGAATGTTTAACAAAAATGGCTCTTGTTACTTAAATGTTTTGCAACACTATTGTATAGCAAAGACTGTGACAGGTCCTTCTATTGTACATAGCAGTTGAGCAGCAGTATCATACACAAACTAATTGCAGTAATTTTACAGTGTTCATAAGTTTTAGAATGCCACATATAGAATTAACATTGTGGTGAAGCATTTTTGGCTAGTAAATATTTCACTAAATTTGAATGCTGCACAACACACATTTACATTTGACTCACCTGTAGTTTGTGCCAATATACTGGAAGAAAATGAGGTACCTGCATTTGACCATCATGAGTCCACGTTCAACTTTGGATTATGAATATCAACCTGAAAAAGTGATAAACAATGCAAAGTCAACTTAACGATCCAGTTTATAGTGGTGTTTTCTTGCCGTCATAAATTTCTGGTTGTTATCAAATAGCTGCAAAGTTTATTGGCTCCTTGCGTCAGCTAAGGAACCCTTGCAGTCAGGTATGGCACGTGTGTGTATGTGTGTGCAGTTCGTAACTGGTGTAGCTGCCAAAAAAATCAAAGGTTGTGGGGGCCTGGCCAGTCTCCTGATACCTTGAATGCTGCACAACACACATTTACATTTGACTCACTTGTAGTTTGTGCCAATATACTGGAAGAAAATGAGGTACCTGCATTTGACCATCATGAGTCCATGTTCAACTTTGGATTATGAATATCAACATGAACCAGAAAGTCAAATGACTTAGTGATTCCTTGCCGATAGCTACTTTTTTCATACACACACAATCACTTACCAACAAAAGCAACTCAGTGGAGAAGGGGAGGGACCATGTCAAAATGAAAAACACCAGAAAGCCAAAAGGCTTTGTGAATCCTTGCAACATGGTTATATTATAACAAACATGAATTATCCACATGACAAGTTTGAGAGCAGTTTCACCTCTCATGATCTCAAATGACCTTTGATCTCCACCCAAAAACAATAAGAATCACCTACTCAATATGACCAACCAACACACCACGTATGACATCAGTCACAGTTACCCTTCTAGAGATAATGTGTTTACAAGGTTTACACAGTTTGACCTTTGGTGACCTCAAATAACGTTTGACCTCCACCAAAAACAATAGGGATCATCTACACAATATGACCAACCCACACATTAAGTACGACATCAGTCACAGTTATGCTTCTGGAGATATTGTGTTTACAAGGTTTTCACAGTTTGATCTTTGGTGACCTCAAATGACCTTTGACCTCCACCACAAACAATAAGCATCATCCACTCAATATGACCAACCCACACATCAAGTATGACATCAGTCACAGTTACCCTTCTAGAGATATTGCATTTTCAAGGTTTTTACAGTTTGACCTTTGGTGACCTCAAATGACATTTGACCTTGACCAAAAACAACAGGGATCATCTACTTAATATGACCAACCAACACACCAAGTATGACATCAGCCACAGTTACCCTTCTGGAGATATTGTGTTTACAAGGTTTTTACCATTTGACCTCTGGTGACCTCAAATGACCTTTGACCTCCACCACAAACAATAGGGATCATTTACTCAATATGACCAACCAACACATTTTGTATGACATCAGTCACAGATACCATTCTTGAGATATTGTGTTTACAAGGTTTTCACATTTTGACCTCTGGTGACCTCAAATGACCTTTGACCTCCACCAAAAACAATAGAGATCATCTACTATGACCAACCCACACACCAAGTATGAGATCATTCATGGTTACATTTCTTCAGATATCATGTTTACAAGCAGCGTCACACACACACACATGCACCCTCACCACGCACGCACACGTACACACACACACACGACGTCACCATCGCATAGATTCCTTCGGCCTTCGGCAAGGAATCAAAAAGTGATAAACAATGCAAAGTCAACTTAACAATCCAGTTTATAGTGGTGTTTTCTTGCCGTCATTAACTTGTGGTTGTTATCAAATTGCTACAAAGTCTATTGGCTCCTTGCGTCAGCTAAAGAACCCTTGCAGTCAGTATGTCATGCGTGTGTGTATGTGTGTGCAGTTAGTAACTGGTGTCACTGCCAAAAAAAATCCAAGGTTGTGGGGGCCTGGCCAGTCTCCTAATACCTGGAGTGTGCCCTCTCTTCTCACAATCACCTGCAATCATCTGAAAAGGGGGAATTCCAGTGATTTCCATACGAGGAACTGTCTGCTGTACCCTGTAGGGCATTAAGTAGATCGAGTATGTGCTGTGTGTGTGTATGTGTGTATGCATGTCGGGGACACTTTAGCTTGCTAAGGTAAGCTCTAACTTAATGGGAGAAAGTCAGTTGAAAGTCAAACTGTATGTTTGCCATATTGAGAAGGTATGGAGTTCAAAAGGATATCTGGGACACTTGGGGAAAAACTGTAACAAACTTTTCAACAAGATATTGCAAGTCATAAAGCCTGGACAAAGTTAGAACTTGGTATATGGATGCAATATGGTAGTGGTGCCTTCCAAGTGTTCAATATTTTGGTGTCTTAGGTCCAAATTGGCCATTTTATGAAACCATGCAAGATGCTTCTTTTCCTTCAGATTGTATGGCATTCAGTTGAAATTGCACCATACTACTATGGTAGTAGCCCCTTCAGGATTATTGGTCCACATGGACCATCTTGTTTTTCTATAGTACATATTGTGTTTCACAATGTAAAATGTTGTCAAACTAGCATTGTGGTAATGGAGTCCAAGGTGTTCAAGATTTTTGGGTCCATGGTCCAATGGGCCACATGAGCCATTTTATGAAATCATGCAAAAGACCTCTTTTCCTAAAAATTGTACAGTATTAAGTTGAAGGCACATCCCATTACTACTATGATAGTGTTTCCTTCAGGTTGTTCAGGATTATTGGTCCCATATGGGCCATATGGACCATTTCATAAAATCATGCAAAATCTTTTTCTTTTTTTCTCTGCAAATTTTGCATAACAATGTGAAAGACTTGTCAAATTAGCATTGTAATCAGTGACGGATCCAGGATTTGGAAGAAGGGGGATCCAGCAGGATGATGGCTGATCACCATACTGGGAAGGGGTGGAAGGGGAGGCCAACATTTTTGCTAACATATGGTGGGCTACGTGTGCTACATTTGATGCTAGATTTGATCCAATTGATCTTCATGATGACATTTTTCTTTTTATCTTGCTGGGTGAAATATTCATTCTTACACCTGGGTAATTCAACTTTTTTTTCACCAGGGCAGCCTTTGCACCCCTGCCTTGGTCATAGTATTTTTGTATTAAAGACTGATCTTGGGGGATTAATCAAAGGGGAAGGGACCATTTTTGTTAACACATGGTGGACTAACTGTAGATGTAAAAATGTGCTACATTTGATTCTAGATTTGAAATGAATATTTCTTCAGGAATTTCTATTTTTTAAGTGATGGTTTTATTTTATTTTATTTTTTGGGGGGGGATTCTGGCATTCTTAGACCCTTCCAGGTAATTCTTTTCTTTTTTGACCAGGCGCATCCTCCGCATCCCCGCCTACAGCCCTGCCCAGTTCATAAACAACTGATCTTGCTGAGGGGGTTTCCCTTCCCCTTTGGAGTTTTTTTTAAACAAAGCAGTTTCACTTTACACAAAATGCTGCAATTGTTAAATTGTGCTTTTTCATATAAGATGACCGATAAAAAATATAATTGTCTCAGTTTTGTCATTACATTTATTTGTGACTATGTTACCATCAGAGGCTATAGAGAGATTGATAAATGCATGCCATGAGTGTGTTATTGAAAACGAAATTTTAAACGTTCAATAGTAAATGAAAATAGTGGAACTGATACCAGTGTTGTAGTATGGGCTATTCTTCAAACAGTGTCACTGTCTCTGTCACTGATTTTGTCACAATTATAGCAATCTAGAGAGTGACATCTCCATCACAGTTTTATTTTGTAAGGCAAGGTATATATATGATACTGTATGTTTTCCTCTCAATTTAGGTGTGTCAACTGCAGAACGCTATGTTGAACTAGTTCTCCATAGAATAGGTTTCGAATTGATTGTTCCACACACTAAGATGATAGTTTATGGGATAAGTTACTTTTTTCTTTAGATCACCCATAATTGCCATCCAAAGGTACTGCATGACCTCAAGTGAGGCACTAACAGTGTACAGAGGTTTGGCACAAAAGCCTGAGATTGTGGAAAATTATAGTTGAAGTCTCTTCAAAGTGGAAAGCAATTTTATGTGGGCCTGGATACCCAATGATACCCCTGGTAATAGACTGAAATTAGCAATCCAATTCAATGGAGTGTTCATGGGTAATCACAGAGGATAACATTCCTGGTAATGTCTGCAGTTGAAAGTTACAGTGGTCCATATGAGCCATAATACTCTGTATCTGGGTGCAAATTCTGAGTATGAGAATTAAGTAATTCTTCCAGGGGAGCCACTAGTACTGTATTTTGAGGTCGAAAATAATTAACAAAATTTCGGTGCCATATCACATAGGCATAGTGCCCTTATTGGGTAGGGCTTTGTGCTGTTTTAGTTGGAAAAAATTCAACATTGTTGGAAGGGAGGCCTGGGCCCCCATAAATCCGCCCCTGGTGATGGTGAAACTCTTTACAGATTTCAACATTTTGGCTCCAACTTCAGAATGGGCCAATAAATTAAATTACAAAGCGACAGTTTTTCGACAAACTGCATGTATTAGTACTACATGGTGGTCAGTGCTTTTGGCTGATAAGTGTTCATGGGGAAAAATGGGGCTATCTGCCATTCATATTTTCATTATTTAAAGCATGCTGCTAAGTGGGTTTAGGTGCTTATTCATCTCACTCTCACAATATAGTATCAATATTCAATGCATCGTTTATATTTGCAATAAGTAAGTTACCTGTGCTTGTATCAATCACCTTTTACCTCTGGGGTCAGTCAAGTCAGAGAGTGCTGGACACCTTGCTATTTTACGCTTGACTCCCTGTTTGAAAGAAACAGTACAGTAGGTTACAATTGATGATCAGTAACATTCCTCCTAGGTTCTATTTCAGACATTGATTCTGCTATAGCTGGCATTCTTTAATCAGTAGTTTGATAAAGGGCATTGCATGCTGCCTTCTAGTCCAGATACTGCAAATACTTTGGTGGTGGAGTATGTTTGGCTGATCAGCATTCCTAAGGACAAAATGGGGTCCAAACTCTTTTGGGATGTGATAAATTGTGGACTTGCCCTTTATTAAGACTAAAGGACAACAGTAAAAACAATCTCCACATGAGGAACCACAGAGCCCATTGAGTTCATTTTCCTTCTTGTTTGTTGACAAACCATGGTAGAATTTAATATAAAAGATGCACATTTTTTTACAGTACATGCACACCTAATGAGAGCTGTTCTTAAAAAGCCAACATAATTAGGTTTTTTACCATTAAAGTTGGAAAGTGCCCTTCAAATGGAGTTAGCTTTATGGAATAGCAGAGAGGTGAGAGAAGCTTTACTTAAGTGTTTACAGAACAATGGCCAGTTTCAATCAGATCCTTGATAATATGTTGCTGGGTCATATTACTGATTGCTAATAAGTTGAAGGCCTAACCTTTCAACAGTTCTTCTTTCTCTCTGTGTCATAAATCAAATTTGCATCTTCATCACCCTAATTTGTTTTTCAACCATTTGACTAGTCTTCATCATGTGAATTTGTATTGTTGTTAACTATGATCATCACATCACTTTGCATTGTCATCATGTTAGTTTGTGTCATTGTTTCAGCAGTCAATGGATATGCCCTTTTGGTGTTCCATTCAAGTTACTTCTAAACAGAAACAGATAGACAAGACAAAAAATTTCTGATCCACCCCTAGCCACTGATTCAGACAAAGTAACTTATTTTTTAACGTTCTTTAATTCAGCTTTTCCACTCTTGCCTATAGGCTACTGCAAGCTTTGTATCCTAATTTAGGATTTCACTCTAACAAAACAACCCAAAAATAATTCTTGAAGTATCGACACCATGTTTGCAACATAAAGATCCGCCTGCTAGACAAAGTTTACACAATATAGCTCATGGCAAATGCTACTCCGATCTGTCACTTGACTTTGCTTATGACTCTAACAAATTTACAACATTGTGTCAATTTAGTTGCATCAAAATAGTTTTAACAGCAGAAATCTTTGGTGCATGTTGTCCTAAATTTTCAAATGAAAAGGGACAGCACATATCATTACATTTGTGAGGCACTACTTGTACAGTAGTTAAAACCCCATCTAAATGAGTGTTTCAGATTTTAACCAACTTCACAATCATTGCCAACAATAGTGAAACCAGCCTTGTCTTTTGATATTTGCAGGAGCTCATGAAAATGCTCTCCTTGTTTGAGGTAATCTACTAAATGCCTCATGCAGCTTTCCATTTCTTGGTCATGAAAATTTTTCGGAAGAGGTAGCAACTGCCCACCTAAATTAAGGTGTCACACTCCAAGGTGAGTGATAAATTGCACACCCAATATTTTAGGAGGGCAGTGGTGTAATTTATACGACTTCTATCTCTTATCTAAAAGCATAACACCTTTTAGTGAGACTATAGCTTTGAAAAATTGCCAGAAGGGGAGGGGGAGAGTTGTCTTGATGGGGAGGGACAGGTTTAGGAAGTCTTAAATTTGTAGGACTGCCTGTGAATTTTTCAAATATACCCCATGTTTATATTGGCAAATAAGCTATGTTTATACTGGCAAATAAGTATAGGTTGGCAGGGTTTGAAAAAAGTCTAGAAGCCGGGAGGCTCCTTCCCGGGAAATTTTGTGTCTCGAGGGAAATCCATGCAACAGTGAGAAAGAAACATAAAAATATGAAAAGAAACAACTTTGCAACCTTAACATGACAGGTGTGCGGGTTGGATTGGAATCAGAACACAGTGCAGAATCATAATTTATAAGCGGATGGGCTCAAAACTTAAGGTAAAAGCCTTACTTCGCTCATTCTTTCCCTACCTTTGATCACTGTGGTTTATTTTTGATGGAAATAATGAGACAAGTGTAACTTTTGTAACAAGATGAAAAAGTGCATGTAATCCACTCATCCTTTTGTTCTCATTTACTTTACATGATGGAAAGTACGTGGTATCATTAGCCACATCAGCCTTGCAACTCTTAATCCAGATAGGTACAGTGTTATTTATCCAAATTGTCACAGTGATGACGTGGTGTGTGGTATTAAAGTAACTATCCTTAATGACTATTATGACTGACTTGCAGGTTAATCTGGGTAAAAAAGTGTACTATCATGATACAAAATAAACCCCTAAAATGCATATTTAATAAATGTGACGTTTGCTCATATTCACATAACAGTGACATTGTGGCACCAATTCTATTGTACCGCACATGGTGCACTGTAATATGTCAGTCATTTTAAGCAGTTTCAACGGACTTCAGAGTACATATTTGTTGTAAGAGCTATATCATTATATTAATATACATATATATATTACCTTATGTTATATATGAATGAATGAAAAATGAGAGGCTGACAGACATTTGAGTTTATAAATGGATAATTGAGCAGTGAAAAACACTATGGTCATGCCGTGAATCGAACCCTGGCCTCCTCATCCAAGCTGACTTAGACCTAACAACAGCGTCCGACAGTATAGGTTAATGAAACCCACGTTCTACCAAATGTTTTGACAGGAAAATTTAAGCAACCCGAGGGAAAATTGCGTAGATCACATGACTGAAGGTTATATATATTTCCAGCTACCAGCTTCACGCAATGTAAAAATTGCAGTCACAAATCTTGATTTAGCGGCCAAAAATGTAAACCAGAAAGCCAAAAGGCTTTGTGATTCCTTGCCACATGGTTATATTAAAACAAAGTTGAATTATCCACATGACAAGTATAAGATCAACTGCAGTTATTTTTCTTGATACACCACAAACCTTTAACTCAAAATGATCTTTATTTTGGGTAACCTGACATGACCGTGACATTTGACGTCCACCAAAAGCAATAGGGATCACCTACCCAGTATGGCCAACCCACACATCAAGTACAGACAGTATGATATTAGTCAACATTACCCTTCTGGAAAGTCACTACCACATTTCCAACACTGGGCTTTGTTTGTACCATTTCTTTTTGGCGCTGTCCCAGTTTTTCGGTAGTTTACCTTTGTACTGCTTCCACTTTTGGTCCTTCAATTTCTGTCGCATTTTGATCCGAGCTCATAAGTGCTCTCCCTAAGTCAAATATCTCAGTTAAGTTGCGGTTCGGTTCCTTCAACACTCTTCGCCGCAATCGTGACCAACTGCAACTTTGAATTATATGTGATTTGATTTCTTTATCTATATCCATAAACTGACAATAATTTGCTAATTGCCTCAGCCTGGTGGTAAACACATCCAACGTTTCGCCTTCCCCTTGCTTCACTTGACGAAACTTGAAAAACGTGTATTCAGTATTTTTTATAAGTTGAAAATACTCCGTCAGCTTGGTTTTTGCTGTGTCATAATCTGTAAAGTCTCCAGTTTCATTAAGTGTTTGAAATATTTTAGGTATGCTTTCCCCTCCAAAATGAAGT
Source organism: Stichopus chloronotus (assembly GCA_021234535.1). NCBI lineage: Eukaryota > Metazoa > Echinodermata > Holothuroidea > Aspidochirotida > Stichopodidae > Stichopus > Stichopus chloronotus. The sequence goes on from SFZH01000008.1 coordinate 89,712, forward strand.
AACATTGCCCTTTTACGAGCTTCATCCTTGATATCAAATGCAATGAAGAAGTTTTCCAATCGAAGTAGCCATTTCTCCCACCGCATGCCAATGCTTGCATGATCCGAATTATCTCCGAGACTTAACTCAGGAAAATGTGGATAGGACATTTTAATTGTCAGAATTTAATCAATTTTCTTCTAGTATTAAGGTCTTCCTTGAAGGTTTTCAGAGTCCTTAATAAAAGGATCCCATCTTCATCGCCATTGTAAGATTTTGAGAAAACACACTGGAGACTCAGCAATGCATCTTGCTACTTGTATTTCTGATGATATATACAGTAACTGCAGATTATTCTCATACTGGTAAATATTTATGGAATGACTTAATATACACAGGAGACAGTCAGTGGTAGACTGGGCAGGAGTCAGCTTTGTTCTATCAAAGAGATAAATGAAGCGCAGGTGACAGCTATCTGACCCGATGACTCCCAGTTACTGAGACAACCTATGGAGGCCTCTGAGGGAGTGTTTGAAAAGTAAAAAGTTACTCTCTACTTACAAATGCAGTATATTGAAAATACTATTTCAAACATGACATGGTCCTGAGTGGCTTCCATAGGCTGGGAAAATGATATTTCAAACATGACATGGTCCTGATTGGCTACCTTAGGCTGAAACAGCTTAAGAAAGTTTGCAATGACAACAATCCCTATTGAGTTAAGTGTGTGAAAGGAATCAACAAATGCCAATAGTAATTTGGTACAATCTAGCCCAATATAGATTTGTACGGTAGTTTATAATAACCATAATAATGGTGTTTAGGCTATTATCATTGTTTTATAGTGAAAAATTATCCCTTCCTCTCTATTGATAAGCATTAAATTTCACAGGGTCATGAACCTGTTAATAACAGACAACCTTATCAAGTTTAAAACAAATCTGACCTACGGATAAGGAACTATGGCAGTTTTAAAATTTTTATGTTTTACCCCATAACCTCATTAATATGCAAGATTTGGACACCAAAAACAATAGGGATCATCTACTCAATATGGGCAACCTACATGCCAAAAATGAAAATACTCAGAGTTACCCTTCTTGAGATAGAGTGTTTACGAGCAACCGTCACACACACACACATACACACACACACCCATACCCACACACAACATCAGGACTGCATAGATTCCCCTGCCTACGGCAAGGAATAAAAAACCAGCCTTTACTAACGTTCTACCATTATTTTAATATTAAGCTGAATCTACAGTTCTGACTTTAACGCATTTTGGTAGAGCGTGGAGCTACTTCAAAATATATTACAACCTGGATTCCTACGAGCATTCTACTATTGCAGTAACACTCCTGTTGCACAGCAATGCAACAGCTGCCCATCAATGTTATTTCTAAACGCAACTATTTCTGTCTGCATACAAAACCATGACACAATCTATTCATTCATGATCACTCCTTTCCAACAAAACATATACAAATAAACCCCCAAAATTAAAATTAAACTTGTTACGTTCATAGTCGACATTCAGAATACTTTCATTTGAAAATCCCCAGACCCATAGGCCCCGATAACTAATTTTTATGATGCACCTTGTCCAAAAATGTTCAATTTTCTTTCAAAATTTCGCTCCAAAATTGCTCCCAAAAAACTCAGACAATCTTGGACAAAATACCTTGGGACACACCCCGTGCCCTCGTTCAATGTTGGCTATAGGATTGCTGTTCAAAGGGAACATTCACTTCTATAGCCCAACAGTGGAAAGGGGCGCGGGGTTTCATGTTATCCTCTCACCTAAAATTCAGTATTACATTTGCAATGTACGACAAAGTGTCCCAACAATTTTGTCCAAGATTGTAGACCTTGATTCATGCGCACAAACAATTTATTGTCTATACAATGAATACCCTAGATCCACAGTAAACTAGCCGATGCCTACAAATCACATGCATCTTACTCTAATACTAGCACACATATATCCAGTATTACTTCTACACTCCATTATGATTGTGATTCTACACAATAGAACTGGTGAACCTTGTAATAAACCACATTGACCATGACTCACTCCTATTAATCTCAAGTTGCTTTGCAAAAAATAAACTCACAAAGGCAGGTCCAGGTGCCATTATGTAATAGAATTGCAGTGTGGACCCCATGAGGCTCCCAGAATGAACTGTCAAATCTCACCTTGACTAAGGAATGATATGTGGAAGTAGGAAGTAGATGAAGGTACTGCAATGTGTACAACGTCACTGAAAAATGTCCCGTCCTCGACAAAATGTCCTGTTAATTACTCCGGTTAAATGAATGCAGTGGACAAAAGGAAGGCAAAGGGGGGTATTGTATTGAGGACAGTGAGAGAATTCTCAAAAAAGAAGAAATTGAACCAATTATTGCTGAGTAATCTTAAAAATCGTGTTGAAATTGTCGCTGAAAGGACAATTCAATTTTTACTAATTAATAAGTATTAATTAGCAGTACAGCAGAAACTTTGAAATTGATTCATGATGTAACCTATAGCATGCTCAATATGTCCTGACTACTTCTATACCATTCCTCTTCTGTCTCATTCTGTATTACCAGGAAGGGTAATGTCCCGTCCGCGACGCTTTTCTCAGGTTCGTTTACTCTGTTTATTAATTAATTACCATAAGAGTGATTTTTTTCCAGAAAAAAGTTTACTACTAGGAACTATGACTTGTGCACTTGGATAATTGACTAGTCAAAAGTGGGGACTTTGCATTTGAAATGTACACATTCATGTCCAAATTACTGTGGAATGCCCCTCTTCTAATTTTGTCAAATTCAGTTAGAATTGAATTCGCCCAAAATTTAGACAGTATTTTCAGTTATCGGTATCTCGATTAAAGTTTCCTCCACAGACAATGTATATTTTGAGGCTCATTTCATTACGAAATGTAATTACTTTTACTAAATTATTTCTTTGTCAAATTCCTTCTAAACTGACTTTCCCCCAGAATTTCGATACTACTGTAATTACTTTGCCTCACCAGTTTCATTACCACTGCCTCGAATAGTATTTTAAATTACGAAGGTCATTTCATTAGTCATGGAATTTTAACAAATTAATTTTGCCAAATTCCCTCTAAATTCAATTCACTAAAGAATTTTGATGATACTATAGCCATTTCATTTCACGTTTAACTTATTGACATCTTTATAATTTCTTTTTGTGTGTTTAATATTCATTTCATTGTCACAAATTCATGAATTTTACAAGGTTAATTACCGTCATAATTCCCTCTAAACTGAAATCTTAAAGATTTTCTATAGTTTTATAATTTTTTCGTTTCACTTTTTGGTAACCGGCATCTCGAATAGTATTTTATATTGCAAGAATCATTTCAACACTAAACCAGAATGCCAAAATGCATTGTGGTTTCGATGGTTCTGAATAATGAAATGTTATCTCATTTCTTTGTGCACAGGCAAATCTGAACATATTGGCAAAATTTAGTTTTGTGTTGATCATGGAAATCATTGCACATCTACTTTATATTAGGTATAACATTCAACCCAAGGTTCCTGTCTCAAAATATTATGCTAACAAGGTATTTGAGTTTCATTTCTGCTTTATTTATCTAAAGACATCATGTTTATGAGGTTTGACGTTTTGACTCTAGTTTCTCAGATGACCTTGACGCCCACTGAAAACAGTAAGAATGCCTCCTGTGATGAAAATACATCTACATTTGAAGTATGACATTTAGCAAAGTTTCTTACTTGAAGATATTGTGTTACTGTCGTTTTCGGCGTTCGACCACAGTTGGTGACCCTTATAAAACAATTTGGTTCTTCCTTTGATCATAATAAATCCATCTGCAAAGTATGATATTCATCATTGGCACAATCTAATCTGTGACACCCTCCGGGCTGTGGTATGGTTAGGACATCTTTAACACTGTTACTTTGTCAGGCCTAATGTAAGTATTAACATTAATCGTTAGTGTTGTACTATCGATAACTTCGGCAAATTCTTTAATGCAATATTTTGATATCTTTGCCTGATTTCCTTCTGATTGTTTCCACAAATTAACTAAATAGATACATTTCAACCACCCATCTCTTTAGAACTGGTCTACTGTAATATCGCCAGGAATGTATGGGCAAAACACTTCATCTTCCTCCAGGAGCTCTGCTTTTTATGTTGACAAAACCAATGTTTACATCCTGTATTACAGAATGCGCTCTTGATTGGTTGAAAAAAGAGCAACCTACTGAAACGCTATGAGAATCTGATTGGTTAAAATACTCAACTTTTTCAGTGAACAAGAAAGTCAAGAGGCTTAGTGATTCCTTGCCACTAATACATGCAGTATACTGCAGTAACCACAGGCTACCAGATGAAGCCATTAATACTGTACAACATTTTCCAATACCTACTGTACGCATGTCTTAAGATAACACTGGAAGCCAAGACTTCTCTAGCCTGCACAGTGGTACCCTAGGTACAGTACGAATTTTCCAGGAACAAGAGGTATACTCATATGACAGTTGAAATGATTGCTAATGATAGTAAACTACATAAATTCCTCCATTTACCCCATTACATGACCAAATAATAACTTATTTATCTCTATTGTACAATAAGACTTTTCCCTAAAAGAAATCTTTGATGTAAAACTTTCCTGTAAAACTCCACTTCAGAAAACAAATCTATTCCACATTGTTTGATGGCAGAAGGAGAGCTGTATTTCAGATAATGATTCCTCTGGGAAAGATATGCAGGGTCAACCATATCTCCCCATTTTCCACAGAGGTCATTGGTCAATCACCATTTTCAGACAAAAAAATGTCTCAGATGGAATTAAAAGTCAATTATGGCTTTGGAAACTAAGTGAGCACTTTTAACTGTCAAAACAAGAGCAATAAATAAAAGAAGCATGATACCAAATACTGTACTGCTGATTCGTGGACTGAATACTGTCGAAATTTAAATGTGTATAGTACCTGCTGAACTTAATAACCAAATCGGGCTTTCAGATACTTTACAGATGCTTTCAGACATCTTTTATCAGAAACCAGCATAATGCCAGCTGAAGATGCATAGATGAAGTTTTATCATTATAAGTCAAAGACTTTTAAAATTAGTACAGCATCTACACTTTATAACCTGACTGACAGGTAAAAGTTTTCGAATTGGAACTTCCTAAATGTGCAAGCATTGCCAGCCTTTGCTTGGAAGGGAGCTCAAATACCTTCTACCCATAGGAAAAGACAGAAAAGTGAAACAACCAGAGCAAAGGTCGTAACATTTTGTACTCAAGGACCTCAGATTACCTTTGACCCACATCAAAACCAAAACCAATAATAACATATATACTCCATGTAACAAGAGGGCTCTTTCCCTCAATATGGCGCATCTACGTACCAAGTTTGAGAACTGTCAGAGTTTCCCTTCTTGAGATAGCATGATAACAAGATTTTCAGTTTTGACCTCTGGTGACCTTTGACCTCCATAAAAACAAAAGCAATCTTCCTCTCAATATGGTGCATCTATGTACCAAGTGTGACAACTGTCAGACTTTCTTTTCCTGAAATATTATGATAACAAGATTTTCAGTGTTTGACCTCTGGTGACCTGAGATGACCTTTGACCTCCATCAAAAACAGTAGGGATCTTCCTCTCAATATGGGGCATCTATGTACCAAGTTTGAGAACTGTCACAGTTTTCCATCTTGAGATATTGTGATAACAAGATTTTCAGTGTTTGACCTCTGGTGACCTCAGATGACCTTTGACCTCCATCAAAAACAATAGGCTTCTTCCTCTCACTATAACATATCTACATACTATGTATGAAGTTCATTCAATTTCCCTAACTTGAGATATTGTGTTAACAAGGTTTTCAGTTTCTGACCCCTGGTGACCCCAGCTGACCTTTGAACCCCACCAAAAACAATAGGGTTCTTCCTCTTCATATGGGGCATCTGTGTACCAATTTTGAGAAACATCAGACTTTCCCTTCTGGAGATATTGTGTTAACGAGAAGTGTCACAAACACACATACATACACACACACGCACACGCACCCTTACACACGCACATACACACACATACACACGCCATCATGAATGCATAGGTTTCTCTTATCATCGAAACCAAAAACATGAACATTACTCTTAGCTTTTCTTAAAATCCCTCTTGCCTGATTTCACCCAAGGATTTCAACAGTACTTATTTCGTTTCACTTTTCCTTCATCGATATCTCGATTAGTTTTTTGATTCCTTGCCGAAGGCAGAAGGAATCTATGCGATGGTGATGTCCTGTGTGTGTGTGTGTGCGTGTGTGTGCGTGTGTGTGTGCGTTTTCGGCGCCTACCGGGGATATTCGTTAGGATACACACCCGTCAACTGGGGTTACGCCGCGAAACGGGGATATCCCCGATTTTAAGAGCACCAAATCCTTACCAATCACAGTGCTAGTAATACCCCCCGTGGTTCTTGGAACGATCCAGGGCAGGTTCCCCGGTTACCTGATTTTTAACGCATTTGAGTGCAAAAATGTGTAAATGCTGCAAATTACGATTTCGATACACAAAGTGTCAGGCTGTTACACAACATCCAATTTTGACTCCCCGCGCTTATTTCGCAAATTCGTGTGTGTATTGTCCGAGCGACAACAATTAGCAAGATAGGTTTTTCTTTCGTGCCATGTTTGTGAATAAGTACAATTTGGATTAATTCTTTTAATTTTAATTAACTTTAATTACAAAATTAAAATTTAAATAAAAATTCGATTAATCAAATTATAGATTTGTTTAATCAGGTAATGAACTTGATTAAATTAATCAACTTGATTAATCAAATTATGTAAATGTGATTATCAAATTACTAATGTGATTAATTTAATTATGAAGTTGTTTAATTGGTTTAAAATTGCATTTCTTTCCATATTTGTCATGTATGAAAAAAAAATCCTGATAGAACTTTGTAAAAAAAAATATTAATCTATGTAAATTACACAGTAGATCTTTAATGTTTATACTTCTGTGATTTATGTGCTGTGTTGAGTCTGCCTATACCCCTGTGTTAGGTTACGATAAAGCTCATAGGCTTAAACCATTGTGGATAGTGTGCCATGTTAAAACAAGTATTTACTTTGCCTAGAATCAGTTTATTATAGTACTAGAGACACATGATTATTGCATGGAGTCATAGGACTAAGTTAAGACCAAATCTAGGCTATGCTTAATTATTACACAGTCCATTATCAGGCCCGTAGCCAGCCCATGTGGAGGGGTGGGCCTTTTTTCCAAGTAGTGGACCCTTTTTTCCAAATAAGGAAGCGACTGGCTGGTGCTGTAAGCATGCAGTTGCTAGGGGTCCGGAGGCATTTTCCGGGGATTTTTTTAAATCTGATTTGCCGCAATCTGGAGGATTTTAGAGGACTACATAAGACCTTCTGTCGTAGACAATTTACATAAATAGTAGACACAAGAGCGTAGCCAAAATATGTCACTGGGGGGTGCGAACTCATGAAGACTATTTAAGCGGAGCACCACCGACAGTTGGCGCGGAGCGTAAAAGAAAATTTTGAGTTTTCCAAACCCCCTAGATGGCCGGAAATAGCCCTTCCCAAATCTTTTCAGTTGCATGAACCCAGCCTTAAAATATAGATCTCATGTCTACAATTCCTCAATTACTGAGAAAACAATTAGTCTGTTAAAAATTATGCAATGCCGAGATGTGCATTCAAAGAAATGTTTGCCTCTACAAACCACTCAGATAGTAGAAAACGGCCCTTCCTGGGTGTTTTACATGCATACATACATGCTCCCAACCCTAAATTCCACCCCTGCCTTGGTAGACCTGCCGCATAAATTGAGGGAATTACTATTGAACGATATCGCGGGGGAAAAAAGCGAAAATGAGATCAAGCAGGGTCGCCCTATTCGCCCAACTTTCCATGGCTATGGCTATGTCTATGTGCCTGGGTATTTCTGGAGAAAACCTAAAACAAAAAAATACCACAATATGGCCAAGGTGAGGGGGGAAGGGACGGTCGCCTCTTTCGCCCCCTCCTTGGCTACGGGCCTGAGTAGACACTCTTTGGTGATCGTAGCGGCTTGGGCAGGGCTTAAAATGTACCGACTGCACCCGACTCAATTGAACATATTTAATCGGGCCCGCCGACGGCTTACGACACAACTGAACTCTAGTGGTGGAACCGGTCACACGACCACAGCAGACGCGATGGGTGGTCGCCGTCGTGTCGCAGGTAGTTGTGGCAGTGTGTCCCTGGCTTTGTATTGTATCTATAGTTCAAATATCCACAGCCACAATGACATAACCATGCATGCGGGTTTTTGAGCTTATTATCACATCACCCCACTTAGTACATGTGGGGATGAGATATTGTGGTCAGTTTGGGCCTGTATATATGACATAGGTGGAAAGGTTTTATCTTCCTGCCAAAAGTGAACAGAAATTCGGCCTCAATATGTAAAGATAAAAAATAGATCATAGCTGACCCTTCAGACACAGGGCTGGAAAAAAGGACCTCCCTCAAGTTGGGGTGGGTCTTTCGAACGCTCCGACCCCCTCTGGCTACGGGCCTGATTATAGTTTATCTTAGACTACATGTCTAACTTGGTTGTTAATTTGTGTACATGGTAGGTTTTAAAATCCTGCAACTGAGCAATTTAGCGGCCGAGCATTAAATGTTGCAATATGTTCCACATAACTCAGTTGGGACAATAAATGGCATTAGAGCCCTTACATATGACAATAATTTCTTATGAACCATTAACCTCTTCTCAGAGTATCTTTTTAAATACGCCTCTCATAGGCTGAGTAGACTAGAGCTGAGCAAATATTTCAAAAGTTGAAAGGAATTAAGCCAAGCAAATGGTGGTGGAAGGGGGAGACAAACTGTTGTGCATGTGTATTAAAGCTGTAAAATTGCAGGGGATGATGGGTGACTAGGCGGCCAGAGGTTATCTTAATTAAGCACTGTGACAGTACTAAAAACTTCCCTATTAATGAAGGGCAAAGGTTGAGCTTAGGCCCCTAACCCTGGTTGTTTTATACAAGGAAATTCTCTCAAAAGTTTTGATGTCTTTCAATTAAAAATGATGCAGCACTTCTCTGTTGAATAATAAGAATTCCTGGAATCCAGGGACACAACCCTGGTTGTGGATAAAATGGAATTCTCTCAAGATTTTTGATGTCTTCAATTAAAGATGATGCAGCACTTCCCTGTTGAATAATTAGAATCCCTGTTTTCATTTTACACATGTTCTGTCTACTCTTTTACTGTTTACAACTATACGAGATGAGTATATTACAATGATGCATGATTAAAAATAACAAGATCATTTGTATTGTATATTTGTCATCTCTTACATCAAATAAGGTACTCATTATGCAACAAAATGCAAACTTAGTGCAAGGAAATATGAATATGAGGCTGGCGTCAAACTGTAGCACTGCCACGGTGCCACAGTCTGGCAATGTAAGCTGGTTTGCTCACATAACTGTTATGTGCGTACATGTCATATGGACGGTATAACAAATCCCCAGTTCCCTGTAATATAATAAGGATTTATCCCTGTTTTCTGTGTATTACTTCAACTGTGTGTTCTGTGTTCTCTGTACTGCTACACTAGATACAAGAGATAAGAAATATCATGATAATTTTGTGATATCAAAAGGTTTTTGCAGGTCGGTAGGGAAGGGGGCATACATACATTTGCTGCAAATGTGGAGCTGGCGTCAAATTGTAGCACTTCCACCGTACCACAGTGACAGATGTTTGCTCACATCACTATTGTCTGTGTTACGATAACAAATCCCCAGGTCCCTGTGAAATAATAAGGAATTATCCCCGTTTTCAGTGTACAACTTCAACTGTGTGTGCTGTGTTCTCTGTAATGCTACACTAGATATGGGAGACAGCATCATCGTTTTGTGATATCAAAAGGGTAAATTTAACCATTTTTGTAGGTCGGAAGGGAAGGGGGAACAAATACATTTGCTGCAAATGTGGAGCTGGCATCAAATTTTAGCACTGCCATAGTACCACAGTGACAGCTATTTGCTCACGCCACTGTTGTCCTGTGTCAAGATAACAAATCCCCAGTTCCCTGTGAAATAATAAGGATTTATCCCCGTTTTCAGTTTACAACTTCAACTGTGTGTTCTCTGTACTGCCACACTAGATATGGGAAATTAGCAACAGCATGATCATAGTGTGTGATATCGAAAGGTAAAATTTAATCATTTTCTTAGGTCGGCAGGGAAGGGGCATACATATACTGTATGTTGGCTGCAAAGGTGGAGCTGGTGTGGGAGGAGTAGGAGCCGGGAGAGGATTAATGGCATCATGCACCCAGAAAAGATGTAAAAATATTTTTGTATCAAATTGCAGTACAGTTAAACTTGTATTAACTTTATACAAAAACATGAATGAACCTGGAATCAACCTGTGTGGCACTGAAACAATTCCATTTTAATATTGAACTCAGTTTGCTCACATTACTGATGTCTGTGTCCTATAGATACCGCACATACCCCTATGTTGCTGACTGACGTGTGGAACTATGACTAAAAAAGTAGTGGCCAATTACCATTGACTCTTGAGACACACATTTAAACGACGCTTATATTGTTGCCTAATTGGTGCTGTTTAGCTTTGTAGGAAGTTCATCACTAGTCTAGGGTACAATCCCCTGACTTAAAAGGAAAACTGCAACATGTCGTAATTTAACATGTATAGAAGGATATTTGGATAATCCATTTGCATGGATATGCAGGCAAAATGCTGTCAGGTTTCTGCAATAATTTGCTTGTTTCTCTTTTTACTACATCTATAGCAGATGCGTATTACAATAGGGATGACAATTACAATGGCACTTATCAATCAGTAACACCCAAGGAAGAAACAGAAAAAAAAACACCTTGATTCTCTCAGAAGTTTCAGTAGTTGATCATCACTTAGAGCACCACATAGCTGCACTACAGCTGACCTGAAATACAGTAATAGCCAAGTGCAAGAATTTGGAACCATGTCTTCACAATTGAAAGTAGACCAACACTAATTGCGAATAAAACATTTTGTGGAAGGGGGAAGGAGATTGATAATGCTTACCATACTTTGATTGCTTCTAAATTGAGCGTTTGTTAGATTATTTTATTACAGAAAGATTGATCTTTGGTGGATAGGTGATATATAGTTGAATACACCCACTTTTTTCACGTTTTGAAATCGACTCATTAAAAAGGAAAAATGACCATCTATAGATCGGAACAGCTCTAACACATTAAGCACATATCAAAATCAAAAGGAACTTTCTGCACTTTTCTTTCTTGGTTCAAGGAATTTCTTTTTCCTTTGTTCGTTTAAACAGTTTAGGCAATAGTGTTGGTCTTTAGCGTTTGCTTTGTTACATGTATTTCTTAAATTATTGAATTAAAATATATGGGCTGGGGCAGGCAATCGATTAAAAGATATGTGCCTTTGACTTTACACACATTTCTAGGAAAGAGGTAAGCTTAACAGACAGTCAAAAGTGCAATTTATTACTCAGAATGTATGTAGTAGGTTTGACAATAGTCTCAGTATCAACATATGCTAGTAATGAAATAAAATTTCTTCTCCCTTCTCTTCCTCAATATTCTAGCAGTCTTAAAGACATATTCAAGTAACAATTGAAGGGATTCTTCAATGGAAGAGAACAATTTTCCACGGCAAAAATTTCAAACCCCAAGTCTACATATTTATCCAAACTTAAAGGGGAAATCAGGGTTTGCCTGAAAAGTTCACCTTTGATGATTTTTCTTTCTAAACTGATTGTTCACCGAGATATAGAGATGTTGGGGAGGTGTTTGAAGGTAGACGAAATGGTAATTATTGCGTTCATTACTGTTGAATGCGAACTCTTAATATTTCTCGGGTACAAAAAATAAACGGATGATGTACAAGACAAGACAGCTTCCTCTATACGATGACCAATCACAGCGTAAGACTGAGATGACATTATATGAATAAACATAACCGAATGTTTAAGGTTCTCATGCTGTTTGTGCATTGCTCATTGCTAAGTAAACAAGAGTTTAATGATAGTTGATGATACATACAGTACCCGTAGGCTACGTGTGAAATAGGAAGCCCCACCTCCTCATACCTTGAAAAGGCGATAGTATTGAATATTCATATTTGATTCAATGAAAATGGATGTTCCAGACTTTCGGAGTTCTTCACCGATTTTTTTTTTGCAAATTTGCCTCGTTTCTGAAATTGTCCACATGTTTTGTGATAATCTTGATCATATTTGTTAGTTATAACTCATTGTACGATACAGGTGGGGAATCGTAGTGAAATCAATTGTGAAAATAAACCCTGACTTACCCTTTAAGATCTAATTGTCGTTTGAAGAAAGGCTGCCCTAGTCAAGAAAGATTTCTGGTTGCATCTACTTAAGGTTTAAGAAAATGCCATGTAACAGTGGCAAATAAGTTGGTTCCCTTTGAAATTGAAGCCCTCATTTAAGTAGTTGACACTAGTGAACATGTAGACTGAGTAGATTGTAGTTCTACTTACAATATTGCAGAAATGAGTCACACCCCTATTAAACTATTGTGATTTTTTTTAAGAAGAAAGAAAATTATTCCTACTTTTTCTAACATATCAATTTTTTTCAGGGGCCTATCCCTTTACGTTTTGGCACAGTTGTTTGTACGTTCTTCCTGCATATTTTGATTGAATAAGTTCAATACTGCATTCTCCTCTAATGGATTAAGATGAACATAAATAGAAGACATTGTACCTTATGGGAGGGTGATATGAAATATTTGAATTTTAGACATAATTTCAAGAAAGTCAATTCACATTTGTTTTCGATTTTAGCCTTTGTTGCAGATGTAATAATTTATCATTATAGTTGGAAATGAAACCTTTCCATGTGAACCCCCACCCCTTCTGTGTGCATGCATCATGCAGCCAGTTGTTTGCTGTTGTCCTTATTGTACATCAAGTTGGTAGTGTTTTTGGCAAAAAAGAATGTATACATACCAGTCATATTAAGCAATAGATGAAGTGTGTACTTAAAGAAAAGGGCGCACATGATTCAGACCTTGAATTTTACTTATTGTATGGTGCAAAGCAATCACATTAGTGTAGAGAAAACTTGTGGCATAGATATGTTACAACTTCATGTGGGATGAATTTTTTCATCAAAATTGGCATCTTTTCACAAAGTCAGTCCAGATTGAAATACATCCGATTACTCATTGATGAAAACCAAATCTTACTGCACCCGGCAGGGATCAAACGTTAAACCTATTAGCTAAGGTTCATTGCTTCAAATGTCACAAACTTTACCTACTTGACATTAGCATCGGTACAAAAACAAATGAGCCAGGTTGCCCAATTGTACATTCAGTTACACGTCAACAAGGAAGTCGATCTTTTTTTTTTTTTGTACCTGTGTAATATCTTGTACTTTTTCTAGTTGGTACATTGTTATATATGATTCCTGAAGTAGGCCTTTTGCCGTTTTATATGATCCTTCATGTTGTTGCTTTTGTCTAGTGTTCCTTTGTTGGTAAAATAAAATTTGTGTTTCAGAAAGGAACAAACATGGCTTTCAGTCTTTTTGCATGAATGTAGAGTGTATATGGAGAGTGTACTTTCTGGTTTCTTTCTAACATTTTCTTTGTGCTTGCTATTGATGTATGAGATATAAAGTTTTTCGCTCTCCAATCCAAAAATAAAATATGGCAAAACAAACAATAGTACAATTAAATAGGTTATGGAAATGTGACATCATCATTAGGATACATATTCAACTCATTGCACTGTAAATGGCACAATATATATACCTTGTTAATTAACTAACTTCCACACTATGCAACTGATTTGATACAACACATTATACCCCTCACCACCGAGCAATGATACTATCATTGAGCCATGTGAGACTTCATAAATCTCTAGTTACACATCATGTTGTTTTCACAGTAAAATTGGGGATATGGCAATTTATCCCCACTTTCATGTTAAAAAAAAATGTGTCATCCCCACATTGCATGCGCAGGTCTGAACCAAGAAAACAAAACTTTTCTCACTTTTGCATATGATCGTGTACGATGGCAGCCTCCACAAATGATGAAACTGAGCAAACATTATTGAAAAGTCGCTTAGAACAAAAGTCCCCGGTTAGCATGTGTACAACTTGCGTCCCCGATAGGTGCCAAAAACGCGTATGTGTGCGTGTGTGTGTGTGACGCCCTGCTTGTAAACATGATATCTCAAGAAGGGTAGCTATGACTGATCTCATACTTGGTGTGTGGGTGGGTCATAGTGAATAGATGATCCCTATTGTTTTTGGTGGAGGTCAAAGGTTATTTGGGGTCATCAGAGGTCAAACTGTAAAAACCTTGTAAACACAACATCTCCAGAACGGTAACTGTGATTGATGTCACACGTGATGTGTGTGTTGGTTATATTGAGTACATTGTAACTATTGTTTCTGGTGGAGGTCAAAGGTCATTTGAGGTCACCAGAGGTCAAACTGTAAAAGCCTTGTAAACACAATATCTCCAGAAGGGTAACTGAGACTGATGTCATACTTAGTGTGTGTGTTGGTCATATTGAGTAGATGATCCCTATTGTTTTTGGTGGAGGTCAAAGGTCATTTGAGGTCACCAGGAGGTCAAACTGTAAAAGCCTTGTAAACACAATATCTCCAGAGGGGTAACTGAGACTAATGTCATACTTAGTGTGTGTGTTGGTCATATTGAGTTGATGATCCCTACTTGTTTTTGGTGGAGGTCAAAGGTCATTTGAGGTCACTGGAGGTCAAACTGTAAAAACCTTGTAAAAACACAATATCTCTGGAAGGGTAACTGTGATTGATTTCATACTTGATGTGTGTGTTAGTAGATTGTCCATTTTGTTTTTGGTGGAGGTTAAAGGTCATTTGAGGTCACCAGAGGTCAAACTGTCAAAACCGTGTAAACACAATATCTCCAGAAGAGTAACTGTGACTGATGTCATACTTGGTGTTTGTGTCGGTCATATTGAGTGGATGATCCCTATTGTTTTTGGAGGTCAAAGGTCATTTGAGGTCACAGACATCAAATTGTAAAAACCTTGTAAACACATTATCTCCAGAAGGGTAACTGAGACTGATGTTGTACTTTATGTGTGGGTTGGCCATACTGGGTAGGTGATCCCTATTGCTTTTGTTGACGTCAAATGTCGCCTGAGGTCACCAAAATAAAGGTCATTTGGGTTAAGGCCTTATTAATGTGGTGTTTCAAGAAATATAACTGCAGTTGATCTCAAACTTGTCAAGTGGATAATTCATGTTTGTTATAATATAACCATGTCGCAAGGAATCACAAAGCCTTTTGGCCTTCTGGTTTATGTATACAGTGAAACTCATTTCACTACAAAAAGTTGAATTGTGTGGAATAAATTGTCATATTTCCGTTAAACTGAAGGCGACCAAGAAGATGGATACTTGGTTTCACTTTTCAGTTACCGACATCTGGATTAAGGTTTCCTCGACTAACATTGTATATTTTGAGGCTCATTTCATTACGAAATGTTATTAATTTTACTAAATTATTTCTTTGTCAAATTCCTTCTAAACTGAATTTCCCCAAGAATTTCGATACTACTGTAATTACTTTGCCTCACTTTTCATTACCAGTGCCTCAAATAATATTTTATATCAGGGAGGTCATTTCATTAGTCATGGGATTTCAACAAATTAATTTTGCCAAATTCCCTCTTAATTCAATTCGCCAAAGAACTTCGACGACACTATAGTAATTTTGGAATAAAAATGGCAGCACTCTTTTCTGAAGCTTGAAATTATATGACTTGGGTAGGAGATGTATTTCTGAATACAACTGTGGGAAGACTTTGATTTAATCCTTTTTTATAATTCTGGAGATGTTCCCATCGTTTTGTTCTCCTTTACACTGTTACAAATGTAATTTGCAAAGTGTTAATTTTCAGAAAATACAGAAATACAAATGAATTATAGAAATTTTCCTGGTAACTAGTTTCCAGACAATTTCTGTTGTTCTTATTTGTTTCTTTGTTTTGTTTTCTATAAATTTGGAGACATTTTTTTACATGTAGAAAAATTAACTTCAGAAAAACAATTCCTATTACAACATCATCTAGTGTCTATGACATCTCATCATTTTTAATATTTACATATTTTGCTTTTCACAGGTCCAAAACCTGGGTCTCCGTACAGTGTACACGGAGGATACTGGTACGCAAGGATTCATCCTTCGGTTGATGACACTTCCTATGCTACTAGAGGGACAGATATCACCACAGTTTGAGGTGATGGCAGGCGAGGCAGCCTCTGACGGTTTGCGGGAGCTCTGCTGGTATTTAAGGGACACATGGATGTCACCTGGTTTGTGGGCCCCTCCAGCCTGGTGTGTGTTCCGGAGGACCATCAGGACAAATAATGATGTTGACGGTATGTTGAAAGATCCACTATTTCTGCGTGTTTTGTTTTTTTTTATGTTCAGTCAATTCAATCAATCAATTTTCTATTTTTGTTCAATTCTCATTTTTGCTGTTTATTTCTTCCACAGGTTGGTACCATGCCCTCAACAAGGACGTTGGTGCAAAAACTGCATTTTATTCCCTTCTGTGGTCTCTGCACGAGAATGCCAAATTTGTAAAAGTTCAAGTCCTCCTCATCTCCAAAGGAAAACTAAGGAGAAGACGTCATGGACAAAAGGTGGAGGTGCATCTCGTGCGTTACTGGTGCGAATTTGAGGATGGCATTAGGTCCACTGACAGGCTGCTGAAAGCATGCGCCAGGTTGCTGGGAAATATGGATGTCAATGTGGACGATGAATGACTGTCGACACAGGATTGACTTGGAACAAGTACCAGGAACTAACTCCTCGCCTGTCCCCACGGGGAAAAAAGAGGGCATGGGCAGGGCCTTGGGGGAAGTTCCCAGGTGCGCTCAACCAAGTTTTTTTTTTTTTTCACTGATTTTTCAATTCCATTGATTTTACTAACCATTTTAAGGCCTATGTCTTGAAGAGAGATGCATTCTTCAATTATTCTTTCATCATTGGCAACTCAATAAATTCATGTTTTAAGGTGGGTTTGTACAAAGAATAGATTAGAACCAAATTTATGTTTCATATCTTAAAGAGAAACATACTCTAAGTATTCTGGAAAAAATTTCACTAATTTCCCATCTTCTGTTCTTGCGATGTTAGCAATTGGAGTTGACACGTTTTCTACGAAAAGTGAACTTGAAGCAAGCAGGTATGATGTCATGGATGGCCAATGATTTTTTCTTCTTTAAAGTATATCACCAACTTTATGGAACTAAACTCTGAAATACTGATATCAACTTTTCCTTTAATATACCATACATTTGATGTGGGCTATGTATGTTTGTTGTGGGTGTCAGACATTACAACATTAATTCGCTACAAGTAATGATCGGTTAAAGAAACTTTCTTGGCAGTTGAAATATCTCACCAAGGTAAATAAAAATATGTAGGCTAACATTAGTTACAGAAAATCAATAAACTTGGCGACTGCAACTCCCCCACTCCCCACCAAAAAAAAATGAAGAGCCATTGAAATATCTTAAATTGGTATCTGAAATTATGGAATCTAATTTGAAGAAATAAGTTAACTTGGTTAACTGCACAAACAAGTGGGTGCATGACTGACAAACTACAAATCGCCATCCTGGTGGCCCCTCTTTAATAAAAAGAAATTTGGAACCGAGGTGTTTTTATGGCAAATGGTGCAATATTTGGTCAAAGTAGCATATATGTAGTATCGATTTTGCAGTCTATTTCTACATTATACTGCCTACACTTTTTACATAAAAGTTGTAACCCTCTCATCATCATGTCCCAATCCAAAGTCAGAGAATTTGTTGGCTGATCTTTAGAAGGTATTCTGAAAACGAACCATCATGCTAAAATTCATTTTTCTTCGTGTGTGTGCTGATCATATTTGAAATAATACTCTTTTGGAAGCTCAATAAATGATGACATTGTTAAAATCTCGTATGACTTTTGTTATTTATCTTGTCTCCCAATCAATGTCCAACCTGAACTAAGCAATGTAATAATTATAAACAATTCTTCAATAGCGCCCCTAAACAATGAATTAGTATGAGCTTAGTCCCGGCCTGCAGTGAGTTTATTTTGCATCATAGGTATAACCAACCACCTTTCCACTAGGGAGCTGCCACTCTAACCTGTTTCCACCAAACAGGGCCTAGTCTGAACTGAGAAAGTCTTAACTACAAACAGGTAGCAAGGAGGGCTCATATTTGCCGCACTTAACAAGTTTTAATGAACACTGACTTTACCAGTTAACCAAAATCCGTACTGAGTGTTACCAAAATAATCTCCACTTCTTTCTCTTCAAGTTGATGTAAAATATGTGAGAAATGGTCGAAAAATTCTGCAGTTATATCATAATAAACGAGGAGTGTTTATATTCTTCAACTTCTACTTTGTCGCCGTTATTGATGTACATGTAATTAAACCAGAACTGCAAAGAAATTTGTCACGTTATATAGCCTAACATTATATGAAAATGTATACAACACAGGGTTTCCCCTGGTACTTAATTGCAGAGGCGGCCGCCTCGCAACTTTTTAAGACCGCCTCGCCAAAAAAATGCCGTAATTACCGCCTCACACGTTTAAATCCAGGGCTGGAAAAAGTCAGGAAGCCAGAGGCTCCTTCCCGGGAAGTCTTGCGGGAAATCCGCTTCTGTACTTCTGGCCGTGTTTATCTTGTACATACCATGCTTATTTCGAACTTTCAATCACAGAATGGTAGAGATCACACATGTATGTGGTTTCCTAAATAGTTACGTCCGAAAATAACTGGTGAATAAATCCATTCAAATGTGTATCCCAAATGCCCCATCCACTTTCAACCTTCAACAAAAACTGAAGTACAGTAAATTACTATTGGTGTAATAGAATATCCTTATTTTTTACTCATGATCAATATTTTTCAAGTTATATATGTGAAAAAACAACCGTTGGGAAATGTTTGCAGAAGAGTCTACATACAGTATACCTCCTTTACTCCATTCAATGTCAATTAAAAAGCATAAGCTTAGGCCTGTCACGCCTGCATGCGCAAATTATCTGCAGTAAGACAGCTAGCGGACATATCACAACCCACAGAAATACAAAAACGAACTCATATTTCTACGTCCAAAACACTTCATGAAACCAATAGTCTGCTTCTTCAAACCTTTAGTCCAAACATTTTAAAGTGACTACTAGTAGGATCAATGAACCAAAAAAAAAAACTCTGAAACCTGCAACTTCCCTGTAATACGGAAATATGAATTGCCAAGGTGGTTAGGCTATTCGATATACATCCACTGCATTAGGATATCATTACTTAAAATTTTCGGAAGGCTGCGCACGTTCTTACGTGATTCTTTTCACGAAACTTTTAGGGACATTTCAACATCAAACATGCATGTAATACAGTTTACTCTACATGACATGTGCAACATTTCACAGAATGTTTTGATTTTGAAGTAATATCAATTATTTTTTTCTGATCGAACTATCGTGTTTTCACCTGATACAGTAACAGTTTTCAACTTGTAGAGTTGAAATTAAGCACTGGTTTCAAATGATTCGGACACGTCTAAAAACGCTAAAATCGCTGAGTTTCCGGTTGCTTTGCACCCTGGACCCCTACCGGGATTGTCCATGAACCCCACAAGGGGCCCTATGGCAGGCCCATTGACCCCACGCTGGTATGACAATCGCTTCACTATCGAATGACACCTACGGCGCCATGTTAGGTCTGGCGGGAAACTCCGACTATATGGTAATTAGTCTCCCGGAAAATTTACACTTTTTCCGACCCTGTTTATATCATGGTCAAAATCACCTAATCTTCGAAAACCTACTTAGTACAGGATTTGCACCCGAAATTCATGGCGGCGTCAAGTAATTCGCCCTCGCCGCCTCATACTCTGAAACACCCAGGGGAAACCCTGCAACACTTTGGTGAACAGACGACAACAGCTGATTGAAGCAGCTTCCCTAGCCGGACCTGGAAATATTCATCAATGAACAACACTCACTTTGAAATTTATAAAAGGCCAAAACAGAAGAAAAACAGTCGATATATTGTAAGTTTTATAATAAATTCAGGTTTAAATCATACCTCGAATGGATTCATTGTGATGGCAAACAAGGTGAGCTCTGATTCTGACGTTTGAAAGTGTAGGCTATTGCGTTGCTACGGTGATATGGAATGATAAGTGTTAGGATAGTTAAACAAGACGTGCGGCAAATTCGGGTCCTTGATGATACTGCACTTCATTTTCGGTAGTTTCCGCCCCTGAAAACGGTATTTTCCGCTCCTAAAAATCAGGGGCGGAAGACATCTTTTTTTAGGAGCGGAAACTACCGAGGGTGGAAACTAACGGATCCCGTGGTAGCCTAGGCTGCAGTGTGTCACATACAGTGACACTGACAGGACTGTAAGTTTAACATCATGAGGCCAACCATTTCATCAAGAAGGCTGCTTGAGATGACTGCGATATTTTTTCCCCCCTTTTTTTAAGGTGAGTTTACGTAAGGGGTTGTACTTGTAGTATTCTGCTATTACTGCTCATTTCGCTAAACCGGTAATGGAATACATACAAAACGTTGTTGGCCTATACTGACGATTATTAACCTTAAAAAGTTCACGTTAATTTCATAAAATAGATTCGAAAATTATCCAAAAAATAGCGCATGTAATTCTTACACGATAATCTTGCACAAATTTGGCATTATTAGTCAACAGTTTGTTGAAAACGTAAAAAGTTGTACGTACCTGTCAGCTCGGGCGGTTTTATGGAAAGTCTTGAAACCAGATGCTGTGTAATGCACTGAGGTAAATATATTACCTCTACGTATATGTCATAGCCAGACAGGGTTTCCTGCCACCGCACAATACAGACTGGGACTGTCCAAGATGGGACGTGCAAGCATTTTGTGAAACGGGACCTGTAATGGCCAACCATAGACCCAGAGCCATATACGGCTCTGCAAAGACCTAATTGGGCGAACAGGGCGACCCTGCTTGATCTCACGTTCACTTTTTTCCCCTGCGATATCGCTAAATAGTAATTCCCTCAATTTATGTGGCAGGCCTACCAAGGCAGGGTGGAAAGCATGGTTGGGAGCATGTATGTCTGCATGTTAAACACCCAGGAAGGGCAGTTTTCATCTATCTGAGTGGTTTGTAGAGCCAAAAGTTTCTCTGAATGCTCATCTCGGCATTGCTTCATTTTTCACGGACTAATTATTTTCCCAGTAATTGAGAAATTGTAGACATGAGATCTATATTTCAAGGCTGGGTTCATGTAGCTGAAAAAACTTGGGAAGGGCTATTTCCGGCCATCTGGGGGTTTGTAAAACCCAAAATTTTCTTGTACACTCCGCGCCAACCGATGGTGGCGCTCCGCTTAGATAGTCTTCACGAGTTTGCACCCCTCACCTTGGAAGGTCTTTTAAGGTTTTCTTAAATGCTCCAGATTGCAGGAGATTTGCAGATTTCACAACTTTCCGGGGAAAGCATGCCCCCCCCCCCTACCAAAAACTTTCTTGTACGCTCCGCGCCAACGAATCGTGGCGCTACACTCGGATCTTTCAATTGCAGTAATTCCAGCAGAGGCTACGGCCTCCCCCTCCACAAATTCCTGGGTACGCCACTGAACCCGACCCTAATTCGACACATTTTCTTGTTTACGAGGAACAAGTTTTCGTTCTTAGCAGGTTGCCATGATTCCAATCTGCCTATACAACAACTGTGTTTTTCGAACAAGAATTTGCTTTTTGGAAAATAAAAACAATCCCTGTATTTTCACCATTTTTGCTACGACTTATACTTCAGGCTAGGGTTCCGCATGTGTGCAAGTATAGCTGGTAAGAACACAATTACCTCTGTACATGCGGTATTGTGCATGTCTGAAGCATATGTTGAGTAAAGCGGGAAAGGTTTGCCTTTGGAGAATAGGTTTAAAACACTGATCTGACCTTTTTGTAAAACAATTGCTGATGTCAAGGATGATCTTTCTTTGGTGTGTGACCAAAAAAAATTGTCTATAGATGTTTTACTCTTATGTTGTGGTTGTTTTTTCCTTCTTAATTCCTTGGGTTTTTTTTCGATTTTTTTTTTTGATTTTTTTTTTCTGTCGGGCCCTCTAACAAAGAAGAAGCCTAGTATGAAGGATATCTCTTAGGTGCAGGCCTTCTAAAATATGTAAACAACAGTACGTGTTGTTTTGCTTTGTCAAACTTGAAAACTGGCCAAATCTCCTTGCAGTGTTCGGTACCACAAGAAAGGCCAATATTGAAACTGACATTTTATATTTAGTTAACTAAATTTTCCCATGCATCCTCTTTGTTTTTGGTAGTCTCAGTAATGCATGTATCAGTGCGGTGATGTGCGATGTGAGGCAGTGCAATCATTGATGTAGGCCTACACCATCATGTATAGAAACCATATGTATTCCAAATGAATTAAAGGTATACCAGCAATAAGGTATACATACAAGGCTTACGAACGGTTTGAGAAGGTCCCACAAAGTATTTGCATATATTTGATCCAGAAAATAAAACGTGGCATCATGCCGTTACTTGTACATTAAATTGGGATTCACTTCAACATCACTCTTCTTTTGTTCTACTGAGGTTCCACTTGTTGCAAATTTTCATCGCCTTAGGTCAGTTTTATCACCTCATGCTGTAATAATCCACATGGTCAATTAAACATCGTTCTCCTAAAGTAATTCAGGTGTGTCAATCCAATGTCTACGTTTTCTTGAACTGCCAGGCAAGGGGTATTAGGTGTCATGTCCTTAGGTAATACATGTGTAGTCGGGCATGAAAGAGGGTCTGTTGAACACTTTAACAGCGTTGTAACGTCATGGTACGGCGGCTGAATAGGGCCATGAGTAAAAAAAAAATATCCGTTTCTCTGACTTTTATTTTTTGGTTTTTCCAAGTTTATTCCGTTTTTCTGACATTAATTTTCGTTTTTCTGACATAAGTTTTCGTTTTTCTGAGATTTTTTCGTTTTTCTGAGTTTTTTTTTCTCGTTTTTCCGACTTTTTTATTTCGTTTTTCTGAGTTTTTTTCGTTTTTGCAAACACATTACGTAGTAACAGGGTTATCACAACTAGCAGCACACGTACTGCTTGCCACACAGCAGATGGTACGAGTTGCGACCACTGAATGATATACCTAGAATTGGCATTGTCTCTGTCGCATGCAGCAAATTGAAGATTTGCGTTGCACCCAAAGCGAAATCCTAAACGGTCGTTTTACGTACAAAGAGTACGTTAGGTAAAAAAAGGTGTTCGTTCTTGTACGAAACTGGTAAAATTAAAAATTATAATTTTTGTCAAAAGATACGCAAAAATATTGTAGCAATATGTAGGAGCTATTCAAAGGAAGAAAATAACTTTTGCAATCATGCATGGTAGACGCTGGCGTAGCTATTGATGTATACTGGCTGGACCAACCACTAGAGTGTGATGGTGCCGAGCTGGATGCAATTGTATTAATGACAGACGGCTGTAAATATAGTATACCCTACTGGGCTGCCTAATATATGCGTCCTGTCTTATATTTGGTCCTTGGTAACGTCACACATACTGGTGAGCGACCTGCACAGAGGATGGACCCAAGCGACTGTTAGGGAAACAACGTCGCACTCTTGTCTCATACTACACATTATGAGATCTGTAACTTGGAAGGTTACAAAATGAAGACGAGACACCTGGCAGCGAGCTGGCGGAAACAAAATCGTTACCGTGACCGATTCGAAAAAAAAAAACCCGGCCCCCCTCCCCCCATCCGTGTTGTGGAAACAGCGGAAGGGAACTACTCTTGGTCGATTTTTTTTCCGCCCGCACCCGTCTTGTGGAAAAAGCAGCTTTGTTCTTTATGCTATACACGATACCTGTACTTCGAAGGCAGGGCCTCAACAGAAGGCCTAAACAAGAGCCCAATGGGCATTATGGTTCCTTGCAAAGAAATTAGGGCAAGTGAAAAGTTGGGTCCTCAAAACTGGAGACCCAAAAATTTGGGCTATCAAGAATATGGCCCAAAATGGAGTCCAAATCAGGTCCAAAAATGTAGGCCCATCTGTACAGTGTCCCCATTGAATTAAGAAATATACCACATGTTTAAATAATGAATTAAAGAAATTGGGGTCCAAAAATTGAGCTCAAACTGGGTCCCAAACATTTCGGACCTATGTATAACCATTAAATTAACAAACAACTAAACATGTTAAAATATAATGAATTAAGCAGTTTCCCATTTTTTCAAAGTTAAGGATAATGCAAATTCAATCGCTACACACATTGACTACACTGGCTACCATACTGTAGTTGTGTATCAACTACTAAGCTAACAACTCACTATATCATGTTTAGACACAGTAACTGAAACTGTTTCTTAACCCATTTTAGTCTATAAAGATAGTTCAAATTCAACCATTACATACATCAGCTGATAGTCTTCTAAGCTGCCGAAGCACTAAAACAGCATCAATTTTGCAATGACCAAAAAATAACACTTCTCGAGAAGTGCAGTCATGAGGTCTCCCTTTTTCCAACAAAGGCGTAGTGGATTTGCTGTTCCATAACTGTTGGTCTGAAATAAATGACAAAGCAATAAAAAAAATAAGACCAGTTCAATAAAACCTCGTCAACACACCTCGTTTGTCCGGGACGGGGGGTCATTTACTTTCTCTTTTTTAAGAGACACATAGAGTTGCTTCGTGAAATTTTTGAAATTTTTCTCACATTGGTATTAATTTACACAGACAGTGCAAGTCAGGATTCAGTAACCCAAAAATGTTAACAAGATTTTCAACTACTTGCGTTGAGAAGTAACTTCAGATAATACTAATTAGATAATAATAATTGAAAGAAAACTAGTTTGGTCAGATGTGTGTTGTCAGTGTACACCACAGGAAGTACAGTTGTCAAGGATAATTAATGTAAAATACGAAATTTGTACAAATTTCTTTGGTTCAAATCCCGATATGCAAGATCTTTCATATTTTACAAGGGAGTGCATGGACATTTGCACACCACCTGCAAATACTCTACATAAAGCAATTTCCCAATTACAGTGTACTGTTGTTTTTTCTAACCGTTTGGAAGACAAATGATCGGCGCTTACATAGTTGAAGGCACTATCTGATAACTAACCTTCCAATTAGGCATTGATGTGTATACCGTTGTTACGTACATACGAGCCTACGAGAATACGATACGATCCATAGTCTTTAAAAGTCAAATGATCAAACTTTCAACATTTTGCGTCTAGCCATGGGCGTCAATCCTGGGGGACACATACCCTCCATATTCGACAGGAGGGGGACAAAATATCAAATGCCCACCCCCCTCCCCACACACACACATTTCGTAAAGAGAAATGTTTTGAATCACTTTTTGAATGGTGGGGGGGGGGGGGCATTGTAACAACAATCGCCCACAGTTTTGTTGTGTGACTGATGTAGTCGCTGGCTGCGTGACCATGCAGTCTAGGTGATCATGTACCAAAGTTAGGCTCATCTACACTCATCCCAAAAGCCAACACCCACGTTGCGCGCAGTGGTTTCTTTGACGTGGTATGTCATTGGACAAAAGAAGGCAGGGGATTGATGCACGTTCCCTCCCCATACGTGCACTAACAAAAATTTCAAATTACCCGAAAAGAGAGACCCTAGGTAAAAATTCTGTTTGTGAACGTGTATTTGAAGGAATAGTTGATATACAATTAGGGGCGTCGCGACCGGAGAAGATCCCCCATCAACAACAACAACAACAAAAAGTCAGAGCCGCGATAGTCGGAAACCTGAAATACCAGTTAGAATTTTTCATATTTCAGTCGAACACATTTTATGACGTAAAAAGATGCTAAATATTGTATCAGATCGTGAGGTTTCCTGGTAATTGAAACAAATTTTCATTAAATCTGAAATTCATTTGAACTTCTCATATTTCAGTTTAGGAGCGAGAATAGTAAGATAGTCTGACATATAAGTTCGAATTTTTCATATCCCAATCTAGCACATTTCATGACTTCAAAAAAACTCAAGTATGCATCCAGGCCAGCCTCCGTCGGCGGATAAAGCCTCTGCTCACACGCCCCCTGATTTGACTTTTTATAGACTTTAGCAATATGCGTGCCTTCAACCACTAGAGCGTGGCGGTCTGCCTGTCAATGATCACATTGAGCATTTGTTTTAACAAAGACCTAAGCATTGTCTGACCAGTTTTGCCCTTTCAGTACCATTCATGAAGATACAGAACCCTTCATTCAAATGCTCACAATTCTGAAAATACCTCCTACCTTCCTGGCATTTTCATGTGATTACGATAATGTACGCTACCCCAGACGCCAAGGAAAACCTATTGGACCTGTCCAATGTACCAGAAGTCATCAAAATGTGCAGTGCATAGACCCCTGCTGGGGCAGCTTTAATGATTCAAACCTGTCAGTCAACTTACACAGGTTCTCCCCCCCCCCCCCCCCCCCACATTTCAATTTGGATTGACGTCCCTGATACTGCGTATCGATTAGTGGATCTCGTAATAATGACAAAATTCCGAATTGTGCCATTTTGGCAAGATGTTCTAACTCGGCAAAATGGCAAT
This sequence comes from Stichopus chloronotus, assembly GCA_021234535.1. Classification (NCBI taxonomy): domain Eukaryota; kingdom Metazoa; phylum Echinodermata; class Holothuroidea; order Aspidochirotida; family Stichopodidae; genus Stichopus; species Stichopus chloronotus. The sequence continues at coordinate 116,408 of SFZH01000008.1, forward strand.
TTTTCGAATTATGTCACTTTTGGCGAGATGTTCGAACTCCGCAAAATGGTAATTTTCGGAATTTTGACATTTTGATGAGTAGTTTAATCTCGACAAAATGACATTTTTAATTCTTTTTTTTTCACTTTAACGAGATGTCTGAACTCGGCAAATCACATTTTTCCAAATTTTGCCCCCGTTTGACCAGATGTTGAAACCTCGGCAAAATTGCAGTTTTTTTTTTTTTTTCATTTTGCCACTTTGAGGAGATGTTATCACTCGGTAAAGTCACAATTTTCCGAATTTTGTCGAGTTGTTTTATCTCGACAAAATGACAAGTTCCGTTAATTTTGTCCTTTTTGAAAAGATGCAAAACAGAGTCAAAGTGACAAACTTCTTTTTATCATTTTATGGAGTTTATCAGTCGTCAAAATGTCACTTTTACGAAAATTGTAATTTCACCGAGATGGTTCTTTTTCCTTTGCATGTCCATTCTACGCTTCCATAGTTCCCTTTTAAACAGGCTCCGTATCATGGTATTGTCTAATGTCAGTGTATGGTGTACATTGAGAGTCTCCACGGAGGAGGGACTGCGAGCATGCATGGTACACCGTCGGAATTATTACCACGCTTGCATGTTACAGTATATCGTTATGGGAGTTTGACTTTCTCAAGTCTTAAATTGCGAAACAATAAAATACAAAACTGCCAAAATAAAAATCGGTCTTATTAAACCATATCCCAACCAAAATTTACAAAGAAGTCTTCGTTTTCGTAGGGAACTGCTAGAACGTTCCAAAATAATCTGGGGCAGGAGCAATCATGGACAGTGTGTGGATGCGATACATTCGTAACCACATTTTCTAGTTAAGATTGGAATTATCGAGAATGTTAACTCAATTGTTTTGAGGCCAAGGTCGAAGGTCCTTTTGAACGTCTCGACGGAGTCAAATTTTTTCTCGACATTAATGAAGGGGTGGGGGGTCGTTGGTAGATGACTGATTTGATCTGAAAATTGGGTTTACAGTTTTACCACCACTTGAATTAGGAAGAAAATGTGACCTTGCAAGAAGATGATGATATTGTGAGGCCACCCATGGTTCAAACAAAATGTGTACCTCAATGAGCAGAAGATCCGCCTCGATCTACGGTCTTTTGGGGTTAGTGGGCTACATTGAAAAAAAAAAAACAGGGATTGTAGAAGAATTGGCAATATACGAGTCGTATTCCAGAGTACTGAAGCAAATGATGAAAAATTCAATTGACACCAATAAATCACAAAATAAAAAAAGTAAGAGTATCATTTGCAGAGGGCTATGATTTATCTGTAAGCGTCAAACAGGTGGAAACGTGTTTTACAGTTTGTAAGTAAAAAGAAAAAAAAAATAATTCAAACGATAGGACAGTGATAAAAATTTAACTCCGGTTTCTGACAGGTTCTCAGCTAGTTTTCTAACTCAGTTACGTTGTTTGTTATTTTCATGTTAATGCCACCTATTTGGGATACGTTTTGTGTATGGCAAAATCATTCTGTGTATATGTGTATCCGTATATACGCTCCTTCCTAGGGATGATATCGATTCACATTTTAAAATTAGGTCTTAACCAGATTTGCGGATTAATACAAAACTTCGGACCGGAATTCAGGTAAGATTTGCCGAATTTAGTCAATTCAAAGAACTTGAATCTATGTGAGCAGCATTTTTGGCATTTTCATTGGTATAAGAGAACCAGATAGTACATAAATCTATCACTACTTTTACTCTGTCTTTGTAATTTCTCCACATGTAAACCGTGGAATTCAGGTCTATTTAGGGGTTTGTGATTGAAATGGGGTATAATGATAAGATAGCCTAATCACAAGTCGTAAAGCACAATTCACACCGTACCGGTGTATTATGCATTGTTATGTAATGCTTTTAGCACAAAACCAAACATGCAAGTTGCTGAAAATCACCAGTTGAATGATTGGTTTGTCTGTTTATGCGTTTTTTTTTTTTTTTTTTGTTAACAAGGAAGCATGCTTATATTACATCTTCACAAGCAGTCACTCATCCACATCATTGCATGTACTATCCAAAAATTAGGAAAACAGTGAATTGCATTTCTTACGGTCATATGCGATCGATGTATAGATATAAAAAGTTTGGTCAGGAACATTTTATTATAAGAACTTTGATATACGACCTTATGGTGACCATGCTTAATATAGTCACGTGATAGGGGATAAGAATTTGCTGATAGGCAATTCCATTGGTATCCATCATCTTGGGACTTTATCTAGTTGCACAAGAACCATATAATAATATGGGACTATATTTATACATTGCGAAATTTTAATGAAATTAATCTCTATGTATCACTCATTGACGTTATATTTCATCAATTTTGAATCATCGATTTTGTGCATTTGTTAGTTCAGTTCACTTACATGCATTTGAGATATTGACATTAGTTTGTTTGAATTATCATACTGCAGATATACCTAGGCACTGAAGCTTATGAAAGTGTCACAATAATTTGCTACACTTTCTGTAATGCTACCTTACTGGAGTATCAAGATGTTTTATGGTGTGCTCACTAGTAGTCTTCCCCCTTGTTTGTGCATGTGATATGTCTAAACACATATGATTTCAGTAATTTAAGGTTCCGTGTTAACAAAGGAACCTATGCAGTGAAGTCGGTGTGCGTGTGTGTTTGTGTGTAGGCCTACGTATGTGTATGTGACGCCATTGAAATGCGCGGTATGTGGCGGGATAACTCAAAAATCGCTTGCTCAATTTTTCTCGAACTTGGTGTGTACATGTGTGATAGTATGTAGATGTGTTCTTTTTTTTTTTTGGTGTTCATATCTTGCATATTAATGAGTGAGCATGGCTTAATGTCAAGATTGGAATGCGAGGTATGTGGCGCGATAACTCAGTAATCGAGGGCTTATCTTTTTGTCAAACTTGGTGCGTGCGTGTATCGAATTGAGTAGATGTTCCTCATTGTTTTTGGTGCCTATAGGCCTATCTTGCATATGAATGAGTCGGCGGGACTTAAAATTCTTGATATGGCAATATCTTTGCAGTGCCTTGTCCGATTTGCCTCAAATGTGGTAGGAAGGTGTTGCTAAGTATAAGGTACCTTACCATGTCAATGATTTTAGCATTTTTGGCTTCAGTTTGTGTAAGAGTGTACAGAAAGTGACGAATTTTTGTGCATGCTGTGGGCAATTGACTTTAGGGTACTGAAATTCCTTTGTTCCATTTTTTATGCTCGGATCAGTCCTCCTCTAGCACATCAAGGAAGTACTGCAGGCTTCATCAAACGAAGGGGAAGTAGTGCTGTGGGTAGTACTGCAGAGTAGTGCGTTCCTAAGAACTCGGTCTTGCTTCACAAATACCAACAGAGCGCTGTACAAAAAAACCGCTAGTAAGCCCGGAGATTTAGAACCGTGTACGAACGAGTACTAACTCCGGGTAGGGTTATCTACTTGCATAGTTATTTCAAAACCTTGTTTTTATCAATAGCAAAGAGTCAACCAATGAGACCACTTCCAGTACAGGTTATGGGCCTGGGGAAGGTCCCCGCTTCATGAAATGTCCTTTTTTGCTCCCTGAAGTATGAAGTGCATGACTTGTTACTTCAGTGAAAGGAGCCTGTGGTAGTATGAGCTACCCACGTTATACCTTTGTCTTTAGCCAGCAAACATTCTTTTCGTCGCACTCCCAGACAATAGCAGGTGGTTTCAAAATAAAATCCTACTGATTTCGAGATTGTTACTGATTTCGAGAAGCCCCCACCACACAGGCGATTGCATTGATTTTATCGTTGTTGTTGTTCTTTGCCCAATATCGTAATAATCTGACAGGTATCCTGCATGTATGTAACCGTTAAAGAAATGTTTAGGCCTGTGAGTTTTGATCTGACCTATGAACTTTCGTTACAAGTTCTACACTATTATCGTTAGTAATCTTACGGTTGTAGAGTTTCCAAACAAGCCTATACTCTCCCAATATGAGCGATCCAGTGGCGGGGCTACGGGGGGGGGGGGCATGAGGGGCATTTGCCCCTCCAGATTGTTTCCTTCCCCCCGTTGCCCCCCCCCCCCTAATTTATGTTACACAGGCTGCCAGTTTTCATATCATGCCCGTCGCCACTTCAACAGTAGGCCAGCCTGGTCAGACCAATTTTCTCTGGAGTGTTTACCGTCCAGCATAAGGGAAGGGCTGGTAGGTGGTTGTTTTCCTAAATATAGGAATGTCGTTGTTGAATTGAACTGTCAAAGAATATTGGTAAGTACTGCACATTTTTATAGAATAAAGTGACTGGAATGGAAGTGTATGTAGCCTATGTGTGTGTGTGTACTCGGTGGCACCGCGTAAATGTGAAATGGTACTCCCAAAGAAAAAAGTTGGGAACCTTTGAGTACAGTCAACCGAAAAAATAAATAATATAAAAATAAATAATATACCTCTTTTGGGACTTAATTTTCCACCCAGAGATATGCTAAAACCTCAGAGTTTCCGGGGGCTTCGCCCCCTAGACCCCCACCGCGGCTTCGCCCCTGGACCCCACCAGGGCCCTAAGGCGGGCCCCTGGACCCCACCCGCACGGCCTCGCCCTTCGCGCTCGGTTTCTTTCCGAGAATTTCTTCTCGGAAATCTTTGCCCCCCAACATTTTCCTCTGTCCCTCACTTTGCCCCCCCCCCCCCAAGTCTGACATTCTGGCGCCGCCACTGGACCGATCCGTTGATTGAACTCAGGGTTAGCCTACATACACGCCCATTGCAGTAAACTATGAGAAAGTAATTTTAATAAGACCTGTACATGTTTGCAATTGCCAATGAACGGTAATTTAAAAGGTATGAAAAGTGACAAAAGAGATACAGACAAATCATTGAGTGTGTGAACACATTTCTTGAAATTAAGGTTCACTGTGTGCACGCTTTTTTCTAGGTTTTCTGTTGAGGACCCTGCCTTCGAAGTACCGGTATCGTGTATAGCAGAAAGAACACAACAAGAGTAAAGCTGCTTTTTCCACGAAACGGGTTGGGGCGAGAAAAAAAAAATAGACCAAAAGAAGTTCCTTTCCGCTGTTTCCACAACACGGATGCGGGTGGGTATGAAAAGTGACAAAACAGATACAGATAAATCATTAAGGTTTACTGTGTGCACATTTTTGGTTCCTTGCGTCAGCAAAAGGAACCTATGCATTTAACTTGGCGTGTGGGTGTGTGTGTGTGTGTGGTGTGTGTGTGCGTGTGTGTGTGTACGCGTTGACAATTGGTGTCAATCGGGGACCATTTTATAAAATCAAACATACCAATCGGTGACCAATGTGGAATTGTTGACGGTCCCCGTTTCAAAGTTGGCTTTTAAATAGCCTTCATGCGCTGTATGATGGCGCCATGAAGCTATCTATTGAATTTGAAGGAGTATAGACGAAGTTCCCATTGAGATAATGTTGGGTTACGTCCTCATTTGCAGGTGTATGTGTGTAAGGCACCATGTCAAAGATTCCCTAATGACTAAAAGATACACACTCACTATTACAGTGATAAGTATAAATTGAAAAAAAATTGAGCGCCCCAGTTTTTTGTTGTGGCAAAGGGTATAATTTCCTATCAATATAGCCTACTACAATGTTTGTCTACAGCCGTCCACGGTTGAATAGTAAAATGAAGGGGTCCCCGTTTGGCAGTATAGACCTGTATGTATGCACGTAGGTACACACACACATGCATATGTAAGTGTACGTAACGTACATATGTATGTGAGCGTCACGTACATATGTATGCGTGGGTATTGTACGTCCTATTGGCACCAAACTGAGTTGCATGGTACGTCGATAAGAGAAAGTTTTAAGTGTATCTCACATTTATTATTACACTGTCCATGACTTCGTGGACAGTACCCAGGCACGCTTCTCAGTTCTTTTGTTCACTGTTTCTTGATCCACATTCAGTGGTTTGCTCTACAACTGAGCTCATTGGATTGAGCGCATCATGAAGACAGGAACAAGGCTTCTTTGTAAATTTTAGTTGGGATGAGGCTTAAAAAGACCGATTTTTACTTTGGCAGTTTTGTATTTTATTGTTTCGCAATGTAAGACTTGAGTAAGTCAAACTCCCAACGGTATACTGTACATGCAACCGTGGTAATAGTTCCGACGGTGTATCACATGCTCGCAGTCTATACCATGCATACGGAGCCTGTTTACCAGGGAACAATGGAAGCGCGGAAGAGACATGCAAAAGAAACGACCATCTCGCCAAAATGACATTTCTTTGTAGAATTGACATTTAACTAATTTGTCAAAACGTTAAAATTCTGAAAATTGTCATTTTGTCGACTTAAAACATCTTGCCAAAATGGCAAAATTCAAAAATTGTCATTTTGCCCAAACAAAATCAAATCAAACATCAAGAATCAAACAGTTCAAATTATTATCTCGTTGCCAGTTTGCCGAGTTCGAACATCTCGTCAAAATGGTAAAACTCGAAAAATTGACATTTTACCGAACTGGAACATCAAAACGGGCGAGTCAGGGTTGATGATTTCAACTGGAAAGAGTGAATACAGCTTGTAGCATATACTGATTGAATGCAGACTACAATACTACATGGTCGCCAATCCGCGCATGGTCACCGCGCATGGTCGCCAATCCGGGGGGGGGGGGACAGGGGGACACGTCCCCCTACATTTTGATAAGAGGAGGCATAATATCAGATCCCCCCACACATTTCTTAAAGAGAAATGATTTGGCTCACTTTTTGAATGGTAGTGGGACATTGTAACAAATACAGTTTTGGTGAGTGACTGACGTAATCCCTGGCTGCGTGACCATGGAGCTTAGGTGTTCATGTACCCCAAGGTTAGACTCATCTACATATCCCAAATGCCGACATCCGCGCGCTTCGCGCGCAATGATCCCATTGCCGTATTATGCCATTGGACAAAAGAAGGTAGGGGAATGACGAACGTTCCCTCCCCATAAATACAGCAACACAATTTCAAACTACCCACAAAAGAGAACCTAAGTAAAAATTCTGTTTGCGAACGTGTGTTGCAATTAATTGTCAATATACACGCAGAGGCGTCGCGACCGGGGAAGGTTCCCCCCCCCCCCCACCATCAAAACAAAAGTCAGAGCCACGATAGTCGGAAAATCTAAAAAGGCCAGTTAGAACTTTTCAAATTTCAGTCTAACACATTTTATCACTTTAAAAGATGCCAAATCTTGTACCAGACTGTGAGGTTATCTGTTGATTGAAACAAATTTTCATTAAATCTGAAATTTCATATGAACTTCTCATATTTCAGTCTAGGAGTGAGGATAGTCCGTCAGACAGACATAGTCTGACATACCAATTGGAACTTTTCATATCTCAGTCTAGCACATTTTATGTCTTCAAAAGAAGCCAAATATTGCACTAGATTGCACCTAAGTTTGGGGTGGGGACACCTCTTCCCTTACAACCCTCTCACAGATCTAGAACCAACCATCACCCTTCTCATGCTTCCCCATCTATCAAAATACTATTGTATGGCATCTTATTCAATGTGGCTGTCATTTTCAAATGTTATTGGTAAAGGAACGAGTTCTACTTTTGTCATGCAATCATTGACGGTCGTAGCAAACTAGTAAACACCTGTGATGAGAGTAAAATTATTGGAATATCTTTTCTGAGACCATAATTTCTCCGGGAAAAAGCGACTGCAATAGGTCCAAAATATTGCACCAGATTTTGTTTAAGGTCACTTGCTAGTTGAAAATTTCTCAAAAAGAAAAAAAATCTGTTATCGTTAGAACGTAAAAGCTGTTGAATGAACGATAGCATAAATATTCTAGACAAGAGCAATCCAAATTGGTACTAGTTTTGAATAAAATGTTTTTCTCATTAATTGAGAAATTGCAGACATGAGTACCCTACTTCAAGGTTGGGTACATGAAGCCCAGATCACCCAGGAAGTGCCGTTTCCGACCATCGGCGGAGGGAGGGGGGTTGCAAAGCCCAAATTTTTCAGGTACGCAGACCGTTGTTGGCACCTCGCTTAGATAGGCCTGCCTAAAAAGCGCCAGAAAGGCTTTTGCCCTCAGGCCAGTTGCCCACCCCTCCTGAAAATCCTAGATAAACGCTTCATATGTGATATCGATGATGTATAGGCAAAGTATGCCCACAATCATTAGACCCTCGCGGTGCTATGGTAATTTCTGTCTACATTTCTCTTCGCATTCATCTTCTGCCAAACCGACGATAAGTACTCAAAGAAAATGAAAGAGGATGCGTATTTCATTATGATTCTTGTATCAACCTCATCTGCTACGTATTTCTCGAAACATTTTCATATAATTTTTTTTCATGAATTGAGGAATTACAGACATGATATCCCTTTTTCAAGGCTGGGTATATGCAGGACGGTCGGACGGTCGGAAAATGGCGTTTCCTGCCATCTGGAAGGTTTGAAAAGCCCAATAGTGGCGCTCCGCTTAGATAGTCCTGTCATACATGCCCTCAGGCTAGGTCCCAACCCCTCCTGCAAACCCTGGACAGATGCTTCATATGTGACATCGATGACGTGTAAGCAAAAATAAATAATAATAATAAAATTGTCTACAATCATTAGACCCTGGCGATGCTATGGTAATTTTCATCTTCTGCCTAACCGAAGAAAGTTTTTTTTCGAAATTGAACCACTCTCCATGAGATCTTTTCTGGAAATTCCCATACATATAGTTTGTATAGACGAACTCATTGTAGCCGTCTGCTTACATAGTAATCCCGCTCATTAATTAGTAAAGAAACACGTTCAGGCAAAAATCCCCCCACCAAAAAAACAAAAAAAATTCCAGGAGTCCCTACGCCTATGTGCCCAGCCCCAAATATTTGCAAACTACTAAAAGAAAATGAAAGAGGATGCTTAATTCATTATGATTCTTGTATAACCACAACCCCATCTGATATGTATTTACTGTACCATTTTTCATGATTTTTTTTTTTTACATGAATTGAAGAATTGTAGACATGATATCCCTATTTCAAGGCTGAGTATATGCAGCTTAGGACGGTCGGAAATTCCATTTCCGGCCATCTTGGAGGTTTGAAAAGCCCAAACTTTTCTTGTACGCTCCGCGCCAACTGATGGTGGCGCTCCGCTCAGATTCTCTTGTCACACATGCGCTCAGGCCAGCCTCTGTTCCTGATTAAAACCCTTAGACGCGCGTCCCTGAATTGCCCTTCAATCACTGGACCCTGTCGGCCCCGCTTGTCAGTCATCAAATTGCCATCATTTGCCCATAGCATAGGCCTATTCAATGTCTGAATAGTTTTGCCCTTTCAGCACTATTCTAAGATACAGAATCCTTCGAAGATACGAAATCCTTCATTCAAATGCTGACAATTCTGAAAATACCTCCTACCTTCCTGGCATTTTCATTTGATTACGATAATGTACGTTACCCCAGAAACCAGGGAAAAGCTATTGGACCTGTCCAATATACCCAGAGCCATCAAAAAGTGCAGCGCGTAGATCCCTGCTGGGGCAGCTTTAATGATTTAAACCTGTCAGTGAACTTACACATGTGCCCCCCCCCCCCCCACATTTCAATTTGGATTGACGCCCTTGGAACTAGTCGTTACATATCTCCTGTCTCAACTAAAACCCTCTATGCTATTCAATCGGACTATCGAGACGATAGCCTGGCAGACTTCAATGAAACACCGAGAACAATTGAACAAATTAAGAAAAAGATATGCGAAATATTCAAGAAAAACTGCTCCTCTTTCGTCGACAAAAATCTCAGTTATATTATTTCCAGTCACATTTCCTTATTTTGGACATTTCCTTATTTTCTCATTCATAAACGTGTTCTTTGGGATACAATGTCTGGCTCTAATTTAGAATCAGTGACCACCAGTCAAGGTTATTGATGATGTTAGGATTGAGTATTTGATGAGAATATCCAAGTCTAAGGTGTAAAAAGCTGTTTAGACCTAACTTTAAACTAAGTAATCACCAATCATGGTTAAAATTGAGGGTTTGGGCTAAGTTTTGGGTGAAATTAGACAAAAACAAGGATTTTAGGAGGAATATGTCACTTCCGGTCACTGATTCTAAATTAGTACCCAGTGTCTTCTAAAAAATCCTCGTAAAAGGTTGAAAGAATTCACTCCACTGGTCTTACAACCAGAAGTCAATCTTCTGAACTACAGCCTAACGTCAAGCCTGACCCTCACGCCACCAACTCTGTGGAAAACGCTGCAATACTTACTGCCATTCGTAAGGAGATCAAGGTTGCAATAAACTCAGAAGAATTCCGTAACTCTATCACATCGTTGCTAATTCCTGCCATTGTCGACGCTGTCAAAGAGAAACTTTGTACTGACATCCATGATACTCTCCAACTTGAATTGACCAAAAAGCAGGACCAACTGAATAAAGCTGAATCTGAGATACAATCTCTAAAACGCGAAATATCATCAATCAACGAAAACCTGGAAAGTCAGGAACAATATTCTCGGGGGAACTGTTTAAGAATCCATGGTATTCAAGAGACACCCAATGAATCGACTGATGACATCGTCTTAAAGCTTGCACGTGAGTCTCTTCAAATTAAATTAAGTCCTGATCATATCGGGTCCCATCGTATCACCCCAAGACGAAAAGCAAGTGCACAAGACCCACAACAAACGACAAGGCCGAGACCAATTACTGTGAAATTTTCTTCATGCAACATCAGAAGTAAGTTCTATCGAGCAAGGACCCTCCTCAAAGGCTCCGGTGTTTTTATCAACGAGGACCTCATCCCCCCCCCCCTCCCCCCAGCGACAGTCCTGATATTAAAGGGTTCGCAGCCATGGAAAAACACAAAGTGGTCTTGGACTCTTGATGGCAAGATTTTTGCACTGACAGAAATGATCGGAAACATGTGATTCTGAAGATATCGGACTTGCAAAAATTGCATGAGCTTTAATTTGTCCCGACGGTCAAACATTAGCATTTAGACATCAACCTGTCCGCCATTTTGCAGCTCTCTTGAAACACCGTTTCACACTTGCCCATTGCAAGCAGCACACAATTCCCATCATATGATACCGTCAACTGAAGATAGATCATCCGGATATTCCCTTTCGCCTTTCAAAAAATCCTTCCTTATCTCGGCGGGATAATCTGCAGATGGAATGAGGATGCGGGGCTACTTACCCTTTGTGACCATTTGCGTTGTGCAGCTATCGTCTGTTTCTTTCTTTGCAGTTGTTTCTTCTTTTGTTATTTAGTTTTTTTTTCTTTTTATAGTGTTTATTGTTTGTACTCTCTGCATGGAAGTTAATCTTTTTGACCATTTATGTTGCTTTTATGTTGCTCGTGTCTCAGTAATCTAGGTGGAAGCTCACTATCTTCTGTGGAAAAAAAATGTACTAAAACAGTTACGTTACATGATTCTTGCCTTAATCGTACTCTGCTAACTCCAAGCGGTAATATATTTTGTATTCAATGTAGACCTCATATCCCTAAGTATAGCTATGGTAGCGACTGTAACCACTCACCTCTAAACGCTTCTGATCCTGATAGTAATCATATACGTTATACACTTAAAGTTAAGGATTGCTGTTACTTTGATCACCAATTTTTTAGTAATTTTGCCCATAGCGAATGGAATGATATACTGAGTCTAATACATTTCAATGTGAGGTCTCTAAATCGAAATTTTAGTAATACTGAGCTATTCTTAAAATGCATCGACCGTTACTTTACTGTTATTGGTGTCACTGAAACTTGGCATAAGATGATAGTAATTGTTTGTTTTCCACCTTTGATATTCCTGGCTATAAGTTCGGACACGCATCCAGACATGGTAGAGGAGGGGGTGTTGCTATGTATGTAAAGTAATTGCTTTACGTACAAGGTTAGATCAGATTTAAGTGCCTTTTCTGAAGGTGACTTTGAATCACTTTTTATTAAAATTTTTACTAAACACTTTTCTTACTTGGTTGGGGTAATTTACTGCCCAAAAGGATTCATTAGTACCTCTTCTGTTCTATTGCCTAGAACCTTTGCTGATATCAGTGCTGCTAATCAGAGTTGTTTTATAATGGGCGATTTCAATTGCAATTTGATAGATCCTCGCATAACCTCACTGCTGATCAGTTCTTGATTCTAGCCCACTCTAACTCTATTGTACCTTTGCATATAGTCTCCCAACTCGAGTGACGTCCAATTCAGCAACACTTCTCGACATGATATTAAGTAATGTTTGGGATAAACGATGCCTTCCTGGTATCGTTATTGATGATGTTTCAGATCACATACCTGTTTTTGCACTATTCGATATTTATTCTCCCACTCCTTGTGACTCTCCCAATAAAATGGTAGGTCACAGGAGTATCTCTACTGCCAACCGAAATCACTTCAAAACAACCTCTCACACTGAATCATGGGCTACTGTATACGATAACAATGATCTCAATGATGCCTATAATACTTTCTTCGATATTTTTTCGAGTTATATGATAAGAGCTTCCCTTTTGTCACCTACAGGTCCAAGAATAATGTCACTTACCAAACTTCATGACGTTACAACCGTGCTAAAGTGTTCAACAGACCCTCTATCATGCCCGATTACAAATGCATTACCTATGGATATGAGACCTATACCCCTTGCCAGGCAGCTCAAGAAAGCCTAGACATTGGATTGACACACCTGAATTACTTTACGTTTAATTGACTATGTGGATTATCACAGCATGAGGTTATAAAACCGACCTAAGGCGATGAAAATTTGCAACAAGTCGAACCTCAGTAGAACAAAAGAAGAGTAAGATTGAAGTGAATCCCATTTTAACGTACGAGTAACGGCATGTTGGATCACCACTGTTATTATCAATTCTTGTCTCACTTAACAAAAACTCTACAAAAAAACGGCATACTTCCCAGACCTTTACTGACTATAAACGGTTTCGTAATCGATAGACCATAGTCATAAGATCTGCCAAAAGCTTGTATTACAATTATTTAGAAATTGTGTCAACGATATGAAGAAAACATGGCGCTCCTTAAATACTATTCTACACGGTCAATCTCCGGCTGGCAAAATCGACAAAATACGACATGGGGGTGGTGAAATTTCAGATCCCCTTGCCATCAGTAATGTCTTTAATACTTTCTTTACAAATGTTGGCCCTGAAAGCCCAGAAAAAAATTCCAGAAGTTAATTCTGTTAATTTAAGACTTCCCTAGAAGAACCAATATCAATTCATTTTTCTTGCACCCGGTTACAAGTGAGGAGCGAAGCTTTCTTTATTACGGGGCTACATTATTACTCTACTCACTTGTACAGACTGTAGGCTCAACGTAGTCATTGATGTCATAGACAGAAATGGACAACAATGAGTCGTTCTCAAATTTAACTTACCTGCTGTATTCTCACACCGCACTATTATTTATTGTTTACATAATGTTCCACTGTGCGACCGCGCATCCATTTTTAAACCTATTTTGGTTTCATTTTGGACTTAGAATTATTTGAGAATGAGTCATCTTAATTTATTCTCGTCTGACTGCGTATCCCCGTAGCCTTTTAAAAATATACCTTGATTTCGATTGCTTATCCCCGTAACCTGTAATAATTGTATTCCGAAATTCCGGCTGCGTATCCCCGTAGCCTTCTAAAGGACACTCGCCTATTTTGGTTTCATTTTGGACTTAGAATTATTTGAGAACGAGTCATCCTAATTTATTCTTATTCTCGTCTGACTGCGTATTCCCGTAGCCTTTTAAAACTATATCTTGATTTGAATCCGACTGCATATCCCCGTAGTCTTCAAAAGCACACTTGCCTGTTTTGGTTTCTTTTACATTGAAGGCAATACTAAACCGAAAGCAAATTTTCATTGAATTTCCTACAGGACTTTTTCGATCAAGCCTGTCCTCTCTAATACTTAAACTTATCTCCTTTTATAAAACCAAAAACGGTTATGTGCAATACGCACAGCGCCACTACGTAGCCTGCTGCTTTTCACGGCTTAGCTTCGATATGCGGGGTATTCTGCAATTACTCCATTTTGTGAAGCATAATATCTTGTGCAAGTACCTGGTTGGGTTTATTCCAGGCCGCTCAACTACTCATGCCTTGCTTCATCTTACTGACATGATTACCAATTAACGCTTTTGAAAAGAGACACTTTGTCTCTGGTACTTTTTTAGACTTATGTAAAGTGTTCTATACCCTGATCATAATAGTAACGCATTAAACTGGCTTACAAGCTATCTTTCTTACAGATATCAGTTTGTATCAATCACGTAATTCTTGTTATCGTGATGTAAGTTGTGGTGTACCGCAAGGGTCCATACTAGGTCCATTTCTTTTCATTATTTATGTGAATGACCTTCATAAAGTTACTGATGATCTGCATATAATAAGATATACCGATGATACCAATATTTTCTGTTCGAGTCCTGACACCATCCAGTTATTTGATGTAGTTCAGAAAGAATTTGTGAAGATTTACAGACGGGTCTGTGTCAATAAGCTTTCTCTAAATGTCAATAAGACAACCTCTGTTTTGTTTAGTCCTGTCAGTAAGCGGATTGATCCAGCATTTAAGTCCATTAATCTCTGCAATTCTATAATACCTCTCTCGATTGTTGCTAAATTCTTGGGGGTTCTAATTGATAAGCATGTCACTTGCAAAGATCGTATTTATTCAGTAACTACGAAAGTTTTTAAGAATATTGGAATTAAAGGTCGTCTCCGTCACACCTCCCTGGTGCAACCCTATCTAGGAAAGTCCACACCTCTCTTTATAGTACTCTTGTCCTTCCCTATTTTTCCTACTGTAATATTGTGTCTACATTATTGCCATTATTTATTCTGCAAAAAAGAGTTGTACATTACATCTTAAATACTCAATACTTGCAGCACACTCCTCCTCTATTAAGAGAAGTAAATTTCTTGTCTTTATACGATATCAACCGCTACCCGCAATGTGATTTATTTGCTTATAGCTATTTAAATGGCAAGTTACCCAATATATTTAATGGTTACCGTCGAATGAGTCACGAAGCTAACTCTTATCAAATCAGATCGTCACACCTTTTCACAAAATTTCTTTATAGACTTCAGTCTCCCTCCACATGCAGTGCCCATTATGTAGTTCCTCATTTTTGGAATTCTCTTCCTCACAGTATTACCAATCATTGCCAAGCTTCCTTTAACACCTTTAAGAGCAAATTAAAACGTTTCCTATTGTCAATCACTCCTCTGTAGTATCTTCCTGTTATTTTTTCCCATCTTTCTTTGTGTCTAACGTCTTCTGGTTTCTTTTCTTGTTTTCCCGTTTCAGGGTTCCATTTTTTTTCTTTGAATTGTTTCTTTTGGGATATCCACGCTTATAAGCTTTGCTAAGCTTCCTGTAGGCAGCCCTCGGTCTTCAATCTGAGTGTGTACTTATGTTTATGTATATTTGTAACTGTACATATTACGTGACCGAATAAATGTTTGTTGAACCTCCTTGCTTGAACTTAACTTGAACTTGAAAAGCGACCTTCGCATCACAATTGAAGGCAATGTAACAATTGTCAATTTCCTTGACACCACATTCGATCAGGGACTCCATCCAGCAATACTAGATCGCATTGAAAAGTAGTAGACAACACTTCATCCTCAAATACAAATCAAACGTGTGTAGAATGGGCCAAAAACTCCACACCCATAAGCAACAACGAGTACAGCGGCATAATAAACGCAAGAAGATCCTTACTCTACGACCACAAAAATAAGGCATGGGAGAAGAGAGAAATGCGTAGGCAGTTTGATGTTTCAATGTGCGCATATGACGGAGCAGAAATATGTGAACTCGTCGGCCTCTACATCTTAAGCATGCTAGAAAACAAACTCGGAATCACAAGCGTTGGCGTATACAGAGACGACGGTCTAGCGGTCATGAAATCCTTCTCGGGTAGCAAGGCTGACCGTTAAAGAACTGACAAAGATCTTTTAAACTTGCGGACTAAAAATCACTGTCCAAACCAACCTAACAACTGTCAACTTCCTAGATGTAACCCTAGACTTGAGAACCGGATCATACCAACGCTACAGAAAACCAAATGACAACCCGGCCTATATCAACCGCCTTTCAAACCATCCCCCCCCCCCCCCCCCAGCATCATAAAAAATGTACTACAGGCTATCGCGAAAAGAATCTCGGAACATTCTTCTTGTGAGGAAGCCTTCCACAAGGCCGCCCCTATATATAACAGCGCACTGAAAGCAGCTGGATACAGCCTACGAAATACAATACCAAAGTAGACCACGCACCGAGCAGAAGAAAAACAGGTCACGAAAAGTATTATGGTACAACCCCCCATTCAGCAAGAACGTGAAGACAAACATTGGATCTCAGTTCTTGAAGCTAATTAACAAGCATTTCCCTATAAAGACAGCAAACTTCACAAAATCTTCAACAGGAATACGCTGAAAATCAGCTACAGCTGCATGAGAAATATGGAACAAATCATAAAGTCGCACAACTCAACCGTCCTGAAATCGGCAAACCAGGAACCCAACCAAAAGTCATGCAACTGCAGACAACCAAACAGCTGCCCACTAAGAGGAAACTGTCTCAGGAGTGACGTCATCTACAAAGCCACAGTTACATCAAACAATAACAACATATCATACATAGGCCTTGCAAGCGGGCAGTTCAAAACCGGGTACAACAACCACACAAAATCATTCAGACATAACCGCTACAGAAATGACACCAAACTTT
This sequence comes from Stichopus chloronotus, assembly GCA_021234535.1. NCBI lineage: Eukaryota > Metazoa > Echinodermata > Holothuroidea > Aspidochirotida > Stichopodidae > Stichopus > Stichopus chloronotus. Next base: position 133,147 of record SFZH01000008.1, read on the forward strand.
CTAAACATATCTGGGAGCTAAAAGAACAAAATAAGGACTACTCCATAAGACGGGATGTACTGAAAAGCTCAAACACAGCTAAGCGTGCATCAGGCCTCTGCAACCTATGCATCGAAGGGAAGATAGAAGTAATCCGCACCCAGAGTTTTCGGAACCAGGGTTGGATGCCATCTGTTGGGCGTAGTTTAAGGGGAGTCATACGGGCAATTACTGTAAATATACATGCAGATAATGTACTTAAGGTAGGGAGTGCTTAGCCGTGTGCTTTCAGGAATGAGACCTGTTATTGTCAGGCAAAAGGAAACAAGTCTAGTATATAATGAAACTGTCCATGTTGGAATGTACTCTTTACTGGCATGCATTTCATGACTTGCCTTTGTGATGAGTATCCAGTGGCACTAGTGGAAAGGTACCAAGTGTTATAGGGACTGTTAATAGTGGGCCCCATCCCCATGCCATTGACAATAAGGGAATGTAATGACATGTTGTTACATGAAGTGTATTGTCATGGTGAAAGTGGCAAGTTTATAATGCAATAATTGGATTGTTTGCATCCACTTGCTGACCAAATCAGCAGCCTTAGGGAAGGTGTGGAATATCTTATAAATCTCCATTATCAATGTTCCTAGTTTGTCTGGATTGCCTGCTTGCGTGAGCTGTTTTAAGCCATGGTGCAAGGAGTGGTACGGGTGATTTCAATGTATTGCTGCACAAAAATACTTTATGATGTTGCTGAAAGCATGATAGGAGGAATCATTGTTGGAAATGTTTGGTGGTGAGAGGATGCATTACCAAGAAAGGGAATGCATCCTCTCACTTAGTGATGCTGAAGCCAGATTAAATGATGAGAGATTGTACTTACATTAACTGATTATTATTGTAGCTGGATGTGTCCTAACTCCTCCCATATGAGACTTGGGTACCTGTGACGCATGTGGTTAAAAACAATTCTGCCATTAGCGTAGATTGTTCGACTGTTGGGTTCGTGGTCTTGAGCATTCATGGTATGCCACTGGTGTTCAAAGTTTTTCCTGGCATTGATGTTTGCTTGACTGTTACCATTTCCTGGGAATCTGTACACTAGTACAAAGCACATCCAAGGGCGAAGTTGTGGAGTGTTCGTGAAGTTAGATCCATGACCACTGTTGTGTTGCTGGAGTCGGCGCTTTATACATGCAGTTTCACCAACATATGCAAAGTTGCGATGGGAGTGGCTCACCAGCATGTAAACGAAACCAATGCTACTGTCAGGTAATTGTTGCATTCGAATGGTAGATGGATAGGGGTCATGGTTATGCTGAATAGAAGCTGATGGGGTTCTATTGTATGAAAATGCCCACTGAGATCAGGACGGCGCCGTCACACAGAATGCACCACTCCACTTGTGTTGCAAGCATTATCCAGCTCGCATGTGTCATTTGCAATCTGTGAAATGTAAACTTTGCAAGCATCATAGCCGTTTTCAAGAGGCCAATTAGTGTAAAGATTGGGGGCAATAAGCAAGTCAGGTAAAAGTATGTAAACAGTAGCGAGAATGTTATGTCACAGGACACACTCACAGACATACTGCCATTATGAGATTGGAAGTGGAATGTCATGGTGTCATGACACAGTCACAGACCCCCTGCTGCAAATGAGATTAGAAGTGGAAATGAATGTCATGTGAAATCCTTAATTAGCCTAAGTTAGGCTAAATGGGCCATTGAAAAGCCTCGGTGTGCATAAACAACCTAGGCAACACATTGCTGTCTCTGCATTCACTACTTAGCGTATACTTAACTTAATAGGCCTAGGCTAGGCTATGTGCACCTGTCACCACCATGGCACCAGGCAGTGTCGTGCACAGGTAACACTAACAAGTAACAACTGTTCCTGTCCTAGTACTCCTGCGTGCACACTGTGCGTCCTGACTCCTCAGATCAGATACGCTGCGGTGTGCATGGTGTCAAAGTAGCCTAGCCTAGTCAGGCGGTCAAATACGTCCAGGCGTGATTCTGGTCTATGCAACATGTGCATGGAAGAAAAGCTCCAAATCTTAGGCTCCGAACACCCGATCAATAAACGCACTGAACTGATATCCACATGCAGGCACAGAGTTAAGTTCAGCTATCGTACGAAGAAGAAAAGATGATTTTAGTGTGTTGTCTGATGATCGCCGTGAACACACGTGCGTGAAACACAGTGTCACAACTATGTAGTAAACGTCTCATACGTTCATCTATACCATAGCTCTACTAATTGTATTGAGCACTCTGCTTTGGACAGTGACACGTTTATATGTTGTTATATAGCTCCCCATAGATTGAGCACTCTAATCATTGCCAAGTGTATCGACGTACATCTACTTCATAATGAATCTTTTCAACATGGACTACTCAGGAAAAAACATCCCGCTGCCTTCGCACAGGGAATATACCAAGAGACTCCTGGAAAAAGTCGAGTGCCTCGTTAAACGAATGAGGTGGAAGGCTTTCTTCTTCCTGAACAACAACAGCGATGATGACACCGACAGTAACTCCAGCGAGAGCAGTGATTGTATTGAGCACTCTACTTTGGACAGTGACACGTTTATATGTTATATATTATATATATATATATATATATATATATATATATATATATATATATATATATATATATATATATATATATATATATATACATGAATAGTATCACAAGCATGCTAAGAGTGCTCAATACCGACAAGGCACAGAGCAATTCACAAATATTGTATTTCGCAGCATAATTTAGTTTATATATAATATAATATATAGGTAGATATATAGATATAGATAATAGATATATATATATATGAATAGATAGAGATATAGATGATATATAGAGATCAGATAGATAGAGATAGATAGATAGCAGATAGAATAGATAGATAGAGACCTAATATATCTTTATAGACCTTACAGATATACCGACAGAGATACCTTATAGATATATTATATATACCGACTCTAAGAACCTTATATACACCTTATAAGAATAAACGATATACATATATATAATATATATATTATATATATATATATATATATATATATATATATATATATATATTATATATTATATATAATAAAACTGAAAATAGCGATGAGAGCCAGACTTTAATTACATCTATATACAGAAAACCCACTCATACCGGTATTTATTGTAATGGAAATCCTGGACCCCTAATAAGTACAAAACCAGTGTTATCAGAGCACTTCATTGTAGAGCTAGACGTATTTGCTCTACCGATGCACTTTTCCATAAGGAACTTGGTCATATTCGTAATTGCCTTCTTCTTAACGCTTATCCTCTTAAACTCATCAAGAGCTTTGAGAGATATACCTGTAATTTAAGATCTAGATTACTAATGGGCCCTGTCCCCTGCACTGTGGACGAGAATAAAGTCTTATCTAAATTCTATCTTAAGTTACCATACTGTGGTAATATATCTAATCAAATTGCTAGATCTATCTCTAAGTCTTTCAAACGTTGCTCTAATGCAGAACTACAGATCTCTTTCAGATGTTCTAAAATTGGTTCATTTTTCAGGGTTAAAGACAAAATTCCTGATCTTAAAAGCAGTGGTTGTATTTATCATATTCCTTTTGGAGACAAAACTTGTAAAGATAATTATATTGGGGAGTCCAAACTCAGGCTTTGTGATAGATTTAAAAAACATGTAAATGCTGACTATTTCAAAGAATTCAGTTCCATACACGATCACTGTAAAACGGCGTCCCCTAAACTTCCAAACCCAGGTGATATTAAAGTGCTCCATGTAGAGAATGCCTGGTATAGACGCAAGATCATGGAGTCTCTTTTCATTAAGGACTTACAACCTACCCTGAATAGAAACGTCCAGAGTTTTAATCTTCAGCTATTTTGAGCTGGTATTACTCACTTACTTCTGTTACAGCTGTTTTTGTAATGTACTGACATGTATTATCAGTTTGCTATTTCGCCTTGACGATGTAAGGTGTATTCTTACGAAATATTGGCGTAATATATTTGATTCATCATGAATTTCAAACTCATCGCTATTTTCAGTTTTATTATTAGTATATGGACCTCTCCAATCTTTATATATATATATTGCAAAAAGTATCCACGTATGCTCCCGAAATTGTAGAGACGATGCAAATTAGTGAGGTACACCAGTGAGATTCATGTACGGTAACAAGAGCGTATATTTCAAGCACATCTGTGCTCTTCTTCAGCACTTTTTCAGCTTTATATTATATCATATTATATTATAGTATATTGTATTGTATTGCCTTGTCTTGTCTTATATTACATTATATTATATTTACCTTACAGATAGATAAAGAGACCAATGACAGGAGATACGGAGAGATAGACGGAGATAGAAGACCGGAGAAGATAAGAAGAGAGACCTTATAGATAATATACCTATAGAGATACTAGAGAGAACCTTATAATAGATAGACTATATATAATATATAGAGAGAGACCTTATAATAATACCTTATATATATTACCTTATATATATATACCTTATATATAATACCTTATATTATAATACCTTATATATATACCTTATATATATAGACCTTATATAATAATACCTTATATATATGTACCTTATATGTATATACCTTATATATATATATACCTTATATATATATACCTTATATACATATATATATATATACCTTGTATATATATAACTATATATATATATTTCTTTATGTGGAGAACTTACTGAAATAGTCAGCATTCCCATGCTTTTTAAATCTGTCAAAAAGCCTGAGTTTGGGTTCTCCAATGTAATTATCTCCACAAGTTTTGGCACCACAGGGAATATAATATAACAACCACTATTTTTGAGGTCAGGAATGTTGTTTTTAATCTTGAAAAATGAAGTAATTTTACAAAATCTGAAAGAAATCTGTAGTTCTGCATTAATGAAACGTTTGAAAGTCGTAGGGATAGATCTAGCAATTGTGTTAGACATATTACCAAAGTATAGTAACTTCAGTCACATAAAATTTTAGATAAGTCACTATTCTCGTTCACAGTACAGGGAACAGCTATGGTCCTTTTGTAATCTACATCTTTAAGTACGAGTAAATCTCTGAGAGCCCCTGACGAATCTACTAGGGTGGGTAACCGTTGAGAGTGACAAATACGGATAAAGCTAAGTTGTTAATGGAAAAGTGCATCAGTAGAATAAATACGTCTGGCTATACAATGGAGTGCCTTGATAACACTGGTTTTGTACTTGTTTGGTGTCCAGGATTTCCAATGACAATAAATGCCGGTATGGGTGGGTTTTCTCAAGAAGTATTCAGATTACTGGACACGTCTCTACAAATGCTGATATCAAGAAAAGGTATTTTGCCATTTTTTCAACTTCATAAGTAAATTTAATACTAGGATGGAAAGCACTTAGAAGTTTAGGTAACTCCTGCTCAGGCAGAATTACGAACGAATCATCAACACAACGTCTATAATAATGGAAATTTGCATTAGGAAGAAGAGAATATATCGGCAGAACATACACTATAAGAGATGATCCCATAGTCACACCATTCAGTTGCTTACATGATTATTGAAAGTGAAATGTGAACAACTGGCAAGATCGATCAACTTACGTATATCAGCACGTTTGATGTTGATGTCAATTAATTTGTCCTTGTAAATAAGATTAAGAGAAATATCTCTGGTAAAAGCTGAAGGAACATTCGTAAACAATGAAGTTACATTAACACTGGCCATAATATTTCCATGTGGAATATGGATGTGAGAAAGTTCACTGCTTGTGTGAAAGAATCATTACAGGTGTAAAACTTATTACACAAATCTTTGAATAAATTCGACAGAAAATCACCGAAATTACGATTAAAACAGCCGATATAGTGTTTGCTAGTCAGTGTTTACTAGTCAGTGCATGTATCAGACTTGCAGTGAGAGCACAAAACCTTGAGTACGAGTACGAGCACGAGGTCGTGTGTACAAGTACACCGGACCAAAGTGTTGAGTGCGACTACTAGTTCAATTGTACGAGTACATGGCCATGGCAATTTGTACATACAAAATGAACATATTCTTTCTTTCTCTTAATGCATTGATTGTGGTAGCTTAGGGGAGCATGATTGTGAAAAGTTCAGTCAATTAATTCTCCAAAATTTCCCTAAAAGCACAGTTGTATGTTCAATATGGTGCCCCAGCTGCCAATAAACATTTAAAACAATTCCAATTCCGGTGAAGCAAATTCCACAAGTATAGAGTGAGGCAGGATAAGGCCGTCCACAGAGTCGATCTGAGATGAAGTGAACAAGTCTTTTGTTGTGATGAACTGGTGGTTGTTGAAATACGCTACTAAACAATCGAGGTAGTCTGATTTACTGTTGGGACTACCTGCTTAATCGGACGTAAAAGAAACCTGGAAAGCAACTTTGGTAAGTTGTGCGAGCTGTACACTGTGCTGCACAGCTACATCTCTTCACAACTAGCTAGTATACAGACATTAAGTGCGAGTACAAGTACGAGTACAAGGCCCTGAGTACGAGTACAAGTATGAAGCCATGAGTACGCGAACGAGTACAAGTACTTGATTTTCAAATTCTCTGCGTACGAGTACGAGTAGAGAAAAATACACTCGAGGACGCGTGCATTTACTGAGTACATTTGGTGTATGTAGGCTTAGCTGGAGTAATATAACAGCAGCAACCGTCTTTTAAGGTAATTTAAGGACTTTTAACTGTTTTAACTAAAGACTATGTTTTATTGTCCCTAAGGTTGATAGTGGAGTTGGCCTGGTGATCTGACTTGAAGCTGAATGACCAATTTGCAAAAAAAGTCCATTTTCTCTTATACAAATTACAACTTGCATTTCTGCCTTATAGTGAAAAGTGGTGATTGTACTGTAATAGAATCCATCATCATTGCCTATACTGAGCAGTGGTACTTGAATTTGGAAACATCCAGCAGTCATTTCAACAGCATTGATTTATTTCAAAAATAACTTCTCTGTCTCCTACAAAAACAAAATTTTCAAATTCACTGAGTGCAGGGACCGAAAATGAAATTTACTAATAAAGAGAAGGTAATTAAGATAGAGCCCATAATTAACGTTCTCAGTGATTTCAGTTTGTGTCTTACTTGAGTTTGTCACTTTTAAAAGTTTTAGCATTGGTCCAAGAAGGTTATTCCAAAAGTGGTCATGAAGTTTATATAATTTCAATTGCTAAGATGTTCTGTACAGTAAGGTGTATACTAACCAAATGCAAACATGTCAGCGAAAGTCATCTGAGTTTTCAAGTTTTGAAAGGTTGTTGGCTCTAAGTTACGGTGATCCAAGGTATTTTCAAACACTGCAATTCTAGACTACACTAAGGCAAGATGTTCTCTTTTCAAAGATGGGGCTGAAATCCTTAGATGCATAAGAAGATGATACTCATAAGAAATATTTATTACCCCTAGGCGACTAACACAGAAGTCATTTCTTCAGTTTGTTCAAAGACAGTGTCCTTTTAAACCTTTGGTACGACCTTACTGCTCCTTGTAGCAGTTTGATTTGTTGAGATAGATTGTGTTGATCAGCACACAGTTAGCATAATTACAGGCTCTTTTTAACTAGAGAGATCAATGAAGATCACAAATATTAACATCCTGGGCTGAAATTTTGTATTCATGAGTACATTTACGAGGGCGAGTACAAAATCATGAGTGCGAGTACGAATAGAAGGGCCAGAGTACGAGTACTTGATTTTCAGATCCTTTTACTACGAGTGCCGGCGAGTACGAGTCCAAAGCCATGAGTACGAGTACAGAGAAATGTACTCGAGTACTACAAGTCAGGTATACAGTGCATAATGTATTAAGATCGGCAGAAAAGAAAAAAGGTAAGATTTAGTTCCATTTCCTAATTACTTCAGTTAAATACACACAAGGGTGATCAATAGTTATAAAAGAGCATTCAGATATCAAACGTAGGAATGGTAAACCGTGCCAGTGTTTATGACTGCAAGGTCTCAAGCATGAGTATGAACTAGCCTCGTGAAATCTCGTGTACGAGTACCTTATTTTGAAATTTACCGAGTACGAGTACAAAGCTGTGAGTACGAGTAGAGAAAGTGTCCTCGACTAAGTATCCGAGTACTTCAAGTTTACTCTATATGGAAACAAAAATAGTGACTCAACGTACATGCAGTCTCACAAGGAAACCCCATGCAGGTAAGTATCACCTGCAGTCAAAGTTCATTTACACACCACGAAAGTGACGGTGGGCAAACTCCAACTGAATCTACCTAAGTTCCGAGGTGAATTCAATAGCTCTGACTCAGCGTGAGAGAGAGAGAGAGTTGACCTTGCTTTTGAATTGGTTACCGTATTCATGGCAATTGCATAACTAACTGCTTGCTAAAGACCTGCCAAGAAACTTTGGACTTTCAATCAGTGTCAAGAAAACAGAGTTGATCTATCAGCCAACTCTTCCATACTTTCACTTGGCCGGGGCTGTCACCATCATAAATGACATCTATCTCAAGCACGTCGTAGCAGTTCACATACTTATGTGGAGTAATCAGTGACAATGGCCATATTTATGCCGATATTAGTGGAGCCTATACAGGGCTCGTTCACCCACCTGAGTCGTCCTTCATAAGAATCTTACGAATACTACTCAACATCAAATGTCATGGTCAATAAAGCTGTTTTTTGTATGCCATTTGAATCTATAATAAACAGGAAACAATTGTAGGCTATTGTTAAAGAATATGTAAGGTAACTAATGAATAATAAACTGTTAACATGTGACCGTTTTCCCTTTAACAACAGGAATACAACTAAAACAATAATATTCAATGTAAACTCTACATCTGCACCGACATTTACTGATCTCGGCCTATTGTTTATTTAAATCGTGACGACAGTAACTGTGACCAGGAATTGTATCCATTAGACACTTACTATTGTACCGGCGACTGCCATTCACTCTTAGTGATCTTGCACCTGCAGGTTTGCCTTGGAACAATCTCCACAAACCCTTTTTACTGACAAGTTAGGAAACAGAGCAAATTCCGTACGGTCCATACGGTCACACCAGCTGAACCACTGGAAAGGTCACCGTCCGACACAGCAACTTATGGTGCTATACATGTATAATCTTACACTTAGCTTCGAATGTTGGATTTACTCAGCCCGTCGTGGCGTCGTGTCCTTTTTCTCATCTCAAGTTCGCCTCTTTCATACTCACTAATAATTGTGTCATACGTTCTTATACACACACGTAAGACGTAGACTCACTGTGAACGACGGTGACGCAGACATTTGTATTGTTTATTAAGTGCTAATAGCCATTTTAGCCTGCTTGCAAGATTCTTTGAATCTTGTCATATTATGTAACACTGAGGACCACTAGATTATCGCCAACTTTCACTCAGAGAAAAAAGGTGATTTGATTGATTGCTTCATATCGTTTCCATCTACCCAGTGGCACTCTTTGCATGTTAGCTTCAAACTGGTACTGACAGCTTGACAATGACATACGCAGCTAACGCCCAAGTTGCCTGCAGATGGTAGTCGCGTACGTACTGATATCGCACATGTATACTATCATACTACATAAACGAACAACCGGAGTACCGGACGTTATTAGCGCAATTATAGTGCTGGCGGAGCATATTAGGCCTTCCATTATTTCTGTTACGGTTTAAATTGAGTTTGATGGTTTATTTAAATGCAGGCATTAGGCCTACTTGGCATTAGGGAGTTTTCTTTCACTGTGGCCGTGTTTCGTATGCGTTACCGGAGCCATCAAGACCAGGCCTACTTTGTTTGTGTAACAGTCCCTCAATCTCACAAGTTTAGATGCACATCATCTCTAGCCTAGGCCGTCCGTGTTATACTGGGCAAATCAGTGCAAACAAGGGTGCAGTGATACGTGTTCACAGTTTCTAATGGGCTTCGATTTCTTTGCCTGCAAGTTCAATTCTTCTAGATCACAATGGCATGGTACACAAATATGGAGGCAAACAAGACCTTAGAGGACTGAAAGGCAAAGCACCTGAAGCTTCAAATGCAGGCTGACTTAACAAGGGGGGAGATCAGGAGGGATTCAAGAGGTCCGCCCCCTTCTCCCGAAAACGATGTGCCAAGGTATTCGGAGTTCCCCAATCCCTCCCTTTTTCAGTAGGAATATTTTATTCAACGAGAAACTTATACAGTTGTGGTAGTCTTCAGTATTCACGGGAAGTAGTAGATTGCTGAAATGGCGTAATATACAGAAATTTACACGAGGAAGGGTTGGGGTGGAATAGGCTAACCGGACCATCCCTGCGTGGATCAAAATTTTTTTTTTCGCTGAGTAATTAACGAATAAACTGATCTTTGTAAAAGGAAACTACACAACTATACTCAAATCGCAGCCTGCGTGGCCCAGGGAAATGGAGCCATGACCAAGACTTACTAGCAACGGATTTGTTTGTTTGTGTTTTTTTTTTTTTTTCTGGGGGAGGGGGTCTCAAGAGTGCGAAGTGGCAATGGTGGAGCCTGTGAAGTCAATTTCTAGTGATATTGGCCAGAAAATACTCTGGTGTGGTCTGCGCCAACCAGTGGTGGCTCTCCCCTTTAGTCTTCCGCAGTCCTAGCTAGACTAGTAATAAGCCATGAGCCCCCCACCCCCCTCCTTCACGATCCACGAATGCCCAACTCCTAAAACCATTTTCGGGGAGAACCAAAAAAAAAAAAAAAACTGGGGCTAGACCTCTTGTATCATCTCAACCAACTCTGACGGATATGTTTACCTTTTTTCCAAGATTTAATTTGCTTTCATTACTTGAGAAATTGCAGACATATGATCTTTTTCAAAGCTGGTTAATGCAGCCAGAAATTGCCATTGCCGGCCACCTGAGGCTTTGTAGAGCCAAAATTTTTCGTTTTCTCTTCGCGCCACTGAATTGATGGTTCGCGCTAAGCTTAGATACCTAAGGATAGTATTGTACTAACAAAAAAGTACTTTGAGAAACTGCAGGAGAATGCAATCATGATCGAGATCTCTTTGTCAGACATCGAAGAGTGCCGTCTCCGGTCACCTAGGATTTGCAAAAAAAAAATTGTTGTGCCCTCTGGATCAACCGATTTTAGCGCTTCGTCTAGACAGCACTAAATGTGACTTGTTATTTTTGAATCCTCTTTAAAAAAGATCCTAGATCCGCCCCCGCCCTAGACTTTGCAAAGTCTCTCTCGGCGAATGAATTCCCCTCCTTTGATACATTCCTCACAATTTGAGCTGCAACCTACTTATACCCAACCGAGGATATGTACTCATCTGGTGATCGCGTTTCCCTGTGATCGCCGTCCGCCGGAAAGACTTTGGACACTCGATATAATTATGTACAAATGAATAGTCACGTTTGACGTTACGGGTAATACATATTAAAATACTACGCGTTGGTCTCATGAAATGTGCCAATAGCAGTGATCGAACAATGAGAGAAAATAACGGTACATAGGCTAACTTTCACCGTATCACCAGATTTGCCTACGGCAGAAATAGGATATCGCTAAGAGAGACCTAAAACAGTTTAAGGAGAGTAGAATATTACCATGATAGTTACGTAACTAATCAGTTGTAGGTCCTCTCCCCATCATCTCTCCCATCATTTCTCACGATGACCGTGATTGGCTTCTACCGATTTTGGTAGCGAAAAACAATGGTTTTAGTTAAAAGTTGTGTGCATAATTAAAACGAGTGTCCAGAGTCTGCGAGGGCAGCGATCAATGAGGGGAGTAACCACTCTTCGGGAAGAGCAGTACTGTAAATATATGGATGTTCCTTCAGGGGTGGAGGAACCAAGATTAGGAACAGAAACTTTCCAGCCCAAGCAGACTATACAGAGTCTACCCCCGCCCCTATCCCTGCTTAATCAAAACAAAGTATACCTCATGTCTCATGCATGAATGATTTACGCCCATGAGCTTTAACTTCTGTTGTCATGAAGATCTGTGAACGTTTTGCTTTAATCTACCTTAGGTCAGTTACAGTTTGCTTACTCTAAAGGCAGAAGTACCGAGGATGCAATCCTCTTCTTACTTGATACATTATATTCCCACTTAGAAAGTAGTAGATCTAAGGTCTCAGCTTGCATTATGTACTTCGACTTCTCTTCTGCCTTTAATACAATACAACCCCACCTTTTGGCTAAGAAATTGATTAATTTAAATGTTATTCCGCATAACGTGATCCGCTGGATTTTAGATAATCTCACCGACCGTTCACAGTTTGCTAGGTTAAATACTGCTATTAAGTCAAGAGTTTTAATGTCGAACACGGGTGCCCCCCAGGGAACGGTGTGTCCCCTTTTTATTCACTGCGTATACATCTGATATTCTCCACTTCTTCAGATTGTTCTTTTGTAAAATTTGCTGACGATACTGCCCTTGTCGGTCTTGTGGTTAATGATTATGATTCCTTGTATCTAGACCAAGTGAACAGATTTGTAGCCTATTGTGATCAAAATTACTTGACACTTTATGTTAAGAAAACTAAAGAAATGATAGTTGATTATAGGAAAAAAAAATGCCGTGCATCTTTTAACCCTATTTTTACTAAGGATATTCCTGTTGAGAGAGTTTCAGATTACAAGTATCTGGGGGTAGTAATTGATGATAAGTTACAGTGGAAGGAGCATGTTCAATTAGTTGAGAAACGTTTAAGGCCTCGTCTCTATTATTTACGTAAATTAAATCTTTCAGTGTAAGTCCAGATATTCTTGCCACTTTTTATAATACTATCATTTGCTCTGTCTGGACATATTGCATGGTTTGTTGGGTGGGCAACACAGACAAAACACATTTGAAAGTCATCGATGACTTCATTAGGCGCGCAGGAAAGACTAGTAATAATAAACAACTACCCACAGTTAATGAAGTCTATGAGTCCCGGGTCAGGCACAAATTGAGGTCATTGTGGAGTGACAAAGATCATCCTTTTTTTGAACGACTAAATTGCCGGCTTATCCAACGTAGTGGTAGACTCAGACCCATTCATCAAGTTCTGTTACAACCGGTATCGTTCAACCTTTCTCGGCTCTCCAATTACTTTACATATTCTGTATATTACCTTCTTTGCTCTTATCTGTTTATGTTTGTAACTTTTATACTGTGAATTTACTCTTTTTTGGAATTTATTGCTTTATTCGTTTGTTTAATAGGATTTAATAAAGTCTATCTATCCATCTATCCATCTATCCATCTACCCATCTATCCATCTATCCATCTATCCTTCTATCTTTCTATCTTTCTATCTTTCTATCTGTCTATCTATCTATCTGTCTATCTGTCTATCTGTCTATCTGTCTATCTGTCTATCTGTCTATCTGTCTATCTGTCTATCTGTCTATCTGTCTATCTGTCTATCTGTCTATCTGTCTATCTGTCTATCTGTCTATCTGTCTATCTGTCTATCTGTCTATCTGTCTATCTGTCTATCTGTCTATCTGTCTATCTGTCTATCTGTCTATCTGTCTATCTGTCTATCTGTCTATCTGTCTATCTGTCTATCTGTCTATCTGTCTATCTGTCTATCTGTCTATCTGTCTATCTGTCTATCTGTCTATCTGTCTATCTGTCTATCTGTCTATCTGTCTATCGTCTATCTGTCTATCTGTCTATCTGTCTATCTGTCTATCTGTCTATCTGTCTATCTGTCTATTGTCTATCTGTCTATCTATCTGTCTATCTGTCTATCTGTCTATCTGTCTATCTGTCTATCTGTCTATCTATCTATCTATCTATCTATCTATCTATCTATCTATCTATCTATCTATCTATCTATCTATCTATCTATCTGTCTGTCTGTCTGTCTGTCTGTCTGTCTGTCTGTCTGTCTGTCTGTCTGTCTGTCTGTCTGTCTGTCTGTCTGTCTGTCTGTCTGTCTGTCTGTCTGTCTGTCTGTCTGTCTGTCTGTCTGTCTATCTATCTATCTATCTATCTATCTATATATATATATATATATATATATATATATTATTATCTTATATATATTATATATATATATATATATCTATATATCTCTATATATCTATATATCTCTATATCTATGTCTCGGTGTCTATCTCGGTCTATCTCTATCCGGCTCTCTCTCCGCTCTCTCTCTCCGGTCTCTCTGTCCGGTCTCTCTGTCCGGTCTTTCTCTCCGGTCTCTCTACGGTCTCTCTCTCCGCTCTCTCTCTCGCTCTCTCTCTCCTCTCTCTCTCCTCTCTCTCTCTCTCTCTCCTCTCTCTCTCTCTCTCTCTCTCTCTCTCTCTCTCTCCTCTCTCTCTCTTCTCTCTCCTCTCTTCTATCCTCTCTCTCTCTCTCTCTCTCTCTCTATCTTCTCTCTCTCACTCTCCTCCATCTCTCTCTCTCTCTCTCTCTCTCTCCTCTCCCTCCCTTCCTCCCTCCTCCCTCCCTCCCTCCCTCCCTCCCTCCCTACCTCCCTCCTCCCTCCCTCCCTCCCCTACCTCCCTACCTACCTCCCCCCCCTCCCTCCCTCCCTCCCTCCTACCCTACCTACCCTACCTCCCTACCTACCCTCCCTACCTCCCCTACCTACCTACCTCTACCTACCTACCTACCTACCTACCTACCTCCTACCTACCTACCACCTACCTACCTACCTACCTACCTACCTCCTACCTACCTACCTACCTACCTACCTACCTACCTACCTACCTACCTACCTACCTACCTACCTACCTACCTACCTACCTACCTACCTACCTACCTACCTACCTACCTACCTACCTACCTACTACCTAACTACCTACCTACCTACTACCTACCTACCTACCTAAAATCTATGCCTACCTAATACTAGCACTATACTTACCTACTGAACCTACCTGGCAAAATCCATGAAATCTGCATGAAAGACTGAATTTCTCTGATTGGAAGCCACAGCCACATATATTAAAGTTCACCATGACATACCAAACTATCAAGTCACATAACGCCTACTCCTAACCCTACTGTGACATGTGGCAATCCATTTGGCCATGCATCCCACGAAAGACACCCAAAACACAGAGGAGACATTACTGTTGATCAGGAAGTTGATGGGGCTTTGCCGTGTTCGACACAGCCTAACCTAATAGAAACAGGTGAGTTTGCTTGTGTTGTGGAGTATGAGTGCGCTCGCGTTAATGTGGGGGAGTCATGGGCCTCGTTTTCGGAACGCGCTTGGTGGTTCCGGTTACATGTCGGAAAACCCCCTGCCCTTATTCCAAAACCAAATCTGCCCAACTGCTTATTATCTCATCGCCCTATAGGGGCTAGATGAGATATTGTAGTCACTTGACTAGTGGAGCTATATATTGTACTGTGCATCCATGGGAGAATGGTTGCCATGGAAAAGCTTGGAGTGGGTGAGTAGCGACACCCCAGGGGTACCCCATGGTAGAGTGACCATGGGTACAGGAGGGTCCTGTTGGGTGGTATAAATGAAAACGTGTCCGTACCAATGTGTGTGTGTGTGGGTGCGTGTGTGTGTGTGTGCGTCCGGACCTGTCCAAATTGTGGTTTTTCCAGAATAGTTTGAAAAGCATATGAGCGATTAAGTTGAAGCTTGGTAAGGTTGTGCATGATGCCAATACGTGCAAGTATGTATTAATGTGTATGTATTAATTGTATGGTAAATTAAGTCAAATTTGCTGATTTTTGAGAAAAAAGTTTATTTTGGCCCAAAATTGCTATTTCCAGCATAACTTGAGAAGTATTTGAGCATTTAATGCAAAATTTTGCAAAAACTTACACGAGAATGAAAAATTTTAAGGTATGTGTATCACTTTTGTAGTAAAGAGAGTGAAATTTGCTGATTTTTGAGAAAAAAAGCCAATTTTGCCCCGCCAAAATTTGTATTTCCAGCATATCTTGAGAACTATTAGATCAATTAACTTACAGTTTTGTAAGTACTTACCTGAGAACACATTGTTCAACATAATATTACTGTAGTAGTAAATAGAGTCAAAGTTGCTGGTTTTTGAGAAAAAAAAGCCAATTTTGCCCCAAAATTGCTATTTCCAGTATATCTTGAGAAATATTTTAGCATTTAATGCAACGTTTTGCAAAAACTTACATGAGAATGAAATATTCAAGGTATATTACTTTTGTATTTGTATTTCGTATTACACAGCATACACAGGGATCCATTGTTTTGATTACACATGTGGAGGAATGTAAGACAGGCTGAGGGAGGGACTAGAGGTAGGTGGTTGGGAGAATTGAAACTGTCTGGGGTGATGCATTACAGCCTTTAAGTATGAACCAAAAATATGCATTAATGACCAAAATTAGTGGTAACAATTATGTCTGTGATAACGTTTTTGACATTCTGAAAGAAAAATGCAGCATTCTCTTTGTTCATAAAGGTTATTGTTTTTCAATGTGGTAAATTTATTGTATTTATGCGTTCTTTTTTTGGTTATGATTGACTCAAGATTCCTCCACAGACATTATGCCCTGTACTGCTATCTTCATTTCAAAATTAATTTTCTACAGACTACTTAATCCAGACAACGCCAACATAAGACAATGAGGAAGACCCATAACCAGATAGAGCAAAATTTTATTGACCGTGGTAAATGTTTTAATATTGGTCACCATTTTCGTTAAGCGATCAAATCATTATTTCAATGATTTCCACAGATGGCTGTCTTTATTACTACCCATCGACATCTAGTTATGCCGGTGGGCTCAGCAAATCAGTAAAATTATCATTGGATTTGTGTTGAGAAGTTGAGAACGCCTTCTATGACGTCATTCTTGTTTATCTAGCTATTTCTCTGGTCAAGGCTGCTAGCTAGCTAGCACCGCGGAAGATCGCACCTAGCCGTACGCCTAAGCATACAGTTAAGTATACGGTTAACGCACTGTACTAGTTACCCTTAAGTCTTAACCAGACTAATGCGACAACAGGGAGGGGTAAACCGCTCGAGATGAAGCAAAAAATAGATTTCGAAGAATGCATGAAGGATTCGCCGTCTTTTCGGTTAGTTCATCAAACGTCGTTATCAGATTTTTAATCGTAATATTAAGAGTTAAGGATAAGCAACTTTTGACCTCGGATGCATGCCACTGGCTGCTGAAGTTAGTGTCATATTGAACAATGTTATCGTAACGCCTACTAGTAGTGGTACTAAGGATACAGTGAACTATGCTTAAATTACAGTATTGTCATACTAGATCTAATAATGTGCCTTCATGTATCGTGTTAAGAACCTAAGTTACTGACTGCATCAGTAATGTAGTGACCGGGACCTAGTGACAGATCTTGCCGTTTGTACAAACAACCATCAGCAATTACAAGGCTATTACCGTATAAAGGGAAGATAGGCCTAAATTACTTAAATTTAAAATTGAATGTTTTGTCGTTCTCAAAATGATTCTGTGTCAGTGTGTGGAATTTCATTCCAACACAGGTCTATTAACTAGTGTTACAAATGCTAGTTAGGAATAAGAGTATGTTCCTAGGCCTAAGTAGTAAACTAGTAGGACTAGGCCAAGTCAAACATCTTAAATGCAAACCGGCAAGATCTTGGATGAGATCTCCTGTCCGAACTATTTTAGTTTAGTAGATAAAAATGATCAGGAGGGACAATTTAGTCCCCATCAAGGAAAGGAAATACAAACAGATAAATGTAAAGTGCATGAACTTCTAAATACCTAATGTATGGGCCTTTGGAGAAGTGAGAACAATTGATCAGAGGACATGGCTGCACAATTTCTGTCGAAGTCTGTAAGGGGAATTTCCTGACATGAAAAGTATTTGTACAGTGCATTCTTAAACCCATTAACACTTCTTGCCATAACTGCATCCTCAGGCAAGTTAGGCAACCCATGTCATTCATTCACTACCCTCAGAGAAAAGAAGTAACAATGGATATTGATCATACTTTAAGCAGCTGGAGTTTAAGACAGTGTCCAGTCTTCATGTTATTTTACTAAACAAACTTGAGAAGGTCAGAAAAGGATAACTTATCAGAAGTGTGAACAATCTTGCAAACTTGAATGAGATCTTCCTGTATGCTTGTTATCTTCTCAGTTCAAGTGAAGTGAGATTTGAGAGATGGACCCTTCTGTCATAAGGAACACCCTTTTAGGCACAAGTCAGTTTAGTATCTCTGTGCTGTACTTTCTCATGTACAGCTGTTCCAAGAGGTATTTTCAGAACAAAATTCTGTGCAGCATAATCTTTTAAGCCTCTTAGAGAGCGCCGAAACGAGCTCTTGGATAAGATGGCGCTATTGTCCACTCAAGGCAACTGACATCGATACTCTCTGTGGTTTCTGCATAACAAGAGACATTCCTAAGTTCTTGTGGTCACCTTTTAAACTACAGAATCCAAACCAAACAGAAGAGCATTTTTGTGTTTTCCAAAAAAAAAAAAGAAAGGAAAAAAAAACAGTAAACACAAGATAAATGTGCGTAGGGAGACCGTGAAACCTGCACAGGTTGATTGAGTAGCATTTCTACTGCAGCATGGGTGATAATATGTACCCGTACCCCAATCAAGTGGAACGCATGATCACCACTATTGCTAGAAAAGTATTTGGCACATCTGATGTTAACTAACTTAGACATCATTATCTCAGTAATACGCAATACAAAACAGTATCTGTGCAAGATTTGGACTTGTTCCGTATCGATAGAGTACGCAGTTTTTATGTCAGTCTAGAACTAGTAGAAGAGCCCATCAAACTCCCATGCTGTGTGATTATGCTTGTGAATACTCCTTTACACTTGTTTATATGTTTTTATACAGTACCGCTTGTATACAGCTGACCAGGCTACGTTCCAATACGCGATTGTACTTGATTGCAGGCGAATATACGCCGTTGTACTCAAGTGTACGTTCCACAGCACATCGTGCATGAGGACTTGTGTACGAGACTGCATACACAACATGGTTTGTGGAAATTCCAGAGGGGATTATATTCGTACACGTCCGTAGAGATTCTCATCAGCTTCCCGGCTGGGCTTAACAAAAGAGGCGTACTGAAGAGATCGTCAATGAATAGGCCTATTGTTTGCGTGCCATTAGCAGTGATTTAAAGCAGTGCACAAGGAACCACATCGCTACCTGTGTTTTGTGAATCACTTGCTGCTGCTTGGCTGGAGTTTTCAAACTTGAAAACAAGTAAAGCTGCTCGCGTGTGTGATGAAAGACGTGTCCCTTTTGCGTAACGTTAGTGTTTCGTATGCCATATAGGCCTAAGTTGCTAAGGCTAGCCCAAGTGCGGCTAAATGGCAGTTAGGCGTAGGCCAAGTTTTCTTAGAATTTAGTCTAGTTAGGACACGGTGTAATGCAATAACCAGTCTTGTTCGATGAATAGGCTAGGCCTAAGTTAATGACTGGCTACACCAAACGAGTAACGTTACCCTAACCACAGTTTGATAAAGTGTATTCCGTAACTGGTTATGGTTTGGCCTAGCTTTTTGTGACTTTTTTAGCAGGCCTTATTTATTATTAAATAGGCAAGGCTTAACCTCATTCATTATTAACCACTCGCGATAGCCTAGGCATGATACCTGGCGTAACTTTACCAGAGCTGGCAGAGGATGTGTGGACGTAAATAAGCAGCTGCCTAGACGAATGATGTGTAACAAACATTAGCTGTCCATCATACTTACTACCCAGATGCTATTGTTAAGCTAAGTTACAGTACGGAAAGCTAAAGTTACCATGTTGCATGAATTAAAAATTATAGAATTTAGGAAGCTCAGCTTCGGTCTTAAATCATTAATGAACACTGAGACGTTTGTCCTAAATTTGGCCCAGGCCTAGCACTAGACTTAACAAAAGATGATGGGACTTCACTGCTGAGTAACTTTCCACATTTATCATTGCATTTTACCATATTTAAAACCTTAACCTCATTCTAATCCATTATTGTACATCACATTTCATAGTTCCTATTTGGGCACAGGGCCATGCTAAACCCATCCTGACGAATCAGTAATGGCTGCCATGTTCATTTCATAACATGGCAGGCAGAGGCATGAGCTGCTGCACCATAACCACTAATCTCTGCCGAAACTAGATGGATCTCAACTATTACAAATTTGATACTGAAGTATACACTCTATGGCACACTTGTCGATTACCAGCTTACGTGGTATCTGGAAACAAATTTTTTGTAAACTTTTGACAAAAGCTAGTTCATTGATCAATAAGGCAGAAGGTACCCTTCTCAAAACCAGTGGTACACTGTCATTGGTCCATGTAGTCGATGGGTTCAGTATTTTCATAAACAGGTTTAGTGGATCACATGTGGACCAGCTGATGAGCTCAGATAACTTTCCGAGTTCAAAATGGTATAGTGTAGAATTGTTTTAGGTTGCCAGTTTGCTACTCTGCAGTTCATAGTATCTTCAGCATGCAGCCCTTGGGGATTGGACGAGGAAACTTGTACAAACTACATTGTTGGAGGTGGAAATGTTTGTAGTAAAGACTACAGACTGCATGGGTAAAAGAAAACTGGTGGGTAACTTTTGAGTGATTGTGACAATTTGCATGTGAAGTAAGTTGTGGGTCATTGTAGCAGAAATTTTTTCGGCTGGTAATTGCATCGGCACTTTTTCCTCAAAAGTTCCTTCTTATTGATGACAGTGGTAGGTGGTTTAGAATAGTACATCAAGCAAAATGAGCCATGGTAGTGAAAATATGCTTCAGTGTATAAACTCACTGAAAAGGTGATGACCCTTCCCACCCCCTCCCCACCCCATTCAGCCAGCATTAATTGTGCAAGCCAAGTGAAAGAAGAAAGAAAATAACAACTGAAAAAAGTAATATTTTCAACATGGTTTGTTTCAGCAAAGGATCAAAGCATGCTGTTGACATGTGCATCATTCATAACAAACAATCGCTCATGCCCCTGTTGATTACTCTGCTTCAACATTTTTTTATTTTTCTTGCCTATCTATATATTGAGCAAGTGGAAAAAACCATCAGCGGTGGTACTGGTCATACAAGAAAAAAGTGTGTACCTTTGTATCTCTAATATACCTACCTTTGCTGTTACATGGTGATGTTCAAGTCATCCTCAACCCTCACTTTGTACGTGTGTATTGTGCAGCTTCAGTTAGTACCTAAAATAACTTATTCTTATCTTCAATGTTAATTAAAATAGATGAACATGCTCACAAAAATGAATACCAGGATGCAAAATTGTTAGGCACAGATCCAGTTGGGGTGTCCCTGGTGCACGCCCCTCTTTTTTGATGACCAACGATTTTTGTCTTACCAAAAAGAGGGAAAAGGTATAGAAAATACTCTTCTCAGATGCTGGGAAATCACATCTAGAATTCAATTTTTCCTAGGCAAGGTACTGGCCTAAACCCTCTCACCGTGGCCTGGCGCATGAGGCCCTCGCTCGTTGATCTTTGGCTGACAGTGTATGCCCCCCATCCTGGATGTGTGCCTGATTGTTGCACAACATGCAGATTGCTAAAAAATAATGGCAATATGAAAATATAAAATTGTAAAGAAACTACAGTATGTGTGCATTTCATTTTGCCACGTGTGTCTCTCAGCCGATGTAGCCCCATTAATTAAAAGTCTGTCAATTATATCTAAGAATATTTGCAAAGGGGGCTCAGTATTCCTGCAATTTTGTACAAAAAGTTTGCTTCTCTGCAAACTCGGTATTTCCGACCTACACCGTACAAGGAAAGACAAAGATAGGACAAGATTTCTCTTCAAAACTTCCAATGATTATTCCAAGTTTAAAAAAAAAAAAGAAGCAGCCCAAAAAAATTGGTTTCTAGGTTTCAACCAGCTTGTGATAAAAAGTAAAAATAATCCATCTGACGGGAATGGTGACCACGAACCAAGGTTTTATTTTATTTTTTTTTGGTCGTTGCACACTCAGTTTGTCTTCATTCAACTTTCTGATTAGGAAGCTAACGTCTAACCTTTGTATCATTTGTTTCTAAAATTTTGAGCCTGTCCCAAACAATTTTCCCTGCTCTGTTGCTACAATGTGATAGTAAAATTGTTTTGAGTAGCATCTCTTCAAGAGTTCATCAGAGGTTTTAAACAGTTTAAGCAACAGGTGCAAATTCCTAAAGGACGTCCCAGAAGTTAAGTACATGATGACCGACCATTCGATCTTTGTGATGTTGTAGTGGTTTGCCACAAAGTGATACGTCGTAGTAAAACTCGAATTTTTTCATTCATTGATTTACAATAGTCGAAATCGAATGATTTATGAAAAATGTTGGTAATGATTGGTCGATTTCTGTGACATTCGGGATGTATTTACAAGTTTAATGAGGTAAATGAATACTTAATAGGCTACCATAACATTGCAACACTCATTCCATGATGCCATTTTGAAACCTACAAAACTTCCTAAAAAATCATCTTCCTGTACCCTTTAGTTGTTTCTTCATCATGTGTTGCTACCGTAAGTGTTTCTAGTGCGTTATTTATGGACCATTAGCAGAATTGTTGCAGTTGGTAGCAAAAATTTTGGCAGTCATCGAATTTTCGAAGGCTACATTCATGTGCCTAGCGCGCACGTGCTCTGCTGTGCATTGTATAGGACTGCTTGGACTTAGTGTGCCCTTGCTCGCCGAACAGAGATATTGCACAAACTACTTCATTGCAGCTGTACTTGACATGTGGTTTGAGGTGAAAACGATGTAACAACATGCACATGCTTAGCTTTGAAGATTAATTTTGGATTTTACCAACTCCGTTAGGAAGACACAACAAGTAGGAAAAACATCAGTATGTCATCAAAGGATAACGTTCACACACTACACCTCAAAAGTATTTATCTTCGCTTAAATTTGTGCGAGGCTAATCTTCATTTAGATTCTTAAGTTCCGATAAGTTCCCATAGTTGATAGACCTATATCGATCGGCACGGTTGGCCTTTGTCTGCGGAACTTGTCAAACATCGCAGATTCCAACTGAGGTATGAAGCAATACTCTAAGTCGTGAAAAATCATTTTTTTGTCGAACTTATGCAGCATTGTTTGCTGTTTTGAACTCACACACAAAAAAAGCCGAGTTGCTGTCCACGCCGCTGTACTTCATTGTACGCGATTCTATGGCATTGTA
Source organism: Stichopus chloronotus (assembly GCA_021234535.1). NCBI lineage: Eukaryota > Metazoa > Echinodermata > Holothuroidea > Aspidochirotida > Stichopodidae > Stichopus > Stichopus chloronotus. The sequence continues at coordinate 156,221 of SFZH01000008.1, forward strand.
CTTAAGTGCACTTGTCTTGTACGCTTAGAATGGGTTAGTTGTACGTAAGCGGTACTGTACCTTTTTGTATACTTGTTTATACTCAGTGTCTACGCACCACATGTGGGCGTATAGACATATTGTTTTATGTTGTGCCGATATGGATTGCCTCTTTTACATGCATATGATCATACCATCATGTATACTGCATCACTGTGTAAAATTTTCAGCCGTTTGATTTAGTAGCAGTACAGAGTTGCACTTAGAGAAACCGCTATAACACTGAAAGATAAAATGACCCTGCAGATAAGTGAGAACTTGATAACATTGCAGTGGTAAATTATCGTGCAGCACGTACTTATAAAAAAGAAAAACAGCTTTTCAAATGCTTACTAGGGCCTAGCCCAATAAAGACCTAGTATTATTAACAGCAGGGTTTCCCCTGGTACTTAATTGCAGAGGCGGCCGCCTCGCAACTTTTTAAGACCGCCTTGCCAAATAATGCCGTAATTACCGCCTCACACGTTTATATCCAGGGCTGGAAAAAGTCAGGAAGCCAGAGGCTCCTTCCCGGGAAGTCTCGCGGGAAATCCGCAATTCTGTACGTCTGGCTGTGTTTATCTCCTGTACATACCAGAGAATGGTAGAGATCACACATGTATGTGGTTTCCTAAATAGTTACGTCCAAAAATAACTGGTGAATAAATCCATTCAAATGTGTATCCCAAATGCCCCATCCACTTTCAATCTTCAACAGAAATTGAAGTAAATTACTATTGGTGTGATAGAATACCCTTATTTTTTACTCATGATCAATATTTTTCAAGTTATATATGTGAAAAAACAACCGTTGGGAAATGTTTGCAGAAGAGTCTAGGTATACCTCCTTTACTCCATTCAATGTCAATTAAAAAGCATAAGCTTAGGCCTGCCACGCCTGCATGGGCAAATTATCTGCAGTATGACAGCTAGCGGACATCTCACAACCCACAGAAATACAAAAACGAACTCATATTTCTATGTCCAAAATGCTTCATGAAACCAATAGTCTGCTTCTTCAAACCTTTAGTCCAAACATTTTAAAGTGACTACTAGTAGGATCAATGAACCAAAAAAAAATAAAACTCTGAAACCTGCAACTTCCCTGTAATACGGAAATATGAATTGCCAAGGTGGTTAGGCTATTCGATATACGTCCACTGCGTTAGGATATCATTACTTAAAATTTTCGGAAGGCTGCGCACGATCTTACGTGATTCTTTTCACGAAACTTTTAGGGACATTTCAACGTCAAAAATGTATGTAATACAGTTTACTCTACATGACATGTGCAACATTTCACAGAATGTTTTGATTTTGGATCAATCAATTATTTTTTCTGATCGAACTATCGTGTTTTCACCTGATACAGTGACAGTTTTCAACTTGTAGAGTTGAAATTAAGCACTGGTTTCAAATGATTCGGACACGTCTAAAAACGCTTAAATCGCTGAGTTTCCGGCTGCTTTGCACCCTGGACCCCTACCGGGATCGTCCATGAACCCCACAAGGGGCCCTATGGCGGGACCATTGACCCCACGCTGGTATGACAATCGCTTCGCTATCGAATGACGCCTACGGCGCAATGTTAGTTCTGGCGGGAAACTCCGACTATATGGTAATTAGTCTCCCGGAAAAATGTACACTTTTTCCGACCCTGTTTATATCATGGTCAAAATCACCTAATCTTCGAGAACCTACTTAGGACGGATTTGCACCCGAAATTCATGGCGGCGTCAAGTAATTCGCCCTCGCCGCCTCATACTCTGAAAAACCCAGGGGAAACCCTGAACAGTACTGTCAGTAGTGTATAGGTTGACAATACCAACAATGTGCTTGTTGAGGGGAAGGAAAGATCACAGTCATTAAAACCACAGTGACTTTAAGGATTGACAAACATGCTGATTCTTTGTTTTTTTTTCATTTAGGGTTTCGACATACTAGAAAATCAGAGTGGGGAATTTTTAAATGAGAAAAAAGAAGAGAAAGAGTAAAATAATACCGTTGTCTCAGTGGGGCTACTGTTTGCTAACAATACGCAAGATGGCTGAATTGATTAAAAGTTAGTTGCAAAAAAGTTGTCATGTTTTGGTATAAAACTTTACATAACAGAAAAAACCACATCGGAAAAATTATGAAAATAATTTTGAAGCGGTGAAGGCAATTTTTCGTATTTGAAAATATCAATCCTGGGTTTTTGTGGAAGAAACCGTGGTACAACTCCAAATTGCTCCATATTCTCAAAGGAGAGTCCACTTAAAAGAAGGTACTTTTTTTTTCACTCGCGCTGAATGCTAGTATATCATTACAGTAATGTTACACGTAAATGTTTCATCTACAGTACACGCAGTTAGCATTGGATACTGCTTGCTGTAAAGTTTTTCAGTTGTTTTCTCTGCATGGGGCTCATTATGTGCCATTCTTTTGGAGGAAAAAAAGTAATTCGAACAAAGTACACCTGTGAAAGCTGTGCTGAGAAGTATAGAGGGGGAGGTAGGGGTGGTCCAATGTTGACAAAAGTTGGCCGACTATTCCCCGTCATTTTTTAAAAGAAAAAAAAAAGATACGTAGCGGGCAGATAACAGACTGAAGTAACGATATACACTGGTACAAAAGTGTGGTGCCCTACTGCAGTAAAAGGACAATCATCTGGCTTTGCAGTTGTCGCATATTGGTTTTATTGTGCTAAGACAGCTCTTTCTTGTTAAGAGTTTTTTTCCCTTTTCTTTTATGCAATCCAAATTTCATTCGAAGTAGAAGATGCAGTACATAGACAAGGATTTACTAGAGACAAGTAAAAGGTGCAAGTAAAAACAGAACTGAGTAGCTGTGGTACCTTTGGGCATTGTACAATATGCTCTATTTGCCTCTTAAACAAGATTAGCCTACACTTTACACTTTTAAAAAATCAGATGCATACATGGCAGGTAGATTGCCCGTATCATATAGAAGGTTCTTGTTGTTTTTGGTGAAGGTCAAAGGTCATTTGAGGTCACCAGAGGTGTAAAAACCTTGTAAACACAATATCTCCAGAAGGGTAACTGTAACTGATGTCATACTTAGTGGGTGGGTTGTACATATTGAGTAGATGATCCCTATTGTTTTTGGTCGAGGTCAAAGGTCATTTGAGGTCACCAGAAGTCAACCTGTGAAAACCTTGTAAACACAATATCTCCAGAAGGGTAACTTTGACTGATGTCATACTTGGTGTGTGGATTGTATATAGTGAGTAGAATACTTCTTTTGATTTTGGTCTGGGTCAAAGGTAATTTGAGGTCACCAGAGGTCAAACTGTGAAAACCTTGTAAACACGGTATCTCCAGAATTACAACTGTGACTGATGTTGTACTTGGTGTGTGGATTGGTCACATTCAGTAGGTGATCACTATTGCTTTTGGTGGAAGTCAAATGTCATTTGAAGTCACCCAAAAAAGGTCATTTTGGGTTAAAGGCTTATTAATGTGGTGTTTCACGAACAATAACTGTAGTAGATCTCATACTTGTCATGTGGATAATTCATGTTTGTTATACTGTAATATGACCATGTTGCAAGGAATCACAAAGCCTTTTGACTTTCTGGTTTATAAAAAAAAAATGGAAATGTAATTGATTGTATTTTATTCAATTTAATGTCAAAGTGAACAGCTGTTGTGAACTGTTAATGAAAGGAGGGGGGACGGCAGACTGTCATGTAGCCGCTGTCTGATGTATCTTATCAAATCGATAAGTGCAGTATACAAGCCTCGCAATCTGGAAATTTAATGGAATTAATGATGTAACATTGACATCAACACGGTTCTTTTGTTTACGGACACTGCATGTTTTGTTGAGTCGCTTTTATGTATTAATGGAACCAACTACAGTGTGAGACAGGGTAGAACAATGTTTAGGCCTGCTTTCAATGCTTAAATTGGAACGTGACAGTTCTGAGAAACTGCCTTATATTGCTCTGGATTGGTGGAAGTTCTTTTTCTATTCCTTTGTGAATGCGGACATGAGTTTGAACAGGAATTTTGTTCAGGCTAGTGGAAAATCATATAAAGGCACTGAAGTATAGAGTTAATCATGTTGTATGAAGCCCTTAGCCTTTTGTCTGACCTCCTATATCACTCGTGGTGGCTTTTGCTACAGATCTTTTGTAAAGTCTCTTTAATATAAGTCAAACGATTTTGTTGTTGTTTTTGTTGCACCGGCCAACCGGGGTTAGTGTTGGTTTGGTCAATATGATCATACACTCATCTGCATTAAACCATGAGAATTGTGCACCAGACATACACATTTGTAAGTTCGTTATTAGCAATATTTGCACAGATTACCAGTAAATATCGTTTGACAGGCTCGCCTAAAACAACAAAAATGGGTAAGGCAAAAACTACGGACACGGATTTCCGGCTGTCGCAGAAATTACCAATTTCGGAGAAAGTTTCTAAAATAAGATACATTTTTATGTAGAGAAACAAAATGATACACAAAATATAATGCTTTATAATTGTTTTAAGTTTCCTGGAAAAACTTACATTAAAGAAGGTAAATTTTATCACAACGGATGTGAAACATGACATGCAAGTCAACTGCAGCAGAGCAGCTGCAGCCAGCCACAGTCACCTGCTTAAATCAACCGAGTATTCCCCATGAGCACTCGAACTGACTATGGTATACCTAGCCGTGAAAACGCAAGTAAAACTAATAGCGCCGTAGTGCTAAATTACCTTTTGAAGGAAGCCATCTTATCGCAAATTCAACACTTGAGTCTCACTATTTATAACCTAGAACTGGACAACCCATTTTAACTGCTATGCAAATGAGTTTGGCTAACCCTTCTCAGTGTCAACAGCCTTTTCCTTAGAAATCCTAAATCGCTAGTGTTATTACTTTAGGGTGCACATATTGTCTACCTATTACCTATTGTTTAGAAACAACTGGGGTAGCTACTGTATTTGTGGGACATTCCTATTCCTAAAAAAAATAAAAATAAATAAATAGCGAGTTGTGTTATGAAAAGTTATGTACCTCGCAACCACTTACAGTATGCCAGACTTGCTGTGATTGACTGTGTTGGTACTCAGGCCTATACTGCACACATTCCTGTGGTCACATGCATACGTTTGTTAATCTTTTGGCCTACTCTTACTCACTCCTGCTAGTAACTCTTCTTGTCATTTTTCGGTGTCTGATACTTTACAGTCTTCTCAAAATGATTGGGGGAAATTTGCCAAACCTAACCAATGGTTATGATCAATAATAAACAGTGTAATCTGCAAGTATCAAGTATAAACAAGTATAGGGATTATACGCAGTGTATACGCGTTGTATACAGGGTGTTTTCCTGTCTTGGAGATTATACTTCTTTATACTTGTTGCAACATTTCTATGCTTTTTTCGGTCCAGTCATGCAAAAGCTGTACTGTAGGGGTAGACCTCCATATACTGTAGCCTCAGTCGTGTAGTAAGGACTGTATGATTATGAGTCTTCAGTCTAATAAACAACTTCCCAGTAGCGCCATAGCACTATTCACTCTCACTAAACTAACAACATGTTAGGCCTACATTTAGAAACTTTTAAGCTTACGTTTAATACAGTTGATAATGTTAGACTCTGATTTTTTTTGTAACCAGTACAAACGTACTTACTGTAGTACTATTACCGAATACTAACACAGGCAACTCTGCCAGTAGTAACAATGTTAGGTCTGCACTACTTAATTTTAAATCATATTAAAAACATAACAGACAGTGATTGCACTTCAGGCCTAAAGGTATCCCATACACTGCTTTTATCACACAGGCCTACTGCTGTATTATTTTTCGCAATCCTACCAATATGTGATCTAAGTGACACTGCGGCCAACTAGAATTTTGTGGGTCTAGTGAATTGTTTTGTCTACTTTGAAGAGTAGACACAACTTTGTAGGTACTGTGTTTCATGTTTACACAGAGCAATAATCTTATTCAGTGGATCATACAGCAAGTGTTGTGATCTGTCAAGGGAATGCCATGATCATGAACCAACAAGGTACAGATGTATCATGCAAAAAAGTGGTATTTTAATGATGAAAATAAGAAATTTAATGAAAGTTACATAATCATGATCATAGCTTACAAAGATTTTCAAGAGATTAACATTATTGCATGTGTACTGCTAAACCATATGAAAATGAGAGAACTTTGCTACCATGACATACAATGGGATTGGCATGAAACAGTAAACAGTTTCGTTTGAAAATTCACATTTGGCAAGTAACTGTTCTTAATGGCCTACATACTGAATAGGCTACAGTATGCAACAGTACAGGGCTCACTGGTAAACACCAAAAAATGTTTTACTCAAGTCATCACTTCTTGGTTGGAATTGCAGCATTTGGTTAAAAGGAAGCACAAAAATTTACAAATAACCAACAGGTTGATTTAATGAAAATAGTCAACCACTAAATAACTGTATTTTTACAATTTTTGTCATCGTCGTTTTAATGTCACATGTATACACTCAGTTATACTCACTGAGGCTGTTTCATATAATTTTTGATTCCTTGCTGAAGGCAGAAGGAGTCTATGCACGGTCATGTTGTGTGTGTGTGCATGTATGGGTGCCCTTGTTTTCGGGTGGGATCGAGGACCGAAACAATAGATTTTAGGTCCTCTGTAGAAAATTCAATAGATTTCTCTGGTCCTCTCAAGATTAACAATAGACAGTCTATTGTTGAGGTTAGGGTTGAGGAAGAAAAAACAAAAGAAAGCACAATGAGGTCCTCAGAATGAATGGAAAACAAAGCTGGGTGTGTGTGTATGGTATGTGTGTGTGTCTGTGACACTCCTTGCGTATGCTCTAACTCAATTTGGTCAAGTTGGATAAAACTTATAATTGGTGTACAGGTCCGTCATAGTGCGTAGAAGCGCCCTATTGTTTATGGTGTCCAAATCTTGCATATTAATGAGGTTATGGGGTCAAACATAAAAATCTTAGAACTGCCATACTGTATTTCCATAACCGTTGGTCAGATTTGTTTCAAACTTAATTACGTTGTCTGTTATCGACAGGTTTACGACTCTGTGAAATTAAATGCTTATTAATAGAGGGGAAGGGTAAATTTTTCACTCTAAAACAATAATATTAGCCTTTACACCAATATTGTGGTTATTTTAAGCTACTATACAAATTAGTTAGAAAGCTTATGGGTGACAGTGTGTAAAATTCCCATTGGCAGTTTGTAGGTTCAGTGACACAGTTCACTCAATGGGATTTTGGTCATTGGAAAAGTTTTGCTCTGTTTTAAGGCTATGGTAGCCTAGGAGGACCATCAGTGGATGTATGTCATGTGTGAAATTGCATTATCTTTATAGGTTCTCATAGGTTGGTGTACAAGTTCGTCATAGCGCGTAGAAGTGCCCTATTGTTTTTGGTGTCCTAATCTTGCATATTAATGAGGTTATGGGGTCAAACATAAAAATCTTAGAGCTGCCATACTGTATTTCCATAACCGTTGGTCAGATTTCTTTCAAACTTAAGTACGTTGTCTGTTATCGACAGGTTCACGACTCTGTGAAATTAAATGCTTATTAATAGAGGGGAAGGGTAAATTTTTCACTCCAAAACAATAACAGTAGCCTTGACACCAAATTATGGCAATTTTAAGCTACTATACAAATTAGTTGGAAAGCTTATGGGCTACCGTGTGTAGAATTCCCATTGGCAGTTTGTAGTTTTAGTGACACAGTTAGCTCATTGGGATTTTGGTCATTGGAAAATTTTTGCTCTGTTTTAAGGCTATGGTAGCCTAGCTAGGAGGACCATCAGTGAATGCGGTCATGTTTGGAATGCATTATCTTTATAGGTTCCCATAGGTTTGGGAACAGTTTCAGGCATTGTTTTTGAACATGGAAGTTAGTGATCGTGAGTTGGTAGACAACCACAGTGTGGTAGCCACGGTGGTCAGTCAATCAATATATGTGTGTAATAATTGAATTTGCATCATCTTTAAATTTCAGTTAGAGGGGAATTATTGAGATTCTGTTAGAGTTAATATCACTTTTCACTCGCCCTAATTTCTTTGCAAGGAGCCGCAGTGCCCATTGGGCTCTTGTCAGTCTTTACATCAGGGCCCCAGCTGGACATGTTTGCGTCTTCAAGGGATGAGTGCCTTCCCACCTTCGTGGCTTGTTATCCAGTGCCCACAGCATGGACGCTGGATGCTCTCTCCTTCTCATTGACGGGCCTCTCACTGTACGCTTTCCCACTGTTCGCCCTCTCTCACGTGGTCCTGCGGAGGCTACAGGAAACTCCTGCAGACCTCCTTGTAGCTTCGTGCTCGTCGAACTAGCCAATGTTCCCCCTCTTCCTGAGGCTCCTTATTGACGGGCCCTTTCTATTCCCATTGGCCCCGTCACTGCTTACTCAGCACAGCGATGCGCTTCCCTTCTCGGACCTGGAGACTGGCTGCCTGGCTGTTGTCAGGGCATCTTTGAAAGCGGTGGGCTTTTCATTGGAGATTGCGAACTTTGCCGCCATAGCTAGGTGTCCATCCATATTTAAAACTTACTCTACAATTTGCATTTGGAGAGCTACTACGACTGGGTGTCAGAAAGCGCTCTTGATCTTGTGGAAATGTCTGCCTTGGACAAAGCCGCTTTCCTACAGCTGCTTTGCCGGGAAAGCGAGCAGGTGAACACCATTCATAATTATCGGTCAGCCATTGCTGTGGTGTATCGCGTTTTGCCAACGGTTCCTGTATTGGTACGAATACCTCCCTCAGGAAACTTCTGTGGCTCATGTTTCACCGAAGACCACCAACACATCGTCTGGCCCCTTACTGGTCCATCAAACATGGTTTTAGACAAGTTGCTTGGCTGCCTTACTAGCTGCTTCACAACAAGCTTATTGGACCTGCTCACATACAAAACTCTGATTCATGTGGCCTCCTCACATTGTCGGACATCTTTGCACACACTCACCCTTCATCCAGTGTTTACACTTTTTGATCCTTACGGGGTGTGGTTGCTTCCGGATCCGCACTTCAGTAGCTAAGAATCAATCTTATGTATCAGTAGTGATACATAAGACTTCCAGTTTATCTGAATGGCAAGAAATCACTGAAAGCCTTTTGGCTTTCTGGTTGCTGATCTTACTCTGTCTTTGAAGGTTGATAATTCTACCTAATCAACCTGCAGAAAATTAGGTTTCTTGTTCCCTACCTCCTATCCTGTACATACCACACATTTTATAGTTAAGCTGCTGCATCATTGATGTTTTTGTTTGAGACCCCTCACTTGTCCATGAAATGTTCATTTAAGAACATTTGCCATTCAAATCTCAGGTACTGTAAAAGCCAGTTCACTCTAGCATAGACTATATGCCTACACTAATAATCTTGAAAGACTTAATTGCTGAAAAGTTGTAATTTCTTTCACCCTCATGCAGAAGAAAGCATTTGGAGTGATCTTCCATTAGTTAACACAGTATACAGTAGTTTGCACATAGTCTGAAAAGAGAAAGCGAATTTGACTTCTTTAACAGTTAGCTTTTAGTTTCAGATTATTCAGAGCTAACTGTGTCAAAGGAAGTGGAAATGTCAAGATTGCAATTAATGTTCTTAGTACAGTACACTGTAAATGTGTCCTGTAAAGTACACTTCATTTTCTGTGGTTGTTTTAAAGGTTAGATATTACAGTAACACTTTATCCTGTACCTGCAATGATGGAATTGCACTGCAGCAGTACTCATAGTACATGGATTGTTAAATACTCTTAGTACGAGAGTTTCAGCATGTTTTGCTGTATCTACCATTCTCATCGTAAACATATACTTACCCCTTGCTTTGCTAATGCCTACATTTAGCCTTGCTCTATTTATGTCCTCAAAATTAATTCCAGTACCATGCCCTCTAAAGTCCAGCCTGCCCTCATTTGCTATTCGCTGAAGTTGCCACAACGTGTGTCCTCTTGTCTTTCACCATTTTTGATTCCTTGCCGAAGGCCGAAGGAATCTATGCGATGGTGATGTGTGATGTCGTGAGGGTGTGTGTATGTGTGTGTGCGTGTGTGTGTGTGTGTGGTGACGCTGCTTGTAAACAAGATATCTAAAGAAGAGTAACCATGAATGATCTCATACTTGGTGTGTGGGTTGGTCATAGTGAGTAGATGATCCCGATTGTTTTTGGTGGAGGTCAAAGGTCATTTGAGGTCACCAGAGGTCAAAATGTGAAAACCTTGTAAACACAATATCTCAAGAATGGTAACTGTGACTGATGTCATACGTAGTGTGTAGGTTGGTCATATTGAGTAGATGATCCCTATTGTTTGTGGTGGAGGTCAAAGGTCATTTGAGGTCACCAGAGGTCAAATGGTAAAAACCTTGTAAACACAATATCTCCAGAAGGGTAACTGTGGCTGATGTCATACGTGGTGTGTGGGTTGTTCATATTAAGTAGATGATCCCTATAGTTTTTGGTCGAGGTCAAAGGTCATTTGAGGTCACCAAAGGTCAAACTGTAAAAACCTTGTAAATACAATATCTCTAGAAGGGTAACTGTGACTGATGTCATACTTGATGTGTGGGTTGGTCATATTGAGTAGATGATCCCTATTGTTTGTGTTGGAGGTCAAAGGTCATTTGAGGTCACCAAAGATCAAACTGTGAAAACCTTGTAAACACAATATCTCCAGAAGCATAACTGTGACTGATGTCATACTTAATGTGTGGGTTGGTCATATTGTGTAGATGATCCCTATTGTTTTTGGTGGTGGTCAAAGGTTATTTGAGGTCACCAAAGGTCAAACTGTAAAAACCTTGTAAACACATTATCTCTAGAAGGGTAACTGTGACCAGGGATGAAATTTAGCGGTCGTCCGGTCGTCCGAGACGACCAAAATTTCTGTAGGACGACCAAAGTTACTACCTCAGGTGGTCCTTTGGACGACCAAATTTTACATTAACATTGCGACACAATGCGCACAACTCAACACCGAGATGCAACCAAAATATTTAATAGCATGAACTCCATTCCAAAACACATCTGTTGTCATTCACAAAAAGCCGCCAAAACAACCTGAAATCCACAGTACGTACAACGCCAAACAAACAGCCTCAGCGTACGATCATGTTATAACTTATTTTACTGTACTGTTCATGCACATTCTGTACACAGCAAGCACTAGACTTTGCAAAGTCTTTCTCGGCGAATGAATTCTCCTCTCTTAGTAAATTCCTCACAATTTCAGCTGCAGCCTTCTTATACCTAACCGAGGATATGTGCTCATCTCGTAATCGCGTTTCCCTGTGATCGCTGTCCGCGAGGGCAGCGATCAATGAGGGGAGTAAACACTCTTCCGGAAGAGCAGTACAAGTATATGGATGTTCCTTCAGAGTTGGTGGAACCAAGATTACCCAAGCAGAGTCTTAGCAAGCACCAGATCGATGACTCGCAGTTGAAGAATTCGGCCATTTTTCTTGCTTAAATACTACGCAATCTGTGCCACGTGCAATCACAGTGCAGAATTTTCCTGGTGGCCTACAGTGTATTTGAGATTAACAAAATGGATTGCTCCAACAGAGGGGGGGGGGGGAATATTTTAGAACTGTTTGATTCTCCGGGATATGTTCTTGCGCCGGCCCGGGAAAAAAATTCCTTGGAAAGGAGAGTGGACTGGTGGAATGAGTTGACAGTTGAAGCAAATAGGATTCAGATAAGCCACTCAGATGATGAGTGTCGTCTGTTTATAGCATTGGTGTGTGTTCAATAGAAGCTTCATGCGTACGACTGTCAGATGTTGATTCAAAAGGAATGAATTTTCTAAATAGTAACAGTACCATTCAAGATTAGAAATGCATCATATTTTGATTTGAAACAAACAATATATTATACAGAGATTTTCTTCTATATGATATATACTAAACAGCGTCAGTGATCCTAGATATTGACATTTTTTTATTATCAAAGTGAAAAGGTGGAATTTTACCAGCCTCCTACTGGAAATCCCTCTTCCCCTTCCCTTTGGAAAAACCCTGAGCATTACTTTTAAGTTACAAGTCAGTAGTTATAATTTAGCTGTGGAAAGTTTCAACCTGTATAAGAAAGACAAATAAAAACATGGTCTTGAAAGTGCAAAATACACATTTTGCACATTTCTTATTTTTATATGTCCTTTGTGGAGGACGACCAAATTTTTGGGAGGACAACCAAATTTGTGCAGTTGGTTGTCCTTGGGACAACCATTTTCAGTTGCTTAAGGATCATCCCTGGTGACTGATGTCATATGTGGTGTGTTGGTTGGTCATATTGAGTAGATGATTCTTATTGTTTCTGGGTGGAGATCAAAGGTCATTTGTGGTCATGAGAGGTCAAACTGCTCTCAAACTTGTCATGTGGATAATTCATGTTTGTTATAATATAACCATGTTGCAAGGATTCACAAAGCCTTTTGGCTTTCTGGTGTTTTTCATTTGGACATGGTCCCTTCCCTTCTCCACTGAGTTTCTTTTGTTGGTAGGTGATTGCGTGTGTATGAAAAAAGTAGATATTGGCAAGGAATCACTAAGTCATTTGACTTTCTGGTTGCCTTTTGCGAAGGCCTCAGAAGCCCATAATGTTGAGTATTCTTGTGTTTTCTTTGTGTTGTTTTTGTATTTCTAGCATCATAAATTCTTACAAATTCTACCTCATTTCTGCAAGTAATCTGTTCGAATTTCATTTGCTTGGGACAGATATCCTAGTGAGCCACTGCATGTCATAGTCCATACCCTATTCTTTTTCCAAGTGTGGTCTGCAGACCATGAGACTTCCCTGTTTGAGGTGTTTATGGTTCAAGTCTGCAAGTGCTTGATGAACCTGTTTGATGAGAGCAACAGGTCAACACCATCAAGAAATACCACTTGGCCATTGCAGCGTTCCACTGAGGGTTCTTGGATGGGTCCACAGTGAATTCAAGCAGAGTCCTCACCCAGCTACTCGGGTATGGCTAAATAGACCTGTTGTGTGTTGCCTGGCACTGTAGTGGTCTATTAACAGGATTCTGTGAGCGCTTGCACTGGCCATATATGAGCCAATGCACTCTTGTCCCCTGGAATATTTGACTTGCAAGATTCTGTTCCTCATTTCTGCAGCATTGGTGAGATGGTGAAGCTGCCAGCAGGCCTTGTTCATCAAGGTGGGCCACGTGAGGTCTGAGAACCATAGGGCTCACATGGTTCCCAACCCCTCCTTTGTGGCCAAGACCCAGACTAACGTTTCACGGTACTGCCTAAAATTGGTACCATCAGTACCGCCACAAATGGTGCCGGTAGCGGTACGATACCGGTACCCAGAGAGAGAAAAACGTTTGATTTTTAACTCAAGAAAATACTCAGAAAACATCCTGAGTTAGCGTATTTGTAGTGTGCTAATTACTGTACACTACTTACAACTTATTTCATAGCATAAAATCCTGGAAACTTGTTTTGTCTTGTGAAAACATTCTCTGGAATTCGCCGACTGTGTCGGCCGATTGTATACGCTAACAACATGATTGAAATACTACCAGGCTTATTAGACATTCAACACATACAACTGTATGTAAATTTGTACAGTAAATCTGCGGCTCGAAGCGATCGAAGCACTGTACTATTTCAATGGGAAATTTTCAGCTGTTCGTCGCCGGCTCTGATCGAGTCGATCGAGATAAGCCCCGCCCCCAAGCAGCAACGTAGATTCTGGAATGACTGACTGTCATGAACTGAATGATATCATGTGATCAACAAGTCTTAGATGTTTGTTGACCTTTTCCCGCGACTTTCGACAGCCAATCACAAGTTTATAATGCGAGTGGCAGGCAGGACTTTATTTCATATTTAATTAGATGGAAGGCTCGCGCGCGCGTGAGAAAGGGTTTCATTGTTGCCGATGCATGCCTTTCCGGAATTCCCAATCCAATGTTCTCATTTATGTGGAAGAGATTTTCAATATTAATGAGGTCAATTCAGTGATTTATTTGCGTAGCTCATACCCTCTTAACATTAAATGAATTGCGCAGAGTATAATTGATTAATTATTAATGAAGTCAATGAGATGACATGATTTTGGACCCGATGGCCTCGATCGTGACTGAAACTATTACTGCCCACGTGTATCGCTACTAATGGCATACCACTTCCGTGTATGTTCTGGCGACTACAGACTTTGTATTGACTCAATCAGAAATAAATATTTTGAAAGAGTGAATGCCAGCAAACAATACATATGGAATGTCAAGGAATGGAATAAGGAAGGAATAACAATTGTCTTAATAAACTGTGTATTTCAGTACCCTTCTAAAATCTAGCCTGCTTATTTTCTGTGTGAAGGAAAGACTAGACTCTCAATAATAACAAAAATATGTGAAAACTTATAAATTGCATTACAGTTGTCACTGCCATTCTCCCAACTGTTGGCTTCGGCCCGACTATGTACTATTGAAAATGGAATACTGGTATATGGATGTCAGTTAATGGTTCCTTGGACTCTTATTAGTAATATTTATGGAGTGGCTCCGCCATATGATACCCCGGACTTGGCCCGTTATGTGTCCACAGTGGTACTATGGTAGAAGGGATGGAACAGAGTGCCAACTCTTATCCCTTAAAGGTGCCATGATGTTGCTAATGGGGTTTGTGGCAATTGTGATGCAGATTCTTTATCTTGTAACTAGAACCTTTTTTTTTTCTTTGTGGAGTACAGTTCTGAAAAACTAAAAACTATATGGGTAGAGAATTTTGAAGCTGATTTAAGAATCGGCAAAACCAGAAACAATGCATGTATTGTCAATCAAAAGCCCCCCCCCATAAAAAAATGATTAGCACGTCCGATAATGTTTCATGGAGAGTTTATAGACATACTGTAATTTCATTGATGCCTGATGTTATCTAGAATGTTGATAACAGGAGAAAAGTAAATATTCAAAGTATTTCCAAACTGCACAAGTGTTCTTCTCTTTTTCACATGAAATAATGTAAATCATATCAATCCAGTGAAGTTTCACAGATCTCTCTCAGTCATTAGAGGTAATTTTTGATTCCTTGCCGAAGGCGGGCAAGGAATCATTGCGATGGTGATTTGGTGTATGTGCGTGCGTATGTGTGTGTGTGTATGTGTGTAAGCAAAATCTTGTGAACACTCTAGCTTTGGAAGGGAAAGTGCAAGGTCGGTCAAAGTTGGTGTGTTGATAGAACATATGAAGATCTCGGGTGGGATTGTTTTTGGTGAAGGTCAAAGGTCATCAGGCAGAATGTGTACAAACTATGTTTGCAGTACCTTATGAACTGCACATTGCACAAACTTTAACCTTCGAGGGTATGTAGGACTTTCTAAGTAAATAAGATGTGGGTGTTTCTTGAGGTCATGTGGGGTCATCAGAGGTCATAACATGAAAAAAACTTGTAAACACTCTGTTTACAAAGGGGAGATAATTTCACTATTTAAAAAAGGGGAGACAATTTCACAATTTTAAGTTGTTCTTTTTAGATGAAGTATATAAATATCATTATTGGTTTTGGTTTTGATGTGGGCCAAAGGTCATCTAAAGTCCTAGAGTGCAAAGTGTTAAGACCTTTGCTGATGTTGTTTCACTTTCCTGTCTTTTCCTATGGGTACAAGGTATTTGAGCTCCCTTCCAAGCAAAGACTAGCAATGCTTGCACATGTAGGAAGTTCCAATTTGAAAACTTTACCTGTCAGTTTGGTTGTAAAATGTACAGTAGTTGCTGTACAAATTTCACAAGTCTTTGACTTACAATGATGAAACTTCATCTATGCATCTTCAGCTGGCATTATGTTGGTTTCTGATAAAATACCATATGTCTGAAAGCATCAATAAAGTACATCTAAAAGCCCAATTTGGTTGATTAAGTTCAGCAAGTACAATACACCTTTTGAGTTTCTATTTAATCCCCAATTCAGCAGCACAGTATTTGGCATCATGCTTCTTTTATTTATTACTCTTGTTTTGACAGTTAAAAGTGCTCACTTAGTTTTCAAAGCCATAAATGGCTTTTAATTCCACCTGAGACATTTTTTGTCTGAAAATGGTGATTGACCTATGACCTCTTTTGTAAATGGTCAGAAAAGTTGGGCCTGCCTGTCTTTCCCAGAGGAATCATTATCTGAGATACAGCTCTCCTTCTGTCATCAAACAATGTGGAATAGATTTGTTTTCTGAAGTGGAGAAAGTTGTACATCTGAGATTTCTTGTAGCGAAAAGTCTTATTGTACAATAGAGATAAATAAGCTAGTACTTGGTCATATGATGGGGTAGATGGAGGAATTTATGTAGTTTACATAATTGGCAATCATTTCAACTGTCATATGAGTATATCTCTTGTTTCTGGGAAATTTGTACTGTACCTAGGGTACCACTGTGCAGGCTGGAGAATTCTTAGCCTTCAGTGCTATCTTACATGCATACAGTAGGTGTTGTAAAATGATGTACAGTATTAATGGCGTATCTGGTAGCCTGTGGTTACTGCAGTTAATTGCAACTTGAAAAAATTAATGGAAGTGCATGTATTAGTGGCAAGGAATCACTAAGCCTCTTGGCTTTCTTGTTCTTGAAATGGAATCCATTAATCCTGTTTTACTCACCTGGTACACGTTTCGTTCGATCACACTGCTAGCGAGGTGTTACTGGATGCTGTACTTACTTCCCAAGTCCCAGTACGTAACCAAATATCAGCACAGTGCACACTGTACACATATAGGCCACTTACGAAGCCATTATGTTGTAAGTTCATTTTGACGAAGCTGTAATATATGCTTTTACCTTTTCACAGATTTTTCATATAATATTGTTGTAATACTGCTTATAATGTATTCCATCATTGTTTAAAACTTTGACTGAGAGGTTGCAAATAAAACACGCAAAGTCGTTTTTCAAACTTTATTCTCTTTCAAGTTAAAACGAACATCGCAAGTGTAACATTAGGCCTAACGTTAGGCCTAACGTTAAGCTTATTTTCGCGGTACCGTTTTGTACCATTGTCGGCAGTACTTCGATACCTTTTAATTGGTGGTATAGTACCGTACCGGTACCGGTAACCCAGACTCTCACTTGTGTACCAGGGAACATCTTCATCGTGTAGAGTACAGAAAGTGGTGTCCGGTAAGGCCCCTGAAATGGTATCTCCAAAAGGTGAAGAACATTTGTTCATCTGATACTCTTTTCATGCACACAATAGAGACATCTGCATTCTGCGGCATCAAAAGATGCCAAGTCCATGCTG
The DNA here is from genome assembly GCA_021234535.1 of Stichopus chloronotus. NCBI lineage: Eukaryota > Metazoa > Echinodermata > Holothuroidea > Aspidochirotida > Stichopodidae > Stichopus > Stichopus chloronotus. Next base: position 173,456 of record SFZH01000008.1, read on the forward strand.
GCTGACCTTGGTCATTATGCCTCATGCATAGTGAAGGTTTTTGTAATGATGTGCATCTCGCTCAGCTTATCAAGGGCGGGCTAGACCTTAGAGGGTGTGGTGCTAGAATTAATTTCGAGGACAATTACAGCAAGGCTAAATGTCTGCATTAGTGGAGCAAGGGGTAAGTATAGTCACTCGTGAATGCCCACACCAGTGAGCTGTAAACTGAACTATATTAACTTTTAAGTTAAAAAAGTGCAAAAATGTCCCTTGGACAGAAATAGAATGTATAATTTTAGCATATCAGTAGAAATTTGGTCACATTTGCAACTGACGTAGCCACTGTGTTCAGCCTTGTGTACAAGAATACCAATAATGCAGATCTATCTTGTATGTTATCATTTCGAGTATTAGTACATCATGAGTGTATCATCAGTTGTAGCTATGGTTGGGTGGTATCTCGGTACCCAGGGATGTAGCCAGAGCAAACTGTATGCAGGGCATTTTGGGATCGCCGTCTTAGGGAGAGGGGTTTAAGGAAGGGGGGCCCTCCCTTTTGGAGAATGTTTGAGATAGGCAGGGGGCGTAGATGGTGCTATCTGTTGCAACATTTTAGGCATTTTGAATGTGGCAGAATTGACATCTTTTTTTAAATGTTCATGTAAATTAATTGCATTGCATTCATGCCATATTAAATCAATTAAATTTAAAGTTACAGTTACTGTACCTTTTAAAAAAGTTTTACTTTGTCCTGTCGCTCCTTCTTCTCAGCCCACACTTTCACAGCTTTGGTGAAGGGAAATTTGTCACAGGGGGGTCCATTTATAGATATCTGCATCAGCTAATCCAACTGTGCAACTAATTCTTAAATTATAGAGTTAGGCATCTATTCAATGTCTAATATTCATTTTGGGCCACCGATTTTCCGCGATTGTGAAAATCGCGGGGAAAAACGGAAGTTGAACTTTTGAACGCCGGAAATCCACAGGCATTTACCAATTTTTGATAAACTTTCTTCAATGAGATATTTTGGCAGAAAAAAGTAAAATTAATGAAATGCACATGGTTTACAGTTTTAAGTTTCTTGCATAAACTTTACAATTGATCTATCAAAGAAACTATCGTAACACTTTGTAAGCATAATACGAAAGTCGACCCCAGCAGACCAGTTACAGCTGGCTTAAACACCTGATTGAATCAACCTAGCATTCCCCATGAACGCTAACACTGACTACGGTATGCCTAGCTAGCCCGCGAAAACTCGAGGAGGGTAAGATACTAACGTTAAAGCTACTGTTGCCTCAACGAAGTCGTCTTTCTACCAATTCAATCTTGAATCTCAATATTTTAAGCCTCTGTGACTCAAAAACAGTGGAATACGTTTGACTGTTTATTAAAGAAGATGAATTCTTTAATTTACAAACAGTCGGCAGTTCTTTCATGGGCGACGAAATATGCACATAATCTCCAAGGTGGTTAGGCTATTCCCTTTATCTAACTACGTTAGGGTATAATCACTATAACTTTTCAGAAGACTTTGGACAATCTTTTTTATATTGTCAAATGACACCTTTGTGTACATTTTAACTTCAAAAATGCATGTAATAAAGTTTGGTTTACATGAAATATGCAACTTTTGTGAAGCATTTAAGTTTTGATGCAATATGGAATGATTTCTTTTGATTGAAGCTTCGTTTTGCTGATGTAGTTTTCACCTTAGCGCTACACTGTGTATCCTATATCTCTGTGTGCTTTTCTACACACACGGAGCAACTCTCACACAAGTAACTTGCAATTTCCATTTAGGCCTATGTTTGAAACAGAAATTCACGAAAAATGCTTGCTTCCTGAGTGCCTATATTTGTATATTTCTTTAGCCCCATGTAGTCATCTTGTATTATGGTATTAATCAGAGTTTCTTGAATAAACTACAGATTGTTCAAAATTGTGCTGCTAGGTTAATTTATGGTAGAAAGAAAAGGGAACATGTTTCTGACCTCTTTGTTCAGCTGCACTGGTTGCGTGTTCGTGAAAGAATCTTTTTCAAAGTAATTTTAGTAGTTTTCAAATGCCTCCATGGCTTAGCTCCGGTCTACTTAGCGGATCTCTTCACCACCTCTACTATTTCTAATGCCATTGTCTTGCCAAATAATACTTCTACCCTCTGTGACAGATCACTTGTAATTTGTGGTCCTAAATTGTGGAATTCTCTCCCTGTTGATCTCCAGAACATACATAGTATACATAGTTTCAAGAAACACCTAAAACATTTTCTCTTTTCAAATGGGAATCATTTTGTAATGAAGCTCAATGTTAAGTAATGTTAAGTAAGTGCCTTTTGTATATATTTGATGTTCTTTCTATTTTGTTTTCTATTATTTAAAATTGTTTTCTATTATTTAAAATTGTTTATTTTGTTTTCAGCACGGCCGTGCATGCCTTGTAGTCAAGGTAGAGGCTATGCTTAAACCTTTCATTCATTCATTCATTCATTCATTCATTCATTCATTCATTCATTCATTCATTCATTCATTCATTCATTCATTCATTCATTAATCATCTACTGTATGAAGTGGCTCATTCATTCATGTGTATGAAGTGGCACTAGTGGATTTGTGATGTTGATGTCACAGGTTCGATCGCTGCCCAGCTGCGCTTTTGCCATGTGTGTTTTTTCTCTCTGTTGTTGCTTAAATTGGTTTGAAAATCTTTGCTCAAGTTCCTGCGTAGCCGGAAAGCCATAATACTTTGCTGGTCATAACTGAATCTGTATCAATGATGATGAAGAAACAAAAAAAAATTCAAAAAACAACAACAACAAAGGATAAGCTGTTTGTTCTGAAGCTGCCCTTCATCTTATTCAAGACATTTTTTTTAATCTTGAGATGGATCGTGACTACGAGTTGCCGATGGGATACATAATGATATTTACTAACGTTCATAGGCTATAGATGCTCAAACATGCTATGTGGGCCTAACTTTACGGAAATCAGGTTGCTTGGAAATTAAAGGGGAGCGGGGTGTCCCAAGGTATTTTGTCCATGATTGTAGGCCTAGCTGTTGTTTCTGCATATTTCATGACTAAATTGAAACATAGCCACAGTTATAATCAGCATTATAGAGGAGGGGTTTGTGGCCATGAGTAGAGGACAAATATATGCCACATTAGAATATCTTCCATTTTTGTGACAAATGCGAGTACCGCACTAAATTGCGAAAAATGGGGACACTTTGACATCACTGAATTGACAACATTAACAATGAAAATTTCATGTACATCAGTGCATAAGCTGGATTGGGAATTTCCATGATTCATGATCATAAGCAACGGTCCTGGCCTTGCATCTAATTATGAACCTAAGTCCTGCCTGCCTCTAGTGTTTTAAACTCATGATTGGCTGTCGAAAATCGTGGGAAGTAAAGTCTACGAATTGATCACACAATATCTTTCATTTCAAGGCTGTCAGTCATTTGACACTGAGGTCTTTAGCGCGGGACACAGCTTGCTCAGCTGTTAACTGACTTAAACTGAGGAGGTGATCAACAGGTGAAAATTTTCCGTTGAAATAGTACAGTGACTCGCTTCGAACAACATTACTATAAGATGCACATACAGTTGTGTGCTTGTATCATGAAAGTTATGTTGTTTATGTAAATGAGTAGCAATCACAGTGAATTTTTCTTGTATTTCTGGAGAAAGTACAACGAAACAAGACAAGTTTTCAATGATTTTGTGTGACAAAATAATTTGCAAGTAATGTACAGTAATCAGATCACCTGACTTAAGAATTTCTAGGCCGCTAATGGTGACTGGGTATGTTGACACATGATCGCAGCGGCAAAAACTTGGTGGTAGATTTAGTTGCTGTATACAGTACTGCTCTCAAACCCTGAAGCTGCACAAACAAAACTTTTTATCTAGCTGTTGATGTTTTTTGTCAATGACTTTACATGAAGACATAAATACAACTTACTGCATTACTACCACAGTATATAGGGCACAAAACCTGTTGTTTTTATCACATTCAACAAGGCACAGAACCTCTTGTTTGTAGCACGTTGAATAAATGGTCAGTCCTGGTACTTTTCGCATTCCTGGCACTGATGCACTGTGAATACCGGTACTGATTTTCCTGGTGCCGTCCAACCCTAGTTGTAGTCATTTTGGTTCTGGTGTGGAACAAAACCACCTCGGTCGCCCTCCGTCATTTATATCATACAGCGTTAGTTGGTGGCAGCAGCCCTCTCACACATTTTAATGTCAGAATCAATGTTGCTCATGCATTTTAAAATTCTGCGCTGTTGACATATTTCTGACTGATGGTACAGTAGTAATGGCTGTGGATACTCTTTCTCCTCACGTATCAAATCATCCAATGAGGTAAGTAACTGTTATTGACTTGTATATATAGGACCAATTTTGTTTAATTCTTTTTTTTTGCAATCTTTTCATATGTTTGCAGGCTTTCCATTGAAAATGCAGAAGTCCACATTCATGACCTTGAGACAAGAATGGATAAGGTACAGCTCTTAATTTTACATGTTGAATACATTTTTGATTCCTTGCCAAAGGCAGGCAAGGGATCTATGTGATGGTGATAGTGGGTGTGTGTCTGTGACACTTGCTTGGATATGCTGATAACTCAACAGGGGAAAGCTGGATGAAAGCCAAAATTAGTTAGCCATATTGAGGTGTGCCCTGTTGCTTTTAATGAAGGTCAAAGGTCATTTGGGGGAACTGGACACAATGTCTCAAGCTTGAACAAAGCTCATGAGTTGGTCAGTATCTGGATGCATTATGGCGAGAAGGTAACTCTGATTTGGTATGGTGTGGGTCAAGCCAGAGACAAAGGTTAAAGGGCTTACTTGAGAGAATAGGCCCTAGGCAATTCTCAAAATGTTATCGTTAAGTCCACTATGATATGAAACTACATGTCAACAACTTTCAATCTACTCTGAGTCTTCCTGTATAGATATGGATCCTTTGACGAAATGTTGGAATAGCCTGACACAGCCTGTGACGTAGAGGTTGCACAGGAACAAGGGACAACAAAATTATTGTGCCAGTTTTATGTCATCATCCTGTGAATTATTCATGATGCTGTCTGGAATGTTACTTATCTTAAAATGTGTAACTCTTTCAATACCTTTGTGGGCCAAGTGGATGTTACTTTGATGGGAAAATGGCTTGTATCATCATTATTGAATATTCTGTTTGTGACATGCAGTTTGGGGTGGTCTTGAATTTATCCTTTTTTTCTCTAAACTATAGTATTGTGGCTATATTGGGCTAACACTAAATTGAATTTGTCATACCGTACAGTATGCTTGACTGTGTGTAAAGTGCACAGGAAAGTCTGATACATAGTGACACTATGTGTACAACCTGTGATCATCTGAAATGTTTTGGCAGATTTTCATGCTACCAATGCTTATGGTCCATCAATGTTGTCATTTAATTTGCTTTTGTGTAAGTGTAATTGGTGTTCTAGTACTTAGGTAACTATTTTTAGCTTAGTGAATGGTGTGAGAGCTTGGTTCACAATGGCTGTCAATTGCTCTCTCTTAAAATGTTTGATGTTCAGTATTTTCTTGAAACTTGGAGAAAATGTTCCTTGGGTTATGAGCCATTAGAAAGTGTACAAAATGTGGGCATCAGAGGTCACATGTGGGTCATGGGGGCATAAAGGGCACAATTTTCACAAGTTTGCAAACTGCTTCTTCCGCTCAGATTGTGCAGTAGTGCAGTGCTAAGTTGAGGTTGTGTCACATTCCCACAGTCATGGTGCCTAAAGGGTGTTGAAAATTTAGGGGCCCAAGGTCCAAATGCCTAGCCATATGGGCCATTTTATTAAATCATGCGAAATATTTCTCCTCCTATAGATTGTATGTCACATAGCTGAGGGTTGGTCACATTAGTTTTATGGAAGTGAAGAGTTATGGTTAGAGCGTCCGTCTTGCAATCAAAGGGTCCCCGGATCAAATCCCGGTGGAACCACTTTGAAAATTGATGGTGATTCAAATTTGACTTGTTCAGTAAAGCTGTTTGCAGTGGTGCTGAGGGGGTTATTTGGGTTCCTGTTGTCCAATTTAGTTCTTGTCTGCTTCAGGTTGCTTGGTAGAGCTGATGGGCTGCTGAGCAGGGTAGGGCAGGTTCTCCACCCTTCCCAGCCTTTTGGAAAGTGGCTAAAGACTGGGGGATATACTCTCGTCTGTCGGATGGGGACGTTCAATGGTGGTCCTGGCAGCAGGTTTGGGTTTGCATGGTTTGCATTGGCGATTGTCTGGTTTCACCTCTGCCTCGATATCCTCTGGACACTTATTGAAAAGAGTAGGCGAATCTCGCCGGTGTTCATCCATGATCGACATGGTATAGGGTCCTTGATGAGCCCATATTGGGCTTCCTGATCCTCAACTTTCAAGTTCAATTTCTGAAGTGGCCCAATCTGTGTGTTCATCATTTTGGGGTCCAAGACTGGTTGATATGACCATTTTATAAAGTTACACAAAATGCTTTTTTCCTATGTACAGCATTGTTGCACTGGTAATTTTGCTATTGGTGTGTACAGTAGTTTCGGGTCCGTGGTCCAAATGGGCGGTGTGGACAATTTCATGAAGTCATGCATTTGTTTCCCTATGGATCTTAATATTACAATAGTGGAGAGTTTTTCACTTTAGAAGCTGTAGTAGTGGTACTTCAGAGTTTACACTACTTGGGTATGCAGGGTTCCAGTGAACCATCTGGGCTATTTTATGAACTCTTGCAAAATGCATCTTTTTCTGCAGATTTTACTTCACAAGGTGGAGGTTTTGTCACATCAGCACTATGGTTGTGGAGCCTTTTGCAGTTTTCAGTTTTGTAACTTTCTAACTAATGTTCTGATTCCTAACAGAGGTTTGCTTTGAGAGACATGCAATTTTTGGTGAACTGCACATAAGTACCATATTGCTAATTAATAAACTGTTAGCAACTCTGCAGCTGCACTTAGAGTGCTATATGACTGTTCTTTGGCTAGTCATGCTTTTCTTCAGTCGTTTCAATGAATAACTCCTCACACTCTGGTATCACACTCAGTAAGTATGGTCATACTGCAAAAGGAATTTCTCAGGTGATAACGGTTGAAAACGTGTAAAATGTGGAGGGAAAGAAAAGGGATCTGTAAAGAGAGGGAAGGCAATGACCAATCTCACTAATCTGGTTGATCCCACGGCCTGCTTGTCCTCCATTTGCAATAGCTACATGGTTATACACATTATACAGTAACACATTGTATTTACTTCACTCCTCACTTACCTGTCTCAACACAACAACTGCACTCCCATCTACAGTGCTAAGAGTACTGGTAACCTTTAACACCACACTTGGTGCCTTCCGGTCTAATACCGGACTAGCGCCTCCTTCGCATTCTGCCATCCTATGTGCTAGGAGTGAGGAGGTCTCGTACGTTTTTGGTTTCTTGCGTTAGCAAGAGAAACCAATGCATTCAACTTGGCGTGTGCGTGTGCGTGTGTGTGTCTGTCATGCAGCTTGGGTATGCTCTAACTCAATATGGGTAAGTTGGATAAAACGTATTCTTGGTGTACAGGTTCGTCATTGTGCGGAGAAGTGCCCTATAGTTTTTGGTGTCCAAATCTTGCTTATTAACGAGGTTATGGGGTCAAACATAAAAATCTTAAAACTGCCATATTTCCATAACCGTTGGTCAGAGTTGTCTTAAATTTGATGAGGTTGTCTGTTACTGACAGGTTCACGACCCTGTGAAATTTAATGCTTATCAATAGAGAGGACGGGATAATTTTTTACTCTAAATCAGTAATAATAGCCTAAACACCATTATTGTGGTTATTATAAGCTACCGTGGAAATTAGTTGAAAAGCTTATGGGCTACAGTGTGTAAAATTACCATTGGCAGTTTGTGGTTTTAGTGACACAGTTAACTCAGTTGGGATTTTGGTCGTTGGAAACTTTTTGCTCTGTTTTAGGGCTATGGTAGGCTAGGAGGACCATCAGTGAATGTATGTCATGTTTGAAATAGCATTTTCTTTGTAGGGTCTCTTAGTTTGGTGTGCTGATCCATCAGAGTGTGTATAAGTGCCCTATTGTTTATGGTGTCCATATCTTGCATCGTAATGGGGTTATGGGGTCAAACATAAAAATCTTTAAACTGCCATATTTCCATAATTGTGGGTCAGATTTGTTTTAAACTTGATATGGTTGTCTGTTATTGACAGATTCACATTCCTGTAAAATTTATTGATAGAGGGTGGTTTTATGGTGGTTTTATTTTTTGGTCATTGGAAAATTGTTGCTGTTTTAGTGCTATGGTAGCTTAGAATGGTTGAATTTGCATTATAGATATATACATATAGATTAAAATGGTTTGGGGAACAGTTTCAGTCATTGTGTTTAAACATGGTATAGTGAGTTGTTAGTTTAGCAGTTGGTACACAACTACAGTATGGTAACCAGTATAGTCAATGTGTGTACCAATTGAATTTGCATTATCCTTAAATTTGAAACAATGGGAAACTGTTTAATTCATTATATTTTAGCATGTGTAGTTGTTTGTTAAGTTTAATGGTTATACATAGGCCCAAAATGTTTGGCACCCAGTTTGAGCTCAATTTTGGGCCCCAATTCTTTTAATTATCTAAACATGTGGTACATTTCTTAATTCAATGGGGACAATGTACAGATGGGCCTTCATTTTTGGACCTGATTTGGACTCCATTTTTTTGGGCCCCATTCTTAATAGCCCCAATTTTTGGGTCCCCAGTTTTGATGACCCATCTTTTCACTTGCCCTAATTTCTTTGCAAGGAACCACAGTGCCCATTGGGCTCTTGTTGATCTTCTGATGTCGTTCTTGTTCAACTCCATCTGGTATTCCTTGGCTTGCTGTTGGGTGTTGGACCAGCTTTTACGCAAGTTTTACGTCGTTTCCGCTAAGTATCCTGTACTTTTTCGAGTAAATCTACCATGTTTTGATTAGGCCTGTATACGTGTTTTTTCGTGCCCTTTTAGTGGATAGGGTGCAGTTGTGCGAAATTACTTCCCTGTTGTAATCCTACCCAGATTCGAAATTCCTTTACAGCTTAAACCTTCCCGCTGATACCGGGAGGCTTTTATCACTAATTCAAAACCTTCTCTACGCTGATCTTCTCGACCAGCTTTTTTGGAGGAATTTTAGCCTTCCCGCTTATACTGGGAGGCTCTGTTGTTTCGTTACTATTTGGTGCACACGTGTTCTTGTACTTGTTACATGCGTGTTTTATATATATATGTTATATTTGTACAATCTGTTACACGTACGTTATCGTGTGTTGCGTGCCCTACTTGGGTTATTTGTTCTTTGTACGTGTTGTACTAGTTACGTATCTCTCTGATTCTGGTTTACCTAATGGTTTGTTATAGTTGAGCACGGGTTTTTCCCTTAACAAGTTTTCCCAGTATGGCTTCCAGGGCGGTTCCCCGTTGCCTTTCGTGATGTATGTTTAGACCGGGAAGACTCTGTGAGGAGCATCAGCAGTGCCCGAAGTGCAGATCCTGCTAGGGAAAGGACCCGTGCACCATTTGCATCGATTTCACTCCCACTCAGTGGGCAGAACTTGAGACATGGTTAGCAGGTCAGAGGAGTAAACTGCAAACGCAGTTGGACCAGCTCCCCGCACCGGATCCAGAAGTCTCACCGGAGCCGCAGACCGGCCCCGAGGTAAGGAATAATGAAGAGAGAGCGGTGGGAGATGTTCCTCCACCAGAGCCAGAGCGCGCAGAGTGGGTGGCAACCCAGCTGTCGGTACCGGCGTCGTCTGGGCTCATGCCGGCTAAAGGAACCAGAAAGAAGAGCCTTCCTGTGGCAAAGAGAAAGCCGGCACCCAAAAGGAAGTGGGGCCAAGGTTCAACAGAACCCAGTCCGGCCCCAGTATCGGACCCGAAACCAGGACTTGAGACAGGATCACAAGGGGTTTCGGACTCGGCCAGATTAACAAGGAGTGACCGCCCGGCACCCAGGAGACAGGGTAGCCACCGGACCCGGAGTTCCTCCAGATAACATTCCCGTTCTAGATCACGTTCGGGATCTCCAAGAAGGGCCAGAAGAAGAAAAGTGGCCATAAGTTCTGACTCCGAGTCAGAAGAGAGACACAGGGTCAGGAGAAAGAGGAGATCATCGAGACAGGACGAAGAGCCTGCCTGGCTGGCCAAGCTCACCAGACTTCTGGCTCCGCTGATCCAGAGAGAGACAGCAAGGCCATCAGTCCCGTTCCCAACGCCGGACAAGGACCCATCGGCTCCGGGCACGTCCAACCGAACCCCGGCACCGGCTCCTTCATCGGTCTCAACCCCGGACCCGAATCCTCGTACCCCAGCTACGAGCGGTTCCAGAGGGAGGAGGTCTGGCATGAGGAGGACTTTCTGGACTGCCAGGCCTCATTAGCACTCTCGGGTTTTGACAATAGAGAGGACCCTGAAGAGGACGACGATGCTCACGACGGGAACTCCATCCCCGAATCCTCCACAGGAGACACCCTCGGTGCCGGCACCTCGATCTCTCCGGACCTGGCGACGATAGTAGCGGATATCTTCCGAGAACACCAGGGATTTGAGACCCCAGAAGATGGGCTCCAACCCAATGCTAGAGGGGCTTCCAAACTGACAGCCACGGGCGAACCGGTAGCACGCCGACTCCCCTCCATCCCGGTCGACTCTACTTGCTTCAGTCGTTTCAACGCGCTGGCAGCAGCAAAGAAGTGGTCAGCATACCCGTTCAAACAGGACCGGTCCTTGAAAGTCTCCAATCAGGATTGGAGAGACCCCTTCTGCACCCCCACTATTCCAGAGGAGGCAAGGGAAAGATTATGAGTGGAGCAGGGTAGAACCTCCGGCACATTCAAAGATGCCAACCAAGGAGAGGATCGAGGAAGTCCTATGGGACCTCGACCAAGCTGCTAGGGTCGGGATGAAGTACGCCTCGATTTTTTATTCCTTGCCATAGGCAGGGGAATCTATGCAGTCCTGATGTCGTGTGTGTGTGTGCGTCTGTATGTGTGTGTGTGTGTGTGACGGTTGCTCGTAAACACTCTATCTCAAGAAGGGTAACTCTGAGTAATTTCATTTTTAGCATGTTGGTTGCCCATATTGAGTAGATGATCCCCTTTGGTGTCCAAATCTTGCATATTAATGAGGTTATGGGGTAAAACATAAAAATTTTAAAACTGCCATAGTTCCTTATCCATGGGTCAGATTTGTTTTAAACTTTATAAGGTTGTCTGTTATTAACAGGTTCACGACCCTGTGAAATTTAATGCTTATCAATAGAGAGGAAGGGATAATTTTTCACTATAAAACAATAATAATAGCCTAAACACCATTATTGTGGTTATTATAAACTACCATACAAATATATGTTGATCTACATTGTGCAATAGCAAGTGTTTATTCTCTCGCACACAGTTAACTCAATGGGATTGCTCCCTACAGTACTGCATTTGTAACTCAGTGAGTAACTTCTAGTGTGGGGGGCTAGTAAGTTGTCCAGAGAGAGAGTCTTGGTATGGGAGGTCATGGGGTTAGAAAGAAAAGCATGCAATGGAATGTTAATGGGTTTATGAAAAAAATGAAGAAAATAAAAAAAACATCTGTTCTGTCATTTATTTGGATAATATCAATATCCAGAGGAACAGCTGGTAGCAGAACAAGGTTTCTTAACAATCAAATTGGAGTGCTTTCAATCATATTTCACAATGTCGGAAAAAGATGGAGGAAGCAAAAATATTGCAGAGGAATCATAACTTAGGGTCAACTTACCAGGACTTTGAGTGTGATAAAAGCTACTTGTAACAAGGAAGAAATTATCCTGGTGGTTTACGAAGAATTTTGAGGTAAATATGGCAGACAAGCTGAGTTCAGATGAGGTAAGGTTGAGTTATTTGATTCAACTAACAACAGGCAAGACTAGAAGCAGCATTGATTACTTGTGTGTTTCTTGGAGCTCAGAGATAATGTTGATTGATTTCATACCGTACTCATACTGTACTTGATGTGTGGGTTTTATGGCCTGGGTAGGTGATCCCTATTGCTTTTGGTGGACATCAAATGTCGCAGTCATTTTAGGTCACCAAAATAAAGGTCATTTTGGGTTAAAGGCTTGTGGTGTATCAAGGAAAATAACCTGCAGTTGATCTTATACAGTACTTGTCATTTGAATAATTCATGTTTGTTGTAATATAACCATGTAGCAAGGAATCACAAAGCCTTTTGGCTTTCTGGTTATGCTGATGGCAGAACTGCTAATGCGTCACCATCAACAACTACCGGAGCATGAACACCAGGTCCCGAGGAAGGACATAAGTCAACTTCCCTTCCTCTGCGGCCCACTCGCTAGACTTACTGATGACCAGTTCGCCAGAGTCGTGGTCAAGTCCATAGCCTCTAGGAGAGAGAACATCGTGACATCTATCAAGTGGCCCTCCCTCGAGGGGAAACACAGGATGCTCTCCCTGCCATTCATGGGCCCGGACCTCTTTGCGGGCCAATTTCAGCCTAGGCTACAAGAGGAGGTATCCAGACAGGAGACGTTAGCGAAATCCAACTTCCGGCTCCAGCCATATAACCGAGGTCGAGGCAAAGGAGGGGGAAGCAAAGCTCCCAGGTCAAAAAGAGGTGGCCAAAGGAATCAATTGAGAGGGGGGAAGCAGAGGCCGAGGCAAGAGCAGAGGCTACAACTCTAGAACTTGGCAAGGCTCGGCCAACAAGGGCCGTGGATCCGCGACCTTGAACAGGACTGACAGCGGCCAACCCACCAGTGGATGGATGCCCGCTGCCCAGCCCTAGGGGTGCCCACCTCATCTCGGTTCCACCCGAGGTGGGGGGAGACTCATGATCTTTGCTTAGCAGTGGGCAGCTATAGCGGCGGCCCCCTGTTTAGTCCGAACAATCACGGACGGCTACCAGATCGAGCTCTCCTCGTGCCCGCCTGCTGGGGGCGGAGGGAAGCTGACGGCCGTCCCCAAGGACGACCGACAAAAAGAGGCCTTAGAATCAGAGATATGTGGCTCTCTTGGCCAAGAGAGTAGTTGTACCGGTGTCGGGAGAGGAGGGACCCCTCTTCCGTTCGTCTTTCTTCCTAACGACCAAAAAAGACAGGTCCTGGCGGCCCATTCTAAATCTGAAGCCTCTAAACTAAAAGTATGTCCGCCCCAAACACTTTCGCATGGAAACCTTGGCGATGATTCTGCCAACTCTAAAGAAAGGGGCCTGGGTGTCGAGCATCGATCTCAAAGACGCCTACCTAGATGTACCAATACACCCCACGCACTTTAGGTTCCTGGCGTTCGGGTGCAAGGGAACAGGCTATGTGTTCAGAGCGCTGTCTTTCGGCCTATCGACATCACCGAGAGTCTTCACGAGGGTAGCTGGAGCCACGGTGGCATTTCTCCGGACCCAAGGGGTCCCCCTATTCGCTTACCTGGACGATTGGCTGATCCTGGGAGACTCGGAGGCAGAGACCAAAAGAAACGTTCAACTTACCCTAGACACCCTGGACCGACTCAGGTAGTCCACCTCACAAAGTCAAACCTAACTCCATCACAGGTCGTTCTGTTCCTAGGAGTGATCCTCAACTTCCGATGGGGGATGGCCCTCCCCTCACTGACCAGGATCGAGGCAGTGACCGAAGTGGTGGCGTCCATACTAGGAGAGAGTCACTCAAAGGCCGTTGTCTGGCTAAGGGCCCTAGGTTTGATGGCCCGTCTTGTAGAGGTTGTAGAGTTCTGTCGTCTCCGGATGAGACCTCTACAGATCCACCTCCCTACGCTTTTACAACCCGGAGAGGGGAGACATGAAAATCCAGATTCCGCTGGAGGAGAACATGTCGGAGCACCTCAACTGGTGGCTGCGGACCGATGTCTGGGCGGAAGGGCGCTACTTCAACCTGAAGTGCCCACTGACATCCATGACCACTGATGCCTCAACCATGGGCTGGGGGGCCCACTGGCAGGACAGGACAGTGGCAGGGCAGTGGCTTCAGAAGGAGAAACCCCTCCACATCAATCTGTTAGAGTTTAAAGTGGCGGAGAAGGAGTTAAAAGCCTTCCAGGACTCTCTGCGCAACCATCAGGTGACAATCTTTTCCGACAACTACACGACGGTGGCCTACGTGAACAAATGGGGGAACACACTCTCCCTCCCTCAACAAGGCGGTCTCATATCTTCTCCTGTGGGCGGAGTCCAAGAATATAAGAGTCAGAGCCTCACACGTAGCAGAAGAAGACAACGTCCTAGCGGATGCTCTTTCCAGGGGAGTATCCAATCCGAACGAGTGGTCTCTATCCCAGGGGACGTGCGACATCCCCTTTCGAAGGTGGGGACCTCCTCACATCGATCTGTTTGCGAGAAAAGAGAACGCAAAGCTGAGCTCATTTTGCACAAGGATCTTCCACCCGGAGGCTGCGGTTACAGACGCCCTATGTTTCTCGTGGGACGGGATAGATGCATACGTGTTCCCCCCTCTGTGCCTGATTCACAAAGCCCTGACCAAGATCGCCCAGTCGAATTGCAGAGTCACTCTCATAGCACCGTTCTGGCCCAGATGCCCGTGGTTTCAGGAGCTCCTTTGACTTCTAACAGAAATTCCAGTACTGCTCCGGGACAAATCAAACAGAGCGGAGTGGGGACAGGACCCCAAGCAAATCAAAGGCCTCCAACTTCTTGCCTGGAGATTAGTGGGGGATCCCTCAGATAGGCAGGCTTTTCAGAAGACGTGGCAGTCTTGGCCGCAAAGTCAAGGAGAACCTCAACCCTTCACACATATGATTCCAGATTGCAAAGGTTCCAGGACTGGGCCCAAGAGTGGGGCTCCTCTTGTACCGAGGCCCCTGTGATGGAGGTTTGCACCTTTCCCTGGACACTGTTTGACGAGGGCAAGCAAGTTTCCACAATACGGAACTACAGATCCGCGCTCACCGCGGTCCACAAGGGTTTTGAAGATGGCTCCACTGTGGGTAATAACAGGGTGATCACCCAACTCCTTAGGGGCATGGCTAACGTTCGATCAACGGCGAGATGCTTGGCCCCCTGCTGGGGGCTGTCGGAAGTCTTACATTCGTTAGCTCAACTGACCCTTCGAGCCCATCCATAAGGCCACCCTTCCCCTTCTCACGAAGAAGACGTTGTTCCTGGTGGCGGCGGCTTCTGCTCACCGTAGAAGCTGCCTACAAGCTCTAACGATCAACCCAAACCACTGCCGATTTGAGAACCACGGAGTGCGTTTAATTCCGGACCCCTCCTTTGTTCCAAAGAACCAGACACTGGACTTCATACCGAGGGACGTCTTTATCCCGGAGTTGAAGATGAGCTCTTCCGTCCCAGAGGACAAGTTCTGGTGTCCTGTACGAGCCTTGAAGTGGTACCTGAAGAGAACTGAAGCCCTGAGAAAGTCTCAGAGACCCTTCATCCTCCCAAAGGAGCCGTACACGCCGGCATCGAAGGACACGATCTCGAGGTGGCTGGTGGAGGTCATCACCCCCCACATTACCAGGGGGAAAGCCAGAGCCCACGACATTAGAGGTCAGGCAACCTCTTCAACCTTGTTCACGGGTATACCCATACAAGCTATCATGAAGGCAGGGGCATGGAAGACCCCTACGACATTTGTGAAATGCCACTTGACAGACACTCTGGCGACTGAGTCGGCATTCGGACGTGTGGTGTTGGGAGTTCCAGGGGGTAGGTCCCGCCCCTTGGGCCCCCACCATTGTAACAGTGCTACTCAGTGCAGTTGTTGTGTTGAGACAGGTAAGTCAGGAGTGAAGTAAATATCCCAAAACTCTTCTGGTTTGGTTATTTACGAGCGACCTCACTTACCTGTCTCGCTTCCCTTCTCCCTCCCCTGGGGGGCGGGACACGACATGACGGGGGATTGGTCGCCAGACTTAGGTGACAGTGTCTCATCCTCTCCGTTGCCGACACCGACCCTGCGGCCGTCCTTTGTTACGGTGAGTTGGTCTAACGGCACTCTTTTAGTATTTACTGCTACTAGTCTTAACAATGTTACATATTGCGATGTTAGTCGTTTATGCCGTAACATATGCTTTTTATGCCGTATGTTATGCCGTATGTTTAACATATGCTTTTTATACTGTAACATATGTTTATGTTTTTGTTCAGGTTCATGTTCATACCCTAGAACTAACTAAATGGGGTGTGCGCTCTCTCAAGGGCTCACGCTGTCATATAGGGTTGTAACGGCGAACGTTTGTGGCACGGGGGTGCCAGCAGGAGTTGGGGGCTTCAGCCCCCCTCTCCCACACGTGGGTAGGTCTAGCACATCAGGATTGACCATAGCTTCATGGGAAGGAGGCGCTAGTCCGGTGTAAGACCGGAGGGTGCCAAGGGTGGTGTTAAAGGTTACCATTACTCTTAGCACGGTAGATGGGAGTGCAGTTGATGTGTTGAGACAGGTAAGTGAGGTCGTTTGTAAATAATCAAACCAGATGAGTTTTGGGATTTACCAGACATACAGTACCAGGGATTACTTTATTTGTTACTAAACAAATTTCTATTGCTGAGATTGAATAAGTTGAAACAAGCAGTGCTGTACATTGTCATTAATTGAAGATTTTCCAAGCAAAAAGAACAGGGTTCGCATATCAATTCCTGCAAAAGCAGGATAAAGTGAAAGTCAGGAAAAATGATCCTTTATTCTAAAAGTCTTGGAAAATCAGAGAATGTTTTTTTGGCCCTGTTTCTGTTCCTAGAAATCAAAATGAGGAAAATCATCACAAAACTTAACAAACATTTTGTTGCATGAATTTGCAGCATTCACCTTCCAAAATAGCTGACTGCCTCAGGGTAAAATCAGTATAGTGTACAGTACTGCAATATTGACATTTTCCAAAAATAGAAAATAGAATAGGAGGACTACTGTAGTTGAGGTCTATGAAAGTCATGGAAAGTTAGGGAATTAGAAAGTTTTTAAACCAATAAGACAAGAGAAAAAAAAGGAAGCTAACTAATAGTTTTTCTATTTCCTTCCTATCCAAAGCTCGTCAAGTCATGCCGAGAGATGACTGATGCTGGAAAAGTTTACAACACAAATTTTGGGTGAGTCTGGAAGAATTATTAACATTTTAAAATTCTTTGCAGAACTGCAGAATACAACTTCTAAACTAGTTACAGATATTGCAGTGTACATTAGACTTGCCCCAAGTCTCTCTCATTCGTCTACTACTCACGAAGTTTTTTGCCTACACTCAAGATTTCATCCAAGTATACCACTATTCTTACAGTTCCTGCTACAGCTACCAACAGTAGCACTTGTTTCTAATGGTCCTTGCCACACACACACACACACACCCACTGTAATGGACTGCTCAATGAAGCCACGCGTGAGAGCTGTTTCTTTTGCTTCTGTTGACATCATCTATTACTTGTTTGTTGTTTCATTCATCCCAAATTGAGGATGAATATATTTTAAGATAACCAGCTGTTATCATCCAATCAGCATTGAATATTGTATACAGTACAGGTCAGAATAAAATGGACATTAGTAGCGTTAAGCGTTAGAAAATACAATGCCTAGCGATTTGAGTCTAACGTTAGTAATGATCACGATAGTTTTGTTACTATCGTTAGAGGGTTGCTCTACTGCTAGTAACGCTAGGATCGTTAATTGCAGTAAACTTCTGCGCTTACTAACGCTGCGTGTGTTATCTGCGTTAAACCGACTTAAATTTTGTAACGTCGACGTGAGTTTTGGTTTGTACACCTTGACAGCACCTGCAGTAACCATCGGGCCACGCCGAAGCTCGCGTTCTACGATGTGGTGGTTTACGGCCATCATTTGCATGCAGGTGTCTAAAAGTGTAACAGGTGAAAATCTTTCTTAATCAATCGGCCAGTAGTAAGTAGTAAACGTCTTTTCACAGAAGCTGCCTGTTGTCACTGAATTAGTGCATAGTGCCCTAATACAAATTTAATCAAATCCTATCATGGGGAAAAATTTTGGAATACCGACGTAATTCTGCATGCGGCATGTGCTAGTTTAACAGAAATGGATGTTTAAAACTTCCTGATTGGATCGATGTTAAGCAGCCAATCAGAACTCGCTACACGCTCAATGCAACCTTTGTGTGTGGTCAATGGACTTCCCCCATTGAGTTTGTGTTATGATCATGCAAGTGTTGTTGAACGTTCGTACGGTAGCGAAGCAACGATGTTTGGATGCAGATATTTTATACTACAGATTTTTTAAAATAAAGTTTAAGTTAATGGACCCGTGTGTTTTGTCTTCCTTTAAATAAAATTCTTTGCAGGTCTCTATAGGAGTGTCATGAAAATGTATCATGTGAGCCTCTTTACTTTCTTTCCACTGGCTCTGAGGTCAAATGCTACTGTATACTGAGTGTTCTTTTACTACTGTTTAGACAATCTGGCAAGAAGCATTTAATGAACTGATGAAAAGGTAGGTTTACCAGGGATGGGAAGGGTAAAGGTGAGGAGAAAATTCACAAAAACAAACAAGAAAAAAATCCCCCTTAAAAGTAGGAATACTGTACCAGATATTGCACCAATTTGCATTCAACCCCCTTGAAAGGAGCAAAAAATTCTCCACAAGGGGAGGGGTCCCTCTTAAACCCTTTCCCAGGACAGTGTTTTAAGAGAGTAAGAGAGATAGTATGGTTCTACTCCATACCAGTGTTCACTGTGGTGCAGGAATGCGTGACTCCTGCAGCTGTTTTCAAAATCCCCAAAAACAAAATGCGAGGGGAATCCCCCTTTCTATTTTTCAATGAAACAATTAAATATTATAAAATTCCCCCTCCCCCCTTCATACTGTACTGCAATTCCCCAAAAATTTATGGAAAAGGTCATCTACCCCAGATTTAAAGTTGGTGCTAACACTGCTCCATACCACTCTGAAAGATACCAAATGGCTTAACAACACACTGTAGGTGTGTGTGAAATATAAACCCATCGACTAGAAGGATCAAAATTAGTTTGATGGCTTTGACAATTGATCAAGATTAGCTTGATGGATTTGACAACTAAATAGCAGTCATACTTAAAACAAAAATGCAGTATAAAGCATAATTTTGGTTACCGTCATCGACCATCTTATCCTTCTAGTTTCGGCATTATTTAGTGGTTATGGTGCCGCAGCTCATGACCTCGCCTGCTATGTTAGAATAAACATAGCAGCCATTATTGGCTCATCAGGATGGGTTTGCCATGGCTCATTGCATGAATAGTGAGTTTGAACAAAGCAACACAATGGATTAGAATGAGATGTTAGAGATAACAAGTGGGCCCATGAATATGAATTGCCAACTGGAATGTCCCTTTTTAACTTTCAAGTGAGACTTTTAAAGCATGCAAACTGAACCTCCAAGAACTGGCTTGAGGCTTGAACAGGCAATGATTGTGAACTGAAAAAAGGTAATGAATGCAAAGTGCAGAGTGGGTGCAAGGGGAATTGTAGGAATACACGGCATGATTCCCAGCTCCTCTGGCCTGCAACTATTGCTATGTAAGCAGAATGCTGCCAAGTGCTGTATGTTCCTGGACCTCAATTTCACAGAAAGGGCATCAGTGTTCCAAACATATTTTGTTTTAATAACCTCCCCCATTATTAACTTTATAACATAAGTAAATTTTCCATAGTGAACTAGGAAAATGGACTGTTATTGTCACTGCAGCATTTTTCTTGTTTACAGACTAGGCTAGTGCTCTAAAACAAGGGGTGGGGGACATCTGCAATGAAAAAAAAAAATGTCTGTATTTAATACGTCCATGTGGGCTACATGGGTATTCCATTTTCTGCAAAAAAGGGTGGTCATTTAAAAGTCCTGCCCATTGTAGACTACATCAATATAGCCTACATCATTTAATGACATACAATTACGAACTGTTGTTCAAGCAAATCCAATGTCTAATATGGATGAATGTTTTTAGTCAAGAGACTGTTCAGGCTTGGATAGGCCTAGGCCCGACATAGTCATAACAAAAAGTCATATGCTTATAATAGGCTAGCCAGAATTTTTAAAATTTTCAAATCGAAAAGGAAAGTTATTTCGTAAAAAAATAAGACTGCATGTTACGTATTTTAAACCATGCGTAAGTAAGCACGCAGCACCTTGTGATACTGTAATTTGGTTCATTTATTGCAATCTATTCTGCCCTTGAAGTTAACCTATCACTTGTTTCCTGTTCTTGGCCCAAAACAGGAGATTAAATAGCCTATCTACCCAAGTTTGTAGCAGTAGCCTCACTCAACACTCTACTGCACAAACTGGTTCTTACATAACTGTCAATATACCTTCCAAGAGTAGTGGACTATACAACAGTTCACAATAGCACACATTATGCACTAGGCTATAAACAGCTGATACAGTTGTTCATTATTAACTATTATTGTGTCTAATAGCCTAGGTTACTTTTGTACAGTGGCTGGGTCAAGCTACGAAGCTGGCCTAACTCACAGGCAATTTCATGTCTAATGATGACTAACGTTCATGTTATTTGGTGGATAGGTAGCCGGCTGGACTTACTAACGTATGCACCAATTAACGTTAAAACTGCCTAGACCTGGCCTGTTGCCTAACTTACAACACAAAGAAACTTGCTAGGCATGGCTTTGTACATTTCTTGTTTTGATTCTAGGTAAACAATACGCATACCTCACTTTATCTGAGTAAAATACTTCGTAACACTGGCAAAACCTACTGTAAGAGCCTAGGCTACACAGTGTCTCCATAGCCTGCATACACTAAATTTGGGCTAACGTTAAAGAAAACGTTAAAGAAAGAACTCCCTGGTTAGAGTTAGACCGAGCAATCTTTTTTCACTGGGTGCAGGCTAGGCCGAGGCATCGTATTGTCAATATGAATGGGTGTGTGCTAACTTTAACCTACTCAGAGTCTAGGCTAAATAATGTTAGCCACGACGGCCACCGAGTTTTACGATGGGCTTTCTACACTGCCTAAAATTAAACTGATTCTGCAGAAAATACAATCCGATAACCTACTACTTCTATATTACTACTGGCTATACTGTATACTGTACGAAAAATCTGCTTGATGAGTGCTTCTGCTGCATACTATCTCGTAGGCCGCACAGCCATACGAACTTACTAACGCAGCTAATGGAAGTAGCGTTGACAAAGTTGCTGTGTACCGTTTTCGGTATATGTCAAAAAGCTGATGCAGTTGTTGACCATGTTTTCTCCTAACGCAAGTAACGATGGAATCGTTACTTGAAGTGAAGATTGCAGGCGGGGAGAGGCCTAACGATGGTAACGATTCTCGTTGGTAAGGAAAGTATCGATAATTGCGTTACCATAGGTTCAATGGTAACGAAGCTATCGTTAGCAAGCGGAATTTTCTAACGCTTAACGCGACTAATGTCCGTTTTAATCTGAGCTGTACTGTAACTCTTGCTGTATATTTATAAAGACAAATATGCTATGAAATTGAATGCTACAGTGGTATACTCATTTCACACATTACTGCAGTACAAGTACAGCATGGCTACTTGAGCTGTAACGTTAGTGGCTATCGTGGTGAAGTTTTCCTTTCTTTGAAGTGCCTGATTTATTTGGTTCAATCAGTGACGTGGTGTGACAATCAGAAGTACAGTAATTTGGCTCAAATATGAACACTACTGCGTTTAGCTAGCACTGTATAAAACATTATTAGACTGTCAGTTGACAAATTAAAAGCTTTTCATTAGCTGCAACAAATAGGTGAATATTTATATTGAATACAGCTGACCCAAAATATGGCGTCACCAATTGCAAAAGATACAAGTCCCTCGTGGGCAGCCCGCTGCAGTGTTACGAAATAACAATAACTTGGAGTAGAAAGCTGGGTGTGTGTACCTGCAAAGGGGCATCTATGAAAGGAGGAGAGAAGCACAGAGATCGTGTTAGCTGCCATAGCTGGGAGAGGACATATCTTGAGAGAATTGGGGCAAGTTTAAGTGTACATCAGTAGGGAGGGGGGAATGACCAAGGACTGGAGGGGAATGCAACACAAACTACTTCGGTTAACAATGTTAATGAACAAGACAAAAGGAAATCCTCACATTCCTAACCTCCAGATTCCGCCCATCGATTTTTGGTTTTGATTATAATTGTAACCTTTGTAATCATACTTGGCATGTGAATGCATTTGTGTGTGTGCATGCATGTATGTACATGTATGTTTGTGATGCCTACAGTACCTTGTAAATTGTACAGTATCTCAAGAATGGAAGCTTGGACCTGGCATATTTGCATTATATATTTCTTTAATTATAAAAATTATAAAATATTGTTAATAAAGATTTTGTATTGCTTACATTTCTTTTGTCAAATTATCCTCAATGCCGTGGAATGTCATTTGTGTACAAGTGTGCTCCATGTGGCTCAAAATTGGTATACATGGACGGTATGTATAATGACTTCTAATTCGATTGCCCTTTATGTTATGTGTAATAGTGCATACTTACAACACACTGTTAAAATTTAGGCAACAGTACTACTCAAACCTGGAGCTGATTTTAAATGAAATCAAGGTCCCTCTGATGCTGTATGTGAATGTTTAATAACCTGAACGCATGGCCTACTTTTAGTGTCTAAAAGAGTCTAGCACCACTTCCCCTGAAGTCCCTAGACTTTAACACTCACCTCTGCAAGACGTATCAGACAGGTATATGTACCATCTCTTTTTAATCATTCCAGCTGTGGTTTCTGTGAATTACTTGGCTCCGTAAAGGGTCATAACAATGAGATACTGTATTGCCATAATATTTGCACACCATGATTGAATTTCCACATTGAGCTTTGGTCATGTCAGTGAGGGCTGGTTTAATAGTAGCACCCTATTTATACGTAAAATGTTAGTATTGTAGCATGTTGCCACATTGCTTTAATAAACATGGGCTGGGCACCCTTCATGGGCTGATCAACATGGTATTGGGTCCTTGATGAGTCCATATGGACTTTCCAATCCTTTCAAATTCATGTGGCTAAATCTAAACTTGATTAGGTAAATTTATAATTGATGTCATTTAGTTACAGTACTACTTGCTCTCTACGTTTGATATGAAGTTAAAGGCCACCTGACTGCATAGGTTCGGTGAAGTTTCTTCAGATTTGCTTAGTGGCACCACTATGTAGATTGAGCATGGGAGAGGGCACGTACCCCTAGACATATTTTGACCCAAAACTACTACTTGAAAAGATATTTAAGCTCCATTTATAGGTAGGGGATGGGGCATAAATAAGCAGACAAAATGGGTTTGGAAATATCATTTCTGGTGATGGCTGCAGGTCTACAGTATCTGTTCACATATTGTTCAAAATGCTTCTTCTCTGTCACTGATGGGCCATTGAAGGTGTTCGAAAAGGTTTTTCATCCAAGGTCCTATGTTGGTCTCATGCCTGGTCGGGAGATTTTTGACAGATGAGCAATGGTTGCCCGTCTTGACCATCTTCTTAAAAATCTGAGACGGGCAATTCATTGCCCATCTGAAAATTGAGATGGGCTGTATTGCATAATTTGCATCCTTCTACATACTGCTAATTTTGCTTGTATGAAAGGTCTTGACAAGTTTTCGGAAGGGCAAGCAACTGCCTCCCCTCTAAATTGAGATGTCAGGCTCCAAGGTGAGCAATAAAATGCCCACGCAATTGCGAGGGCAGTTGGTACGTACGTTAAAGTTTTCTGAACTAAAAGCGTAAACACTAAATGAGACTAAAGCTTTGAAACATTTCTGGGAGAGTGGGTGAGTCTTGACAGGAAAGGACAGCTGTAGAAAGTTTTTTTGTAACAGTGGCTGTGAAATTTTCACCTATCCGCTATGGCTACATGGGCAAATAAATGATAGGCCTATAGGTTGGTGTCAACTCCATTGGATTGAGTTCGTGTTAGTTCCACATACTGTACACTATGTGGTAAAATACTTTTCAAATTTTCATAAATTTCATGAATAACATTGTGATAAAAAGAAGCCATCATGTTCATGATGACTCTTTCAAGGTTGTACATCGCACAACATATACAAAATTTATTAGCACTTTGGATTAAAAATTGTTTGAAAAACTTATTTCAAGCCAGTGACATGTATAGGCTAGACTGTTAGTGTGTAGTATGTATGTTAGGCTACAGCAAAAGTCCCAAGTCATTATCAAGAAAATATCAAGGAGGAGAAAACCTTCCATTGAGAGTTTGTGAGTATATTGTGTATTGTTTGTCTAGGGTCATGGTCACATGCCACATAAATGTTTTTGGCATTTCTGATAGACTGGGGTATTTTGTGTTACTTTTCATGAACAATCTTGCTCAGTCCCTGCTGAATAGGAGTTCCTACATACAGTGTAAAGAGTATATGCAACACAACTTGCGAGATAGTACGATGTTTAAGGGACTAAAATTCCTCACTTTTGGGAGTCCAAAAGTTTGCGTACATCCACACAAACTAAAAAAAAAACTCAAACCAAAATAATTTCAGTAAGTACAGTAGGGGAAAGTGGGGTAAGACGGAACCCTTAACTTTAACTTACAAAAATGTGTGATTACAATGCATTAAAACTGACTCTCTTTTTGCAGTCTGATCATTCACGTGTCCTGAATTTTGCAATTTTAAAGTTGGTTTTAGGATTATGAGCTTGTAACTGGAGATGTTACCAAAAAATTGAAAAGACCTCCTGTGACCGTCTTGCCCTATGGGGTGGGTAAGACAAACACTAAGTGCGGGGGAAGACGGCCCCGGGGTCCATTCTACCCCAGAAAAAGACAACATCACATATTATTACTATCAAGTTATTACTTGTTTTTAAACTACCGAAATTGTGTTTCAGAATACAACAAAGGAAAATAAAATGAACTTGCAAATAATAAAAAAAAACTATTTGACAGATGTAGATTACACAGTTTGAAACTTTGAAAACTTCATAATCATCATTTACATCAAAATGCACACACTATATTTGGACGGAATGCACTAATTCAAGGCATCGGCCAGGGTACAAAGCTGTTTATTTCGGCCCCATCCTCTGTTGGCTTCCACTAGAAGTCACACAACCTCCCCCCCCCCACACACACTGCGGAAACAACATGTTGAAAAAGTCATTCAGAAAAAAAAAAAACAACAAACATATGATAAACTGTAGAACAGCTACCTCAACGAAAAACCGAAATTTAGCCATACTCTTGAAACCCAGAGATGTTCATACTTGTGTCACTGTGACTTGCAGATGTCACATTCGGATACATCCTCATCAGTATCAACCCCAATACACTCACCATGTGCCCATTCTTTGCACGTAATGCACTCTACCCAGCCATCGTCCGGTGTATCACTGTACAGTTTGACGCAATAAATGCAAGACCAATCAGTAGGGATCGGCTGGCTTTGCATAGGGGGAGTTGTTACGTTCGCGTTTTCCTTCGGTTTAGATTGGGATTTTGCCTTCAGTGTGAAAAGCCCGAGAGTTTTGTCATTTCCCTTTGCATGTTTGTCTAAAGGCAACACTCTGCGTCGAATAGTTGTCCTCGGTATACCGAAAAGTTTGCCTGCTCTTTTGAACCCCATTTCTCCACTTGACACAGCAGCGATTGCATTTTCCATACTCTTGCTATCACAAGCATTCCGAGTTGATCTTCTCTTCTGTTCTCGAGGCATTGCTTACGGAAATACAAGTTTTTTTTTTAGAGTGAAATTCAATAACACACCTAGTTCATATTGATCACATACGTACAGATCATAATTGGGGTATAACGGTATACCTTGTGGGGTAAAATGGCATACGGGTCTGGTGTGACCCATTACAAGTATGCCGTCTTGACCCACTTGGTTGTCTGTAGGAGAGAGAGTATCTAGGTCAGTGTAAGGTCGCTATTATCATCACGTTGCCTGTATGAGTAGCATATGTGTGTAATGTTAACAGACTCCCAAACGATCATTTTATGTCAAATTTCATTA
The DNA here is from genome assembly GCA_021234535.1 of Stichopus chloronotus. NCBI lineage: Eukaryota > Metazoa > Echinodermata > Holothuroidea > Aspidochirotida > Stichopodidae > Stichopus > Stichopus chloronotus. The sequence continues at coordinate 199,400 of SFZH01000008.1, forward strand.
TAGATAAAAAATCGAAAAAGAGACATGCCGACCTTAGATCAGACAGTCAAAATTTCTTCAATCGTGGATGTGGACCTTAATATTTCGACAGATTCTCTCAGAATTTTGCGAGTACTTTGTGAAGGTGTTGTTGTGAGAATCTCATTGTCAAAAAAGTTGGGCGCACTTTCGTTTTCGAGATTAGCGCAGGTGTCCGTCTTACCCGGTGGGCCGTCTTACCCCACTTTCCCCTACTGTAGCTCATTTTTATGCAATTTAAAATTGACACAATAAAAGTACAGTATTTACGGTCGGCTGTGTTCGCTGCCTACAGTAGCAGGCATGGTCGGTAGTTTTTTGGCAGATGAGCAATGGTTGCCCGTCTAAATCATCTTCTAAAAGTCTGAGAGGGGCTGTTCATTGCCCTCCTGAAAATTGAGATGGGCTATTGCAAAATGTGCTTTTTTTCAGGCGTTGCTAATTTTCCTTTTACTGTATGAAATGTACGATTTTTAATGATTACTGTACCTTGAATGGGATACACAAATGATTGAGCATGCTTCTGTTAAGATAATGACAAAAAACTCTCCACTAGTTCAATAGTAGGAGGGTAACAAAATAAAAATTTATTTGCAAGCAATGTAGTTTCATAAACAATGATGAAAACAATGGTCTCTTATAAGTCACTGTATTTATTAACGTATAGGACATGCAAATGTGTTAAGTGCAATTTCCTATTCCAAATATACTCTGAATAAGATCATTTTGACAGGTAGAACAAGACAAGAATATTAAGTTATTCATGGCCTGAGCATAGTGCCACAAATTGCCATAGATCAAGTGGCTTAACCAATAGCCAAAGGCTAACCTGAATAAAAACATTCACAGCTGCTAATTCAAACTTCTACATAATGAAATTGAGTTTTATAGACCAGTGTGTGTGTTTGGGTGAGTTGTTAAACTAGAAATAAAAATTCCAGAACAGCTTTTTTAGGAGCCAGGCACACGATGTTTTAATAAAGATAAGAATGATAAATGATTTTTTTTACTGAGATAGAAAAAAGGATGGTACAACAGGGATGGAAGGGATGGAAGATTAAATTGAAAGGTTGAAATACATCAAAGATTAAAATGAAGCTTTTAAAACTAGTGTGCATACATGTGTGGGCGATCGAGTTGTTAACCAGAAATTGAAAAACTGTATCCTAGCAACAAAATTTTATAAATTTTTTTTTTTTGCCCATTTTCTTCCTTTGAGACATATGGCAACATACTGTATCAATTTCAGGCAAATCTGAGAGGGTCGCCATGGAATCGTCCCAAAAATCTGTTGATTTGGCATGGATTGACCCACCTATTACCTTCACTACAAGGGAAGATTGCTTGAAGTCATGAATACTTCTTCAGTATTCAAATCTACTTGAAGTCTTCGCTCACACTCTCACTGTCGCTACCTTCCCCAGAGCTATAAGATGGAATCTCATCACATTCATCTGACGTATCATCATCACTGTTAGATGTAGGATCATCTGATTCAGGCTCTTCATCATCACTGACAGTGGCAGTTGCTTTGCCTACAGTTTTGGCCCTCTTCCAAGGCAGTAGGGTATCAACTGGAACCAACTGCTTCTTTCGCCTCTTTTCCAGATACAGTATTTGTCCACTGCTCTGTCCAGAATTTCATTTTTTTCTTCCTGTGACCAAAGAGTGATTGTTCAAGTTCACCATGAGCACATTCCCCAGTGGCTCATGGCCCAAACTGTGCCGCTTTGGGCTGGTCATTGACGTGAGTGTTGAAAATGTATGTTCAACCTTGGAACGTTGTTGTTGGAACCTGATATCGATATGATGATCTTGATAATCATGCACACATTTGGGAACATTTTCCGGTTGTTGGAAAAGGTGTTCTCCCATAACTTTCGAGGCAGGGACAGATTATTTTTCTGCATGCGCCTAGTATACATCTTCAAATGCTTCCTCTCTTGAAAGAGGCATGGGATGTTGTTTTTAAATCCTGCATGGATGAGAGGATCACTGAAAGCTTGCACAAGAATCTCCAGATGCTTCCTGTCTGAACTGTCAATGCCATTATCCCAATACTTGGAAATTTATAGTAAGTGATCTCAAGCTCATTACATGTTTCCTTAAGTTGACTCTTGAGCTTGCCTTTGAAGTTCCTCCTGATGAGCTTGTAGACAGAATCAACCTGCTGGAAGTAGCCCACTTCCTTGAAGGCATCCTTCAAAACCAACTCCACTCGATGATTTGCACAGTGTATACCAACCAGCCATGATTTCTCTTCACATAACTGTGTAATACCACCCGCGTGATGGCCAAAATTGACACTGGCTCCATCGGAAGTCGCTCCAATCACAGAATGTACGAAATCCTCCTCCATCTTGAAACGAGCATTATCTCCCAAGAGTAAGGATTTCAATGCAGCCACTATAGAATCAGCATCTTGCCCACCATAGTCATTCATGTTAAGAAGCCCAAGGAAAACATACTCAGATTTTCCACATATTTTGAACCGCAGCATCACAACTCCTTCTCCTTACCTGTGTTCCTAGCTTGGGAACCATCTATCAACACAGTTATGAAGTTAGTCTTCAATATGAGCTTGTGGACCTCTTGTTAAACTACAGAAGTAAGGGTGCCAATATAATGTATTTGTGATGTCCTTTCAACACCTTTCCCCCTCAATAGTTTGAAAGAATTTTCACAAATTTCTCAAAACAGAGGTATAGATGAACACTTCAGAAGAACATGTGGTTTTTCAACTAGCATCAGACATTTACTTCAATAATGGCTTTCTAAATCTTCAACAAATAAAAGAAATCAAAGGTATACATATAATTCAATGATTACAAAGCATGCACTTATTTACAAGTCCAACTTCACAACAGGACGTTTGATTCTACCCGATCTTCTGAGTACCAATGGACTTTCGACATTCAATAGGACCTTCTTTGGACTTTCTAGTTCATTTGGGTTCCTATCACCTTGTGACACATCAGAAATCACATTAGCAGGAGTGTGCTGGGGCGTTGACCAATCACGCAGCACTTCATCAGCTACAATATCTTGATGAGTAATTTCAATTTCAGGTCTGACATCTCTATCTGCCATTTTAGTGTGTGAAATATCCTTCAGCTGATCGATGTGACGTTTCCAACACACATCATCCACTTGCACCAAATAAGTAACAGGACCAAGTTTTTTGACTACTACCCCCTTCGTCCTTGTCTCTGTTGACTTTCAATAATCTCTTACATGAACCACATCACCAACATTCAAATCTCTGTTTGTGCCGGACTTGGATACCTTTTTCATTATTGATTGTTTTAGATCAGGCTTTAAAACTGTTAGTCTAGTTCTTAACTCTTTCCCTAAAAATATTTTATCTGGAGTCTCCTTTGTAGTACTGTGGGGTGTACTTCGATATGACATAAGAAATCTGGCTACTTTTGTCTGAGTTGTGCCTGACTCATTTCTCATTTGTTTCAGTGCAAGTTTGAATGTTTTTACAGCATGTTCAGCTTCACCATTTGAGGCTGGATGATGGGGTGAACTTTTGATATGCTGAATAGCATTTTTTGACATGAACTCAGCAAATTATGCAGACACAAACTGAGGTCCATTGTCTGTCACCAACTTCTCTGGCAAACCCCATGATGAAAATAACTTCCTAAGAACACTGATTGTCATTTCACTGGTCGTGCTTTTCATGGGTATAACCTCCATCCATTTGGAGCATGCATCTATGACAACAAGAAACATATCATTGTGAATTGGACCAGCAAAATCAACGTGAATCCTCTGGCCTGGCTTTGATGGCCATACCCATGGATTTACTGTCCCCTTACATGGATCAGACATTTGAGCACATGTGTTACAATTTCTTACGACCTGCTCAATATCTTCATCAATTCCTGGCCAATGAACATGACGTCTGGCCAGAGCTTTCGTTCTTACTATTCCAGGATGTTGCACATGTAATTCATTGAGGATTTCTGATCTATACTTCTGAGGTATTATTACTCTGATTCCCCAAAGTAAGCATCCTTCTTCAATTGTAATCTCATTTTTTCTTCTCACATATGCTGTGTACTCACTACTCAAGGTCTCTTGAGGCCACCCTTCCCTTGTGAACTCCATTACTCTAGACAAAATGACATCACTTCCAGTAGCTTTTCTTACTTTGTCTTTACCGATAGGTACGTTGTCAATCTGAGCTTTGTTGAACTGGGTACCTTCCTCAGTCCAAAAAGTAGTAAACTCATCCACACATTCATTTAGATCATTTGAGACAGGCAATCTGGAAAGAAGATGTGCATTTGAATTACTGTTTGACGATCTATAGTTAATATCAAACGAATAGCAACTTAAGATCACTGCCCATCTCTGAAAACGTGATGCAGCCAACACAGGAATGTTTTTCTTAGGTCCCAAAATCATTGACAATGGCTTGTTATCTGTCAGAAGCTTGAAATGTTGACCATACAAGTACTGTATGTGTTAAATTTCTTTACCCCGAAGATGATTGCTAGAGCTTCACGCTCAATTTGTGAATAATTTTTCTCTGCCTTGGATAGCGTTCGTGAGGCAAATGCAATCGGTTTCTCTGTTTTACCATCAGTGTGTGATATGACAGCACCAACTCCATAGGGTGATGCATCAACCGCTAGTACTACAGGTTTTTTTTTTTATCAAAGTGAACAAGAACATCCTTTGAACTCAAAATTTCTTTCACTTTACCAAATGCTTCATCACACTCTGAGGTTCATTTGAACTCCTTAGACCCTTTTAGAGCATTAAGAGGAGCCATAATCATGGATAGATTCGGTATGAATGACCGGTAGTAACTCACAAGACCACACAATGAGTGTACTGTACTTCTTGCTTATCTCGTGGTGCAGGAGCTTTCAATAGGTCCTCAACTTTGTCATCTGTGAGCTTGATACCCTCTGAAGTTAACACAAATCCCAGATACACTACAGAATCTTTCATGAAAGTACACTTAGACTTTCTCAAGCAGATTCCCCAGTCAGCTAACCTCTGTAACACTTTATACAGATTCTCTTTATGTTCCTCATCTGATCTCCCTGTAACTATGATATCATCAACATAGTACACAACACCTTCCAATCCAACAAGTATCTTTCCATGATTTCTTGGAAAATAGCTGTTGCCGACCATACACCAAAAGGCAGGCGTGTATACCTGTACAACCCTAGATGAGTGTTGATACACACTAATTGTCTTGAAGCTTCATCTAGAACTACTTGCTGATATACATTTGACATGTCAAGTTTGGTATACTTCTGTCCCCCATTGAGCTTCACAAATAATTCCTGTGGGGTTGGAAGTGGATGTTCCTTGGTTTTCAACACACTATTTATTGTGACTTTATAATCACCACAGATTCTATAGCTGCCATCAGGCTTATCAACAGGCACAATTGGTGCAGCCCACTCTGTATAATCAACTTTCTCAAGAATCCCTAAATCCACCATGCGTTTGATTTCTTCTGCCACTTTATCTTTGATTGCAAAGGGCATTGAGTGAGGTTTGAAAAACATGGGTTTTGCATCATCACTAACCTCTAGTTTGACTTTGAAATTCTTTATGCAGCCCATCTGATCACTACAAACTTCATGTTTACTGAGTGATTCCACTGACTCGTTGTGCACATAGTTCAAGCGACTCCAGTTTAGTTTTAATTTTCTCAACCACTCACGTCCTAACAGACTAGGTCCATCTCCCTCTATGACATATAATGGTAATTTTCTTTTATGATCTTCATTCTGAACATCAACCATCAATCTGCCATACACTTTGATTGGTTCTCCTGTTAGGGTTTTGAGCCTTATTTTTGATTCCTTGCCGTAGGCAGGGGAATCTATGCAGTCCTGATGTCGTGTGGGTGTATGGGTGTGTGTATGTGTGTGTGTGTGTGTGTGTGTGTGAAGGGTAACTCTGAGTAATTTCATTTTTGGCATGTAGGTTGCCCATATTGAGTAGATGATGCCTATTGTTTTTGGTGTCCAAATCTTGCATATTAATGAGGTTATGGGGTAAAACATAAAAAATGTTAAAACTGCCATAGTTCCTTATCCGTGGGTCAGATTTGTTTTAAACTTCTTAAGGTTGTCTGTTATTAACAGGTTCACGACCCTGTGAAATTTAATGCTTATCAATAGAGAGGAAGGGATAATTTTTCACTCTAAAACAATAATAATAGCCTAAACACCATTATTGTGGTTATTATAAACAACCGTACAAATGCATATGGGGCTACATTGTGCAATTTCAGTTTTTGATTCTGTCGCACACAGTTAATACAATGGGATTGCTCCCTACAGTACTGCATTTGTAACTTAGTGAGTAACTTCTAGTGTGAGGGGTCTAGAGAGATAGTCTTGGTATGGGGGGTCATGGGGTCAGATAGACAAGGTGGCATTCATGCATTGGAATGTTAATGGGTTTGTAGAAAAAATGAAGAAAATAAAAAAAAACATCTGTTCTGTCATTTATTTGGATAATATCAATATCCAGAGGAACAGCTGGTAGCAGAACAAGGTTTCTTAACAATCAAATTGGAGTGCTTTCAATCATATTTCACAATGTCGGAAAGGATGGAGGAAGCAAAAATATTGAGGAGGAATCATAACTTAGGGTCAACTTACAAGGACTTTGAGTGTGTTAAAAGCTACTTGTAACAAGGAAGAAATTATCGCAGAGTCGATAAATGAAAATTTGCAAAAGGCAGAGCACCAATTTGAGGCAATGGAAGAGGTTCATGCTGATCTGGCTGGGCTGTTGTCTGATGAAGCATTTGAGCAAGCAGAAAGCTGGATGTTGGAATGCCAAAAGTATTATACTGACGAGAGGGAGGAAGCACTGAAAAAGTTGAAGGAGGAAATTGAGTTTCAAATTAGCGTTGGAATTACCTACGGCAGAAATTCCACCATACGATGGAGACCCAAGAACATTCTGGTCGTTTATGAAGAATTTTGAGGTAAATATGGCAGACAAGCTGAGTTCAGATGAGGTAAGGTTGAGTTATTTGATTCAACTAACAACAGGCAAGACTAGAAGCAGCATTGATTACTGTGTGTTTCTTGGAGCTCAGAGATAATGTTGACTGATCTCATACTGTACTTGATGTGTGGGTTGTATGGCCTGGGTAGGTGATCCCTATTGCTTTTGGTGGACGTCAAATGTCACATTCATTTTAGGTCACCAAAATAAAGGTCATTTTGGGTTAAAGGCTTGTGGTGTATCAAGAAAAATAACTGCAGTTGATCTTATACTTGTCATGTGAATAATTCATGTTTGTTGTAATATAACCATGTAGCAAGGAATCACAAAGCCTTTTGGCTTTCTGGTTCCCTCACACGGTGGTTGATCACAGAAGTTCTCTTTATACTCACTGTAGGACATCAACGTCTTTGCAGACCCTGTATCTACTTGCATACAAATGGGCCTACCAAACACATTTACAGACACTTCAAATGGATTGTCTTTTTCATTACTCACTGACTTCACTGTAAATACTGACCACTCATTATCTGCAGGTTCCTTACTCGACTCGTGTTTACTCTCTACATCACTTATTTCACTATCACTACTAGATCCCTCAGCATATCTCACGTTTGAAGATTTCTTTTTACTCTTATGATAGCCTTTTCTGAATGTAGATACTTGATTTCTTCAGCTCTCATACTTATCATTTGAGATACCCTTGGATTTAGCTTTAGATGAACTAAATTTTCCAGACCCAGATCTGCACTCAGATCTTAGATGACCTTTCTTACCAGACTTCTGACAGTCTTGGTTACGATGTTTACAGTCTCGTTTCATATGTCCCAACTGTCCACAACAATAACAATTTGGTTGGTTCACGATTCCTACCCTGATAGAACTTTCATTTGCTTTCTCTCTGACCATCGCTGTTTGCTTGGAAGCCGTCTCCATACTCAGTGCCACTAAAACTGCCTTCTCCAACGTTAACTTCTCATCCTCAGCGAAGAGCTTTCTTTGTATGAATTCTTCCTTCAGACCACACACAAAAATATCTCACAGGGCTTCACTCAGGAATGCTCCAAACTTGCATGTCCTAGCCATTTTCTTTAATGCTGCCAGGTATTCAGATATGCTCTCTGAGCTCATGTTGTTTTCTTGCATAGAACTCGTACCTTTCTGCCATCACTGGTGCTTCTGGGTTGAAATGTACTTTCAACTTGGCTGTAAGTTCATCATATTTTAATTCAGCCAGTACTTTAGGAGAAACGATATCTTTCAACAGACCATATGTTTTAGGGCCTATAACACTCACCAACATTGCCACTTTCTTTTTGTCTGTTTCAATGTCATTTACAATAAAATGCTGTTCAAGTCTCTCTGGATACAAATCCCACTTCTCATCAGACTGACTAAAGTGATCAATTCTTGTTAGGCCTGTCGCCATCGTGAACCGATAATTATACACCACAGTCTCCTGATATTTGTTCACACAGTCACACGATTATTGTTTGCCCAAGATCACAAATAGGCCAACAGTTCAGTCTTGTCGACTTAAGTCACCCCACACACGGTAGACTAGATGTAACGCTGGGCAATATCACCACAACCTATCGTTAACCTCGGCCGTCGGTGCCACCACGATATTGCACACTACTGACGTTAGGCATGCACTGCATCTAAACAGTCACTCACCATGTTGAAAGATGTGACTGGGCAATGTTCGTCGGCACTTGCACACCTCTTTACTAACATACCGCACTTACACTTATGATAGATGTAGGCCTCCACAGTCTTGAGTTTAACCACGGAAAATGTTATCATAAATTCACTGCACCTACTCGATGATTTTTACCGCATTAATGCAAAAACATTTTCGTTAACACTTTGCAACTTTGTTGGACCCAATTTTATCTTCGTTGCCATCTGTAATGTCCTTTCAACGCACGCTTTGGAGGCACGAGTCAAGAGAAGCGGTCACTACACATGAGGTGCCATAAAGAAGAGGTTCTTAATTTATTCAATCATGTGACACAATACATCACAGTATTCCTCACAGCACTTGTTGGAATCTTTCTTGTCGATCATCTTGGCACCATGCTTACGAAGACTGCCAATTATAACCTAAAGATTAATTTCAGTTTTTGATTCTGTTGCACACAGTTAACTCAATGGGATTGCTCCCTACAGTACTGCATTTGTAACTTAGTGAGTAACTTCTAGTGTGAGGTGTCAAGAGAGATAGTCTTGGTATGGGGGGTCATGGGGTCAGATAGACAAGGTGCATTATTTCATGCACTGGAACGTTAATGGGTTTATAAAAAAAATGAGGAAAATAAAATACCATCTGTTCTGTCATTTATTTGGATAATATCAATATCCAGAGGAACAGCTGGTAGCAGAACAAGGTTTCTTAATCAAATTGGAGTGCTTTCAATCATATTTCACAATGTCGGAAAGGATGGAGGAAGCAAAAATATTGAGGAGGAATCATAACTTAGGGTCAACTTACAAGGACTTTGAGTGTGTTAAAAGCTACTTGTAACAAGGAAGAAATTATCGCAGAGTCGATAAATGAAAATTTGCAAAAGGCAGAGCACCAATTTGAGGCAATGGAAGAGGTTCATGCTGATCTGGCTCGGCTGTTGTCTGATGAAGCATTTGAGCAAGCAGAAAGCTGGATGTTGGAATGCCAAAAGCATTATACTGAGGAGAGGGAGGAAGCACTGAAAAAGTTGAAGGAGGAAATTGAGTTTCAAATTAGCGTTGGAATTACCTACGGCAGAAATTCCACCATACGATGGAGACCTTAGAACATTCTGGGCGTTTATGAAGAATTTTGAGGTAAATATGGCAGACAAGCTGAGTTCAGATGAGGTAGGGTTGAGTTATTTGATTCAACTAACAACAGGCAAGACTAGAAGCAGCATTGATTACTGTGTGTTTCTTGGAGCTCAGAGATAATGTTGACTGATCTCATACTGTACTTGATGTGTGGGTTGTATGGCCTGGGTAGGTGATCCCTATTGCTTTTGGTGGACGTCAAATGTCACATTCATTTTAGGTCACCAAAATAAAGGTCATTTTGGGTTAAAAGCTAGTGGTGTATCAAGAAAAATAACTGCAGTTGATCTTATACTTGTCATGTGAATAATTCATGTTTGTCGTAATATAACCATGTAGCAAGGAATCACAAAGCCTTTTGGCTTTCTGGTGTTATTTCTTGAATTACCTTTAGCGTCTTCTTTCACCATGCCAAGGTGTCGCATCAAATTGTATTTCTTAACAACTGGTGTCCCAGGAGTGTAATTGTCGATCAACTTCTTGGCTTTGCCCTTGAACATGGGCAATTGAAGGAGAGCATCTCTATGCTTGGCTCAGATTTTGCACCAAACCCAAACAACGTATGTCCAGCAGTTCTTTACTTGTGTCTTTATCCCGAAGTTGTCTGCAAATTCATAGGCCTGGAATGTATGCAACTCTATGTGACTAGGTTTTTATTTTTTTGTGCTAAGGCCATCCACCAACTCCATCTGTGGATAAATTTAAGAAACCAACATGAAAGTAGCCTATGGCAATTGCACACCCGAAATGTTCGCAATTGCAGACTGACCAGCTACAACATTCGAGTTGGTATCAACAACCCTGATGTAAGTGAAAAAAAGAGTAAAAAAAAAATTGTAAAAAATCGTATCGGCAACCCCGGCGAAAACCCGGACCACAAATGGTATGAAGCAAAATTTCATGTTGGTAGGCCTAAGCACACCCCTTGAATAGCATCACATCTTTAACAGCTTTAAGTGTTGAGCAAAAATATAGTCGCCCACAAACCTGCCCTCAAAAAAGCTCGCAATTTTGATGTACTGTATATACCCTAACCCCGTATGTAAACCTGCAAGGACCCATCAAGCTTGCAGATACATGAAAAATGCTTACCTTTAGCACCGGGCTTGAGCATTGAATCCAGGAACTTTTCGTACACAGCTGGTGGCTGGTACCATAGTGGTAACGTTACTGTTTCTTATTCATATACTGTGTGGAATAGACACTGAAGTAAAGCACGTGCGAACAGTATGGAACCATGCTGCTCTGAGCGCTGTACGAGATGACATAAACACACACCCCGTCGTGTTCAGTTGGCACACGTATGTGATTAGGATGGGGTGTACTCCTAATTGACAATTTCACTACACCCTCCCGAGAAAAAGTCATGAGCGGGAAGTCCCAGATGTAAACTTCATTCATACACACTTTAGCCAATCAGTGAGCAAGATTCTTAGTGACGGCAGCTCGTTCGACGTTCAGCAAGCATCGAGGCAGCTGCATAAGAATTTTCAACGGACTAGCAAATGTGACCATGTACGCATGTGCTGTGAAAGTTGATGTCCATGGTACAACATGATCGAAACTTTTTTGAAACTTTTTTCAATTCATCATTAAAAGATACTCACACATGACACAAAGACGTGAATAATATGGTTAGAAAGCTGAACTTCTCTCCAGAAAAATGTTCTTTTTGAGTAAGATGTGGTCTCTAGAGTATTTTCATCACGATTCAAAAAACATCGCAAAATCTGTACGGATTGAGAAGTAGTGAAGTGACAATTGCAGTGACTGTTTGAATTGAACTATTATGGTGAAGTGCACTGTGTAGTGCATGTGTAATAGAACATGAAACGCTCATATTAATGCCTCTGTGCTTCGGTAAATTTTTTTTCCATTTGAATTGTATGGCTGGAAATAGTTTGTGGGATCTTAAAAATGATAGACCTGAATCCCACTTTTAGGCCTAAAATTACGCGACTCTCATGCCGATCCAATTTGATCTACAATCACTTTCAAGAAAGAGTTTGTAGGTATTTCTATTCTGTCATATTTCGAGATGATAAAAGTATTTACTGCCCGGGCAGCTATTATTCAGATGGGCGGAACATTGCACTACACAAAATCAAGACGGGTGAATTGTAGCCCATCTAAGATGACTGTTTTGCTTCCAAGACAGGCGTTTAGCCGGGCACGGGCGATCGCCCTCGTTATAATGCCAGCCCTGTACAGTAGGTTGCCAAATATTTATGGCAGAAAAAAAAATCTTTTTTGGTTCTTTTCAATGTACTTACAGTATCTTCATTCACTCTGATGTTTTTAATAGCATTTTATTTTCACATAGGCAATCATTGGTTGGACTGCCGGAGGCCCCTTTCTGTAAACTCTTAGCTAATTCATAAACACTTTTAGGCAATCAATGAGCACGATTCTTACTGATGGAGGATTATTTGACGTTTAGCGTCTTCGAGGCAAAGAACTTTTTTGAGACTTTTTCCAGTTTATGATTAAAACCTACTCACATGTGCTACATAGATGTGAATAATATGCTTAGAAAGCTGAACTTTTCTCTTCAGAAAAATTTTATTTCAGTAAGGTGCAGCCTCTAGAGTGCTTTTACCATGATTCAAATTCAATGCAAAATCTTTTACAGATTGAGAAGTAGTAACTATTACGGTGAAGTGCACTGTAGCATGTGAGCTATAGCAGGACATGAAACTCTCATATGAACGCCTCTGCTTCATTAAGATTTTTTTTTATGCCAATAGCATTGTATGAAATCATGGTATTATGATTAATTTGCCTCCATCACCTGTATCAGAATCTCATCTGTATGATGAAACCATCAGTTTTTGAATGGATGAGTATTCATTTTCATTTGCTTGTTTTTGTGAATGCCTTTTTCACATGTGTGTGTTTGGTTTGGACTAGTTCTACCCCAATCTCTGGAGCATTGTATGTTATGTAGCATAGGTTCGTTGTTATTCATGTAACATTATTTAGGCTCCAATGCTAGTCTCCCTCCTGTGTGTACAGTATCTTTCAGCATTTTTGCTTGCCTTTGAATCCTGTGATTGGGGTGTCTTTCCTCTCTCGGGGTGCTTGGACCTTCGTTTTTCAGAGTTCTTACGGTCAGGAAACGAAGTGTTGGGATTCGTTTTCCTTTGTGCTGGTTCCAATCTGGGCCAACATTAGTACTTGTATATATGTTCTTTGTTTCCTTAGCCTCTCCTTCAGATATGGAGAGATCTCAGAACGTTTTTTCTTCATGCAAGAGGTTCCAACCCTTTAGCGCATGGTACAGCCTTCACCAATGTTCCAGCAACTGACCTTGTGAAGAAAGCCATCCGTGCCCCTCTGCTGTTCCTGGTCCCCTGAATGTTGGACCTCTACATTGGACTGGCTCCGCAAAACAAGGACAGTGTAATAAGGCTGCCCCTATAGCGAAAAAGAAGAAAGCTGAGGCTTCTGTCCAACCTAGAGTCGATGGTCTCCCTTTTTCCGAAGCAGTACTCAGGATTTGAGCCCTGCCCAAGTGCCACTCAGTTAAAGGGAAATAGGGCGTTTAGAATACACCAACATGACATACAAAAGAACATAGATTTAATCATTGTTAAACTATCCAGTCTCATCAATAAACACGTGCCAAAGCTTCATCTCCTCAAAACATTATGCATGTGATGAGTAACAGCAGATGCATCATTTGAATTTTGAAAAGTTTGGGTGAACAAATTAGTGTTGAGCAACAAATAACTGAATTTCTATCTGTGAGAAGCTTATTTCTTGAAAAGAAAGCTACTGTCCTTCCTTATTTTGAATAATCTATCATTCTATGTCCTCAAACATTGGTTTTAAAAACATGGATGTTTTCTCTAAAACAAACGCCCTATTTCCCTTTAATGTTAGGAAAAAAAAGCGCAAAATCACTCATAACTCAAATCAGACAGAGATATGGTTTTTTTCCTTTTGTTGAGGGAATTTCTACATCCATTTTGAGTACGACCTTCCCATCTTTGCAATTTCTAAGTTTGTTGGAGTTAATTGGACAAAGTTACAATGACATGTACCAGTTCCACAAAACACTTTCACAGTACATTTTCTATGCAATATATTTGCTTTCGACTTTTCTAAATATTCCATATCCAGTGGGTACTATGATAAATTTTGTAATAACGAATGGCATAGGTGACAAGGGTGTACCAGCGGGAGTTCAGCTGCTACAGGAAGTAGGACTATGGTCATTCATTTGCAGCATGCCAATAATAAAACACCACCAAATAACAGTAAAATATTGCCAAAAAACGAATTAAAAGCAAAAATGTGATAGAAAAGAACTACAAACAAAAATCTATAGCATTTTAAAACGAGGAATGTAAAAAAAAAGTAAGCACATGGACATCAGCAACAGTTAACTATGTTCCAACCATTTTGACCCCATATGCTCAACCGTCGTATCTTTCTATCAGGTTCAGCATCCTCAAGGTATTCACATGTTACATACGAAGGCTACTCCACTTTCTTAGCAGGATGTACATGCATTTTCAGAATTCAAAGCCTTGGCAAAACAGGGGAAAATGCAGAGATTGACTATTTGAAAAATGCAATGCTTGTTTGAGGAAAGTAGCTCAAGTAGTTCAATCCCTCAGGAAAGCACCTGTTTGGGAAGAAGTTGTCATGTGATACATTGAACTCCAGACTCTCACCAATGAAGGCCAGTTCTACGCACCCTTTAGCAAAGCTTCAACCTCATAAAGAAAGCCACATCTGCAGCTGCAAACTCTCTTGGCCGCCAGCCAGGCAAAAATGTTTGTTTCATGCAGGGTATGTTCCGAGATGAACTTAGTGATATATTCTAAAGAAAAACGATACCATCTCCTTTGTGGGAATCTCTTATATGCTAAGCACCCTCTTTAGTATAATTGAAGCAACCTATTTTGCATAATGAAGTGAAGGCTTATTTTGTCACGTCTATTATGGCATTTTAAATAGAAAATCTTCAAATACTGGCACTTTCACCACAGTGTGTAATAATCTATATAGGTGACAATTTTCAACCCCTTTAATTTAAGATTTATAGTATGTTGTTAAGATGAAAGATATGATGAAAACTGCACACCCTATTAGCAAGTTGTCAAACATTTACAGTATAAATGCCTTAACTATTTACAATCTCATTGGGTTGAAAGGAGAATGTGATTGACACACATTGTTAGTGGGGAATATTTCTTCACTTACAAGTGGAAAGTTTAAAAAGCATGTTATTACCGATCCTTACCTTGTAAAGGAAATTACTCCAAAGGAGAAAAAAAAATTAGCCCAATACGTAGAAGAAATAACAAAACAAAAGGAAAATACGAAAATGCCTCTTAACTTTATGTTAATCTCTGTGGTATGAAAACCTAAAATTTCAAATGTCCCAAAAGAACAACTTATCAAATGTGGAATAGTAACAATGAACAGCTGTTCAAAGTCTATTCCTTTGGTTATCTACAGTACATACCACTTGTTATCAAACTATGGTTCATCGATTTACTCCATTGAAAATTTCTTCAACAAACTGCATTGAAAGTGCAACAAAATCAGTTTTGCTGAATATGTAATGTTGATTTGATAAAAAATCGATAAATTTAGGTAACTTTCATTAAAGTTTGCATTGATTTTGTTAAATTTTAGGTCAAAGAGCCTTATCAGGAGTTAAGTGAAATTTCTATGTGTGTCTTATAGTGTATGCTCATCAGGATATTCCTCAGCAGTGAAATAAAGGTGTGTCTCCACACAGCAAGAAGATGTAAAAACACAAGTTGGGAAAATGGAACTGTCCTATGGAGATGAGTAACTGTGCATAATTCTCAAGTTTATCCTTCTTCTTCTTTTGTGTTTTCCATTTTGCAGACATTTCATCACCAGTGTCAAGGATTTGACTGTTTACTTTAATGAAGACACTTTTGTTTCGGTAGGATGTCTTTGTTTGTGTAAATATCTGCATATATAGTATAAGTATAACTTACAAACAGCATTCAGACATTGCCGGTGTTCACATTTTATGTAATCCCATGAATCACCAGCATCAATCAATTTCATCAGAAAATTTGTTTTTGAAGGCAATACAGTGTGTAGATTTTGGTTTCAAGACCTGTTCCAATTATACTGTTATTTTTTTGTTTTTTAAACCATCTCAGTCACAATCAAAGTTGTTTGATGCACATGCCAATAGTGAGTGCCTAAGTATACTGTAAGTGAAGTGAATGTCATAATTATACTTTTGATGATTTTTCCTTATCACATTCGGGCTAACTTATTAGTTAAACTGGTTGCTTGTGTTGTCCAGTGACATAACCATTGGGGGGGGGGGGGAACAATTGGAGACCACCTGTCAAATGTCTTGCCCTCTGCTTACCCTCCAAAATGAAATTTGAAGTTAAAAAGAAACAATTGAGGGCAAACTTGGCACGAGGCAAAAACTTCCCAAACAGTCATTGAAGAACATATTTTTGGCTTTGCATGGAAAAAGTCTAATGACAACAGAGGAGTATCTATTTTAAACAACAAAATGCATGCATACTGTATGCATGCAGCATGAATGATGACTACATAAATAATGACTATATGTTGATATCCATCAGAAAATTATAAACCTTTGAAATTACTTTATCATTCCCCTCCACCATTTGTAGTGGACAAGTAAATTTCCAAACCTGTGTTACAATAAAGGAAGAAAATGTTAGATGAACTTCACACACCAGAGAGATAGGGAAGTGCCATTTTCTGAAATCTGAGAGGCATTTTTATCTAAAAACTTTCTTTGCATGCTACTGTATATGCAAACTGATGGTGGCTCCTCACTTACATATTGTCATTACTGCTTGCTCCTCCCACTTCAAGTTTTTGCCCCACCTCAGCCCCGCTAGATGAAGAAGTCTGGTTACACCTCTGGTGTTATCCCTTAATGTGCCACATATTGAAACATTGTCACCTTTTATCATAAGGTCAGCAGAGGACATAGTTTGTAAACGGCGTAAACATGATATGTCAAGAAGGGAACGGTACTTAAACTTCAAAGTTGGTGTGTTGGTAGATGATCCCTATTGTTTTTCATGAAGGTCAAAGGTTATTTGAGATCATCAGACCTTAAAGTGTGGAAACCTATTAAGGGAGATATCTCAGCAACTGAATCTTTCTGCCACTTCAAACTCTACCATTGGCAGCATGTGGTGAGTAGATAATGTGTGTCATTTTCTATGGAGGTCAAAGGTCATGTGAGGTCTGTAGAAGACATAGTGTGAAAACCCTGTAAACCTGTATCTCAAGAACAGAAATGTGCATGAATTTCAAAGTTGGTGTTTTGGTAGTCCATTGTGAGTGGATGATCTCTGTCGTTTTTCATGAAGGTTAAAGGTCATAAGAGTCACCAGATTTTAAAGTGTTGTATGAACATTTACTAAAGAGATATCTCAGCAACCAAATCTTGCTAGAACTTCAAACTGTTACCATTGATAGCCCTTGATGAGTTTAATGTCTGTCATTTTTTTTTTTTTTGTGGAGGTCAAAGTCATGTGAGATGAATAGAGGACATAGTTTGATAACCTCACAAACATGGTATCTCAGGAAGGGAAAAGTGCTTGAATTTCAAAATTCACAGGGCGAACTTGCGTACTTCTTCACCTCATATAACATATGCATTACGCTATTGATTATGGTCTAGCATCTGGCAATTGTGTGTGTGTATTCGGTCTCCATCCTTCTGTAATTGCCAGCCTTTTGGTTTAGCAGTGAAGAAAGACGGAAAGACGATGAAGGGACACACACACACACACACAAAATTGCCGGATGTTAGACCATAGTCAATACAGTAATGCAGATTATATGAGGTGAGTATGTCGCTATAGTTAATTCCCAAACCAAGAAGTTTTGGGGAGTTGTTGTGTTTGTAGTTCATTGTGTGAAGATGATCCCAATTGTTTTTTTGTGGACGTCAAAGGAAATTTGAGTGGTCAGAGGAAAAGCTATTTTGGAGGATATCTCTGCAACTGAATGTTGAGAGAACTTTACACTGGTAATATTAAAGTGATAACAAGCATAGACAAAAAGTAATAACATTGAAATTTCATCTCCAAAAGTTTGGTAAGGCTTTTAATTACACCATTCAGACAATCTGGGAAGATTAATAGGTTTCAGTTGGTAAATTCTGCCATATGATTTCAAATTCTTCTAACATAACAAAAAAGTTGTAGAATACGATAATGTAGTGGTTGACAGTTTTCATTCAAATCATCAGTGTGCTTCTTTGAACAAGCCAATGGGAAGTATACTAGTATTGAATATTCAGTTAGTCAAAACAACTCAGGATCACTGATGCGGCAGTGTTGTGTTCAGTTCATAGGTTACTTGTAAATACAGTGCTTCCTTTCACCAAATAGTACGATACCGATCAAATAGCGACGACTTGAATAGTATATGTTTTTGATACACTAGTGAGACTTGTACTGTTGCATATTCATTATGTAGGCGCTTATAATGTAGTAAGAACTGTTAATTTTCAAATATGATTTCTGTTTTTTACTGTTTTTATGCCAATTCTGTTGCTTTTTGAAGTAATTACTGCCATTTTCATTCATTGAAAGACATAGTCCGTTCATATACAACAGCGCGTGTACATTTAAAAATAAAGAAAATGTTGAGATCAAAGGTAATCTTATCTTTTTGGTTTTTCAGTACACACACAATCACTTTAATAGCACTTAATGAAAAGATCTCTGTCATTTTTATGGCAGACACAGTGTCTCAAGAAGGGTACTGTATTTGAACCTTAAGTTTATTATGCAGTGTCCTTTTATTTCATGTCTTTTGGCAAGGAATCACAGTTGTACTGTGTTTATAATGAGGGCATTTTCCTTTTTAGCTTTTGCAATACTGTGCTTAAGCATTTGTCAAGTTTGATGTCTATGTGAAAAGGTACGTTGCAATCTGAAACAAGTTTTGTGACAGGATTCGTTATGTGTTACATAAATTGCAGGATGACCAGATGTAATAGGTTACTGTGTGTTTATTTTCTTTTTACTTCTCAGAGTAATATTATGAAATTTGTTCAAGTCTTGAGTGACCTGAAGAGCTATCATGTTGTAAGTATTAAAATGAAAACAACCATTTCCCATTAATCTTTATTTGTAAAGTATAGCAGTATACAATGACAGGATCCTTCAAAATATATATTTCATTTCAATTAGAATGTGCAGCATTTGTAGCCTTCTGGTGCTTGACTGGATTTTAATCTCACTCACATGTGACCATTGTTTAACATTATAATTTTTTAATGGCTTTATTCTGCTGGGATACCTCCCGTGATTTTTAGCTCACCAAAATGAGCCATTGTCATTGCAAGGCATCTGGCTGTCTCTCTCTCTTCTGCCGAAGGCAGAAGGAACCTATGCGATGGTGATGTCGTGTGTGTGTGTATATGCGTGTGTGACGCCTGCTTGTAAACACGATATCTCAAGAAGCGTAACTCTGAGTGATCTCATACTTGGCATGTAGATTGCCCATATTGAGTAGATGATCCCTATTGTTTTTGGTGGAGGTCAAAGGTCATTTGGTGTCACCAGAGGTCAAAAGGTAAATACCTTGAAAATTGCTTGTAAACACGATATCTCCAGAAGCGTAACTCTGAGTGATCTCATACTTGGCATGTAGATTGCTCTTATAGAGTAGATGATCCCTATTGTTTTTGGTGAAGGACAAAGGTCATTTGGTGTCACCAGAGGTCAAAAGGTAAATACCTTGAAAATAGCTTGTAAACACGATATCTCCAGAACGATAAATGTGAGAGATCTCATAGTTAGCATGTGGATTGCCCATATCGAGTAGATGATCCCTATTTTTATTTGGCAGAGGTGAAAGGTCATTTGGGGTCATGGGAGGTCAAAATGTGAAAAACTGGAATATACAATATTTCAAGAACAGTCCTTCCAGTGAATTTTATACTTGTAAAGTGGAATCCTCTCGTTGATTTGATGGTTCCTATGCATTTTTGTAGAGATGAAAGTTTAGGGTTATTTGACATCAAATTGTTAAAAATGAAAGTAGGTAATGTTGACATAATTAGGGATCGCTTGGCCTACAGTTCTTATCGGTTTTTAATAGTGGGCCAAATAGTTTTGGCTGTAACATATTGTCATTTAGCTTGTAGCACTTGAAGTTGGCCGCACTGTTTAGTCTAGAAATACTGTAATACCAGGGTAGGGAGTTGCCTGGTAATAACAGGGAGGTGCCCTGCTTTTTGGGCTTCTGGCATATATTAATGGAAATGAAAATGCATGTTCACGTTTCAGAATATATTGTGAAAACCACAAAAAATATAACTAGTATCGTTTCCTGTTGTTTTGATGCACAAGAGCTTCTTTTAGGACATACCAACATCGTCTCTTAGATAACCATAAAGAAAACATAAAGACAACATTAAAGTTGGTATCAAAGATATTATTGGGCAAACCTTATGCCACTGTCCTCATAAGGACATGTTAGCATGCTTGAATTGTAAATTGGTATTGATTAATTAAATATACCACGGGTTATTAGTTTTATAAAAAGAACTAAATTACTGATCATTTGGATCAAATACCCTTGAGCGTGCATGAACTGTGATTGCTTAATTGAATGAATCAAATTGTAACTGACCCACCTCTGTTCAAATTGGTCACTGTTATCTGACATAATTTATCACAGTTGACTGCCTGTAGAAACTGCAGTGTCCAGAATAAATCAGACAGTCTGTTGAGCCAGGTGCTCAATGCACTTAACCATTTACTGTATAAACAGTGTCTCTGTTTAGCCCTCTGAGATGGTATCTCAGGTAGGACTGTGTGGGATCTTATGCTTGTCATGTGGGCGATTTATGTTTTGTTACAATATATGAGGTAAGGAATCACTAAGCCTTTTGGCTTTCTAGTTCCTTGACTACCTTAGACGCCTCTGAACCATGAATCGTTGATAAGTATTTTTTTATTTATCAGGTTTTAGTGGGTCTTTTGCCTTCGTGGGCCTTTTGTTTTGTTGACGCCAACAATTTTGTATTGGTAGTAGTTGCACGAAACTGCGATTAGGCCCTTCCTCCATTCCCTTCGCCTCTAGTGTTCCATTTAAACACGGAGGATCCCTCCCTTGCTCTCCTTTCATCTTCATTTGCCGTAAATTTTGTATATTCCCATCATTCCAGCTACCTTTTCGCGATTTCCCTAGGATTCCCGAACCGGAATTCATTAGTTATTAGGTTATTCGGTTAGTCCTAAGTTGTTACTACTCCATAGTACCCCTCCCCTCCTAGGGGTTCTCTCCCACTAATTTGGGATTTTCTTCTTAGCTTCACTGTTTTTACCCACATTCTCGTATTCCTAAGAAGGTGTTTTAGGAAGAGGTATTCCTTCTTGGGATTTACTTGTTTCACTTGCAGTGTTTTATATGTTACGCAATTCCTTGTGTTGCTACGTATTCAAATTATTATATCACGTAAACATTGTTCGTTCGTATATCATTGCCTTCCTTAACGGTAAGTTTCAGATATGGCAGTGAAACAGCAATGGCTTCCAATGAAGTGGGGAAATTGCTCCCTGTTCCGCCCAGGACGACATTGGGATTTCCATGAACTCTACCCCAAATGCCGGCCATGCAGTAGGAAAGAACCCTGCCTATAGTTTGCATCGAGTTCACACAGGAGCAATGGGGAGAAATCAATGGATGGTTACAAGGTTGCCGTCAGAAACTCCAGTCAAGATTGGACCAGATCCCTCAAACTTCTAACCGACAACAGAAGGCACCTCCAATCGTCCCCGTACCCCCGGTTGAGTCCGGGGCACGGGATTCTCCAACCTCGGTTCCGGCGTGGCCAGAGCGGTTTCAGAACCGAGGTCACGTTCAAAAGGGAAACAACCGGCAAAGGCATCGGCTGGGGTGCAGTCTATTGAATCAGATGCCACCCAACTACTGAACCAGGATCCAGACCTCAACTGATCCCAACCTGACCAGGATGGGGCAGCAGACCCCGAGCCGGAGACTCCCTAGTCCTCACAGGAGGACCCAGCACCGACGTTGGTACTGAGGAACACTGAGACCCGGAACCGTTCCCAGGACCGACAGGCCATTGGCAGAAGGTCAGACCGAGAACGACACAGGAGCCATTCAAATTCCCAGTCCACACACCCTGGATCATGGGGAGCGCTCTCTCCACCTTCAGACATCCCCTCCAAGGATTCGGACCAGGGTTATAGAAAAGAGCCTAGGAGGCAACGCTCTCCCTGGAGGGACGCAGATCGACAGGACCCCAGTTGGTTTATGGAGCACCTGTCGAACCTTTTGAGGCCACTCTTGGAGAAGGCAACCGGCTCGCAGGCTCTCCCTCGAAGCACACAACCCCGAAGGGAACCTCCACAGCCGAGACACCAACTGGAGCCAAACCCAGATACACTCGAGTGCCGGGCATCTGACGAGTTCTCGGATCTGGAGAGCCACACATCCAGATTTAGAGAAGAAGGACACCAGGAGTCAATCACCGATTTCTTTGAGGACTCCCGTACCAAGGAAGGCGACCCTGTTACAAGAGGTGCAACCCTCCCACCGGAGCTGGTGGCATCCGCGATCCAAGTGATCAACACCCACCTTGGATTCCAAGATCGCTCCCAGGAGACTCCGGCCCCTGAGAGGACCTCGAGACTCACCCGGACCAACCCATCGTCCTCCTCTCCAACACCGATTATGCCTGTGGACGTAGCCTGCTTCGAGAGGTTCGAAGCCATGGCCACCAGAAAAAGATGGTCTTCGTTCCCAGCCAAGCAGGAGAAGTTGGTCCGGGTGGCAGATGGCGACTGGAAGGCCCTCTTTAAGGCCCCCATGCTGCCTGACGATGTGAAAGAGAGGCTGAGGGTAGAACAGGGCTCTACCTGGAGCATCTTCAAAGATTGGAACCAGAGGGAACTGGAAGACACTCTCTTCGACATTGACATGGCCACTAGATCGGGCCTTAAATTCTCTTCGGTGTTCATCCTGATCGCCGAATGCCTGATGAAGTTTCATCAACAACTCCCCAAAGACGAACTTCAGATGTCACGACGGGAAGTGGGCCAACTCCTACTCCTCCTAGGCCCCTTAGCGAGACTGGTGTTCGACCAAATCTTAAAGGTCGCTATCCGCCCGATCATTGCTAGAAGAAACAACATTCTTTCTTCCATCCACTGGCCCTCCACAGCAACCAGAGACCGTATGCAGAGATTACCCATGACTGGAGACGATTTCTTTGGAGGCCAGTTCACAGTGAAGCTGCAGGAGGAGGTCTCGAGAAGGGAAACATTAGTCAAGTCGACCTTCAAACGTGCCCATCCAAGGACAACAGACCCAAAGGTAGCTACCAGTTGAGCAACAACAATAGCAGCCCCTCGAGGAACTACAAGGGCAAGAACACCTACAACAGACACTCCAACTGTTCTGGCTGCTCCAAGGGTCGGTGTTTGAAAAAACTCTAGGAACTGGTCGAACTGGCGGGGGTACGATAAGGCAGGGGGAAACTCTGGAGGTGGACACTCAAACGACTGCTCTGGATTGCGGAACAGAACTCCTACGATAACGGTAACAACCTAGACCGTGGCAACCAGCCCCAGTCAACCTTCCAAGCCCGGCCCTAGGGATGCCCACCCCATCCTGGGTTACCCGGAGTTGGGGGGAGATTAAGATCTTTTGCGGCTTAATTGGCCCTTATCAACCCGGATCGGTGGGTGCTGGATGTCGCCTCCAAATGTTACCGCATTGAATTCACCTCCGCTCCCCCATCCTGGGGAGGGGGAAAGAAAACTCCAACACATTCCGATCCGGTTCAGCGCTCGGCCCTCGAGGACAAGATCCGGGCATTGATCCAAAAAGGTGCGGTGACAGAAATGACCGGAGAGGAGGGGCCACTCTTTCGGTCAATCTTCTTCCTCACAAAGAAAAAAGATGGATCGTGGCGCCCGATCTTAAATCTAAAACCACTGAACAAAAACTTTGTCCACCCAAAACATTTTCGCTTGGAGACGCTGAACCTAACATACCGACTCTAGCAAAGGGCCAGTGGGTGGGGAGCGTCGACTTAAAGGACGCCTGCCTACACATCCCTATGAACACAAGTTCCCAACGCTACTTGGCCTTCAACTAACAAGGTACGGACTTCAAGTTCACAGCTCTCCCCTTCGGACTATCCACGTCCCCAAGGGTGTTCTCCAGGGTCACAGGGGTGGTAGTTGCCGAACTAAGGAAGAGAGGGGTCAAACTGTTCACCTACCTAGACGACTGGCTCATCCTCTGAGAGTCCCGGTCAGTAGCCGAGGAAAACGTAAAGCTAACGACTCATCTACTAGAGTCCTTAGGCTGGGTCATCAACCGCACCAAGTCAAATCTGATCCTGTCCCAAACGGTCCACTTTCTAGGCGTTGGAGACCAGAGTTCAGGATCTCCGGCAGGCGGTCACGACACTCTGGTCGCGACAAAACCTCGTCGCGGACGACCGGCTGAGGGCCTTGAGAGCTCATGGCAAGCACAGTGGATGTCACAGACTATTGCAGACTTCGAATGCGACCCATCCAGGTTCATCTCCTACAAAGATACAAACCAATGATACACAAACTCAGCACCCCGGTTCCCATGAACCAGGGGGACACGACCACACATCGCGTGGTGGCTCCAGAACAACTCCTGGACGGAAGGGGTCCCTTTCACAACTCACCGTCACTCCACGTCCATCACGACCGACGCATCTCTAACAGGCTGGGGAGCACGTTGGAGGGATCGAGTGACCTCAGGGAGGTGGTCTACTCAGGATTCGAATCTACAGATCAACCTCCTCCAGATGGAGGCTGTGTCAAGAGGCCTCAAAGCATTCGCAGAAGACCTCAGGGGTACTACAACTACCGTCTTCTCCGACAATACCACAACCGTTGCTGATATCAACAGACAAGGGGGAAGTCATTCACTCCCCCTGTGTCACGCAACTTGGGACCTTCTCCACTGGTGCCGGGAAAACGATATCGTCCTCCGATCCTCGCTTATAGCTGGGAAGGAGAACTGTCTGGCAGACGCCCTATCGAGGGGCGAACCAAATCCCAACGAGTGGGCCCTTCCGAACGAGCTATGCAATCGGTTCTTCCAAGTCTTTGGTCGCCCACACATAGACCTTTTTGCATCCCCAGAGAACGCGAAACTACCAACGTTTTGCACAAGATTCTTCCACCATCAGGCCCTGGTGACGGATGCCCTGTTGTTCCCCTGGGACAACTTGGAGGCTTACGCCTTTCCCCTGTTCTGCCTGATACGGTCGGTCCTAAACAAAGTCAAATGATCGAATAGTCCTAATAGCGCCGTGGTGGCCCATGCGTCCTTGGTTCCCGGACCTAGTGGCTCTTCTCATGGACCGCCCGATCATGCTCCCGGAGCGGTGGAAGTTACTTACCCAGAGGAAGGGGACCATCCATCATCCCAACATGGCGAGCTTAAACTTGACTGTGTGGAAGTTGTCCGGTCTCGCCTAGGATGGTGAGGCCTTTCGATGGCAGTTGCCAACATGGTATCAAAGTCACACAGATCTTCCACTGTCAGGACTTATAATTCGAGACTGTCCCGATACACGCACTGGTGCCGTGACAAGTTGATCCAACCACAGCCCCTTTAGCTATGGTCTGCGACTTCCTCAATGGTCTGTTTCAGGAGGGGAAACAGGTTTCCACAGTGAAGAACTACAGATCGGCGATTGCAGCTGTCCACCTCCCATTCCCGGACATCACCGTCGCAGGGAGCAACGTCATTATTGCAAAACTAATCAGGGGAATGTTCAATACTCGACCTGCTCTGGTGAGACTGCCGCTGCAGTGGGACATCAATGCGGTCCTTAGGAAATTGGCGGGGCCACCGTTCGAACCTATGCATGAAGCTACTCTTCCGGACCTGACATCCAAGACGCTATTCCTCACCGCAGCCGCCTTGGCCAGACGCTGTAGTTGCCTGCATGCCCTCACAGTCAAACCCGGGCATTGTCGTTTCGAAAACCATGGAGTCAGAATGGTCCCGGACATAAACTTCCTGGCTAAGAACCAAACCTGACAGTTCGTCCCAGGGACATCTTATTACCTGAACTGTCTACAGCTTCCTCAGTCCCACAAGACTATATGGTGCCCTGTACGGGCCTTGAAATGGTACCTCAAAAGGACCAAGGGGATTAGGAACTCCACCTCGCTGTTCATCTTACCTAGACCACCTCACACTCCCGCTTCCTGGGACACGATTTCGAGATGCATCAAGGACCTCATTCGTCCCCACATTCTTAAGGGGAGCAGGGTGGGGGCCCACGACATTCGAGGAGTAGCGGCCTCTTCTGCCCTCTTCGCCGGGGTAGCCATAGAAGATATCATTAAAGCAGCAGCGTGGAAGACTCCTTCAACCTTCGTTGCCTGCTATCTTTCCGACACTCTGGCCATGGACTCTGACTTCGGCCGTGCAGTGCTGAGAGGTCCGACGGGCAGGCCCAGCCCGTCATGCCCCCCACCATCATAGCGTTGTCACTCTCTGCATTAGTTAGATGGAGACAGGTAAGTTCGGAATGATGTAAATATCGCAAAACTCACCTGGTTTGGATATTTACGAATGACGAACTTACCTCTCTCCATTCCCGCCACCCACCCCACTGACGACGGCGGGGACCTCCAACGACCTGACGCACGGGCTGGTTGCCATCACCTCAGACATGCTGGACCAACCACGTCCACCAGTCTTCCGTCAGCTTCTCTCGACACCTCACCAAACGTCTTAGGTCCATTCTACCAGAAGCACAACGGGGGTCGCTTTCTTTACGGTGAGATACTGTTCCTTTAGTACTCTACTATTGTTTTCTCCATGTTTGTATGTACCGCACCAAGTCTCATGTTAACATCATTCTCTCAACAGGACCTGTGCCTATGTGGGCCTCTAGTCCTTGGTGCCCTCTCCCCCCCCCCCTCGGCTGAGCCTACTCAGCTGCCCTGGGTCCTGCGGACGGAATGCTTTAAGGCTTCCAACGCCATGGCTCCCCCCATCTACTAGGGGATCGAGCCTTCCTGGCTCGGAACTCTATGGTGACCACGGTGGTCGCACTTTTGGGGGCAATGGCACTTAGGGAAGGAGGAGCTAGTCCATTGCGGGTTAGGGTGAAGGTAAAGGCGGGGTCAAAAGTTACCAGTAGTAATGCTAGCACGGTAGAGGGACGTGCATTAGTTAGATGGAGACAGGTAAGTTCATCATTCGTAAATATCCAAATCAGGTGAGTTTTGGGATATTCGTCACCTCGGACAGAACATCATCCACCGCAAAACAGATTGGATTTGTGATAGCGGCAGTGATTTTGTTTAGATCTACTGTACAATCAATAAGGAAGTTGATATGTGATACTGTATGTGAGGGCTGAATAAACTAGACGCATGAGTGAATTTCCTTCTTAAAACCAGATGGTGTTATGGAGTAGTCCTCAGTGTAAACATAAATGAACATTCCCTGCATCCTTATGCTAACCTAACATTGGAAATTAAGAGTGAAATTTCAGCGTATATCAATTTTTTTTCGTCCTGAACATGTTAACATTAGGAGTTAGTATTCTTGATTGGCAAACTACCTGTAAGAGTGGCAGTGCCCTGTGACTTTTTTTAATGTTTAATTGTTCAAAAACAGCCAATTTTATAACCACATTCGTTTGCTGTAATTTACAAGGAATTTGTGAAAAAGATCTGTGGAAATTGCAATTTTGATGTAAGCCTACCCTCATGGTAATCCCAAAACCTAATTTATTCCACAGCTAGTAATTAGAAAAACTCACCAAGGCAGGTAATGCCTGAATATGTAGTAGTGTAAAACAAATCTATTTCAATTACTCAACAAAGCTGAACTTGGTCCAATTTGGCAAACCTTGCTAAATTTCCTGTGAGCACTGATTGGACAATTGAAAGTCTTCAGACTTCCTGCTGGCGTTTGTGTATCTATCAGGCACATGAAACATGCGAACAAATTAGAGTGGGGACCTGGCTCAATAGGAGCATGATGGGTTGGACCCCTAGTAGGTGTCTGGGGGGAGAAGTCCCTGAAATATTTTAGGTTACTTGCATATCAAAATCGCGAAATACTGAGGTACAGTTGCATAGGTACAATCATGATGAGTCTAACCCTAACAAACTAGTCCTCCATTTGCTTTCGTCACAAAAATGGAAAATATTCTAATTTGGCACATATTGTCCTCTACTCATAAACCGGAACCTCCCTCCTCTATAATGCTGATTATAACCATGGCTATATATGCAGAAACAACAGCTAGGCCCACAATCATGGACAAAATACCTTGGGACACCGTGCTACCCTTTCAATGTTGGTTATAGGACTACTGTTCAAAGAGTACATTCACTCCTATAGCGCAACATTGGAAAAGGGCGGGGGTTTCATGTTATCCTCTGATCTTAACTTAAGTATTATATTTGCAATCTACGACAAAGTGTCCCAACAATTTTGTCCAAGATCATCTGAGAAATTCAGAAGGATGTGCGTGGACCAGGAAAAAGGGACAATTTGAAATAAGTTAATCTGCTAAATGGTGGTGATATTCCTTGCAACAAGAAACACTAGCAGTGCATGCTGGGCATGTGTGGGGCCTATATTGAAGGTAGTTTTCCGTAATAATGTTATTGTGTGAATGCTGGCAATGTTATTAGGGACTAAAGGGATGACTCAGTCAGTCAAATCCATGTAGAGCTTCGCACCATGAAATCCAGTCATTGAGGAGGTAACATCCTAAGTCCAATGAGTCTCATTGACAAGGAAACTACTTAAGACATTCTGAATGATACAAATGACATACTTTGGCTCAAACTCTGATATTGAAACAGGTATCAAGGGACCAAAACCAAAAGAAAACACTAAACGTTGGTAGTCAGTTTAAGAAGACCGATGTATGTGTGTTATTTATTTATTTAAATTGTTCACAGTGATAACGTGGTGTCTGGTATTCAAGTACTGTAACTACACATATGACTATTAGGGAATCCTCACATCGACTCGTTTCGATGGTAGTGGGTTGATTGTTGCAATTAAGAAAAAAAAGGCTCAATTGAACTTAAATTTTGACGCCCCTTATCCTAGGACTTCGGGCCTAAGGTCTATATCTTAGATCAATTAGTCTGGGTGCCCGTATGGTGTAATCATGTTAGGCAGAAGATAAACATGCTGATAAATTTCAAATCCTGAAAACACCTCTTAGGTTTTGGAAGAGCACCAATTACGCTCCATTTTACAGTACATGGCTACTGTTTGAAAACTTGCCGCCACAGTAACATTGCAAATCACACCGCAACTACCTCAGATCAGGCTACCATTTGGAATTACATCACTGCTTCTACTTCATTTTACATCACTACAATTTCAGTTTACATCGCTATTACAGTACTTCATTTAACATTGCTACTACTTTATTTTACATGGCCACTGAATCATCTTACATGGCTTCTGTGTCATTTCACATTACTACTACTTCATTGTGTGCCATTACCACTTAAAACCACATTGCTACCGATTTGTTTTACCCTTTTGGCATTCCATAGGTGAAGGCAATCTGTGAATTTGTAACAAATGGATATCGATCACCATTGTATTTAATGCAAAGTAGTTTTCTTTACACTCCTGTCTTGTTTCCTTGATGAAAACCAGATATCAGAAAGTCTTCTTTGAAAACATATCCTAGGCTTCTTTTTTTTTTGTTACTTTAATAAATTGAGTCTTAGTTTGTTTTCAGTCAGGTTCAGTTTATCAGCAGATTCAAACACAGTTGGAAAAAATGTCTTGAGAAGTGCACTTGTCATTTAGGGCAACTGAATGTTTTTTAAAGTACCATCCTACTCAAACTGACTACATGTTATCATAATCATCTTTACACTTCTTTTTTTTTTTTTTGCAGATGCTGGAAGATCAAATTGGGAGAGCTGTCTCAACGGTGCTAAACAGTTTTGTCAAAAAGTAAGTATGATACTCCAGATCACTTCTACCTCATTATTCTAGGTCTTCCTGGAAGTGTGTGATAATCACGCATCCTCCAGAGATCAGCAAACTGATTACAGGTTTCTACTGGTCCTATTATTCCTATAATATCCTAAATTTTTGAGGGTCTCCATATAAATCCCAATTTTTTGTCAGATTTGCCCAACAAGCCCTTTATTTCGGTTTCCTTCTTCCCTGGTATGTCCTTGAATGATGTGATCCATGTTGTTGGCATGCAAGTTATGCTTCACAGTCATTTGATGAGAAGTTCCTCCTTACAATTATCTCTGTAATAGGTGCATCATTTGCGTTACTCACCTCTCATGTTGCTGCTCATCCAGGTAATATTGTCAAGTCAAGGGGGGTGAACATGTCGGGTGTTGTTGTCAAAGAAGTGGACACCTGGAAATGACTGTTACAGTTTATTAAAGGGTGAGGATCTAAAGGGAGAGTTTTTCCTGGGCTTAGCCTCCCCCTTTCCACCTCCTTTGCCTGGTATGTCACATCAACATAAGGTAATATGTGAAAATAAGCATATTGTAAGTGACTTTTCCAGACTCTCCTTTCTTTCCTTACAATACGAATATGTGAATCTTTATTGCACTTTTACATTTTTGAGGGGAGTGAGCTGGTATTTCCAACCAGCTATGGTGTCAGCTTAAAACTATACTGCTGTCTTGTCACAAATTTTGGTCCATAGTCTCAGCATGTAAATTTTCCTTCCAGAGAGACATTTTCAATTGGGTCAGCTGCCCTTTCCCACCCACCAAAATTTCTGCTTTTTGATTCCTTGCAGCAGAGGTCAAATTGTGAAAACCTTTTAAACACAGTATCTCCAGAAGGGTAACTGTGACTTATGTCATATTTAGTGTGTGGATTGTATATAGTTAAGAGAATACTCCATTTGATTTTGGTGGAAGTTTAGGTCATGTGAGGTCACCAAAGATCAAGCTGTGAAAACCTTGTAAACACATTATCTCCAAGAGGGTAACTGTGACTGATGTCATACTTAGTGTGTTGCTTGGTCATACTAATTAGATGATTCCTATCATCTTTGGTTAGGGGCAAAGGTCATTTGAGGTCACCAGAGGTCAAACTGTAAAAACACAATATCTCCAGAAGAGTGACCATGACTGATGTAACACCTGGTGTGTGGGTTGGCAGTAATGAGCAGAAGATCTCTATTGTTTTGATTGAGGTCAAGGGTCATTTGAAGTCACCAGAGGCCAAACTGTAAAAATGTGTAAACGCAATACCTCCAGGAGTCTAACCTTCACTGATGTCTTACTTGATGTGTAGATTGTATATACTAAGCAGAAGACTTCTTTTGTTTGTGGTGGAGGTCAAAGGTCGTTTGAGGTCATCCGAGGTCAAACGTTGCTAGCACATTCACTCCAGAAGGGTAACTGTGACTTATGTCATACTTAGTGTGTGGATTGCATATAGTCAAGAGAATACTCCATTTGATTTTGGTGGAAGTTTAGATCATGTGAGGTCACCAAAGGTCAAGCTGTGAAAACCTTGTAAACACATTATCTCCAAGAGGGTAACTGTGACTGATGTCATACTTAGTGTGTTGCTTGGTCATACTAATTAGTTGATTCCTATCATCTTTGGTGAGGGGCAAAGGTCATTTGAGGTCACCAGAGGTCAAACTGTAAAAACACTATCTCCAGAAGAGTAACCATGACTGATGTAACACCTGGTGTGTGGGTTGGTAATAATGAGCAGAAGATCTCTATTGTTTTGATCGAGGTCAAGGGTCATTTGAGGTCACCAGAGGCCAAACTGTAAAAATGTGTAAACACAATATCTCCAGGAGTCTAACCTTGCTGATGTCTTACTTGATGTGTAGGTTGTATATACTAAGTAGAAGACTTCTTTTGTTTGTGGTGGAGGTCAAAGGTCGTTTGAGGTCACCCGAGGTCAAACGTTGCTAGCACATTAACTCCAGAAGGGTAATGATGACTGATGTCATACTTGATGTGTGGGTTGGCCATACTGGGTGGGTGATCCCTATTGCTTTTGGTGAACGTCAAATGTCACGGTCATTTCAGGTCACCAAAGTGAAGGTCATTTTGGGTTAAAGGCTCGTGGTGTATCATGAAAAATAAATGCAGTTGGTCTTACACTTGTCATGTGGATAATTCATGTTTGTTATAATATAGCCATGTAGCAAGGAATCACAAAGACTTTTGGCTTTCTGGTTGCTACTATTAATCAATGTTATCTATAAATCGGTGTGAGCAAAAATCAATAGCAATATTATCGATATGAAGTGCAATACTTTATGTATATTGATATATATTGACTGACCTTAGCTTCAGTGTTACATTATTACTTTGATGTTGTTACTAGGGACATCAAGAGAGTGAAGGACACGAAAAAGTACTTCGATCGAATCACGGAGGAGCTGGATGGAGCCTTAAACAAGAACTGTCAGATCATTAAAGGGAAACCTCAAGAGGCAGAAGAGTGCCGGAAGTTGGTTTTAGCAACGAGATCAGCATTTGGTCACACAGCATTTGACTACTCACTGCAGGTAATATTTGTGTTATATTTATTAAATATGTAATATTCCTTCTTTCATTGTATCTCATTTTAATAAATTGTAACCTGTTGTAACCATTCTCCTTTCCATGGACGAATCTCTCCATGTACCACTTTCCGCCATTCGCGTTGATCCACACTTTCCTCCGCCGGCTCCAGAGCACCCCAGCGGACCTCCTCCTCGTCGCGCTGTGCTGGCCGAACCAGCCATGGTTCCTGCGACTCCTGTGTGATCTCCCGTTCCTCTTCCCGCCGGTACCAGACCTGCTAACCCAGCGGAGTGAGGCGCTACGTCACCCGGACTCGACAATGCTCTGGCTGGCTGCGTGGCCTCTGTCAGGTTGTCCCTCCAAGCAGCAGGCTTTTCAGCGAAGGCTGCAAACATTGCCGCGGCAGCCAGACGTCCCGCGATGATTCGCACTTATGATTCGCATTTGGAACGCTACTACAAATGGGCGGCTGAGCATTCTCTCAATCCCATGGAGATGTCCGCCCCAGATCTGGCCAGCTTCTTCTACGCCCTCTTCGGAGAGGGACAGCAGGTCAGTACGATCAGGAACTACCGGTCGGCTGTGACGGCGGTCCACCGAGGGTTCCCAGACGGGTCCACGATAGGTACCAGCGTGGTGCTGCGCTAACTCCTGCGGGGCATGTTCCACCGACCCCCCCCTTCGCGACGTTTGCCACCGTCCTGGTCTATCAACGCGGTTCTTGATAAACTTGCCAGGCCTCCGTTCAATCCGCTCCGCAATGCACCGCTGGACCTCTTGACTCTTAAGACTCTGTTTCTCATGGCCGCAGCCTCGCCCCGGCGCTGAACCTCGCTCCACGCACTCACGCCTCAAACAGGTTTTATTCGCTTCGACCCTGCTGGGGTCCGCCTTCCAGACCCGCGGTTCCTGGCTAAGAATCAGTCGCTTTCCTTTACCGCGCGGGAGATCAAGCTACCGAAGCTTAGCGCTACCTCTTCGGTCGCGAAGGATAGATTGCGCTGCCAGGTCCGTACCCTCAAATGGTACATTGAGTGCACTAAGAACATTCGCACGTCGGACAGGCTATGCATACTCCCGCGGTGCCCATTCACGCCGGCCTCCAAAGAGACCCTCTCCCGCTGGATCGTTCCTTGATCCAGCCTCACGCCATCACATCGGAGCGCATCGGGGCACACGACCTACGCTGACAACCGTTTCACCCCCACGTGACCGCGGCGAACCCCCCTCTGAAGGGGAAAATGACGAGCCTCTCCGGGGTACGGATATCTCCACGGATGCCTTCAAAAGTGCGGCTACCGTCCTTAGACGAACGTTGGGGTACGCGCCGGATCCGGCCGCGGCAGAGGCCTCGGCGTCTCGGCTAACGTTAAACGCGGCATCCGCCGCCCTGCGCGCGTCCATCCCGGTGGACGCGGAATGCGCCCAGCGTTTTCAGTCCCTTGCCTCGGCTCGGCAATGGTAGGCTTTTCAACAGGACGTCGCTCACGAGTGCTTTCCACGTCGAAGTGGCAGACTGGGTAAACCTCTTCTTCGCGCTGCACATCCCCGCACGGGGTCGGGAGCGACTGCACACGGCCGGAACTCTCGATGCGTGCGACAGGTTTCGCGATAGAATTCATGCCGCCTCGAGACTAGTATGTACGACGTTGATAGGGCTTCACGGGCCAGGATGAAGTACGCTTCGGCCCTCCTGCTCTTCGCGGAGCTCCTTAATCGCTCCTTCACGCAAGCCCAGACAGCGGGCATCTCCCAGGCAGGTACCGGCGCGGTGATCGCGTTATTGGGTCCGGTAGCCTGTAGCGTACTCGACCAGTTCGCCCGTATTTTGCCTCCTCGCTTCAGGTCTTGGTAGTCTGTGGCCCATCTTCGGGGAACATAGCCTGTTCCAACGCCGATGGTCGGTCTTCGTCTACTTGGAGTTAGGTAAGCACTGCTGGGGGGTTCATTCCTTCCCTCTCCACTACCGACCGGCACTTCACTGTCATCCCAGGCTCTGTTGGCCTGGGAATTCTGGAAGGGCGGTGGCCAGATACACACATGCACACACACACAAAATTGCCAGATGCTAGACCATGGTCAATACAGTAACGCATAGGTTATATGAGGTGAGTACGTCACTAGCGAATTCCCAAACCAGTAAGTTTTGGGGATTCCTTGGAAGTTCGCTCTGTAATGTAGAGCAAGCTCTGCGTAACATGAAACATCAACTGAAGCCTGCCGCTCGTGTTGTACCGTACATCTACCTGTGCACGACCTGCAGCCCGCCAAATGGTTCCAATAAATGAAACAGCACTTCTGATTTCATTGGCTCAAGTACTTATGATGTCATAAAAAGTAAACAACGCCATCGAAAAGAAGACAACAAACTCAAAATAGGCAACAGCATCAAA
Organism: Stichopus chloronotus; assembly: GCA_021234535.1. Classification (NCBI taxonomy): domain Eukaryota; kingdom Metazoa; phylum Echinodermata; class Holothuroidea; order Aspidochirotida; family Stichopodidae; genus Stichopus; species Stichopus chloronotus. Next base: position 234,210 of record SFZH01000008.1, read on the forward strand.
GGAAGCAACAGCATCGAAGAACACATTAACTCAAAGTAGACAACGGCATCAGAGGAAACAACGGCAGAAGTGAAGACTACAAACTCAAAGGAGACAACAGCATCGAAGGAAACAACGGTATTAAAGTAAACAATGGCATTAAAGTAAACAACATCACATAAAGGAAGCAACATCAAAGTAAACAACGGAATGTATTGCCCGTTTGGCATTTCATACCTGGCAGTCATTTGGCATGTATGCCATACCATACACAGATGGTGGCTCATATGCCACTGATATATGCCAGTGGTTTTTGCATGCCACATGCATGCATGATGTGTGCCAGATGAGCATCAATGAGTGCAGCATGCATGCCTGATGTGAGCCAATGCTCTGGCAGTCAATTGGAATGCATGTTGCATGTTTCCTGCACACAAGCATTTCTATAAGGGATACACTTCATTGTTCTACCATGAGGCTGCCCTTGAAAGGGACTTTGCAAAACCCTCATAGACAGGTTTTGTTACCTTAGATCAGTATGCTACAGCATTTTATACCAATCAGTTCTTTTTTTATGGAATTGAAAAGGAATTATTGGGAATATGAAGTTGAAAACAGAATTTCTTCCTTTCAGAAAATCAACAATCCCAGCATCAATTAAAAGAGCTGATGGTGCCTTTTTTGTTCCTTGCGTCAGCGAGGAAACCTATGCAGTCAGGTTGTCGTGTGTGTGTGTGTGTATGTGAGTGTGTGTGTGTGCATCTGTGACACTTGCATAGGTACACTCTAACTCAATAGGGGAAAGTCAGATGAAAGACTTGGTAAAACTTGGTATGTAGGTTTGCCATATTGAGAAGGTGTGCCCTATTGTTTTGGGGGGTCAAAGGTCATCTGGGGGAACTGGGGGCAAAAGTCTGTTTTGCTTGGGTATGCTGTAACTCAATAGGGGAATGTCAGATGAAAGTCAAACTTGGTATATAGGTTTGCCATATTGAGAAGGTGTGACCTATTGTTTTGGGGGGTCAAAGGTCATCTGGGGGAACTGGGGGCAAAAGTCTGTTTTGCTTGGGTATGCTGTAACTCAATAGGAGAATGTCAGATGAAAGTCAAACTTGGTATGTAGGTTTGCCATATTGAGAAGGTGTGCCCTATTGTTTGTGGTGGAAGGTCAAAGGTCATCTGGGGGAACTGGGGGCAAAAGTCTGAAACCTTGTTATGCTATGGATGCTCATATGTTCCATCTGTCCCCCTCCAGTGCATCATAGAAGTACTGCTTGAGTCTGCAGTTTCTTGATCAAATGTAAAAGCAGCAGTGCTAGCTGTTTGCAGTAGTGTAGGTGGTCACACCAGACAAGTTTTGGCTGGATCAGTTTACCTCCTTGTGCCTGAGTGCTAATGTGTGCATTCATGTGTCTTTTCAATTAGTTAAGTGGGCAGGTTACAATGAAAGAAAGTAAGTCAGTTGGTGTTCTTACCAGTTTAAACTAGACCCTGGGAGTTCCCTCCAGGGTATGCTATCAGTTTGGTGTACTTTCAAGGGGCATAGATGTGATAAGTCTTATTGCAATTTGCAGAGCCCCTACTTGAAATGAGAGATTCACAGCTGTTTGTGTTTTGTAAAATGAATGGGATATTGCTGTATATTGCAGAAATCAACATCTTCAATTCATTGCATTAATTGAAATGGCCTTTTTTGATATTTATGAACTCCGGCATATCGTTTTACAGTATGTATATTTCAAGTACAAGGAACCATAGTGCCCATAGGCTTTTGCGAAATCATGCAAAATACTTCTTCTCTTACAGATTGTATGTAACACTGTTGATGATTGGTCACGTTAGTGCTATGGAAGTGGTTCCATATTGGTGCATGTTTATCATGTTTGGGGTCCAATGTCTGAAATGGGCCATTTTATAAAAGCATGAAATGTTTCTGTCTCTACAGATTTTATGTTACAGTGAGGGTTCATGGTCAGAAATGGGCCATATGTGCTGTTGTACAAAATTATGCAATATGGTCCCGTTTACTTCATAATACTCTCCATCCTTGCAAGGAACCACAGTGTCCTTGGGCTCTTGTTGATTCCTTTGCTGAAGGCAGGCAAGGAATCCATGGGATGGTGATGTCGTGTGTGTGTGTGCGTATGTGCGTGTGTATGTGACGCCTTGTTTGTAAACACGGTATCTCAAGAAGTGTAACCATGACTGATCTCATACTTGGTGTGTGGGTTGGCCATACTGAGTAGATGATCCCTATTGTTTTTGGTGGAGGTCAAACATCATTTGAGGTCACCAGAGGTCAAAATGCGAAAACGTTGTAAACATGATATTTCAAGAATGATAACTGTGACTGATGTCATACTTAGTGTATGGGTTGGTCATATTAAGTAGATGATCCTTATTGTTTTTGGTGTAGGTCGAAGGTCATTTGAGGTCACCAGAGATGAAACTGTGAAAACATTGTAAACACGATATCTCCAGAAGAGTAACTGTGACTGATGTCATACTTGGTGTGTGGGTTGGTCACACTGAGTAGATGATCCTTATTGTTTTTGGTTGAGGTCAAATGTCATTTGAGGTCACCAGAGGTCAAAATGCAAAAACCTTGTAAACACGATACCTCAAGAACGGTAACTGTGACTGATGTCATACGTGGTGTATGGGTTGGACATATTAAGAAGATGCTTGTCGTTAAGAAGATCCCTATCGTTTTTGGTCGAGGTAAGAGGTCATTTGAGGTCACCAGAGATGAAACTGAAAACCTTGTAAACACGGTATCTCAAAAACGGTAACTGTGACTGATGTCATATGTAGTGTGTGGGTTGGTCATATTGAGTAGATGATCTCTATTGTGTTTGGTCATGGTCAAATGTCATTTGAGGTTACCAGAGGTCAAACTGTAAAATCCTTGTAAACACAGTATCTCCAGAAGGGTAACTGTGACTGATGTCATACTTAATGTGTGGGTTGGTCATATTGAGTAGATGATTCCTATTGTTTTTTATTGAGGTCAAAGGTCATTGGAGGTCACCCGATGTTTAACTGTTAAAACCTTGTAAAGACAATATCTCCAGAAGGGTAACTGTGACTGATGTCATACTTGGTGTGCAGGTTGTTCATATGGAGTAGATGATCTCTATTGTTTTTGGTTGAGGTCAAAGGTCACTTGAGGTCACCAGAGATCAAACTGTAAACACAATATCTCTAGGAATTTACCCTTGACTGATGTCATACTTGATGTATGGATTGTATATACTGAGTAGAAGAATCCTTTTGTTTTTGGTGAAGGTCAAAGGTCATTTGAGGTCACCTGAGGTCAAACTGAAAACCTTGTAAACACATTGTCTCCAGAAGGGTGATGATGACTGATGTCATACTTGATATGTGGGTTGGCCATACTGGGTAGGTGATCCCTATTGCTTTTGGTGAAAGTCAAATGTTATTTGAGGACACCAAAAATAGTTCATTTGGGGTTAAAAGGCTCATTAATGTGGTGTTTCAAGCGCAATAATTGTAGTTGATCTCATACTTGTCATGTGGGTAGTTCATGTTTGATATAATATAACCATGTTGCAAGGAATCACAAAGCCTTTTGGCTTTCTGGTTAATTCCTTGCCAAAGGCAGACAAGGAATCTATGCGGTCATGATGGTGTGTGTGTACGTGATGCCTTGTCCTATAAACATGGTATCGACGGGAAAGGTACTGGAATTTCAAAGTTGATTTGGTTGTTGTCCATTTTAAGTAAATGATGCTGTTGTTTTTCATGGAGGTCAAGGGTCATTTAAGGTCAACTGAAGTTATCATCTGAAAATCTATGAAGGAAGATATCTCAGCAACTGAATATTGTTGGAGCTTTAAATGGTTAACATACTAGGTAACTCTTAAGGATCTTTGCCATTTTTTTATGGTGATCGAAGGTCATGTGTGGTACATGGAGGTCATAGTTTGAAAACCTTTCAGACAGGGTATCTCAGTAAGGGAATTGAATGTTGCTGAATCTTCAAGCTGTTAATATTGGTAGACCTTGATGAGCAGATGAGCCAGTGCCATTTCTTATGGACCAAGATTGAAGGTCATTTTGAAGTCAGTCAAGATTATAGTTTATAAACTTGTAGACATGGTATCCCACAAAAAGTAAGGTGTTTGAACTTCAAAACTGGTATGTATTGTCCTTTGTTTCCTATGAATATTGGCAAGGAATCTCAAAATCATTCGACTACTGGTTTATTTACATGGATTACATCAAGGCAATCAAGGCAATAATTATGTGGTAGGCTGCATCGCCTAAATGTAAGAACAAGCATGCCACCACGCTTTTTGGTTCCTTGCGTCAGCAAAGGAACCTATGCAGTCAGGTTGGCGTGTGTGTGTGCGTGCGTGTGTGTGCATCTGTGACACTTGCTTAGGTACGCTCTTACTCAATAGGGGAAAATCAGATGAAAGTCAAACTTGGTATGTAGGTTTGCCATATTGAGAAGGTGTCCCCTATTGTTTTGGTGGAGGTCAAAGGTCATGTGGGGGAACTGGGGGCCAAAGTCTGTTTTGCTTGGGTACGCTGTATCTCAATAGGGGAAAGTCAGATGAAAGTCAAACTTGGTACAGTACAGCTCAGAATAAAACGGACGTTAGTAGCGTTAAACGTTAGAAATTTTGCGTTAGAAAATAAAATTCCTTCTGATACGAGTCTAACGTTAGTAACGATCACGATAGTTTCGTTACTATCGTTAGAGGGTTGCTCTACTGCTAGTAACTGCTACAATCTTGGACAAAATTGTTGGGACACTTTGTCGTATGTTGCAAATATAATACTGAATTTTAGGTGACAGGATAACATGAAACCCCGCGCCCCTTTCCAATGTTGCGCTATAGAAGTGAATGTACCCTTTGAACAGCAATCCTACAGCCAACATTGAACGGGGGCGCGGGGTGTCCCAAGGTTTTTTGTCCAAGATTGTCTGAGTTTTTTGGGAGCAATTTTGGAGCGAAATTTCGAAAGAAAATTGAACATTTTTGGACAAGGTGCATTATAAAAAAATAGTCATCGGGGCCTATGGGTCTTGGGATTTTCACATGAAAGTATTCTGAATTTCGACTATGAACGAAACAAGTTTAATCTTAATTTGGGGTTTATTTGTACATATTTTTGTTGAAAAGTAGTGATCATAAATGAACAGATTGTTTCATGGTATTGTATATGCGGACAGAATTAGTTGCGATTAGAAATAACATTTATGGGGAGCTGTTGCATTGCGTTGCAACAGGAATGTTACTGCAATTGTCGAATGCTGGTAGGAATCCCAGTTATAATGTATTCTGAAGTAGCCCCACGTTCTACCAAAATGCGTTAAAGTCAGAAGTGTAGATTCAGCTTAATATTAAAATAATGGTAGAACGTTAGTAAAGGCTGGTTTTTTTACATTTTGGGCCGCTAAATCAAGAGTTGTGACTGCAATTTTTACATTGCATGCAGCTGGTAACGTAAGTAATTTCCAGACTTGTAATCTACGCAATTTTCCCACGGGTTGCTTAAATTTTCCTGTCAAAACATTTGGTAGAACGTGGGTTTCCTGAACCTATACTGTCGGACTCTGTTGTTAGGAATAAGTCAGCTTGGATGGGGAGGCCGGGGTTCGATTCACGGTATGACCATAGTGTTTTTCACTGCTCAACTATCCACTTATAAAATAAAATCTCTGTCAACTTCTCATTTTTCATTCATTCATATATACGTAAGATAATATATATATGCATATTGATATAATGATACAGCTCTAACAACAAATATGTACTATGAAGTACGTTGAAACTTCTTAAAATGACTTACATATTACAGTGCACCATGTATGGTACAATGGAATGGGTGCCACAATGTCACTGTTAGGTGAATATGAGCAAACGTCACATTTATTAAATTTGCATTTTAGGGGTTTATTTTGTATAATGATAGTACACTTTTTTACCCAGATTAACCTCCAAGTCAGTCCTTATAATCATTAAGCGTAGTTACTTTAATACCAGACACTGTGAACAATTTGAATAAATAACACATTTACATCGATCTTCTTCAACGGACCACTAACATGTTAGTTTTTTGGGTGGGGTTTGTTTTTGTTTTTGTTTTTGTTTGTTTTTTCTCTTCGGTACCTGTCTCATTATCAGAAGTTTGAGCCGAAAGTACGTCATTTGTATCATACAAAATGTTTTAAAGTAGTTTCCTGGTCGACAAGATGCATTGGAGTTATGATGGTACCTCCCAAATGACTGCATTTTATTTAGCGCATTAAGAGCAAATACATGGATTTGACTGACTTATTTCTTCCTTTCCTCCGTAATAACATTGACAACATTCACACAATAATATTATTACAGTAAACCAACTTCACTATAGGCCCCAAACATGCCGAACATGCACTCCTGATGTTTCTTGTTGCAAGGAATATTACCCCCCATTTTACCTTTTAACTTGTTTCAAATTGATGATTTTTCCTGTGCCCCGCGCATGCTTCTAACCCCTCGAAATTCTCAGACAATCTTGGACAAAATTGTTGGGACACTTTGTCGTATGTTGCAAATATAATACTGAATTTTAGGTGACAGGATAACATGAAACCCCGCGCCCCTTTCCAATGTTGCGCTATAGAAGTGAATGTACCCTTTGAACAGCAATCCTACAGCCAACATTGAACCGGGGCGCGGGGTGTCCAAAGGTTTTTTGTCCAAGATTGTAGGATCGTTAATTGCAGTAAACTTCTGCTCTTCCTAACGCTGGTAGCGTTAACTGCGTTACACCGACTTAAATTTTGTAACGTCGACGTAAGCTTTGGTTTGTACACTTGATAGCGCCTGCAGTGTCTTCGTGCCGAGAGCTTGCATTCTACGATGTGATGGTTTACGGCCATCATTTTGCACGCACGTGTCCAAAGGTGTAACAGGTGAAAATCTTTCTTTTTCAATTGGTCAGCGGTCAGTAAACGTCTTTCTACAGAAGCTGCCCGTTGTCACTGAATTAGTGCATAGTGTAAAACCTAATACAAATTTAATCAAATCCTCTCATATTGAAGAATTTTGAAATACCAACGTAATTTTGCGTACTAGGGATGGGCTATTTAACAGAAATAGATGTTAAAAATTTCGTGATTGGATCGACGTTAACCAGCCAATCAGAGCTCGCGACACGCTCAATGCAATTTTTGTGTGTAGAAATTCTCACACACACTTAAGTCAATGGACTTCCCCCATTGAGTTTGTGTTATGATCACGCAAGTATCAGTTGAACGTTGGTACGGCAGCGAAGCAACGATGTTTGGATGAAAATATTTTATACTACAGATTTTTTAAATAAAGTTGATGGCCCGTGTATTTTGTCTTCCTATGAATAAGGTTCTTTGCAGGTCTACATAAGAGTGTCATGAAAATATATCATGTGAGCCTCTTTGTTTTCACTGGCTCTGAGGTCAAATACCGTACTAGTGTTCTGTTACTACTGTAGTTCATGTTAAAATTAAGACAATCTGGCAAATACAAGGAGCATTTTTTGAACTGATGAAAAGGGAGGTGTACAAGAGTTGGGGGAAGGTAGAGGTGAGAAGATTCACCGAAATAAACAAGAAAAATATACCCTTTAAAAGTAGGAATATTTGGTAATATAGTCAATCCAGCTATGGCACCAAATATTGCACCAATTTGCATCCAACCCCTCCCCCTGGCATGATCAAAATTTTCCGAAGGGGAGGGGTACCACTTAGACCCTCCACCAGGTCGTCGATTTGTCTACCAGCTAAGAGACAAGTACCCGGACAAAATTTCGACCTGCTGAGAACGCTGCTTTATCCTTGCTGAATTTTTCAGTGTCTCTGTTTATCAAGGAATGCTTTAATAATTAAACTTGTCATGCCATTGAAATTATCTGTCAGCCTCTATCGTGCCATTTAGTGATTAAAACTTTGAAAATTCAAGGGAAAAATGAGAATTGGTGGGGTGGTAGTGAACATCTTTTTTATTTATGTATTGTAGAAAATCACATAACTGTCATCATTATATTTAGGTATTTTATTGATTGTGTTTCTTCCTCTATTTAATCATCAATGTAGATAAAGCTGGTATACCCACCTTGCATTACTTCCGTTAACAATGTTTTGGTTTTGTCTTCTTTGAATTATCGAAGAACCATTTTACCATATATCTCCTTCCACATCAAGAAATCAGTGAGTTTTTGATTCCTTGCCGAAGGCAGAGGAATCTATGCGATGGTGATGTCCTGTGTGTGTGTGTATGTATGTACATGTGTGTGTGTGACGCCTGCTTGTAAACACAATATCTAAAGAAGCGTAACTCTGAGTGATCTCATACTTGGCATGTAGATTGCCCATATTGAGTAGATGATCCCTATTGTTTTTGGTGGAGGTCAAAGGTCATTTGTGGTCACTAGAGGTCAAAAGGTAAATACCTTGAAAATTGCTTGTAAACATGATATCTCCAGAATCGTAACTCTGAGTGATCTCATACTTGGCATGAAGGTTGCCCTTATTGAGTAGATGATTCCTATTGTTTTTGGTGGAGGTCAAAGGTCATTTGGGGTCAACAGGGGTCAAATTGTGAAAACCTTGTAAACACGATATCTCAAGAAAGAAAGCTTGTAGAAATCTCATGTTTAGTATGTAGTTGCACCATGTTGAGTAAAGGAACCCTATCGTTTTCAGTGGAGATTAAAGGTCATTTGGGGTCAACAGGGGTCAAATTGTGAAAACCATGTAAACACGATATCTCAAGAAGAGAAGCTTGAGCAGATGTCATATGAAGTGAGTAGGTGTATCTTATTGAGTACAAGGGTCACCAGAGGTCAAAAGGTAAATACCTTGAAAATTGCTTGTAAACACGATATCCCCAGAACGGTAAATGTGAGAGATCTCATAGTTAGCGTGTGGATTGCCCATATCGAGTAGATGATCCATATTTTTTTTGGCAGAGGTGAAAGGTCATTTGGGGTCATGGGAGGTCAAAATGTGAAAAACTTGAATCTACAATATTTAAAGAACGGTCCTTCTAGTGAATTTTATACTTGTAATGTAGAATCCTCTTGTTGATTTGAGAACTTCTTTTAGGACATACCAACGTAGTCTCTTCAATAACCATAAAGAAAAGATGAAGCCAACATTAAATTTGGTATCAAAGATTATTATTTGGCAAACCTGCCACTGTCCTCATAAGGACATGTGAGCATTCATGAATTGTAAATTGGAATTGATTAAATATACCACGGGTTATTAGCTTTATAAAAAGAACTAAATTACTGATCATTTGGATCAAATACCCTTGAGCGTGCATGAACTGTGATTGCTTAATTGAATGAATCAAATTGTAACTGACCCCCCTCTGTTCAAATTGGTCACTGTTATCTGACATAATTTATCACAGTTGACTGCCAGTAGAAACCACAATGTCCAGAATAAATCATACAGTCTGTTGAGCCAGGTGCTCAATGGACTTAACCATTTACTGTATAAACAGTGTCTCTGTTTAGCCCTTAAAGGGAAAGAGGGCGTTTGTTTTACAGAAAACAACCATATTTTTAAAACCATTATTTGTGGACATAGAATGATAGATTATTCAAAATAACGAATTACAGTAGCCTTATTTTCAAGGAATAAGATTCTCACAGATCAGAAATTTAGCTATTTGTTGCTCAACAATAATTTGTTCACCCAAACTTTTTAAAATTCAAATGATGCATCCGTTACTCATCACATGCATAATGTTTTGAGGAGATGAAGCTTTGACAGATATATATTGATGAGATTGAATGGTTTAACAATGGTTAAGGCGAATTTCTTTGTATGCCATGTTGGTGTATTCTAAACGCCCTATTTCACTTTACAGTAGTTCAGCTAAGCTTTAAACAAATGACTACTGTGTATCAAACCAGGGAAACTTGTACTGTGTGTTGTGTCTTTAAGTAGACTAAAGGCAAAATTGCAAGTCATGCTAGATTCTTGTGTAATAGGAATATCAGTGTTTGCTAATTTTCAAGGACCTCATAGCCATTGGGAAGGGCATCATGCCAAAAAATCAAATATGAAAGAGCTGCCACCAATAGCTGTAACTCGACAAAATAAAGTGCTATAATTTTGATTAAATAAACATGTTTACCTTTTTATCAAGTTATTAGACACGACAAAATATAATTTGTTCCCCTGCAGCATCATATCCGTTTGGGAGTTTTCTCATGTTTGTGTAGGTCAAAGGTTATTTGGGGTGACAAAAGGTCAAAACCTTGTATGCATGATATTTTAAGGGTGATAAATAAGAGGGATCTTATACTTAGTTTGTGAATTGTTCATATTTAGCATGTTGATGGCCATATAGGGTAGGTGATCCCTATTGTTTTAAGTGGAGGTGAAAGGTCATTTTAGGTCACGAGATTTCAAAAGGTTTTGACCTTACTAAGATGGTATCTCAAGTAGGATAACTGTGTGGGATCTCATGCTTGTCATGTGGGCGATTCATGTTTGTTACAATATATATCATGAGGCAAGGAATCACTAAGCTTTCTAGTTAGAGAGTAAGATAGAGACAGTATGGTTCTACTCCATACCAGTGTTCGCATTAAGGTACAGAAATGCGTGACTGCTGTCGCTGTTCTCAAAATATCTCCCAAAATAATATGCAAGGGGGAATCCCTCTATTTTTTTAATGAAACAATTAAATATTATAAAATTCCCTTCTTCATCCTGCAAATTCCCAAAAAAATTATGGAAAGGGGCATCTTCCCCACACTTAAATTCTTGGTGCTAACACTGCTCCATATCACTCTGAAAGATAATAAAAGGCTGAACAACACACAAGATATGTGTTTGAAATATAAACCCATCGACTAGAAGGATCAAAATTAGTTTGATGGCTTTGACAATTGATCAAACTGGGTTGATGGCTGAATGGCAGTCATATTTAAACCAAAATGCAATGTAAAGGATAATTTTGGAGCCTGTTACCAACAATCTGATCCTTCTAGTTTCGGCATTATTTAGTAGTTATGCATGGTGTAGCAGCTCATGACCTCGCCTGCCATGTTAGAATAAACATAGCAGCCATTATTGGCTCATCAGGATGGGTTCGCCATGGCTCATTGCACGAACAGTGAATTTGAACAAAGCAACACAATGGATTAGAATGAGATGTTAGAGATAACAAGTAGGCCCATGAAAATGAATTGCAAACTGGAATGTCCCTTGTTTCCTTCCAAGTGAAACTTTACACCTTCCAAGAGTAGTAGACTATATATACAACATTTCACCATAGCACACATCATGCACTAGGCCATAAATAGCTGATACAGTTGTTCAGTTTTAACTATTACTGTGTCTACAGCCTAGGCTACTTTTTATACAGTGGCTGGGTTAAACTACGAAGCTGGCCTAACTCACGGGCATTTTCATATCTAATGATTACGAACGTTCATGTTATTTGGTGCATACATAACCGGCTAGACTTACAGCCGTACGCACTAATTATCGTTAAAACTGCCTAGGCCTAGCCTATGGCCTAGCCTGATTACTACTTGATTCTAAATAATGTTACTGCAGCAATCACTAAACCATCTCGGAGTTTTACGATGGGCTTTCCACACTGCCTGAAATTAAATTGATTCTGTAGAAAATACAGTACGAAAACCTTACTACTTCTGCTACTATACTGTACGGAAAATCTGCACAATTCCCATGTGGTGAACTGAGCGAGTGATGTATAGCAGGCTTGCTGCTGCATATGCTGGCTCTATACACTGGACACGCAGTATAGTACACCGCACAATAACGCTGCTATCGCAAGTAACGTTAACAAAGTTTCTATGTACTGTTTTCTGTATATGTCAAAAAGCCGATGCAGTTGTTGACCATTTTTTCTTCTAACACAAGTAACGATGGAATCGTTACTTGAAGTGAAGATTGCAGGTGCGGAGAGGCCTAACGCTGGTAACGATACTCGTTGGTAACGAAAGTATTGATAATTGCGTTACCATAGGTTCAATGGTAACGAAGCTATCGTTAGCAAGCAGAATTTTCTAACGCTTAACGCTACTAACGTCCGTTTTATTCTGAGCTGTACTGTATGTAGGTTTTCCATATTGAGAAGGTGTGCCCTATTGTTTTTGGTGGAGGTCAAAGGTCATCTGGAGGAACTGGGGGCAAAAGTCTGTTTTGCTTCGGTACACTGTATCTCAATAGGGGAAAGTCAGATAAAAGTCAAACTTGGTGTGTAGGTTTGCCATATTGAGAAGGTGTGCCCTATCGTTTTTGGTGGAGGTCAAAGGTCATCTGGGAGAACTGGGGGCAAAAGTCTGAAAACCTTGTTATGCTATAGATGCTCATATATTCCATCAGTCCCCCTCCAGTGCATCATGGAAGCACTGCTTGAGTCTGCAGTTTCTTGATCAAATGAAAAAGCTGCAGTGCTGTTTGCAGTACTGTAGGTTTTGACAAGTTTTGGCTGGATCAGTTTACCTCTTCGTGCCTGAGTGTTAATGTGTTCATTCATGTAAATGTCTTTTCAATTAGTGAGGTTGGCAGGTACCAATAGCCGTGTTCCCATTTGAGTGAGCGCAGTGGATCAAGATCTACCGCGCTAGATCAAACTCTAATGGGAACGCGGATCAACAACGCTCACTCAAGATCAAGATCCACCGATTTTGATGCACCCATCGGGGTAGATCAGATCGACCGCTCTGGATCAAAGTTCGTAATGGGAACACATCGGTAGATCAAGTGACCCTGGATCTCCGGTTTATTCCTTCCCGGCATGCATTTGCTTTCCGGTGGCAAACGTGGGTAATTAGTTCTAACTTAAGCCTCGCTGGGCACGTCGCTAGTAGGGCAAGTGTATACACCATAGTGCAGTAGTGTAGTGTACATGTACAGCGCACATTTTCTGCCTGTATTTCGCTACTGATTGACCGAGAAGGGGCTAAGTTACTGCAATTCTGGTAATGGTACTAATTTAGAATCGGTAGCAATTGGACAAGGTATCAGGTATAATTAAAAGAACTAGCGAGCACGTTCATATGGTACAGATTTTAAAGTTGCGCCCTGATAATTTATAAGAAATTTGGTCTGTTCGTTGACTTATTTTTGGTATGTTGCTTTTTTAAACAATTTCTTCTTACATCTGCTCTGTTATCGATAAATTGAACCCCTGATATAAAGTGTATATAAACTGCCGAATGGCATTTTAGTGCAACAAGAGCAACATTCGTCAAGTGGTCAACTGCCTTCGATGTAATAAACTCTTAACTGAGATAGAAGCACTAGCAAACTTGCCAAACCAGCAATGTTTACCTCCATATTAAAAAACAAATGACGTTCTTGACATGTGTTAATACCTCACGCTCCTCAGTACGTAGTGGAAGTGGGAACAAAGTTAGTGCAAAGCTGCAAAATTATGATATGACCAATACTATGCTGCTGTTGTAGTGTGCATGCAGTTAGCAACACGCGCACATGTACATTTTTGTGATACAGTGCTAGTGTGCGATATCCGACTTGTAAACGTTGGTGACCTTTTCGTGCTTACGCAATGTGTTCATATAACATGTTGATCTACCGCGCTCACTCAAATGGGAACGCGGTTCTGGATCAAGTTATTCGACACCACTCGATGCAATAAAACCATGATCCACCGCGCTCACTCAAATGGGAACACGGCTAATGAAAGAAAATAAGTCATTTGGTGTTCTTATCAGTTTAAACTAGACCCCAGAGTTCCCTCCAGGGTATGCTATCAGTTTGGTGGACTTTCAAGGGGCATAGATGAGATAAGCCTTATTGCAATTTGCAGAGCCCCTACCTTAAATGAGAGATTCACAGCTGTTTGTGTTTTGTAAAATGAATGGGATATTGCTGTATATTGCAGAAATCAACATCCACAATTCATTGCATGAATTGAAATGGCCTTTTTTGATATTTATGAACTCAGGCATATCGTTTTACAGTATGTATATTTCAAGCACAAGGAACCATAGTGCTCATATATGCTGTTGTGAAATCATGCAAAACACTTCTTCTCTTACAGATTGTATGTAACACTGTTGATGGTTGGTCACATTAGTGCTATGGAAGTGGTTCCATGTTTATCATGTTTGGGGTCCAGTGTCTGAAATGGGCCATTTTATAAAAGCATGAAATATGTGTCTGTCTCTATAGATTTTATGTTACAGTGAGGGTTCATGGTCAGAAATGGGCCATATGGGCTATTGTACAAAATAATGCCATATGCTCCCTTTTACTTCAGAATTTACATTATACACTCCATATGTGCAAGGAACCACAGTGTCCTTGGGCTCTTCTTTGTGTAGGGGATTTACAAGGGTAATGCGTTGATAACGCAGGAAAAACCACAATTCATTCATGCCTTTACGCAGTTAAAAGGTGACAGATAACATTTGAAAGTCTAACATTGAGGTAAAAAAAATTGAAATGCTTTGAGTCAAGTAGTGCAGGAAATCTGTGTAAACAATCAGTAGAATTTTGCTCTGATTTAACAGACAGCTGTTCATTTAAATGTTTAAACGCATAAATGTGACTGTACGGTAGTAATGATTATTCATCCTTTCATCCAAGTAATCAGTGATGTTGATTCATTCTAGTAACCTTTGATGATGGTTCACCCTCATAACCAGTGGTAATGATTCACCTTAGTAACTAGCGATAATGATACCTTGTGGTAACCAGCAATGACGATTCATCCTAGTAATGCTCCAGTCACACTATAGCAAATCGCGTACTGCGACTGCTTGCAACTGGGTCATTTTGAAAGTGTTTGCTACATCTCCGCACGGACTGCGTCGAGTTGCATTGAGTTTGCAAGTTTCTTCATGTGCTCTGGTGCACACCGGAGCACATGAAGCAACTGCTTACAACAAGAAATACCTTGCAACTGGTTGCAGTCTATTCGCCGATGTGCTGCAAACAATGCTGTGATCTACTGTGCTTATCACGGAACATTCCCAACACGACCTGCGTCTAAACTAGCAACTATACAACAGACTTCAACAATCTCATACTGTACGGCGCCATGCTGCGTCATACGCTGCTGTACTGCGAACTTTCGCCCACAAGCACAGTACAGAGAACATCTTTTACCTCCCTAAAAACTGGTCCAAACGCCGCTTGCGTGTGAATGTGATGCAAACGTACTGCGAACATGAGCAACACGACACAGCAGCTACAGTACTGCAAACTAGTGGTCGCCCGATCCCCCCAACGTATTCTCTACCACGCCTGATTGAAACCATCTGCAAACAATTAAGTCTCAACACGTTTGCAGCACGATGCAGCACTGTGACTGCACACACAGATTTCAACTATTCATACAACAGCCACCACACGTCACGTTTTTACACACTTATGGATATGTCTGACTGCAAACATGCGCCGATAGTAGCCTAGAAACCTTTGTTCTCTCTGCTAGGGCACTTTCTGACAGAATTCACCATTGGCAGATTATATATTGTACAATCAATCTGTTAATGAGGTATCCATGCTTACACCATTGTGGCATCTGATACAGTGTAAGGTATTGTCACCCTGTCATCTGGTGCAGTGTAACATATTGTCACCATGTTATCTTTTTTCTTTGTTTCAGATTAATGAGCTCCAGTCCAAGGAGAGACAAGATGTACTAAATTCTGTGAGTACAGTGTCAAAAATTGAGTTTCTTTTATATATGTATTCAGGAAATAGGTACTGTATTCCTACGTAGCCACAGACTGAGATTATTATTCTATCCAAGTTGTAATATTGGCCCTTCCAGGGTTTGTTTACTAGTGATTTCCTTCGCAACTTCCTGGGTAACATTTTGAATTGTTGTAAAGAAATGATATTAATTTGAGATATAATTGTTTAGGGTCTCTTGCAGATGAATGATTTGTGGGGTATTTTTGATACTTTTATATTGGACTGTTCCTTCTCTGAATAGGAGGTAGCTACAGTACTAAGGGTGTACAGTATTCAGAGAGCAAAACAACTTGTGACGTCGAACCACATATTTCTGGGACTGAAACCCGCTAACTTTGTTTGAACACAGGAGCTGAACTCCTGCTTGTGCTATCTATGAATAACTCCTAACACTGTTGCTGCATTGCACCAGCATTTGCTTCATGTTTGGATGGATTAATGTGTGAAAACAGCTACAAAAGGGTGGCAGAGCAGCACGATGGTATTAAAGGGGCTCATTGAATTGATATCAGGAAAGATTGCGTGATTTTGAAGTATACAAACACATGACAATACTCACAATTAGCATAATTAATCAAGTTTCACATCCAATAGTTATATGAAAACTGTCAATTTTTTTTGAATTTTTGACCGTTACGTGCTCTGATTGTGTGCATCTGAATGTACTAATGTGAAAATGTCTGGTCACAAAGTTTCAAAAACCAAATTTAATCTTTGGTTACTCACTCATTACTGTTCCAACGTATGTAAAACTTTGGGATCCTTTTAGTTTGACTGTTTGTCATTAGTATGTGAAGGAAACTTGACCGGTTTAGAAAAATTGAGTGAATTTCACAAAACAACTCAATGAGCCTCTTTAAGGGCTTCATCACAAAACTAACCTGAGGGAGTCGGAGTTGGGCCATTGCTACCCATTGCAATGAGCACAGCAACCAGACAGTAATGAGTCACGCTCCAGTGCACACAGTTCCTGGCTTCCTGGAGGTCATGAACAGTTGTATGCGCAGGATTAGGAGACCACAAACTAAGTCTTGCAAACGTGAATACACACTGTCCAGCCTGATTTTTACACTAAAGAATTTCACACAATGAGTTTCCTGGAGGAATACAAAAGTCTGATAGAAATTGGAAATAGCAAGTTCAAGCCGTTGATACTCTATAGTCGGAGCTTACTACACTGGCACAGCATACACAGTAAAATCACACTTAGACCTGCCGACATTACAACACAAGGTGCTTTCAAAATCTCATTTTAACGCAAGCTTCACAACAATTGCTCTCAAAAATCCTTTACCTCTATTCACTATAATGTATGAAAAATAAATTCAGAAAAATGTGTCCCTGTGTCTTCATTTTGTTGTTCATTTACTCTTACTTTTGAGAGGACTTCCAGAGTATGTTTGTTGGTGGAATATGAGTACAGCTGTAATATGCTATAGTGTATACTAGGCCAGGCTTACATGTGCAGGTTGGAAAAAAATTGGAAAGCCGGGAGGCTCCTCCCCCGGAAATGTTACATCTCGCACAAAACCCGCACGACATTGAAAGCAAAAAATATGATCGCACTAAAAAGAAAAAGAAACGGAAAACTATCACTTCTACCCTATGAAATTCTGCAAAGACCTAAAGAATTGAAAAACCCCTTTTACAGCTTTTGCAAATGTTTTTCACCCACTGTTATTTCAGTCGACGATCATTCCAAGTCTATCACAACACCTACGCCATTCAGTACATAGCTGGCAAAGAGCCTGCAACAGTATGTACTTCCAACAGAACTGTGCAATGTTAACATGACAGATGTGCGTGGTTGGCCTGGAAGCGGGAGAACACTGCACAGAATCAGAACTTATGTGTGGATGGGCTTAAAACTGGGAGTGAAAACCGTATTTAGCTATTTTTTTCCGTCCTGGCTCTAATTGTTGTTTCTTTTTGGCAAGAATTACAAGGGAAAGGGTAGTTTAATTTTTCTACTAAATGTTTGTTTCCAATTTGTAATAACAAGTTGAAAGAGTGCATGTAATCCACTCATCTTTTTGTTCTCATTTACGTAATATGTGACGGAAAGTACATATATAATAGTCATGTCGGCCGTCCAACTGTTAATATGGGTATTCGGTATTTTGGAATGTTCTTCGTCCTCTCGCTTAGCTTTTTCTTTTTACATCTTATGAATATTGTGACTTAATTTTAATCTTTCATTGTCGCCATTTTTTCTGCTCACTGAAATGCTAACTGGTGTGATATACCTAGCAACTTATGCAATTTTTGTGTATCCAACTTGAAGCACTCGGCTTGGAATTTTCTGTGACCCCCCAGTCACAGACTATTCCATAACTATGTGTACCAGGTGTATCGGTATACAAGGAGAGGCCACAGCAGTGTAGCAAACTACATGATAAACAAACAGTAAACTTGTGAATGTCAGCAACCTAAAAGACACCAAGATACGTAAATTATGTTGGAATTTAAGGCAGCGTACAACGTGAGCAACATGCGCAGTGCATGTGGTGAAGAACCACGACCCCCTTAAGTTTTGTAAATGTATCTTCAAATATAAGCATACCGCTCTCTGACTTTTATTTCCGGGTTTATCTTCAAACATATGCCTGTTTGCATACCTGGTTGAGATCATGCACGTGTTTTCTTATGGTTACGTTCGAAGTAACTGGTTAATAATTCATTTTGCATTATTCAACAAATAGCTGGTCATCACTTGTTAGTCTCAGTTCTGCAAAAAATCTTTACTGTCCTTTATTTCTCTCCTATGTTTCCATTTAGAGAACACGCTTGAAAACTTTCAAAGCTGACAGTGAATATATAAAGACGATATGACTTGAAAATTGGGCGAAAGCATTAACGTATAACTGATTGATATGAAATCATACATTTGAAATTCCACCCCCTCCCTCATCATGTTCACCATTTCAAATTATCAAAGGATGTAGGCCTACTGTACCTCAGGAACAGTAAAATATAAAATAATTCAACTTCCCTTTCAATTCATATTTTCTTTTAGGATAGAGAAAACTTTCACCTGAGTATAAACTACGTTATAGACTAAGGAAAAAGCTGATTGATATAAAATACATTTTCATTTCAATTGGGTCCCCCATCCTCCAGCGCTACTCATCTGTTTTGCTGTATGAAGTATAACAATTGTTCAACTAATGACCCAGCTAATGCACATGTATGTATATAAATGAATTAAAATCCGGTGGTTGCTCGTCTTTCCTTGAACTTCCAAAGTGTTGTCTTTTATTAAATTATTTTATGTAGGGCTTATCAAGTACGGCAAAACAACCAGTTGTACTTGCAAATCCATACTTTGTTTTGCGATAGAAAAAAAAATCTCTACAAGTTTGACCTGGGTATAATTTATAAAATATAATGGACTGGAAATATGCAAAAAAAAAGGATGAACATACCGTTGATTAATGTAAAATCCATTTTCAATTTCCTTTGGACACCACCCCATCCTCTTGTATCCACTAATTTGTCCCTATTAATTTAATAACATTTGTTCAACTGTTAACTCAATCAAGTAACACAGAATCAAGCTAAAGACGGAAAAAACAAGTGTTTGTGATAAACTTTTGTCCGTTGACTCTTTTAATGATCTTTAATTTCTTCTTCCGAGTCATGGAGTTTCCTGATGAAACATGGTTCCTTTCAAGACATTGAATACGTTTACCCGTAATAAATACCACTGCACTTCTACAAACTGCCAAGTGACAGAAAGTAAAACTTAAGTTGGTGAACAGCTTGAAAATTTGACATGAGTTTTAGCAACTTCAGGTACGGTGCTCCGAATGTAGTTTTAATCCCCATCCTCCAAAGAAGCATCAAAGTAAATTTTGCACTTTACCCTCTCCACGGCCAAAGGTTTGAAAGAAAATTCACATTTGCTGTTTTGATTCAATGAAAATAACTGAGCAATGCCACAGACCCCATCAACAATATCATGGCACCCTTAAGGGGAGAATTGGCGCTCCACTTCCTTCTACCATAGTACCACAGTGGACACAGGTTGGGCCAAGTCCAGGGTAGCATATGGTGGGGCTACTCCATGAATCTTGCCAATAGTGATCTAGGAACCATTCACTGACATCCATGTACCAATATTCCATTTTCAATAGTACATAGTCGGGCCAAAGCCACAGTCGGGAAAATGGCAGTGACAACTCAAACTAATGTGGGCAACTCTCACATCGTTATATTTATGTTTATTTATATTATCGTACATACTTTATCTTGGTGAATGTTCCCGAGGAAAAAAAAAACCAAACCTGAAGAATAAAAAACCAACCCTTCTCCCACCCCCAAAAAAGCACTGGCTAGAATATGCGAAGAGTAATAATATTGCCACCACACCCGCTAGCCTGATTTTCTCCTCAGTTCAGACATTAATCACAACCATCGTCTCTTACAGCACAAACTGTCAAGGCAAATAGCCTACCTCCAAATATCGGATGTTTCAATGCAGCTATTTCACAACATCCTATCGTACATTAAACATAGGATGTAGGCTCACAATTGCTGTATAATCGAACGTGATAATTTTAGGTCTATGTACTGTACATGTGTATGCATACTTACAAGGCCCCCAGCAGATGCAGAGCACTCTATGTACGCGAAATGGCGGTAAAATGTTCGGTCTGTCCCGCTGGTGATCTTGTTGCAGACCAGTACGGTATGTACATGTACCATGGAGTGAAAACAGTCTAATAGGTAAAACTCTGAAACTAACAACAGGGAATTTTGAAAGATACGGCTAACAGCGAAAACGCTGAGATTTGATGACCCTGATTACACTGTTATAGACAGCGTACTCTTGTATGGCTCTTTGATTTACGAAGTCCATATAAGAATGTCAGTCTACAGTAACAGACACTGGCAGTTTCAAATGTTCTGTACAATCAAAAGAATTTGCCTTTGTGATCATCTATGAAAAGAATCTGGCAACTGTACCAAAGCTTACAGATTATCCATCAGTGCGCCATTGTAATTTTTAAACCACAGATCAGCTAAGGCAAAGTACTGCTCTTGTTTACAAACAATAGCTCCGCCTCTCTGCTAGTAACTCAGTGCTTATTAACTTCACGAAGGTTCGGTGGTCGTGTGCACTGAAGCGTGTGGGATATGCAGGCTGCGTAATGAGCAGTAGTGTGGAGCTGTGCCACCCTTCGATTCCCGCTGGTTAGATATGTGACGAACCCCTAAAGGAAAACCATTGTACAGCCTTCCAAATCGTCTTGATACTTCAAATGCAGTTTAGCAAACAAGAAGACACTATTATGTAGTCATACAAGTACAACACATAGAAAGTTTTAATACTTAAAATTTTTAGGCTCACTCACAAGTGGCAGTGTTATTAAGAAATTAGATGAATCGGGATATTTGTGCACCTCCACGAGTCACATAATATTGGGGGTGCTTGTGTTAAATCATAATTTTAGCAGGGAGGAGATTTGCCGGAAATTTTAATTACTGCTAATACTTTAAGACCCACCAAATCCGGTGAAGATAAGCTGTGTAATTGGCTCAAAGTTATGTCATTCGTTTATTGGGTGATTCCAGTTCAATATCATTCACCTAGCAATGTCATTTAAGTCAACTAATCCTTAGACAATAAGATTGCCCAGAACAATGCGTTGAATCCAGGTGTTTAGCCACCAACATTTTCAGAAGTTGGCACAAAACTTGAAACAACTGTGTAATTGACAAAAATGAAGACATTTGTCCATGCTGTTAACAAGTTATTGCATGCAAATGAACTGAAGAGCCAGAAGTCTAATATAGATGTGAAGTTTCCTGAAATAGACAGACATAGATTACTTGTTGTGTTTTGACATACAACTAGATGTTGTATGTCATATGTGGCACTGAGTGGCACCTTCGCACAAAAATATGTTTCTCTTGATGACTGGCAATGCTATTGCAGTACAGAAATCTCCTAACTCAAGATGTATCTGTAGCAGATGACAGATATCATATTGTGTTTACTTTCCAATCATCTTTAAAGTCCTATAGGAATCTCCTATAGTCCTTAAGTCCTATAGTGATCCACATGGATATATTAACCAGTTATTTTCAGACGTACTTAGGAAACCACATGTATGATCTCTACCATACTGTGATTGAAACAAGCATGGTAAAAAATAAACCCGGTAGTAAAAGCGGTATGCCAAAATGATATTTTGAAATGTTAAACAGTCTTGGTTCCTCAGTGTGTGCACTGTGTTTGTTGCTCACGTTGTACACCGCATTAAATTCCAATGCTTCTAGTTATGTACACGAAAGCTGCGTAGTTACTGGGCATACCGCGCACAAGTAAGTACTTAAGTAAAAAGAAAAAAGTTGTCAACAATGAAAGATTAAAATTAAGTAACAGAATTTAGAAGACATAAAAACAAAGGGAGAGAATGAGAAACATTCCATAATACCATATACCTCTCTGAATAAACAGTTGCAAGGCCGAGGTGGCCAATGATGCATGTTCTTTCCATCACGTAAAGGTAAATGAGAGTAACAAAGAGATGAGTGGATTACATGCACTTTTTCATCTCCTTACTACATATTGGAAACATGCTCGTTGGTAGACAAATAAAGACACTTTTCCTGTAATTCCTGCCAAAAGATAACTCATTGATGAAAGGCGGGCAAAAAAATGCGCTAAGTAAGGCTTTTACCAACAGTTTTGAGACCATTGGCCTGTGTTCTGCTTCCAAGCCAACCTCGCACACCTGTCATGTTAACGTTGCAAAGTTCTGTTGCAAGTTCATACTGTACAGGCTCTTTGCGTGGATATAGAAGTATGCACAAGATTGGCATAGTGTTCTGAGTTTTGAATGGTCGTTGAACGGAAATACATCCAGGGAAAACATTTTTGGAATCTATAAAAGGGATTTTTGGTTTCAATGATAAGAGAAACCTATGCATTCATGATGGGCGTGTGTGCGTGCGTGTGTGTGTGCGTGTGTATGTGACACTTTGCACCATACTTGGTGTGTGGGTTGGACATATTGAGTAGATGATCCCTATTGTTTTTGGTCGAGGTCAAAGGTCATTTGAGGTCACAAGAGGTCAAAATGCAATAATCTTGTAAACAGGATATCTCCAGAAGGGTAACTGTGACTGATGTCATACTGGGCGTGTGGGTTGGTCATATTGAGTAGATGATCCCTATTGTTTCTGGTCAAGGTCAAAGTTCATTTGAGGTCACCAAAAAAGGTCATTTTGGGTTAAAAGGCTTATTAATGTGGTGTTTCAAGAACAATACTTGTAGTTGATCTCATACTTGTCATGTGGGTAATTCATGTTCAAAGGTCATTTGAGGTCACCAAAAAAGGTCATTTGGGTTAAAAGGCTAATTAATGTGGTGTTTCAAGAACAATAACTGTAGTTGATCTCATATTTTTCATGTGAGTAATTCATGCTTGTTATAATATAACCATGTCGCAAGGAATCACAAAGCCTTTTGGCTGTCTGGTTTTTTTTTACAATCGTATTTTTCACTAATGCGCAGATTTCCTGCGAGACGCAAAACTTCCCGGGAAGGAACCTCCCTGCTTCCCGACTTTTTCCAGCACTGGTTAATGGTACCTCGAGGGTGTTGTGGGATTTTAGTCCAAGACCCCATGCATATCCTATGGCCCATTTTATGAAATTTTGTTTGAAATGCTGCTTCTGACACATGCTTTCATAGATTTATATTTAACTTAGACACATTGTTTCTTGGGTGGTAGTCCATGTGTGGTTATTAAAAGCTTTCAGTCCAAGCTCACATGTGGACCCTTCTCTATATGGACCCCATTTTATGAAATTGTGTGAAGTGTGTCATCTCCTTCTCTTGCACAATGTTAGTGGATTGTCATAGAAATACTCTGTTAGTGCTTCTCTTAATCCCTTCATGAATTTGTAATCTCTGGTTCTATGTGGACCCTAGGGCCCATTTTATGAAATCCTGCAAAGTGTTCCTGCTCCTTCTGTTAAAGTAACCCTTTAAGCCCTGTTCCCATTTGAGTGAGCGCAGTAGATCAAGATCTACCGCGCTAGATCAAACTCTAATGGGAACGCGGATCAACAATGCTCACTCAAGATCAAGATCCACCGATTTTGATGCACCCATCGGGGTAGATCAGATCGACCGCTCTGGATCAAAGTTCGTAATGGGAACACATCGGTAGATCAAGTGATCCTGGATCTCTGGTTTATTCCTTCCCGGCATGCATTTGCTTTCCGGTGGCAAACGTGGGTAATTAGTTCTAACTTAAGCCTCGCTGGGCACGTCGCTAGTAGGGCAAGTGTATACACCATAGTGCAGTAGTGTAGTGTACATGTACAGCGCACATTTTCTGCCTGTATTTCGCTACTGATTGACCGAGAAGGGGCTAAGTTACTGCAATTCTGGTAATGGTACTAATTTAGAATCGGTAGCAATCGGACAAGGTATCAGGTATAATTAAAAGAACTAGCGAGCACGTTCATATGGTACGGATTTTAAAGTTGCGCCCTGATAATTTATAAGAAATTTGGTCTGTTCGTTGACTTATTTTCGGTATGTTGCTTTTTAAAACAATTTCTTCTTACATCTGCTCTGTTACCGATAAATTGAACCCCTGATATAAAGTGTATATAAACTGCCGAATGGCATTTTAGTGCAACAAGAGCAACATTCGTCAAGTGGTCAACTGCCTTCGATTTAATAAACTCTTAACTGAGATAGAAGCACTAGCAAACTTGCCAAACCAGCAATGTTTACCTCCATATTAAAAAACAAATGACGTTCTTGACATGTGTTAATACCTCACGCTCCTCAGTACGTCGTGGAAGTGGGAACAAAGTTAGTGCAAAGCTGCAAAATTATATGACCAATACTATGCTGCTGTTGTAGTGTGCATGCAGTTAGCAACACGCGCACATGTACATTTTTGTGATACAGTGCTAGTGTGCGATATCCGACTTGTAAACGTTGGTGACCTTTTCGTGCTTACGCAATGTGTTCATATAACATGTTGATCCACCGCGCTCACTCAAATGGGAACACGGTTCTGGATCAAGTTATTCGACACCCCTCGATGCAATAAAACCATGATCCACTGCGCTCACTCAAATGGGAACATGGCCATAGATTGTCATATCACCTCTGAATATCCCCATCCTGCATGAATGATAATTGAGTAATGAGGATGGTGTCAGTTGGTGGCTAACTGAAACTCTATATTGCCCTCAGGTATGTCGACCAGTATATGGACATTAAAGAGACACTTAAGAGTTGTTTCATGAACTTCAGTTGGTTTTCACATACCTGTCAATTTTGTGTTTCCTTTCTAATGAAGAACAATGGTCACACTAAGAGCGTCCCGATGATGTGTCACATACAAATGACTACTAATGAGTGAGAAGTTAATGATATAAATTGGTTTTAGAAAACTTGTGACAATTCACTTTTCTACATGAGTGCTAATTCATATACCAACCCAGTATAAACCATGGAGAAAAGTAAAAATCAACAGTTTTCAGAATTATTGGATATGAATAGTGATGCTATTGTTATTTGGTGGTACTCATTAAAATCTCACAAATTTATTAATAAAGTTTGAACTTTCTCACCGTCAGTGCTTATGAAATTTTGTAA
Source organism: Stichopus chloronotus (assembly GCA_021234535.1). Lineage (NCBI taxonomy): Eukaryota > Metazoa > Echinodermata > Holothuroidea > Aspidochirotida > Stichopodidae > Stichopus > Stichopus chloronotus. The sequence goes on from SFZH01000008.1 coordinate 259,550, forward strand.
ATTGTGCAGTTCTACAGATTCTCTCGTACAATGTGGATGATTGCAGGTATAATGATAGTGGTTCCTATGATTTGATTTAATGATATGTAAATGGTACCCTCAGGGTGTTCACATGTGAGCATCCGCACCCTTGGTTTTCTAGTTGGCCTGTGGTTTCGACATACCAAGTTCAAGCTCCCTAGTGTTTTTGGTGGCGGTAAAAATGTGAAAATCATAAAGTCTAACATTTCCAGAACCCAAACATTTCAGAAGTTTTCATGTGTGGGGAGATGGTGTACTAAAAACTTTCCAATGATTTTGGAAAAGGTCAAAGGTCATTTGTGGACATATGAGGTGAAATCAAGGGAACCTTGGTCTTGCTTGTAACCTCAATATCTTGAGGTATGCACTTAGTACATAGATTTTATAATTGACATATGACTTTATCATACTGAGTTGATTGAGATTGTCCCTTTTGTTTTTGGAAAAGGTCATAGGTTATATGGGGTCAACAGTTGTCAAATTTGTGTCATAATATTTGTGCAGGTCAAAGGTCATTCAGGGTAAGCGAAACCTTAATATGAACCTTAATGGAATATTGAAAGACTAACTTTCAACATCTTGAAAAATGTGGTTAATGTAAATCTTATATTCAATGTGTAACATTATTATATTTACTGTACAACAAAAACTCAATCGGTTTTTGTGTATATGAAAGGTCGTATGGGATCAGCAGAGGGCAAGATGTGTTAACCTTTAATGTATACCAAAGTATGGTAGTCATTTTAAATTAACAGATTATGAATGTGTGTAAAGTGTGGAACACAGTTCTTCAAGCTGGTTTTGAAAGTTTTGTTTTTTGTCAAACATGAGATTCTGTGTAACCATGGAAAAAACTATAACTAAAACTCACGAAAGTCCTGTACATAAGATGATCAATTTGAGTGCATCACATCTGCTTCCTTGCCATTCTATTGTAGGTGATCACCACTTGTGAGTGTAACAGTCAAAAACCTGATAAAGATGTACCACTTCTCCTGTCTAGCTGTTCAGTGATTGGCACTGGTGTAGTCATCTGTCGCGTCTGATAAACATATTTTAATGTGCCCTTTCGTTAAAAGTCACTAACTTTCTTCACAAAACTATTAATATCCATTTTTAGGTCATACCAGCTACAGTAGCTGGTATGAGGTATTGTAATGGTGCGGTGTCAGCTATTGTAATGGTGCAGCATCACTCTATCTATCTATCTGTCTGTCTGTCTGTCTGTCTGTCTGTCTGTCTGTCTGTCTGTCTGTCTGTCTGTCTGTCTGTCTGTCTGTCTGTCTGTCTGTCTGTCTGTCTGTCTGTCTGTCTGTCTGTCTGTCTATATATCTACCTACCCACCCACCCATCCATCCATCCATCCATCCATCTGTTCACAATTGTTCAAAATGCTTCTCCTCCGTCATGCTTTCATGGATTTGTCTGAAACTTAGACAAAATGTTTGTTGGATGTTGGACCATTTAGGGTGTTCAGGAATTTTTGGTCCAAGGTCCCATGTGGGCCCATTGGCCCTTTTTGGTTCCTTGCGTCAGCAAAGGCACCTATGCAGTCAGGTTGGTGTGTGTGTGCGTGTGTGCGTGTGTATGTGTGTGTGTGTACATCTGTGACACTTGCTTAGGAACACTCTAGCTCAATAGGGGAAAGTCCGATGAAAGTCAAACTTGGTATGTAGGTTTGCTGTGTTGAGAAGGTGTGCCCTATCGTTTTTGGTGGAGGTCAAAGGTTATTTGGGGGAGCTGGGGGCAAAAGTATGTTTTGCTTGGGTACGCTGTAACTCAATAGGGGAAAGTCCGATGAAAGTCAAACTTGGTATGTAGGTTTGCCGTGTTGAGAAGGTGTACCCTATCGTTTTTGGTGGAGGTCAAAGGTTATTTGAGGGAGCTGGGGGCAAAAGTCTGTTTTGCTTGGGTACGCTGTAACTCAATAGGGGAAAGTCCGATGAAAGTCAAATTTGGTATGTAGGTTCACCATATAGAGAAGGTGTGCCCTATTGTTTTTTGGGGAGGCCGAAGGTCATCTGGGGGAACTGGGGGCAAAATCTGAAAACCCTTTTATGCTATGGATGCTCATATGTTCCATCAGTCCCCCTCCAGTGCATCATGGAAGTACTGCTTGAGTTAGCAGTTTCTTGATCAAATTAAAAAGAAGCAGTGTTGTTGGCACTACTGTAGGTGGTCACATCAGACAAGTTTTGGCTGGATCAGTTTACCTCCTTGTGCCTGAGTGCTAGTGTGTGCGTTCATGTAAGTGTCTTTTCAATTAGTGAGGTGAGCAGGACACAATGAAAGAAAATAAGTCAGTTGGTGTTCTTACCAGTTAAAACTAGACCCCAGTAGTTCCCTCCAGGGCATTCTATCAGTTTATTGGACTTTCAAGGGGCATAGATGAGATAAGCCATATTGCAATTTACAGAGCCCCTTCTTTAAATGAGAGATTCACAGCTGTTTGTGTTTTGTAAAATGAATGGGATATTGCTGTATATTGCAGTTCAACATCTGCAATTCATTGCATTAATTGAAATATCTTTTTTGATATTTATGAACTCAGGCATATCGTTTTACATGTATATTTCAAGTGCAAGGAACCATAGTGCCCATAGGCTGTTGTGAAATCATGCAAAATATTTCTTCTCTTACAGATTGTATGTAACACTGTTGATGGTTGGTCACATTAGTGCTATGGAAGTGGTTCCATGTGGGTACATATTTGTCATGTTTGGGGTCCAATGTCTGAAATGGGCCATTTTATAAAAGCATGAAATATGTTTCTCTCTCTACAGATTTTATGTAATGCAGTGAGAGTTCATGGTCAGAAATGGGCCATATGGGCTATCGTACAAAATAATGCAATATGCTCCCTTCTACTTCATAATTTACTTTATATGCTCTCCATCTGTGCAAGGAACCAGAGTGCCCTTGGGCTCTTGTTATGAAATTCTTCCAAATGCTTCTCCTACAGATTATATTGTACAATGTTGATGGTTTGTCACAATGATGCTCAGTTATTGGTCCCTTCAGAGTGTTCAGGAATTGGTAGTCCAAGACCCCATGTGGGCCCAATGGCCCATGATGTGAAATTCTGTCTGAAATTTTGCTTCTCACACATGCATCCATGGATTTACATTTAACTTGGGCGCAATAATCCTTGGGTGGTAGTTCATGTGGGGTGTACAAAAAAGTTTCAGTCTAAGGTGCCATGTGGACCCTATGGTCCATTTTATGAAACTCTACAAAGTTGTTCTTCTCCTACATATTCTCTTGTGCAATGTTGATGATTTGTCATAATGATACTCTGCCAGTGGTTATCTTAGGGTGTTCATGAATGTGTAGTCTATGGTTCCATGAGGACCGTATGGCCCATTTTATGGAATTCTGCAAATTGCTTCTCTGTCTACCACTAAAGTGCCCCTTTAAACTGTCATACACATCTCAAATATCCCTATCGTGCATGAATGATAATTGAGTAATTGGATTTTATCAGTTGGTGTGCTAACTGAAACTCTGTATTGCCCTCAGGTATGTTGACCAGTATATGGACTTAAAGGGACACTTTGAATTGTTTCATGTCATGAATTTCAGTTAGTCTTCACAGACATATCACTTTTGTGTCAAGTTTTTAGTGACTGATCAATGTTCAACTAAGAGGGCCCCATTATGAGTCACATGGAAATGACCACTTGTGAGTGAGTAGCTAATGATTTAAACTGTTTTGGAAAACTTGTGACCATTCACTTTTCCACATTAGTACCAATTCATATACCCTTGCCAGTACAAACCAATAAGAAAAATTAGTAAAAATTGTAAAAAGATTCTCTTGTACAATGTTGATGATTTGGTATAGTGATACTCAGTGGTACCCATGATTCGACATAATGATACATAAATGGTACCTTCACAATGTTGAGTTATGTGCCTCTGCACCAATGGTGCTCTAGTTCATTCTTGTCACATTAAAACATTTTTTAAAACATCATATCCCTAAGTGTGTTATGTCAGTGTCTCAAGTATAGCACACATTTTTCTCCAGGAATTTATCAAAGGTCTGACTGGGATTCTTCATATGATCAATTTAAAAATGAGCTTATTGTGGTACTGTACATCTAGTTATTATTTTAATGACTTCTATTGGCTTTCTGACATTGATGTATCCTTTTCCTTTGTCTGATGGTTTGGCTCCTTCCTCCACACTCATGAAGGGTTATTTGCTGCATTTACTGTTGATGTATCTCTGTCACTTGTGAGTTTTGCTTTCCTATCAAAAGAGAGTGATTAACAAGGAAGAGAGATCTCAAGGAAGTCTTATCAGTTACATTGTTTACATAGATTGAATGTACTATCATACTTTTCCTTTGACAAGGACATGTACAGCAGGGCAAGGCAAAATATTACGTGTCATGTAATCTTCAAAACTAGCATTGTGTTGCAAAACTATGAGATTTTATTTTTTATCGGATGAGGTGGAAGCTGTAGCATTTTGACATACAGGTTTCTCATAAGTTGCAGTGGTTTTCTTAAACCAGCTGCTAACCGGTGCTTGAAAATCCTATGTGCCAGGCACTACCAATTCCTGTGTTCAGGCTTCCAAACTCTGTGACTGTATAGTCCGTCGGGCTCCCAACATCGATAGCTGCAATGCAGTACGGTGGCTATTACTTTGTGTAGTAAACTTGTACATCAAGATCTATCACAAATGGCGCCTGCCTTCTAAAAACTTTTGCAAGTGGAGATAAAATCCCTTTCCTTACATTGGATGTTCTGCAAGTTCTATACCTGCTTGTTTGTAGTCGGCTACATTTGGAGAGTAGTACTTTCACGATGGGCATTTATGTATTAGTATTCCCTCCTGCCTCAGAATTTGAAAATGACTAAAAGCAAGTCTTGATTTTTGTCTCTCCACGAACAACTCAATGGGCTTTCAGTATACATTCACTCTAAGTGCAAGATTGTGGTATTGACTTTAATACTGTGTCAAACATTGAAGAAGCACGTTGCTTCGACAAGTACATACATATGTGTAACATTAGCTTTGGTACTTTAAGCATCCTGTGAAACAGGCTTATGAAAAGTGTTGGTATTTTACCAAATTACATTATAAACACAAACGGGTATGATTTTTATGTAAAAAAAAAAATATAACACATTTTTACGTGTGAGGAAGCAATGAAGTAAAGTTCTGCAGTAATTTTCAGAGGGTTAATATGAACTGCTAAGCTGCAGATTGGCTTGCATACACAGGCCTAAGCTTATATTTTCCAGTTGATATTGGATGTAGGAAAACACATTGCTAAGATGGTTTACCTTATAACTTGAAAAATATCTAGCATGAGTAAAAAATACAGGTAGACTGCACAAAATGAGTAATTTATTATTAACTCAATGGAGTGAGCAATTGTCGTGGCAAAATTTCTGTCTGTCTTTCTTTCTGTCAACACTGGTGTTCCTAGCTTGTGAAAGTGATGATAACACATATCATATCAGATATTTGTATGGCTTAAAAAATGCAAATTGTGATACTGTTACCCCTCACGCTTTCATTTCCAAATGAAGACTTCACAAAATGTATAACTAGGCCTAGCAATAGGCCTGTCTTACTGAAGAGTTAGACTTAAATATTAGGCCTACACTAAAGAGATAGCTATAGCTTTTTGCATGCGCTTGCTTCTTGCATGCTTTCCTTAAAGGTCATGTGACATGAAAATGACATGTTGGGGCATTGAGTGCTGGCCATTAAGCATTGAAAATATGAAAAATGGCCCCATATTTGGATGGCTTACAAAATGAAAATCGTGATACTGTTACCCCTCACGCTTTCATTTCCAAATGAAGAATTCACAAAATGTATAACTAGGCCTAGCAATAGGCCTGTCTTACTTAAGAGTTAGGCTTAAATGTTAGGCCTATACACTACAGAGATAGGCTTTTTGCATGTGCTTGCTTCTTGCATGCTTTCCTTAAAGGTCATGTGACATGAAAATGACATGTTGGGGTATTGAGTGACATTAAGCATTGAAAATATGAAAAATGGCCCCAAATTCCATCAAAATGCATCAAAGACCAGAAAATTAGTGTCTCATAGCAGTATCATGAATAAACAGTGGCTAAGCATGCAAATTTGTGATGTCAAGAGATGGACTCCTGTGATATGTGTTATGTTAGTTCTTTATGTTAGTTTATGTAACCTTTATTTCAAGGACATTTCAGAGTTGTATCTTCCCAGATGGTTTTATTTTGGAAGCATGTATTTTCTTTTTTAAAAATATCAATATCACTTACCAATGTGAAACTCAGTAATAAAGTAATTAAGAGGCAAAATATGAAAACTTAACAATAGAAATATTGACACTGTGCAACACTCCGGGTTATATGTTTTGCATTTTTCTCAAACTTTGGAAAGTCGTATCTCAAAAATGGTAAAATATATAAACAAAATTCCAGTGGATTTTCACTCAGGGTTGTGTTTTACTTTTTGGAACTTCTGAATGAAGGATGCTCTTTTTTAGAAGCACATCACACCAACTTTAATCTGAGTTTAATTGTGATTGGCTGAAACTTCATGCGCCAATGCCCTCAAAATCATCTTGAAAATTGAAATAACATGGAAATAATTTTACATAGGACCTAGTGAAATTGTGACAAATGTGTGCAAAGTTTCACAATTTAGACTCTGGAAAGTCAGAGATTCCAGTCCCAAAAAACATGATTTGGTCTTACAAATTGTAAGTGCTGTCAACCAACCACATCTTTAATACAAGATCACAAGATGTCAGATGGCAAAAAATGGTGAACATTCTCACTTTATACTGTAGCCTTCATACTATGTAAGTCCCAACTGTTTAGCAAAGCAAGACCAACTATATCAAAAGAAAAAAAACAAGAGTCAGTCATGAATGTCAAAGACATTAACATGATATGTGCAAAAGACTCTAAACTAACAACCTGCAGGACATGCACAAACTTTAATTGGAAGGTCCCTCCTACAAGGTATTTTCCTCCACCCTGGCATGGTACTTATGTTGTTGCCTAACATGAAGTGTATATGCCTGTACTAGAGTCTAACTAATACGTGCTCCAAACATTTTACTGTCGGAGAACAGGGCCTAAGTCTCTAAGATTTTCGAATGATTTTTATTCAAAGTACGTGTAAATGAACAGGATAACTTATATCAAAAGTTTGCACATTTCACTTAAGAAACTTGAAAAGTATTTCAGCTTGTATAGGCCTAACAGTGTTAGAAGAAATCATTTCAAACTCATCACTGTAAACCAATGGACATGGTATCAATCTCAGTCATGATATTGTTATCCATAGCCATAGGGGAATAGGTAAAAGAATTCACAGGCACTCCTAAAAAGTTTTAGGCCTATGTTAAATTTCCTGCTTTCTCCTTAAATTTCCTGCTTCCTCCCTTATCAAACCTACTATGTCCGCTAGCTATCCACCTGGGATGATAATGGTTGCATATTGTCAGTTGGACCTGGACTCCTCAAAAGTGCAACTGTTTTTGGAGGTTTCTGCCTCTACACCCAGACAACAGCCCCTAGATATAGACCCATGCATTGACCTTTCCCAAGATAGTGGTAAATCCCTGCACAATTGCAATGATGCCTTTGATATATGGCTCCCTAAGTGGTGGCACCCCCCAATAAAATCAAGGAAAACGGACAAAGAAAACAGAGTTTCTGCTAAAGAGATAGATCAAATAATTAGCACCATCAGCCATTTCAGAAATCTTGGTTAAATTACCATGACTTAAATGCATATTGTATGCAGTGCAGAACTACCATTTCCTGAGGACAGCCAGGTCTTATAAAATGGTTGTCCTTTGGACGTTGTAAATTTTTAAAATCAAGCACTGAACTAAGACCGCTTTCTCACTTGAAGTTGGCGATCTGATCCGGATCAGATCCCCGCTCAAGAGTCGTGGTTTTGCTAAACAGGAAGTTACATATGTGACTGCGATGATGATTGTAACGATGATCGTATGTAACACATTTGTGCACTTTCCTGAAAATATAATATGCACACGTTATTTGCACTATGTATATAGAGGACCGTGCGGTCCCCGACCTATTTGCCTCCAGCTCAGAGTCGTTCTCGAGGCAAACTGGAGATTTTGAAGGGTTCCGTCCAATCCCCAGCGCGCGGCCCAAGCCTGCAAGCTTACATCGAATCGGTGCGCCTCCTCCTCAGGCTCTTCACCGACATCCAGTGATCAGGACTTTATTCGGCGTCGACACGGTTCACCACGTGGCCAGCAGGATGCAATCCCCAGTCAGGTAAAGGACCTAGAGCGGCTTCTTTTGGATCGGGCACCCCCCGCTCAGCACTGCCCGTTGGCCCCCAGTGCTGACCCGGCATGCTGGTCAGCTTCGACATCACAAGACATTGATTTTTAGCTCACACACCAAGTGTGTGAGGTATAAGAATGAGGCTGATGTCCTCAACTTTTTTCAAAAGCCTTCTCTTCTTTCTTCATTTTTTGAGATATTTGTCTGAAATTTGTTCAGTGTGTTTTTTGGGATAGATGTATTTTTTTCCACCTAATTACATTTCGACTGGCTTAATTTATAGGTGAGTTGCAATGTAATTTTTGGAGGAAAATTGGATTTTTGGTTGCTCTTTTGCACACGGTACTTGAACTGAACGGGTTTAGCTGGAGAGCTATTCTGTGGTCACTCTAGTAAACAATAATCAAATTTTACTGTTGGGCTGGCCAGCCTATCTGCTCTGTGGGTCATCAAGTCCAACTGAACTATCACCTATGGATATCACTTTCCAACACTAGTAAATTGACACGCAAATTAAGTTAGTGAAGCATGTGGCTTAGTGATCATTGTATTAACTTAAGCTTAAGACAGGTTGATAAACAGAGTTGATTTGTTGCATCATCAGCACTGCAGTGTTTTTACAATGTGTCCATTGACTTGGATTGTCTTAAAAGTGATTGCGTGTGTACTGAAAAATCAAAAAGATAAGATTATGTTTGATCTCAACTTTTTCTTCATTTTTAATGAACGGACTATGTCTTTCAATTAAGGAAAATGACAGTAAATACAGTACTTCAAAAAGCAACGGGATTGGCATAAAAACAGTAAAAAACAGAAAACATATTTGAAAAGAAATGGTTCTTATTATAACCACCTATATAATGAATATGCAACAGTACAGGTCTCCCTAGTGTATCAAAAACATACCACTCAAGTTGTCTGTTCTTAGTAGGTATCAGGGAATGGTAGTATTTGGTGAAAGGAAACACTGTATTTACAAATAACCTACAAACCGAACACAACCTTGCCTGTAGCGTCAGTGATCCTGAGTTGTTAACTGAATATTCAATACTAGTATACTTCCCATTGGCTCGCTCAAAGAAGCACACTGTTGATTTGAATGAAACTGTTAACCACTCTATTATCGTATTCTACACTTTTTGTCATTATGTTAGAAGAATTTGAAATCATGTGGCAAAATGAACCAACTGAAACCTAGTTATTTATCCAGATTGTCTGAATGGTGTAATTAAAAGTCTTACCAAACTTTTGGAGATGAAATTTCAATGTTTTTACTTTTTGCCTACGCTTGCAATCACTTTAAATACTGCCCATAGTAGAGTTTGAACATGTACAGAGAACAGCAAAAAAAAAAAAAAAAAACGTGCAATGCTCAAACGTACAAACTATGTACATTCTAATTTTACAACCATTGCAAAAATCTAGTCCAGCGCACATTTCAATTTAGATCCAGTCAAAGCCAGCTCTGACAGGATCTAAACATTATCCATTGCATCCTTACATATCACACAGCCTAAAGTAGATTTAACCTTCTCTACAGACCATAGCTGGTACACCTAATACCATTTTTCAACATCACATGTCGAAATTGATATACTACACTGGCATATGATAATGTCATAGGCTTGATAGTGTGTCAACTAGATGCTTTTTGTCACCTTCCAAGTACTGTACTCTCATTTTGCAATGCCTCAAACAAAGATTACCTTTACTTAGTTCAGTGACTGCCCTAAGTTTCGACACCCCTATGTTCTGATGCACTTATATTTCGACATGTACACTTAAATTCCAACAGCAGCAGCTGATCAATGTGTCATTACTATGCCGAGCGTCATAGCTGGGACCCAAAATGGTGCCTGATGTAATGAATGTGTTGTAACATTTGAGTGTCAGAACATGGGGTGTTGGAAGAAGAGTGTGTCACAACATAGGGCAGTAACCCTCAGTTAAATTGTGTGAGGTACAGCAGCATTGCTGCACTAGTCTTTTCCGTAGTAGTGCATCGCGGAGCAGTCTGGCGACGGGTTCGCCGTCCCGTGATCGGGGAGAGGCTCCCTCCGAGGTGGAGGACGATGACCCTCTAAGGGGTATGGACATTTCCGTTGAGGTGTTTGAGCGCGCAGCCACTGTGCTTCGCAGGATGCTAGGTTATGCGCCGGATCCGGCCCCTTCCGCGGCAGAGGCCTCAGCCTCCTGGCTTACACTAAATGCCGCTTCTTCAGCGCCAGGGGCGTCAATCCCAGTAGACGCAGCGTGCGGTCAGCGATTCCTGTCCTTGACCTCGACATTATTGATCTTGACCTGAATCTGGCCTCGAAGGAGACGTTATCGTGCCGGATCGTGGCGCTCATCCGGCCCCACATTGATGCCACCGAGTGTGTTCGGGCCCACAACGTGCTAGGGCACGCAACGTCGATGGCGTTGTTCCACAATGTAGCCCTGGAGGACATTCTTGCCGCAAACGCGTGGAAAACACCGTCCTCCTTTGTCTCGTGTTACCTCACGAATATGCCAACGGCCGACGAGGCCTTTGCCCGTGCTGTTCTACAGTCTCCTTCAGCAAGATCCTGACCCACCTCCGACACCCCAGTGTCAGCAATGCATAGGTTACCTGAGGTGAGGGAGTAACGCGCTGTATTCCGAATAGTGATGATGCAGACGGTTGCTCTTTGCCTAGGTAAGCACCAGTTCATGTCCCTTCCTCTATCACTCTTCCTCTCAGTTGTCACTTCGCTGTCATCCTGGGCTTTTTCAGCCTGGGAATTAAGGAAGTGTGGTGGCCAGATACACACACACACACAAAATTGCCAGATGCTAGACCATCATCAATATGGTAATGTATAGGTTATATGAGGTGAGTATGTCGCTAGCGAATTCCCAAACCAGTAAGTTTAGGGGGATTTGGTTCATTTAGTTACAGGTAAGCATCCTATACATTTTCTGTTTCAGTTTTGTTGTACAGTATATTGTTTTCTTATTTTAGTTTTTTTTATGTATGTTCTTTCTTTTTCCAGCTGATGTCTTTCATGAATGCCCAGTACACATTCTTTCACCAGGGATTTGATCTCCTGAAGGATCTTCAGCCAACATGCAAAGAACTTGGAAATAAAGTAAGCATTTCACCTTGCTGCTTCAGGAAATGCATGATCTATCGGTAATATAAGCTCATTTCCTCTGTATTGTTTTTGCTGGAATTATTTTGATTGGCACACACTTGAATACATGCCATGTACTTGGTGTGCATAATTTAGGGAAAAAAAATAAGCAAACTTCCTCCTTTCCAATTCGATGTGGGGAAAGGTTTTGTTGTGTAACCTTAGACAGGATAGTAACCATCTTTAGTCCTTACTTATGATGCACATTACATTCACAATTTCCCAATGAAATGTAACACAATTTATTTTAAAATATTTGATCTAAAAGAAAATGGTTGTGCTCAACATTTGTAACAACTTCTATTCCATCGTGTTCGGTTGGTGGTTGAATACTTCATGGTAAACTACTGCATATTCATAGACAGGATGCACTGTAATTGATGGCTACCTCAAATGGTTGTCAATGTTAAACTGGCCCCTGTATATTCTTGTATTCCTCCACAAACACACTGACTAATTTTAAGCTGTGTTCGGCATTAAAGGACACTCACAAAATTTGGATTATGTTTGGAGGGATTGTATCACTGTCACTATGGCTTGCTGGGTTTTCCACAGAATTATGCCATGTTTTTGTTCTTACAAACAGGTAAGGTTGATACACATTTACATCATCTACACAACTACACATATTTTGTGTTTGATTATGTAAATACAGTCAAAATGTGATTACAGTTAAGTTGTCACAGAAAAATGAAAATGTGGTAGTAGTTCTCATGATATGAATCACAATATGGTAGTAATTTTCATGAGTGTGTACACAAATTAAGAAGTCAGTGTCTGAGTGTCTGTCAGGATTTCTTCAGTGTCCTCAACTGTAGGCAAAGACTAAATATTATTGTTGTAAGAGGTAATGAAAAAGAAACAATATGAACATTACAAAGTTTGTTTTAGTGATATGGAGCATCTTTTCATCAGCAATCATTATACTATATATGTGTGACTTCTCACCATTACAACTCCTGTGTTTATATTAACTGTATTTATATTCAATTATTTGACAGACTACATGTTGCCAGAACCACATGCTACTGCTCTTTTTCTATTATTGTAAATATGTTGTACTGTTTGATCTATCAATCTATCAGAATTGCTTGTTTTTGATTCTTTGCCGAAGGCAGAAGGAATCTATGCGATGGTGATGTCGTGTGTCTGTGTATGTATGTGCTTGTTTGACGCCTGCTTGTAAACACGATATCTCAAGAAGCGTAACTCTGAGTGATCTCATATTTGACATGTAGATTGCCCATATTGAGTAGATGATCCCTATTGTTTTTGGTGGAGGTCAAAGGTCATTTGGTGTCACCAGAGGTCAAAAGGTAAATACCTTGAAAATTGCTTGTAAACACAATATCTCCAGAAGCATAACTCTGAGTGATCTCATACTCGGCATGTAGATTGCTCTTATTGAGTAGATGATCCCTATTGTTTTTGGTGGAGGTCGAAGGTCATTTGGGGTCACCAGAGGTCAAAAGGTAAATACCTTGAAAATTCCTTGTAAACACGATATCTCCAGAACGATAAATGTGAGAGATCTCATAGTTAGCATGTGGATTGCCCATATCGAGTAGATGATCCCTATTTTTTTGGCAGAGGTGAAGGTCATTTGGGGTCATCGGAGGTCAAAATGTGAAAAACTGGAATATACAATATTTAAAGAACAGTCCTTCCAGTGAATTTTATACTTGTAAGATAGAATCCTCTCATTGATTTGATGGTTCCTACACATTTTTGTAGAGATGAAAGTTAGTTTGGGGTTATTTGACATCAAATTGTTAAAAATGAAAGTAGGTAATATTGGCATAATTAAGGATCGCTTGGCCTACAGTTCTTATCGGTTGGCCTACAGTTTTTAATAGGGGGCCAAATAGTTTCGACAGTAACATATTATCATTTGGCTTGTAGCGCTTGAAGTTGGCCTCACTGTTTAGTCTAGAAATACTGTAATACCAAGGTAGGGAGTTGCCTGGTAATAACAGGGAGGTGGGCTGCTTTTCGAGCTTCTGGCATATATTAATGGAAATGAAATGCATGTTCATGTTTCAGAATATATTGTGAAAACCACAAAAAATATAACTAGTATCGTTTCCTGTTTTTTTGATGCACAAGAACTTCTTTTAGGACATACCACCATTGTCTCTTCGATAGCCTTAAAGAAAACATGAAGACAACATTAAATTTGGTATCAAAGATTATTATTTGGCAAACCTTATGCCACTGTCCTTTTAAGGACATGTGAGCATGCATGAATTGTAAATTGGAATTGACAAATTAAATATACCATGGGTTATTAGTTTTATAAAAAGAACTAAATTACTGATCATTTGGATCAAATACCCTTGAGCGGGCGTGAACTGTGATTGCTTAATTGAATGAATCAAATTGTAACTGACCCACCTCTGTTCAAATTGGTCACTGTTATCTGACATAATTTATCACAGTTGACTGCCAGTAGAAACCGCAATGTCCAGAATAAATCATGCAGTCTGTTGAGCCAGGTGCTCAATGCACTTACCCATTTACTGTATAAACAGTGTCTCTGTTTCGCCCTCTGAGATACATCTCAAGTAGGATAACTGTGTGGGATCTCATGCTTGTCATGTGGGCAATTCATGTTTGTTACAATATATATCATGAGGCAAGGAATCACTAAGCCTTTTGGCTTTCTAGTTACTTAATTGGTGTGATACCCTTATGGGCATGCATATTTTTCCAACCGTGTGATGAATCGATTTGTTTTGATTGCATCATTATTTTGGTTGTGAAAGGTAAACTGTACAAAGACAACAGTTCTCTGACAGTTTTGTAAGTTATGTTTACATTCAGTGATAGGTCTCAACATGGCAACAATACTTGGTACAATAGAGCTAATGAGATGAACAATGGCTAGGTAAAATCCTTGCACTGTTAGTCAACAAATTATAACCAAATTTAGTTGAGTGTTTAGGTTACAATTTCCCCAAGGTTGCCACTCAACAAACTATGTGGTGAGTTTCATCTCATTGTAACTCTACCTATTGCACACCCATCAGAATGTTCATTGTTGCAATAACACCAGATAATAATAATCACTATGTTGCCACTTTACATAATATGTTGCCAACAAGTTCGATCTTATTGTAACAGTGTAAAGCATTTGTCACACAAGTGATATCAGATTCAAAACAAATCCAATTTTCTTAAGTTTCAGCTTAAATCTGTTCCAAACGAAGATGAAAAGAGCCAAAAGTTGGTGATCGCATACATGAGAGTGGTGAAAGAAATGTCAACCAATCATATCATGGCATCATCTTGAAAGACATTTTTATTTGATTGGGTGAAAAACGATTTTGAAATGAACCTCTCCAAAACTGGTATGTCAGGTTAGAGACAATTGCATGGGACAATTTATAAGAAGAGATCCCATACAGAGTGACCAACAAAGACAAGAATACTGATAAACCACCACAAGGCTGACTTTTCAAAAAGTCAGATTTAATGTACTAGTGTGGTGTGACCCAAGCCTGAATCCCAAACTTATTTCACATATTGCACTCAGTAGAATGAGTTATTGAGCTCACTGGTATAGTAGCACCTGGTATAGTAGTTATAATTACTATGTTGCCACTAAACATGATACATACAGTACTGTAGTTAATGAGATCAATCTCATTGTAACAGTGTTAGTCCTAAACTTACTGCACCGATTGCACTTAGCAGTAAGATTTATTGAGTTTACTGTTCACTAGCAACACCTAATTGCAATCACTATGTCATAACTAAACATGAGATGATCCATCCATGTATGACAAATTTTGCTGAAATTTGGTTGCTGTAATCCTTCAATGTTAGACAAAGTTTAAAAACAACCTTGCATGATGTTGAAAGTTGATGAAAATGTTTCTAAGGTAACCCTCCTTTCAAGGTGTACAAGGATTTGGGATCCAGGGTCATTTATGATCTGTAGAGGTAAAAAGGTCAAATCCCAGTTAAAATTGGTCATCGAGATCTCAAATAATCATTTTTGAACAAATTTTTCTGAAACATTGACACAATGATCTTTTGACATGAGACTTATTGTCTGTGACTTAATGATAATAAAACAGCAATCTAAATATATTTATCATTCATGAATGATAATTGAATAATGTGGCAATGGGTCAGATATTGCCTAAGGTCATGAGGTTATATCTGTTGGCACATTTAAAGGGAAATAACATGTTTGTTTTACAAAAAAAAATTAAACCAATATTTTGTGGACACAGAATGATAGATTATTCAAAATAAGGAAGGACAATGGCCATTAGTTTCGTCACTTGTATTTGTTGCTCAAGAATGATTTGTTCACCCAAACTTTGAAAAGTTCAAATGATGCATCTTCCGTGATTCATCTTATTCGTAATGGTTTGAGGAGGTTAAGCCTTCTTGGATATTATCTGATGAGACTGAATGGTTTACATTGATTCAAGCCATTTTCTTAGTATTCCACGTCGCTACATTGTAAATGCCTTCTCCTGTAAAGGAGAATAGATAGTTGTGACGTACATTTTACATAACTTTTTGCTCTTCATTTAAATTGGTAATAAAGCATATTTCCTAAACAGATTTGTGGGAAAAAGATGATTTGCCAATAACACAGTCTGTCAGAAAGGAATTTTGCACAAAAAAAAACAGTTTTTGATTCCTTGCAGAAGGCAGAAGGAATCTATGGGATGGTGATGTCGTGCATGTGTGTGTGTATGTAACACTTCTTGAACACACGATATCCCAAGAAGGGTAACCATGACTGATCTCATACTTGGTGTGTGGGTTGGTCATATTGAGTAGATGATCCCTGTTGTGGTAGAGGTCAAAGGTCATTTGAGGTCAGCAGAGGTCAAAATGTAAAAACCTTGTAAACACAATATCTCCATAAGAGTAACTGTGACTGATGTCATACTTAGTGTGTGGGCTGGTCATATTGAGTAGGTGATTCCTATTGTTTTTGGTGAAGGTCAAAGGTTATTTGAGGTCACAGAGGTCAAACTGTAAAAACTTTGTAAACACAATATCTCCAGTAGGGTAACTGTGACTGATGTCGTAATTGGTGTGTGGGTTGGTCATATTTTGCGGATGATCCCTATTGTTTTTTGTGGAGGTCAAAGGTCACTTGAGGTCACCAGAGGTCAAACTGTAAAAACCTTGTAAACACAATATCTCCATAATAGTAACTGTGACTGATGTCATACTTAGTGTGTGGGCTGGTCATATTGAGTAGATGATCCCTTTTGTTTTTGGTGAAGGTCAAAGGTTATTTGAGGTCACAGAGGTCAAACTGTAAAAACTTTGTAAACACAATATCTCCAGTAGGGTAACTGTGACTGATGTCATAATTGGTGTGTTTGTTGGTCATATTTTGCGGATGATCCCTATTGTTTTTGGTGGAGGTCAAAGGTCACTTGAGGTCACCAGAGGTCAAACTGTAAAAACCTTGTAAACACAATATCTCCATAATAGTAACTGTGACTGATGTCATACTTAGTGTGTGGGCTGGTCATATTGAGTAGGTGATTCCTATTGTTTTTGGTGAAGGTCAAAGGTTATTTGAGGTCACAGAGGTCAAACTGTAAAAACTTTGTAAACACAGTATCTCCAGTAGGGTAACTGTGACTGATGTCATAATTGGTGTGTGGGTTGGTCATATTTAGTGGATGATCCCTATTGTTTTTGGTGGAGGTCAAAGGTCATTTGAGGTCACCAGAGGTCAAACTGTAAAAACCTTGTAAACACAATATCTCCATAAGAGTAACTGTGACTGATGTCATACTTAGTGTGTGGGCTGGTCATATTGAGTAGATGATCCCTATTGTTTTTGGTGAAGGTCAAAGGTTATTTGAGGTCACAGAGGTCAAACTGTAAAAACTTTGTAAACACAGTATCTCCAGTAGGGTAACTGTGACTGATGTCATAATTGGTGTGTGGGTTGGTCATATTTAGTGGATGATCCCTATTGTTTTTGGTGGAGGTCAAAGGTCACTTGAGGTCACCAGAGGTCAAACTGTAAAAACCTTGTAAACACAATATCTTGAGAATGGTAGATAGGACTGATGTCATACTTGGTGTGTAGGTTGGTCATATTAAGTAGATGATCCCTATTGTTTTTGGTGAAGGTCAAAGGTCATTTGAGGTCACCAGAGGTCAAAATGTGAAAACCTTGTAAAAAACTAACTGTGACTGATGTCATACTTGGTGTATGGGTCGTTTGTATTGAGTAGATGATCCCTATTGCTTTTGATGAAGGATAAAGGTCATTTGAGGTCACCAGAGGTCAAACTGTTAAAAACATTGTAAACACAATATCTCCAGAAGGGTAACTGTGACCGATATCCTACAGTACTTGGTGTGTGGGTTGGTCATATTGAGTAGATGACTCCTATTGTTTTTTGTGGAGGTCAAAGGTCGTTTGAGGTCACCCGAGGTAAAACCTTGCTAACACATTAGCTCCAAAAGAGTAATGTTGACTGATGTCATACTTGATGTGTGGGTTCCCATACTGGGTAGGTGATCCCTATTGCTTTTAGTGGGCGTCAAATGTCATTTGAGGTGTTTCAAGAACAGAAACTGATGTTGATCTCATACTTGTCAATTGGATAATTCATGCTTGTTATAGTATAACCATGTAGCAAGGAATCACAAGCCTTTTGGCTTTCTGGTTTTGGTTTTTTTATTTTTCGTACAGTATGTTGACATCCCACAGATTATACTCATGAGCATGTGTCTTATGCTTCTCCCTAGGTTGAATAAGCAATGTTGTGTGGTCATAGGTTGTCAGTGTTTACCTAAACCCTGCAGGTAGACAACATCTCTCTGCAGAGGTAGGACGAGTGATAAAACACATTTTCATTAATATTGTCTCTGTGATGTCAACATATAAAAATATATATAATTACATGTTTTGGTTAATAGTTGTGTCAGCAAAGGAATCTTCAGGTTGGCGAGTATGTGACACTTTGCCTGTAAGTACGTTATATATCTCAAGAAAGGTGATATTAGTGGATCTGATACTTGGCATGTGGATGTCCTTTACTGAGCAGACGATTGCTCTTGTTTTTGGTGGAGGTGAAAGGTTGTCGGGGTTATCAAGATCAAATTGTGAAAACATTTCAGAACCATTATCTTGTGGATGGAAACCTGTAGGGGTTTCAGACTTGACATGTAAATGCACCATACTTAGTAAATGGTGCCTGTTGATTTCAGTGGTGGTCATTTAATGCCATTTGGAGTTGCAAGAGGTTACAAGGTGAAATCTTGAAAACTGCTCATTTTAGCTACTTTAAAATGTATGCTTAAAAAAGGGTTAGTGTTGTTCACCATCTAGTCAGGATTTGGCTTAGTCTCAGCTGCAAGAAGCAATGCTCACACAGAGAGACTCACTGATAGACAATATGTGAAAGATTGATGAAATTTTATGATTGAAGTTCTATTTGTTGATTTAACTTGCCAGGAAAATTAACTAAATTTAGCTGTATATGACAACAACTGATCTAGTAGAGTTTTTTACAAAGACATTTAGTAGAGTGTTTTGAGATTCTCAAGTCACATCCATGAGGTCTGAGCTTTAGGTCATGGGTCATGCAGCTAGGTTAACCAAATATAAGGACACCCCACTACGTTATTACAACCATGTTACACAGAACAGGTTTACCCTGAACTGCATAAATAATTTATTGGCATGAGTTTGTAACATAGTTAAGCTAAAAAAGATGATGCCTTTTGTTAACTTGAATATTGTCTGATAAGGAGAAAATTGTGGGTAAGAAGTAAAAAATACTTACAGAATTAGCATGAGCACATTTGATCTGACCCTAATAGAGACTTGTTGTGTGACCCACAAAATGAAAGACCTGGTTTCTGTTCTTATCTACCCTTGCCAGCAGTGTACACATTGTACCATCACTACACAACACAATACTTCAAGGAGGATAACCCGTTCGGGCTTTTGACTTAAGAATTCAAGGAAATAATCACTACTATTTATTATGATGGTCAAAGGTCATCTGAGGTCAGCATAGGTCATTGTTTGAAAACCTTCTAAACATGATATCACAAGTAGGGAACTTTGGTAGATTACTTCAAACTTGGTGCGTAGGGTGTTCGTTGTAAGTTTGTAAGCCCTACTGTTCTTCAGGGAGGTCAAAGGTCATTTTAGGTCACAAGAAATTTATGTCTGAAAACCTTTTAAGTGATACATCTCAAGGAGTCAATGTTGCTGAAACTGAAGACTGCAACCATTTGCAGCTCTTGATGAGTAAATAATCGCTGTCATTTTATGGAGGTCAAGTTTACTTGAGGTCACTAGCCATTAGCTTGAAAACCTTGTAGATACAGTATCTCAAGAAGAAGAAGTTGTTGAAAATTCAAATTTGGTGTGAATATTTAATCGTGAGTAGATGGTGGTATTGCTTTTAATGAAGTTCAGAAGTCAAGAGATCTTTTCACAGTAATGCTGTCAGCTCTGCAATGCAGTGTGCTGAAACTATTTTTGTGAATATCACCAAGGAATCACCAAGTCTCTTGACTTTCTGTTACTCCCACTACAATCAGTAGTAGTTAGTGATTTTGCACTGTCTACTTTGTTTTACAGATTCAAAACATGAATGAGAGAGCTAGTGCAGAGAATAAGGAGATGGAGGGAAGAAGGAACATGATACCAAAAATAGTAAGTACTCTCACTGGATTGAGAAAGCATTTCCTTTCCATTTATGTAGTGTTGTGTAAAGTCTGTTATCCTTTTCATTTTATGTTGCATGTTTAGTTATGCATATTTTGACACCATCTTCTAAATCTACACTCTAGACTGAAACCTACAGTACTTATTTGGCTTAACTGCCATTGAAATTCAGTGACACAGACTTCAACAGATTTTATGGAAAGTCATCACAATCTATCAAATGCTATTAATGTCAGTGATCTGGCTGCGTAAAACCTGGTGTCTTGACTTTTCAACAAAGTGACACAGTTGCCATAAAATTTGATAACAGGCATTGGCATTCATGGGACATTTACATGTGTTGCACCTCCATGGATGGACAGTAACACTTTCTACCTGGCCTTACATCAGTGAAAGTGTTAACCAAGGGACTTTGGATAACTATGGACTCTAAACCAGTGGTGGAAAGTCTCATCCCACCTAGTAAATGAAGAATAAAGTTATCAAAATACTTATGAATACAAGGATACTGTTTCAAAAAAGTTTCGTAGAATTTCCTTCGTATTTTCCATCGAAAGGATTTGTTATGAGTGTTAAGTTTAAGGCATATTAACATAGATAGTTTTGAGAATTGTAAGTATTCAACACTTTCCTAAGTAACTAAAATGTCAATGACACAAACTTTGACTGGAGAAGGCATTCTTGCCAGTATATGGAAAGCTTTGGAGTAAGGAAACAAAGGAAGCTTATTTAGACTATGCTAGAATTGCCAGAAGGCGTTTACATTATCTCAGCCTCTTCCATTTCTCTTTTTTCATATGACTGTTACACCTCTCATATTTTCTTATGACCCTTCCAAAGGCAGGCAAGGAAGCTATGCAGTCATGATGGAGTGTGTGCATGGGTGTACGTGTGTGTGTGTATTCACATCGTAGACGTATACTTGCACCTTGCTTACTTAGGCATAAGTTTGACTTAGCTCAAAATGTCCCCAAAAACAATTCTGACACCGCGCCCTCTATACCTAGGCTCACCCTCGTTTCACTTTCGCTTTGGTGTTCCAACATGTTTCAGAGAGTTCTTGGTCTTTCACCTCCTGCGAGAGCCCTCCTAACATAAAAACCTTAAGTATCCTCTATTGTTTACTGCTAGGTTTTGCCAATATTCTGATTTTCGTAAATTTTCTTGCTTTCTTTGCTCCTTTGGGTTTTATATTTCCCCAGCTCCCTCAAGCCACTCTTGCTGGGAAGCAACCTTGGTCTGGGTTTCCTGCACTTCAGGAATGCGTGTTCAGGGTTCCAGAAACCGAGGGTCACTGGGAGACCCTACTTAGACCCCCTTCTGGTTCGAGCAAAACCCAGAACAAGGTGGGCCGGAACAGGGTCTGACTTCGGGGATGTTCACAGATCCCCTGCGGAAGAAGATCGAGGGGGAGTGGTACCAGGCAGATCTCGCTGCCAAGGCCGGCCTCAAGTTTTCATTGATCTTTCTTCTCAGTGGAATCCCTGAGAAGGGCCTACACACAGCCGCCAGAGTACGAGGTCCAATTTTCAAGAGCAGCTGTGGGGAAACTGTTCTTCCTGCTAGGACTTCTTTCCCGGCTGGTTTTTGACCATTTCGCATGTGTAGCGCTTATGTTAATGCAAGTGCGTGTGGGCAATGTTCTTGACGCATTTGCTTGGCCATCCACTGAAGCCAGGAGTAGGCTAGAGAACTTGCTGTTCGTCTTGCCCCACCTGAATAGCACGCAGTTTAATGGCAAGCTGGTCAAGGAGATTAAGCAGCACGAAACGGCAGCTGCTGCGTTGTTCACACCACTGGCAACTTCGGCATCCCCAGGCTCTAACCTGTCCTGCCTTCCCACAGGAAGGCACGGTTTCGCCGTAGTAGGAAGGCTAAAGGTGCAGGTTGTGGAGGTCCCTCTGGAAGTCAGGCTTCTTCTGGCAGGGGTCGTGTGGGCAGGGGGTGTAGTTCTCACCCTGCTCGGGGCGTGGTAAAGGAGCTTCCTGGGCTGGTGACCATCCTAAATACAGTTAGCAGTCCTCAACGCAGTTTCCTTCCTGCCCATAGTGGCGCCTACCCTAAAGAGGGTTTTCCAGCAGTAGGGGGAAATTGGGGAAATTGAGGAAATTTTCAGATTTCTGGGAGTTTTTTTTGCCAAGACACTCCTGAAGACCAATCCTCAATCTCAGGCCACTGAAAGCCGCTAGGTCACCCAAAGGAGCCCTCTAGGCCTAGGCTTACCCTTGGGGTAGGGCTGAGCAAGGCATGTGAACAACAGAACCCGAAAACCTTGGCCCAAAACCTTTTTTGTTTGTTTTTCCCCTTTTTTTTAATTTTTCATAGAAAAAAGAGAATATGTACAAAAAAAGAAGAATTTTCACCTAAAAAGTCCCTTTCTCCTTCAAGGGGGGGGCCATGTACACGGACCATCGAAAAACAAAAGATGGCCCACTGCCGCCATGGGGAGGAAGGAGTGAGGCAGCAAGGGGCAGGTATAGTCACTTATGAATACCCACACCAGAGAATTGTGGGGAATTCACATTCGAAAACATATACAGTACTTACCCCTTGCTTACTTATGCATTAGAGTGACACAGAAAGTGGAAACCAATGGGAGGTCACCAGGATGCATTAAGGATGGCACACCCAAACACCGCTTTGGCACTTAGAGTGTCCTTAATGTAATGAGCGACAAATGTTGTCGGCGTTTTCCAGTTTGCCACCTTTAGGGTGTCCTCAGTGGGCCCCCCGAAAACAATGCCTTTGACATCGCCTACCCCTCCCCCAGACCTCGTGATCCCTGACCTGTCCCCAGAGCATGCGGCACAATGACGTCTTTCAGCCAGCGTGAAATGGTATCCCTGGACGCCGTGGAATGAGGGCGTCTCGAGAGGATCAAAAAGGCAAACAGACGAATGGATGTCCTTTATCCAGTGGAGATACTATTTCAGCACCCTGACAGTACAGCACTTCCTGTCCTTGTAAATGGAGTATACTGAGGAGATTCAGGGATTAAGATATTTTCCCTGGCTCGAAAGTGAGCATCTGGGTCTTGGCCAGGAAATAAGGATCAGTAACCATGCAAACCCCATCATCTCTTGAACCTTAGGTGGCCTGGGTTGACGGACAAGGCCTGTAGGCAGCTTCTCTGTCTTGCCAACATCGCCGCAACCAGGAACAGTCTTGCAAGTCAAGTGATTGCATGCATAAACAAAAAGCAAAAATATCATGTCTGAAGTTTGGTAAGGCTTTTTAATTGCACCATTCATGCAATTTGGGAAGGTAAATAGGTTTCCGTTGGTTAATTTTGCCATATGACTTTAAATTCTTGACATAAAGACAAAAACTGTAAGATACAATAATGTTGTGATTGATAATGTATTTCAGTCAAATCAATACATAATTATTTCCTAAAATAACCCCCTCAGCACCACTGTGAACAGCTTTACTGAAAAAGCCAAATTTGAATCTCCAGATATTTTCCAAGTGGTTCCGCCAGGAATTGATTCAAGGTCCCAAAGATCGCAAGACACACACACTAACCACCATGCTAACTCTCCACCTAAAAGGAACATTACGATAGTTTAAGAGATGTGACCTTTATTTCTACAACGTGTAAAGGTAATTCTTCAGTACACCCAATGAAAACTATTTTCTGGTCTCAAATTTGAATGATAAATAAACATTTCACTTCCAAAGAGTATGTATCCAATACTTTAATTTTGTGATAACTTGCCACTGTTACCTGCAATTTTGTAATCTTTGAGGTAACTGGAAATCATTTACTTGAGAAGTCTTTCTTCAAACAGCAGTGTCTTGAGATAAAAAATTTGCATAAGGTTTGAAGTGCCTGCAGAATTTTTTTTTTTTTTACGAAGCTCTTAACTTGTCAGTGGAATATTCCTTCAACCACCCATGAAATCATATACATAGCAACTGAATGTAAAGCAATTGGAGTCAGGTTGGTGTGTGTGCGGGTTTGCAGGTGTATGCGTGCGTGTGTCTGTTGCAGTTGCTTGGGTACGCTGCAACTTATCCAGGGAAAGTTGGATGATAGTCAAACTTGGTATGTAGATCTGCCATATTGAGAAGATGTGCTTTATCATTTTGGTGGAGATCCACTGGGGACAAATCTCTGAAAACCTTTTTTACTCAATATCACAAGGTAGAAAGCGTAGAGTGATTTTATACTTGGGACATGGATGCATTATAGTGAAAAGATCAATTTGATATGTTTTGTTGAAGGTGATGCAGGAGGCAAAGGATGGGGGGTCCTACTTTAGCCCTAAACAGTGATATTATGGCACTCTTAGGCTGCCATTCCACTTTTGCCTGAAAGTCCTATTTGCTGCAATTGTATGCAGGCAGTATATATAGCATCATCAATCTCGGGAAGGGGAAGTGGGAATTTGATCCCTCAGTACACTGTATAGATGCTAGTGATTTGTTAGGCAGGCAATTTCTCCTCTATCTCTCTCATGCTATGGATGCTCATATGGTCCATTGAGTTTGCTTTAGTGTAAGAACATTGGGGGTTCTATATAGTAGTACAAAGTAAAAGGTAACTAAACGTTTGTGACTTATGCTACCTACCCTGTGTGAACTGTAATTGTGATGAGGCTTTCAGTTGTGTATGTATCAACCTTATCTGCTCACAATTGTGCTGACTTGCTCTCTCAAACAGTGTTTGATGCATTTTCTTGAAACTTTCAGATAGTGATCCTTGGGTGATGAGCCCTTTGTCAGTGTATAAAATGGGTGTGAGAGGTCACATGTGGGCCATGGGTGGCCCAAAAGACCCAGTGTTTGATATCATAGCAAATGCTTCTCATCAGATTTTACTGCAGTCAAGTTGAGGTTACATCACGTTGCTACTATGGTTGTGGTACCTTAAGGATGTTCAATATTTTTTTTTAAGGTCTAAGTAGACCATTTCACTAAATCATGCAAAAGGCAAGCTCCTACTGGTTGTATAGTACAAAGTCGAAGTGTCACATAACTACTATGGTAGTGCAGGCCTTGCCTTTTGAAAATTACAGGAGCTCAGTCAACTGCTCTCCTGGGGAGTGTGAGGAGAGCTAATTGCTCTCCTTGTTTGGGGTCATGGTAAGTAAGCTAAGCAGTGAGCGGCAGTGAGCACTATCCCTATCTGATGTGAAACTCCTTTCAAGAAATATCACATTCTGCATGCATGCTGATTGTTAAGTTTTCATTAACTTCATAAAACTGAAAATACTGTCATCTGAAACCTAAAACAAACACTCAAGCAAAATCAGAAAACATTTTTAACAGAGAATGCCATTTAAAGTTAAACTGAACTTTTATTATTTTCTCCAATCAGAACAATTGCTTTTCAAAGTTGTAATTTTTTTCAGCATTTAAAACAACAACTGGTATGGTTAGCAGTATAGAGCTTAGCTAATCTGTGGATTTTCCTGCTAACACAGTAATGCAATCTCAATTCCAGATTGAGAAGCCTGTACAGGTTCCAAAAGGGGGACAGAAACATCGAATAACTCAATAATAAAAAGTTAAAAACATCCAAAGCTATCACATGTCAGCAACATGTAACAAGGAATAGTTAGCACTCAGCAACTGCACCTAGAGAGTAAGACTCCCTTCAAAAAAGCACAAGGATATCATTCATACTAATAACCTTAAGGCTCATCCTCAAACTTAAATTCCTAAAAAACATTTTCAGAAAAATGATTTCCTTTTTCTATTGTCCATTGGAAGTGTCACTGACCTACACACAGTTTATATGATCATGAATACTATACTTAAATTAATTTTGCACACAATCACATTTCAGCAGTAAACTAACCACTGAAAATGCAAGTAGTAAATTGTGCCATAGGTCAAATATTATAACAAATACATGTAGCAATGCAAAGGTTGGAAAATGAATTCCATTGGTCAAAATTCCATCTTCACAGGACATCCATCACAAAAGTTTTGAAAAATATGAAAAATGAAAACTTTGCACAATAATTTGTGATGTCACTCTTCTACTACTCGACTTACATTCTTTGTTTTTTTATGACACCTGACCTTGTACCAAAATGTGATGATTGTCTTAATATTGTAATATTATTGACTTGCATGCAAGTCCTTTTTTCACATGGTATGCAATGAAATCATTTTTTCAAAGTTATATATCATTTTTGTTTGAAAAGGAAGCAAAAGCAGGTAATGTGATTTGTAGAAGAATGACATCGCAAATTATTGTACAATCAACTATTTCAAATTGATTGAATAAATTTCAATAAACATTAACCAGAAAACCGGATGGTGGTTCAATGCATTCACTCTTCAACAGGAATAAAATCAGCAACATCTGGAATATCCTCTAGCGAATACAGGTCACCTTCAACATCTGATTCTTCACCACATGATGAGAAGACAGACCCATCATCATCTGAAGAAATGATTTCATCATTATTACTCAATTGGGGGGCAGATGATAATGATTTGGGATTACCTGAAAACAAGAAAGAAGCTGCAGAAAGAGATTTCTCAGCTGCGTCCATCTTAATCTTTCTTCTTGTGCTCATGTACCTTTTCAATGTGGTCTCAATAATTTCCTTTTTTTCATGTTCAGTCCAAGAGTAGTCATTGACCTTAATGAGTGGGAGATTCTCAATTGTAGCGTGACCTGAGGAATATCGTTTACCAGAAGACAACATGGCAGTGAGGTGACTGAAACCTGATTCCACAAGGCCATTGGTTGCACCAATGCACATTACCATTTCAACCAAGACACAAATGTTTGGGAAAGATAAGTTTCGATATTGAAATATCTTGGCCCAGAAGGACGAGCATGTCATATTCTTATAATAACTATCATGAATTATTCTAAGATCCTTCCATTCTCTGTGTACATTTGATTTTTCAAAACCACTGAATTTCAGGGCTCTTCAAATTTCTCACTTAACTTATCTATGTCAGCGAGATCTAAGTCAACACTTTTCCAATTTGCCGGGTCTACCCAATTCATTAGCTTGAACAGCTCACTATTGAATGATTCAAATCTCTGCCTCAAACATTCACAGATCCCCCTCAGACTTGACTTTGCTCCTTTTACTGCACTGTCTGCTCTGCCTACATGTTTCATGTTTCCAAAAACCAGCGGGACTGTCTCCCTGTTTTCCTCGTTTCGCCTCATGTGGCCTTCCTTGATCACATCACAACGGATTTGCCTATCTCCATCTTTCTCTTCAAGATAAAATTTGCCCCCACTAAACTCAATACATTGAACTGGCTGATTTGCAAGTGTCTCTGGATCATTTGCCATATCCTGAAGACTGCTGATGGTCATTTGAATTTGTCACCAAACCTCAAATACAAAGATGTCACTATGTTGTAGTCTCAGGGAAAGGAAACTAACCTTGTCTAGGATGGTTTTGAAATATTTTATTAGAGTAATTTGATGGAGATAAGTTGCTCTGGAAATTGAACATTTTTATAACTGTCAGGGGAGAGATTCATATAAGTTTTATTTAACTTCTTCTCTCTCCTTTTCCTTCTCGTATTTCTGTTTTGTATGATCGGTAATTGTTTCTCTTATTTTGACTTTTTATGTTGATGTTGTAACCTCATGTTTTGCATCGTTTATATGGAAATAAACCGAACAAACAAAAAACAAAC
The DNA here is from genome assembly GCA_021234535.1 of Stichopus chloronotus. Lineage (NCBI taxonomy): Eukaryota > Metazoa > Echinodermata > Holothuroidea > Aspidochirotida > Stichopodidae > Stichopus > Stichopus chloronotus. Next base: position 287,333 of record SFZH01000008.1, read on the forward strand.
AAACAAATATGCACAGGTGGCCAGGAAACTGAAATCTTGCAGATGCTTGATAATATTTCTGAATTTAACATTCAGTGTTCTAATGGTACCATGATTGTGTTTTGCAATTATGTTTTCCAAAGCTTGCCCAAGCAAATAAATTCTGATCCCTTTGGCCAAGCTTACAAAAAAAGACCTAGAGTTTGACATAAAACTCTTGCTAGTAGTGACACAAAACGCTATAGGCTCGATATGCCATATACTAATACACGTTAGGCTAACGTTAGGGCTGTTGCAAGTAAGAATGAAGGAAAAATGTAACGTACCTAAAAAATTCTCACACATTCCTAAACATTTTGTAAACATTGGTAAGGGATTGTTAGGAGTCTTTTACACATGTCACATTAATATTTGTAGCAAATAACTTCAACTGGATAATTTTGGAGACCTTTGACGATCGATGTTTCTTCCGTGTTAACCACACGTTACACATTATGTGTTCAGAAAGCAGTAGCCTAACCAGCCATCGTGAGTTCTAATTTTGGAAGAAATGTTCAAGATTTTCGATCATCATGACATGACCAGAGCCACTTACCCCCTTCAGCACCTTGAATTAGGTGTACGCCATTTGCTCGCTGCACTTTGACTAAGGTAGCAAAATTACAGAGTGGAAGGCCATCAACAGCCTTCAAGTAAGCTGTTCGGAGTAGTCGCCTATATCCATCTTCAGCACTCTTACGCATAGCGCTTTCAATCCTAGGCTGTTTGCGAAGAGGCTCCCCCAGCCCATCTTCTCCATCACGTCCTGTCCCATCATCGGTGCTACGGCGGGTATTAACAGTTTCATTTTCCAATCGTTCGTAGGTTAAACCTGCTTCATGCGCCAGACTATCGTTGAGATGGCAACAAACAGTATGTTTTGTTACATAGTTCGCCCCTTCAGCTAACTTGCGTATCTCTGCCTTTGCCCAGCCTTTCAGACGAGAATCACTTTCAATTTTTTGTATATGCTTCTCGCAAATCTTACACCAGACAAATTCGACGATGTCACCATCAGTAGGCCATTGAAGAAACGTTTTTAGTTTGACAGCGGGCATTTTATTGAATGAAAATAAGAACAAACCAGCCTCGCACGGCAACGTTCTTTGGAATGGAAAATGTACGTATGCCTAGAGCCACCATGCATATGATACCGCATGTGTACTGTTGTGCATGCATGTGCTGTGCATATATGCCTAGCCTAAAAAAAAACGGCCACACATGCATGCATCTCGTATCGTAGGCCGACTATAAGCCTGCCAAAAGTTACTGTATAAGTACCTATACCTATGCGCAGTGTTTACATGGACCATTTAGAAGTCTATATGCGTTATCTTTCTGCTTGTTAATAATGCACGTGCACCTGTACAGTGAGCAACACTAGGCATGGAAATGGCAATACATTCGTGTGTACTGTCAGTGTATGTATGTCACCATTACTACTCTTGGCGGGAAATCGAGGAGCGCGTTCAATTGAGCTCCTCGGGTGGAATTTACGAGCGCTATGGAGCGCGAGCGCGATCGCGCCCGTCAAAAGGCAAGCACTGGTAGTTGTACATTCAGGTTGTTCTGGAGTATTGGGTCCAAGGTATGAAATGGGCCATTTCACAAATATTTATTTTTCATTTACATACATATGTCTTGTTCACCCGTAGGAACAGTTTTGGGAGATTGCCTTTGATGGTACTAAAGTACCGGTCACGATGGAGGGCTACCTTTATAAAAGAGCCACAAATGCTTTCAAGACATGGAACAGGTATGACATATTCATTCCTCTTTCCAAGAATAACTCAAAATTTGAATATTTAAATGAAAGATCCTTTGAACAATTTTTATACAGATGTGAAAATGGAGAGCTACAGAGGGATTTTCTTCACAACCCTGTTTTCACTTGCCTCAGCGTAACATATAGATACTGTAGTGCATAGAAAAAAAACAAATAAAGATGATGAAACAGAACTTTTCTAGCCACCTGCAGGAGGGGGACATGTCACTTTATTACCATATTTGCCATTATTGATTATCAATGTTTTATACATTATTTAATATGTTCCCATTATTGATTACCAATGTTTTATACAATATGTTGGCTACAAGCATAGTATTTCTAAGTAATATGAGACACACTGCCAACTGAGATGTTACAGTCTCCTTTCACTGCACTTATCATCTTTTGTGGGTTTCTTTTGCCATCTAAGTTAGCATTTGAACAAAATATGGGCAATAATTAGTTGGATGAGATCCTAAAGAAGCAAGCCAGTTATTAGAATATTCATGTGTCATTGAACTATAATATATCTTTGTATTCCTTGTTTCATTTTCACTTTGACAAATGTTTGTGGCAAACAGACAGACTAACAGCAAGCAGATATTCATTGTGATTAATACAATCTAGTGAAACAAGTTTGTAGTCTGTTCAACATCATCAAAGAATTTTTTTATTTATGAATTTGACACCAACTGGTGTGATGTGTTCAGTTATCTTTTTATCAGCAGTTGACTAACAAGGAATTAAATATTCAAGCTAATGATAGGTGGTCATTTCAATATCAATTTTCTCACATGGTTGAAAGAAAGTTTTTGAAATTGTTGAAAGCAGAGTTTCATCTTGTACTTCTGGGCTCTAAGAATAGTTTGAAAAAACCCCTAAATCTTCCTAAGTGCCAGAACAACACAAATTATGTAGAATATTGTTTTTCACCAAGTTTGTCACAAGAAGCTCATAAATACATTTTAATATCATAGGGCATGGGATTTTAACATCACATGGCATGGGATTCTAATAAAATGGTGATAACTATCTACTGTTGGGAAGAAAATTGTAATACTTGTGTAGGAAAATCTTGTACTTTAAAAAAGTATAACAACTATCATGGAGGTGTAAGCCTTTATTGAGAGGGGTTGGGAAAATTTTTCCCGTCTGTCACAGAAAACATGAAAAGTTTCGATAGTGCACAGAAATTGGATTTATTCCTCAAATTTATGCTATGACTATCTCCCACTGTGAGCCACCTCAATTTGTAAAGAAAGAAAGCAAACTCTGTTATTTTTTACATTTTTAGATATATTAACACAAACGTTGTCCTGACTGTCACAAATGTTACACCTGTCACAAATGACCAGCCCGCAACAATTGTGTTTGTAAATCATGTTCTCTGTGTAACTACACAGAAAGGTTGTAAAGAACCCAGATACACAGTACTGTGACCATTTAACTCCAAATCTTTCCACAAAAAAAATAAGTATCATGGAGTAAACCTTAATTTAGGGGTCAGAGAAAATTGTCCTCCTGAATAAGAAAAAAAAAATTATTAGTGCACAGAAATTACATAAATTGATAAAATATATGTTTTGACCATCTCCCACTGTGAGCCACCTCAACTTACAAAGAAAGAAAATAAACCGTCACAGATGTCCTACCTGTAACACTTGTGTCGGTAATGTTCTTCTTCCAATTGGTGCTCTAGTTTCTTTTTTTTTTTTAAAGCATGCATATTGGTATCACTTATCACTGTGAAACCCTTTACTTAAGAGAGATAATATACAGGGCTAACAAAAGAAATACTCACACGATGCAACACTCTAAATCATGTGTTAAAATTTGGATTTCATCCAAAGAATGTTTATCTATATTTTCATGATTTCATCACACCTTAAACGCCACATCTCAAAAACAGTAAGAGATCCAAAAGACGCTCAGGAATTCTCTCTGCAACTTCCAAATGCAGCTAGCTCTTTTTTAAATGTTTGTCACTTGGTCTTGAAGCAAGCAAGTTCCAGGTGTGGATTTAGACATTTCGAAGGGAGGGGGGGCAAATGTAGAGAAAGTGAGAGTGGAGGGGAATTTTGGGAAAACTATGCGGAGCACCAGCATCGGACGGTATGCAGTTCTCCAGAAAATTTTAGATTAAAGTACCTAGATTTCCAGCTAGTGCCTTTCACAAGTAAGCTCCTAGAAATAGTTTCTTTGATGGAAAAGTGTTCTTCTTAGCATTATTAGAAGTCACTTGCAGTTTTCACTTGAAACCTTCACAACCAGGGGCATTACATGGGTTGTTTACAGGGTGGAAGTTTCAATGTGATATGAAAATAGTATTCCTCTATTATAGTGGTTAACCCATTACGCTATTTTTTACATATTGGTAATGTTGTTGTGGCAAAAAAGGTGAGGGGTTAATTCTGAATGCAGAAAATTCCCACCCCCAACTTGGATCCATATGTGTACTCTTACCTTTTGAAATATTGTACAGGCATTTCCATGAGATCAACTTTTAGACACAATCATCCCTCATGTCCACTGTGTGGCTTGGCAACAGTATAAACAGCAACTTGGCATATGCTTATTTAATACCATGGTGCTCCAATGACACTAGTGACCATAAGGAGGAACACGTCCTCATCAATTGACCATACAGTTTAACTTTTTAGCAAACATCAGGAATCACACCATTCTTGGACTCATGTAAATACCAGAAAAGAGAAAACAGGAAACAAAAAAAAAAAAAATTGCTTATAGGGCAAATTTGGCAAAAAGTACAGATTTATAGGGAGAATGAAAATTCATAGAGAGTAACAGGAATTATAGGGTCAGTAGAATGCCTGAGCAATTGATCAAGTTGACAGCTATTGTTTTATGAAACTTGTGTTTCCTATGAAGTAAACCATTTGTGTAGAATGGCTCATGAGCGGACAGAATGTGCAAGACATCAAATTCCTGCTTGTATTAACACAGAACAAAGTATACCAAAGTGTAGAACTTGAATCTCATGCGCTTATTACTCTGACTGCCCCACAGGAGCATCCAGCAAAGCAGGAAACTGAACTGTAGTCACCCCAGCAGAAGAAACAAGCACTGACAAATATTGTTTAAATAGCTTCTACTTCTTTTGCACTTTTATAAATTTAACTTGAATGTAATCATAATTAAACCATGATTACGATTACTTTGCCATTGTAGTCAATTAGGATTCTTGAAAAGAAGGTTGTCATCCTCTCTTATTTGGGATAAAATATTATTGTGTCAATAACTGTTGGTTCTAAAAATATGATATTTTCTGTGAAATAAAGACCTTGTTTCCCTTTAAAATACTGTAGCATGGTTAGTGTTGCCCTATCCTAGCAATTGCCAATACAAGATATTTTACTGGTTGCATGTACTCTTATATGTATTGTGCAGTTACTTTGTACTTCAAGCTCTTGTAGATAATCATTTGCAGGATAATCACAGTGTTGTATTTTTCTGATGAAGTGTTTTCATCTCTCTTTGTTTGTCTCTAATTTCTCCCATAGACGATGGTTTACAATTAAAAACAATCAATTAATTTATCAAAAGAGATCAAAGGTAAGACTGTTCTTTTGAAAATAATGTAATTAACATAGGCTTATTTTTTTTAAATATTGGTGATAATGTTGATGATAAAAAATAAAAGCCAGTGAACATGTTATTGTGTTGTAAATGTTTCATTCAATTTTGGCATGTACAGTAGTTCCTCATGCTAGTTCAGGGTACTTCTACAGCCTCTCAAACCAGATATAACTTTTATGGTTTGGTACCTCTTTAGCTGATTTCTGGTAGTGTGTCCTCCAGGACGATTAATCTGTCTCCAGTGGGAATGCAGTCATGTCCCCACAAGATGAAGCTGACCCACCCCCACCCTTCAGAGTAAATAGATGTTATTTTTAAATGTATGTGCTTCAGTGTACACTTGTGTGTGCCAGTGTTGTAGTGCAGATTGTAATAACTTTTCATTGCTTTGTTCTTTTGGGACTTCTTGGCTTTAACAAGTTTAGGGTCAATGTTATCCCTTCTGTTGATGTATTAACTATTCTTTTTACTGTTATCAGTGTTACTGTTATTAGCAAGATGTCACAAACCACTATCATCACTATTAGTGTTATTCAAACTATATTCACTATTAGTGCTACCATCACTATGTTCACTATTAAAGCTATATTCACTGTTAGTGCTATATCACTATATTCATCACTATGATCATGATTTTCACTAGTAGTCTATAAGGGAAAATGCCTGCATTTTAGGAGTCTTTAAAACATTTGACTGATGCAAGTTGTTTTCAATAATTTTGTCAGGGATCCATTACCATAGCTGCTGAGGATCTCAGATTGTGCAACGTCAAGCCATTTGAAGAAATTGAGAGGCGTTTTTGTTTTGAAGTGGTGTCACCTGGAAAGTAAGATGCAGTTAATAATCATGTTATAACATGATCAGTGGCACACATCTGAGAATCTACCCTTCTATGGAATTGCCATATGAATAGTGTATGGCTTTACTTCCCTTGACCAGTTACCTGCATAAGAGGTATATATCCATCCTGTGTTAACTACACACTACTGCGTAAGATGGATATATCCTTCCTCTTTTAACTACACACTACTGCAGAAGATGTATATATCCGTCCTGTGATAAATGCACAAAACTACGTCACATAAAGGGACACTTTGAGTTGTTTCGTGAACTTCAGACGTCAAAACCCTTTCAATTTTATGTCAAGTTTCTAGTGAAACTTGACATGATGAGTCACATACAAATGACCACTGAGTCGAGTTGTTAATGATTTAAATTGGTTTTGGAAAATGTGTGACCATTCACTTCTCCACATTTGCACTTATTCATATACCCACAGCTAGTACAAACCATAAAGAAAAATTATTAAAAATTGACAGTTTTCATAATTATTGGATGTGAATAGTGATGCTAATTATAAGCATTGTTATTTGGTAGTACCCATCAAAATTTTCTTTAATTTATTGACAAAGATCAAACTTCTGTACTGTTGGTGCTCTAGCTTATGAAATTCTGAAAATTGTGCAGTCCTACCAATTCTCTCATACAATGTTGATAATTTGGTATAATGTTAGTCAGTGGTTTGTATGACTGATTTCTATTGATTGATCATATAAAAAAAGCTTTATTATTTACATTTTTGAAGTTGAGATGTGAAAAGCGGTTTGTGACAAGAAATAGAAAAGATCATGTGAAACTGCATTGAAAATTAAAAATTATATCCCAGCATGGTGATGTGCCAAACTACATTGAAGATTGCATATTTCTTCTTATTATGGACTTTAACAGCATGGTACATTTAGATGATATTTATTTTTTATCAATCCTACTCCCTGAAAGATATTGAGATTGAATGTTTTAATTTGCTTCATTGGGTTGTTGGGGTACATGTGTGTCGGTTTTTCTTTCCACATTTCATGCATTACTTGTGGGGTGTAGTTGTTTGGTGCACACTTCATGGACAATTATCTGATCACTATTAATAAGCATCATGTTAGTAATCACTTGGTGACTAAGCCCTTTATTCTAGACGAGCAACTTTCACCACGATTGCCATGGCTACTTGGAGATATGCGAAGGAACTTTGCCATTAGTAAATACCACCGTTACAGGTGTTTTTTTTTTTTTTTTACATAGTGTCTGCCGGGGTCGACTTGCACATCATGCTTTTCATCACGTTGCAAGTTTTTTTTATATCAATTGGGCTTTATCTGTTTTATACTCATGTATCTGTCATCTGAAAACATTCATTCTCTATGTTGGGATTCCATGTGTTGTACTAAAATTCAAATTGATCTCATTCATAAATTCATTCACTGATTTAAAGCAATCGAAATGAGTGACTCATGCTCAAACCCAATAACAGTTGGTCAATTAACGTGACGTTTATAGTGTTTTTGCAAGTTTACCAAATTTACTGAATATTAAAACTGTTGAACATGAAAACTTTTGGGCAATGACCCCATTTTGGAATCTAAAGATCATTGTCTGGTAATCTTTAGTTATTTCTTCATCCTGTGCTGCTATTGTAAGTGTTCCATGTGTTTCATTTATTAGCCATTAGAATTGTTGAATTTGGAATCCAAAAATACAGTCATCAATCAACCAGTTCAAAGCATGTACTGCTGTTGGAGATGTGCACAGGTAGCAGTAGCTGTGCATTTTTACCATAATGTTACATAAGATTGGCAGTGTTAGTGGTCATATTATAATATGTATATACATACCTTAGCTAACTTACTCACAGATACCACAGCTATGTGCAGTTAAGTGTGAGCAATATGCACGGTGCATAGTCAGCAGAGGTCAGCTCCTGTGCAAAACTGCTGTAAAATTGCTGTTCTTCCCTTTCTAAGACTTATTTCGAAAGTTGAAATATGGGAAAGGTTTTTAGGAAAGAGTATTAACGTCGTATGCTGAAGCAAATCCGTCTACTGTACATAACTACTGGAGTATTGTTAGTTATTGTGCTGTAATACAAACTTAGCATTTCATGTAACATTCCACATCTGCTCTGTTACAGCAACACTCACAACACCAGTCTATTTACTGTCCAAATTGAAATCATTTGGAACCAATTGAATTTACAAACTCATTATTTATTATGTTAATCATGGATGCACAGTCAGTTGTAAAGTTTTAATTTTTCCTTTTTCTTAGAACAATAGTACTGCAAGCAGACAGTGAACAAATCAGACACTCCTGGGTTCAAGCAATGCAGGCAGGGATCAACTCGGCTTTTAATGTTATGAGTCCACGGCCTGAGAGTCTATCAGAGGTAAGGATGTGTCAGCAGGATGTTTGCAGTAGCAGCAGTGAAGAACAATTCTATCTAACAGTTGTAACCAATTGCAGAGCCTGCATTTAGATGTTACGCTGTCAATTATATCTGATTTTGTAGCTAGCACTCACGATTGTCAAAAAAAAAAAAATGCACAGTATGTTGGTTGGACTTTGTCAAGACAGGTAGGTCATTGTTTATGTTTATAACAGTCTAATAGTCAAAATAAGTTTTTATTAGATTCCTCTGAGTTCAAACTAAAATTGTTTATATTTTATTCATTCTTCCATTTATGTATTTTCTTTTTACCTTGATAATTTTTCAGAGTTCTGTGGAAACAGTTGGATCCTCTTTGCCTGACAAAGCAGCAGAGGAAGATGATTCTAGGAAGCAGAGGTTTCTTCTTTGAAATATTTTTTTTTTTTGGTATTTAAGTGTTTTCGATGACAAGCATTCATGATCCAGAGATGTTACAGGCATAGTGTGTTATTGTTTATCCCTCCCAAGTAGCCCTTTTCTTTGCTTCAAATGGAAAAAGAAAAGAGGACATGTAATGCACCAGAAGTCACTTCGTTTTCTTATAATGACGTGAACTAGAAGATTCAACTCAAGGTTTTCACCTCCCAGGTGTCAAAATGTGAATATTTATCTGGATTTTTGGTGCAAAGTTGTGTGTTCAATTTTATCTGCACTCAAGTTGCCTCTCAATCTTCAAACCTTTGAACACAAGGTATCACTCGATCTGTCTGTCTGTCTGTCTATCAGTCTAACTAACTGTCTATCCATCCATCTATGTGTCTTTCCTTCTGTCCACAATTCAAACTGCTCTTCTACATGCTTTTATGAATTTGTATGAAACTTTGACTCCATGTTGTTTGTGGTGGACCATGTGGTGTGTTAAAAAAAGTTTGGTCCAAGGTATCCTGTTGTCCATATGGCTCGTTCTATGAAATTTTGCAAAATGCTTCTCCCAAAGCTTCTTTTGTTCAATGTTGATTATTTGACACAATGCAATACAATGACACTTTGTTAGGGGTACCTTCAGGGTATTCAGAGATTTTAAGTTCAAGGCCCCATGTGGACCCTATAGCCCATTTTACTGGATTGTCTTTAAAATGCTGCTTTTCATAAGTGCTTCCATGGATTTGTATTTAACTTTGACACAATGTTCATTGATTGGGTTCTTGCCATTTGAGAGGCATTTATGTAAACTCTTTGTTGGCCACACTTAGATGACATCATTACTACAAAATAAACAATGCTTAACTAAAACTGAGGAGCCAGAGAGACTGGGAAGTGCCATTCCCTCTTAGACGATTTGAGATGTATGAAAACTTTTGATACAAGGTCCCATGTGGACCCTATGGTCCATTTATGAAATTCTGCAAAATGTTTTCCTCCTACAGATTCTCTTGCCCGATACTGATAGTTAGTCATAATGATCCTCTGTTAGTGGTTATCTTAGGGTGTTCATGGATTTGTTGTCCATGGTTCCTATGTGGGCCCTATGGCCCATTTTATGAAACTGTGCAAAATGCTTCTCCTCCTACAGTTCTCTTCAGTTCACAATATTTGTGGTTTGCTACATAAGTGAAAACTTCAAAATGTATTTTCTCAAAGTAGAAGTTTGCATACTGTTGAAGGTTTTTGACAATGTTCCTTAGACAACCATCTTCTTTTGGATTGCACAAAGATTTGAGATCCAAGGTGATTAGTTCAAACTTGATAGATTTGGAAAAAATTATAAACTCCCATGAAAAACATAGTTTCCCTTGAAAATACCATGCAGTATCTCAAATATCTCTATCGTGCAAAAAATTAAAATTGAATAGTGGGTCAAATGTTACTAACAGAAACACTATGCCTAAGATTCATGTTGGTGTCTATATGTAGGCATTAAGTTGGCACTTAAAGTTATTTTATGAAATTCAGTAAGTTTTTCCAAACCTGTCAAATTTGTGTCAGGTTTCCTTCACTTAAGGCTCCTAGTGACAGATTTATAATCAACCTAGGAGGTGGAGTAGTTAAGAATTGAACTTGGTTTTGGAAACATGACCAGACACTTCCACATTAGTACTTATTCATATGCACACAGCCAACACAAATCAGAGAGAATAACTTAAAAACAAAAATAAAATTGTCAGTTTTCATAATCATTGGATGTGAAACTTAATAATCTTGTTATTCATTATGTGTTAGTACCCTTGAAATGAACACAAAATTACTGATAAAGTTTTGCACCGATGGTACTCTAGTAATATACACTATAAGTGTCACACCATTGGCATGCTAGTAGTATATGTTGTAAGAGTAACACCATTGGTACTGTAGTAATATATGTTGTAAGAGTAACACCATTGGTACTCTAGTAATATATGTTGTAATAGTAACACTGTTGGTACTCTAGTAGTAAATGTTGTGAGAGTAACTGTTGGTACTCTAGTACATGTTGTGAGAGTAACACTGTTGGTACTCTAGTACATGTTGTGAGAGTAACACTGTTGGTACTCTAGTACATGTTGTGAGAGTAACACTGTTGGTACTTTAGTAAATATATATGTTGTGAGAGCTATGATATCCTAAATCTGAATGTTACTCTCTCTCTATCTCATTTACTTTGTTGCACTGCCAGGTTTGTGAATAGTTAAAATATCTATACTGTGTTACAGCATTAATGTTATGTCTATTTAGATAATACTTTGACTCCCATTAGAAGCTTTTAGAGAGAAACAAAAAAATATCAGGTCTAGGGTAGAGATCTAGTAAGTGCTTAGGAGAGGTGGACAACCTGCATCCCACATGCAAAGTGTGTCCCATGTAGAGACATCATGTGGTCCCCAAACCCCCTTTTAAACTAAAAAAAAGACATTGAAAAATAGTAATAGTTTCTGTAAATTATTTTCATCTTGATTTGTTGTTCAAATAATTTCTAAGTCACCATAGCTTGGCTGTCAAAGAAAAGAAAGAGTGCACTCAGTAACTTCAGTCACATAGGTGCAGAAGACAACCTTTAAAATAGTTCTATGAAATGAAAGCAGGAGAAAATGACTGCATATCAGTTACAGCTCAAGTTTGTAAATAAGCAAGTTTGTTCTATCCTTTTTTGTGTATATTTATGGAAAGTAATACTTTGAAATTCTTGGAAAAAATCCTTGAAATTTGCTTCAAACTATGTAATGGAGAGATGAATATTTCCAGATCTTTTAGTGATACAAACATATCATGGAGAGTGATAATTTCTGACAATGAAGAAGTCTATGGGTCTGCCAGACGATATTTTCAGTTTTAAAATTCACATCAAATTTTTGTTCGATTTATCAGGAACTTCTGCTGCATTCTTCTTGCTTCTGTACATAGTAGTAGATGACCTATGTAGAAATCGTGAATCTAAATTGGTGCACTGCCAAATGAAAGATAAAAGAACTGAGTCATCTGAACAAAATATGAATACTGGATGATCTTCATAGATATGCATTTCAAAACACCTGAGAAATATCATCATCAACTGTAAATTAAGGTCTTCATCAAGTCTGACTAGGCTGTCTTAATCAGTATGGTCACAGTAGGTCTGAGTTTACAATAAATGATCTCTACAGGTATGAGCAGGGATGTTATCAATAGGTCTAATTACAGGTACTCTGAACAGGTTTGAGTGTAGATTGTCCCAATGTGTATGAGTATAGTTAATAACTATTGATCTTAGTATGATCCCAGTAGGTCGGAGTTTTCAATGAATTATCTCTATGGGTATGAGAAGGGATGTTATCATTAGGTCTAATTACAGGTATTCTGAACAGGTGTAGTGTAGCTTACCCCAATGTGTGTGAGTATACGTGGCCTAATTACTACTGGTCTTAGTATGGTCTCAGTAGGTCTGAGTTTTCAATGGAAAATCTCTATAGATATTAGCATAGATGTTATCATTAGGGCTAATTACAGGTATTCTGAACAGGTGTAGTGTAGATTGCCCCAATGTGTATGATTATATTTAATAAATACTGGTCTTAGTAAGGTCTCAGTTGGTCTCAGTTTACAATCGATGATCTCTATAGGTGTGAGCAGGGATAATATCATTTGGTCTAATTACAGGTATTCTGAAGTTTTGAGTGTAGATTGTCCCAATATGTATGAGTATAGGTGGCCTAATTGCTACTGGTCTTAGTATGGTCTCAGTATGTCTGGTTTTCAATGGAAGATCTTTATAGATATTAGCACAGATGTTATCATTAGGTCTAATTACGGGTATTCTGAACAGGTACTGGCATTCGTGTACATTGTTCCAATGTTTATGGGTATAGATTATTACTACTGGTCTGAGCAGGTCTGAGTTTACAATGAAGAATCTTTACTGGTTTGAGCACAGATATTATCATTAGGTCTAATTACAGGTTGTTCCAATGAGTATAGATAATGCCACTGGTTTTAGTATGGTCTATGCAGATCTGAGTTTACAATGGATATCTCTACAGTTCTGCATGTATGTAGTTTGAATAGGGCTAAGTCTCACAAATTTTGAGTTGTTGTCTCAACAGGTCTGATTGTAGCCTATATTTTGCTCAAGTGGTGTGAACATTAATGTTTCCACAGGTCATAAATTTTGCACCTAGGTTGTATTAGTAAAGCTGTTTCTGAACTTCTCTCGCTGTCTGGATCTCATTATTGTTTTTTATTGTTTGTGTTCTATCCCATCTAACAGTTTCCGAAGCAAGATTCAGTCTCTTCCAGGAAATGAAAAATGTGCTGACTGCAAGCAGGACAGTAAGTTTAAAACTTGTCATCATTCTTTGTTCATTCTATGTGTTAAACTCTTTGTTCTAGCCATTCTTTGTTCATTCTGTTAAACCCTCTACCCTTTCATGTCTTTGTTCGTGCTATGTTTTTAACCCTCTGTTATCACTAGTTTTTGTTCATCTTATGTATTAATCTCTGTGCCCTCTCTAATCTTCGTTTATCCTGTATGTTTAACTCTCACCCTTTGCCAGTCTATGTGCCTTTGCTATTCTATGTGCCTTTGCTAGTCTATGTGCCTTTGCTAGTCTATGTGCCTTCGCTAGTCTAATGTGCCTTCGCTAGTCTATGTGCCTTTGCTAGTCTATGTGCCTTTGCTAGTCTACTATTTATCTCTATCTTAAGTCTTTGTTTCACTCTATAACCTTTGCTAGTCTTTGTTTCATCCTATGTTTTTAGCCTTCACCCCATGCTAATCTTTGTTCATTCAATGTGTTTAACCCGCACCCCCCGTTAGTGTTGTTCATTTTTAGCTCACACACCAAGTGTGTGAGGTATTAGATTGAGGCTGATGTCGTCAACTTTTTTCAAAAGCCTTCTCTTTCTGCATTTTCTTAGATATTTGTCTGAAATTTTTTCAGTGTGTTTTTTGGGATAGACGTATTTTTTTCCACCTAATTACATTTTGACTGGCTTAATTTATAGGTGAGTTGCAATGTAATTTTTGGAGGAAAATCTGGTTTTTGGTTGCCTTTTTGCACATGGCACTCTAATTGAATGGGTTTAGCTGAAGAGCTATTCTGTGATCACTCTAGTCAACATTAATCAAATTTTACAGTTGGGCTGGCCAGCCTATCTGCCCTATGGGTCATCAAGTCCAACTGAACTCTCACCTATCGATATCACATTCCGATACTAGTAAATTGACAGACAAATCAAGTTAGTGAAGCATCATCAACACTGCAGTGTTTTTTTACAATGTGACCATTGACTTGAATTATCTTATATACTGCCCATTGTAAAGTTTGAAAATGTACAGAGAACAGCAACAAAAAGAAAAAAAACTTGTACAACGCTCAAACGTACAAACCACGTACATTGTAATTTTGCAACCATGGCAAAAATCTAGTCCAGCGCACATTTCAATTTAGATCTACCCAAAGCCAGCTCTGACAGGATATAAACATTATCCCTTGCATCGTTACATATTACACAGCCTATTAGATTTAACCTTCTCTACAGACCATAGCTGGTACACCTAATACCATTTTTCAACGTCACTGTCGAAATTAATATACTACACTGGCATATGATAATGTCATAGGCTTGATAGTGTGTCAACGAGATACTTTTTGCATGTAACATTTTGTTTCCTTCCAAGTACTGTACTTTCATTTTGCAATGCCACAAACAAAGATAACCTCTACTTAGTTCAGTGACTGCCCTAAGTTTCGATGTACACTGAATTCAGCGGCTGATCAATGCATCATACTATGCCGGGCATCATAGCTGGGACTCAAAATGGTGCCTGATGTAATGAATGTGTTGCAACATATGAGTTTCAGAACATGGGGTGTGGGAAGAAAAGTGTGTCAGAACATAGGGCTACAACCCTCAGTTCAATTGTGTGAGCTACAGCGGCATTGCTGTACTAGTACATATTTATCCTCTGCTCTTGCTATTCCTTGTTCATCCTATGTGTTTGGAACTCTCTGTCCTTACTTAACTTTGTTCCTCCTTTGTGTTTGACTTCCTACCCTCCAATCATGAGACTAATATCACATTTAGTCCCTACAATAACCATGTAACAGAATAACTGGTTCATCTTGCAAAGTGAACAACATATAAGTAGAAAAGGAAAACTCTGTGTTGTTCAAGAACCTTTTGCCTATAAGCAATACTCTGACCTCATGAGTCGTGAGCTGTGCCACAACTTCTCCACCTGCTAAATATGAAAGGTAGAAAAAGCTTTATTGACCATAAAGGAGTTGAAATTCACTTTATCTTAGTAAGACAGAGATAAAGCAATTCCATATGCAAGAAATGAAGTATGTGGCACATTAAATTAATGTTTTGCTCATTTCTTAAACATTGCTATTGCAGTCTGCTAATGAAAAAATGTTTGTCTAATTCTTAAACTGTTTCCAATAAACATAGATGCATCATAATATTGTCTGTTTCGACCAATCAAAGTCACCAAAGGTTAGCATTGCAATTGCAAAAGTAAATTTTTATCTGATAAATAAGAAATGTTATATATGGCAGTTTGCCAAAGTGACATTCTGGCAGACTATGTTTTGGTGACCTGATTATTGTAACATTTGTCAGCAAGAAAGGACAGAAATGATTCTAAAAAGAATATCAGGATGTTAAAAGAAAAAAAAAAGGATGTTAATGTACTTGTTACAGACATTAATTGGTTTGATTTTACTCATTAGTTTATCATTAAGTTCTTCTGTAATCAAACATAGCCTTTGAAAAATCTTCAAAACTTTTTGCTGAGTTGTCAATATCAGATTATCAAATGCACATTTTCATAATATAGTGATTCAAATTTAGTGTTAGATCAAATCTAGAAAAGAGCCTCATTGATGATCCAGATTTTTAATTAATTACTGTTGTCTTAAAGCATTTGTAATTCCTGGCCACAAAGATTTGATTGTAATCTCTGAGTATTTCTTATCAGTTACTTATTCAGGGAAATTAGGATTATTTTTCAGACTTGATTCTTCCTTTTATTCATAAACAGTTTCCAATCTTCAGCTTGATAACACTTTTCTGAAGCAATTTTACTTTCTATTGAATTCAGATCTATTGAAGTTTTTTAAGTGACATATTTTCATTTCACAGGACTTTGTTCTTTGTTGATAGTAACAGACATTGTCTAGTAGCTTTCATTTCTCTTTGCGTACATTTCTGCTCTCTCATCATGAATAAATCTCTCTGCAATTTTGTTCATGGCTGGTTGAGGACAAAACGTAAGGTACTCGTTTTGGTTTAGGTTTTACAGACATCTGTGTGTCTGAAGGATTACTTATGCTGTGATTTAACCAGTTTACATAGTAACCACACAACAGTAAATGCAATGTGTTGTATGGTAAGATGTTCAACCTTTCCACCCAATCTGTCCTCCAGCACTCTGGCATTCACATTCTATCCACAATACAGAAAGAATGAACCAATAAATACTACATTTAACATGAACCACTTCAAATAATTGCGTGGATATCAAGTATCTATGCTGTGTGCCTCATTTTCTCCCTGATGTGATATGTACTCAAGCAGAGAATGCGCATGTATCAGATTTTCAATTTCTTCACATCCAGAAAGTAAGGATTTTCAACCTTTTGGCATACATGTGAGGTATATATTACCTATGATCTGTATCTCCTAGAGGCAGAATAAAATGTTATCTCGGCACATATGATGCTTCTATGTCATAATTTTATTGCAATCATGTATGCAGCTTATCAAGTAAGAATGATAATTCTGGAGGGACCCAACAATTTTGTCACACTAACAATGAAGTATCTTGTGCACAAAAAGTAGTGTGATTTTATCTCCAAATTTATCAAGTCAAAATATGTTACTTTCACCTGTTGGTTTTCTTTATCATATGCAATCCATATCTTTCACATTAAACTGTATTTTGCCCAACCGATTGATTTTTTGGCAAAAATGTTCCCACACCCCTTGAAAAATATCCCAGTATACCCTCAAGGGGTATGAGTATGAGAAACTAGATTCAGAAGCTATCCATAAGAAAGCAGTATGATACTGTCTGAATAGAAATCTTCATTTTGGGCTTTATTGATAAACATAACCTATGCAGTCTCATTGGCATTTGTAGGTGGGTGTGTGTGTATGTGCATGTATTTGTTTGTGACACTTGCTTGTAGACAGGATATCTCATGAAGGAAAGGCTGGCCTGAACTCATATTTGGTATGTGGATGGAACACATTGAGTGCAAGAGGTCTATTAGTTTTGATTGGGGTCAAAGATCTTGAGGTCATCAGTGGTCAAATGATAAAACATTGTAAACACAATAGTTCAAGAAGAAAAGGATGCTTGGATCTTATAATAATGAAGATAGTCCGGTGATGACCACTGCAGTGGCAGAGTAGATAGGAGGCATTTGAGACAGTGAAACTTAGCAAACTATAAGAGCAAGTTCTGGGTTTCTTCCCTGGCCAGATCACAATAGGATCCAAGAGTAATCTAGAGATTTCCCATTCGAACTGACCTTGTGAGAAAGACGATACAAACTTGATCAAACAGTATTATGTTGGTGGTCACCTGACATGAAGTTGTAATATGGGAGCAACACTTGTGTGGCACTTAGCACACTACGTGCCCTTCAAGGCCTGAATTTTTACTATCTCACCAGAATACATAGTATACAGGGAGGACACTTAAATGGTAGCCCACCTTCCACCCCTTGTGGTCATCCCTCAATCTCTTTAACTACATATTTCATTGTAATTTTTCTTTCTAACTATTCATAAGAGACTGAAATAAAGTTACAGTTCCAGTTTCAGTTACAGTATTCAACCCAAAGTTGGTGAGTCAGTAGTCCTTATGTGGGGGTACCACATGTACCAAATCACATGGATCGAGATTACCGGGGGTTAGGTGGGTGAGAAGGGGTTTGTGTGTATATGTATGTTTGTGATGCCTACCTTGTAAACACGATATTTCAAGAAGGGAAGCTTGGACAGGTCCTATATTTGGTATGTAGGTGAACCTTATTGAGCACAAGGAGCCTGTTGTTTTTGCTGGAAGTCAAAGGTCATTTGGGGTCAACAGCAGTCAGATTGTGAAAACCTTGGAACCCAATATGTCAAGGAGGGAATCTTGTACAGATCTCATATTGGTATGTTGGTGTACCTTAATGAGTACAAGTAACCTATTGTTTTTGGTGGAGATCAAACATCATTTGGGCTCAGCAGGGATCAAATTGGGAAAACTCATTAACACAATATCTCAAGAAGAGAAAGCTTTGTTAGATCTCATATTTGGTATAAAGTTGGTGTACCTTGAAGAGTACAAGAATCCTATTGTTTCTGGTGGAGATCAAATGTTGCTTGGGGGTCAACAGGGGTCAACTTGTGACAACCTTGTAAACACAATATCTCAAGAAGAGAAAGCTTTGTCAGATCTCATAGTTGGTAAGTTGGTGTACCTTGAAGAGTACAAGAAGCCTATTGTTTCTGGTGGAGATCAAACGTCGCTTGGGGTCAACAGGGGTCAACTTGTGAAAACCTTGTAAACACAATATATCAAGAAGGAAGACTTAGCCAGATCTCATATTTGGTACAGAGGTGTACCTTATTGAGCTCAAGAAGGGTATTATTTTGGGTGGGGGTCAAAGGTCATTTGTGGTCAACCTACCTTCACCTTATGAAATATACAAGATTTAAAGTGCTCTTAATTGAATCATCGAACCTACAGTGCTTTTGGGGTCGTCTGGTGTCTGAAGTGTATGAAGTTTGATTTTCACTGATTGGCAAAAGAATGTGTGAATTGACTTGATCTCATATCTCTAACCTAACCAGTGTGGTTGCACAGGCAAAATCAAGCAGTAAGGAAACTCAGCAAGATGAGGAAGAATGAGATGAACCTCTAAGTCCAAAAATGAAAATCTTGTAAAGACACAATCTCAGTAATGCAAGCTTGGACTATACTGATATTCAGTTTGTCAATCACTCTATTTCAATACTACTGGATTCTTGACCAAAGACGCTTTGCAGTGTTCAGTTGATTAGAATTTTAGTTGAATAGTAACTCAGATAATGATAAAGTGTGTTTACTTGGGGTCTAGTGACTTACAGAGAACCCCTACATGAAAGACAAAGATACTGTCTTGTATATGTATTTGCCTCAAAAAAAAAAGAAGAAAGAGAAGGCAATGACATAATTTTGTGTTCACAGTCTATTATTTTTTCAGTATTAAGTGGAAATTTATTAAAAACATTCTTGCAAAAATTGTATGGGGTGAAATTACCATACTTTAATTCTGCAGTTGACTGGTTAATAATTGTGAGCAACAAGGCTGCAGCTGTAGTATTCTTGACTTCTTGCTTAATCTAGTTTCCAGTCTTAATTTGTTTAAGTAGGGTAAAACTTTTTTTTTCACAAAGGTATTCACAATATTTATATTTTTTTCTCTCAGGACCTACATGGGCTTGTATCAACTTTGGTATTACTGTCTGCATCGCCTGCTCTGGTGTTCACAGGTACAGTCATTATTCGTAGACTGCCCTCACTATTTGAATGATCTACCTATCTCTCTATCTATCTATCTATCTATCTATCTATCTGTCTGTCTGTCTGTCTGTCTGTCTGTCTGTCTGTCTGTCTGTCTGTCCGTCTTTCATGTCTGTCCACAATTGTTTAAAAACTCTCAGATGTTCATTTTCACTACTTCTGTCTGCATTGCGTGCTCTGGTGTTCACAGGTACAGTCATTATTCGTAGACTGCCCTCGCTATTTGAATGATCTAGCTATCTATCTGTCTGTCTGTGTGTCCATCCGTCTGTCCATCCATCTGTCCATCTGTCTGTCCATCTGTCTGTCCATCTGTCTGTCCATCTGTCTGTCCATCTGTCTATCATGTCTCTCCACAATTGTTTGAAAACTCTCAGATGTTCATTTTTGACAACTTTGGCTAAAACTGAAACATGATAATCCTTAAATGTAAGGCAAAATCCATTTGCCAAGAAGTCAAAGGTCATTTAGGGGTCAGTACAGGAAAATATGTGAAAACATAAAAATCTGTCTCCTCTAAGGAAGAATCATGCATGATGTTGAAAGTTGGTCACCGTGTTCCGAACACCTGCTTCACGATAAAGTCCTGATGGGCTTACACATAGTTTGCAGCATATTTTTAGGTGCTACCGGCAAGGCACCTGTAGATATTGCCAGGTGCAAGGTCATTCTTGTGAATCATGGTTCTTTTTTACTCAGAGGTAAATCAGTCCCGATGTTGTGCATCAGAAAGTCATCATCTCTCAATTGACTGATGTTCAAATGATGTGTGGTGAGACATTTAGCATATTGTCCAAGCGTTGGGTCATTGTCACTCAAAATTAATCCGTCTTTACTTCTGTCATGTGCCAATGTGTGCCCATGCAAAAGACAGCTGAACCCCGCCTGGCAATAAGCTGATGACCAGGTGATGTGCTGGAAGTCAGCTCATTATCAGCAGCCACTAGTGAGCGTATGTTGATATAAAAGCCTTCGTCACACAAGGGTGGTCGGAATACAACTGCTTTAGTTCACATATGTTGTCTTGTGATTCTTGACACTAATGCTAAAGCTGTGAGCAACTACATGCTGAAGGGTAACAGGCCCATAGCCGGCCCATGTGGATGGGTGGGTCTTTTTTCCAAGATGTGGACCTTTTCCCAAATACGGAAGCAGTTGGCGTGTGCCGTAAGCATGCAATTGCTAGGGGGTCAGGGGGGCACGCTTTCCCCGGAAAATATGAAATCTGCAGATCTCCTGCAATCTGGAGCATTTTAGAAGACTACAAAAGACCTTCAGTCATGAACAATTTACATAAATAGTAGATGCAGGGGCGTAGCAAGGAATATGTCAAGGGGGGGTGCAAACTCGTGAAGACTAAGCGGAGCGCCACCATTAGTTGGCACGGAGTGTGCAAGAAGATTTTTGGTTTAACCAACCCCCCAGATGGAGGGGAATAGCCCTTCCCAAGTCTTTTCAGCTGAATGAACCCAGCCTTGAAATATAGATCTCATGTCTACAATTGTCTGGGTGTTTAACATGCATACATACATGCTCCCAACCCTGCATTCCACCCCTACCTTGGTAGGCCTGCCAGATATATTGAGGGAATTACTATTTAGCGATATCGCGGGAAAAAAGCGAAAATGAGATCAAGCAGGATTGCTCTATTCGCCTTACTTTCCCTGGCTATGCCTATGCTCTTGGTTATTTCTGATTAAGTCCTAAAAAAATACCACAATGTGGTCAAGGGGGGCAATCGCCTCCTTCGGCCCCTCCTTTGTTACGCGCCTGAGTAGACACTTTGGTAGTCATGGCAGTTTGAACAGGGCTTTAAATGCATCAACTGCACCCGACTAAAATTAAACATATTTAATCAGGCTCAGCGACGGCTTGCGACACAACTGAACTCTAGTCGTGGAACCGGTCACACCGCCACGACCACAGCAGACGCGGTGGGTGGTCGCCGTTGTGTCTCAGGTTTTCATGGCAGTGTGTCCCAAGCTTTGTATTGTATCTAGTTCAATGATATCCACGGCCACAATGACATAATCATGCATGCGCGTTTTTGAGCTTATTGTCTCATCACCCCACATAGTGTATGTATGTGGTGATGAGATATTGTGGTCAGTTTGGGCCTGTATACATTTTATGACATAAGTGGAAAGGTTTTATCTTCCTGCTAAAAGTGAACGGAAATTCGGCCTCAATATGTCAAGATAACAAATATACATTTCATAGCTGACCCTTCAAACACAGGGAAATGGAAAATGCACCTCCCTCACGTTGGGGTGGGTCGTTCGAATGCTCAGACCCTCCTGGCCAGGGGCCTGGGTATAAAGGACAGGGGGGCCAATGGAAAGGAATTGTGTACAAAGAGTAACAAGTAGAAAGAAAATTAACTTCAAATTGTTGTCTGTTTAGTTTACTTTCTGTTAAGTTTACAACTTTTATTTGCTCTTTTTTCTGTAATATCTTTGTATTGATCATGCATGTGATATGTGCAACTTAATGCAATGACGGTCTATTACTGAATTGTCCATGGTCTGATTGGGCAATGTCAGCATCACTGTGGACCTTGTTTGAAGTATGCACAGTCTCTTTCCTTCTGCTGTTGTGCATCGTACCCAGCCGTTGTCAAGAGTTTCCTTATCAGCCTTTTATGTATTGGATTGTACTGACCACTACAAGCAAGGGAGAAAAACCTTAAACAGTTTAAATTTTCATTGTTTTTAGATGAGAAACTTGACTGGCGATGGTAATTGATGTGGCGGTACATTCCTCAACTTGTTTTCAATTTATAGATAAAGTTTAAGCTTTGCATCATTGGTGCTTTAGCTTTGTGGTTTCGTCAAAGTACAACATAGTGGTGTCTCACCCTTAATTGGCCTCTCGTGTGATTTCAAGGAGTGTACACCATAACGGTCAAATATAAGTATCGTGTGATCTGTCGAATAACTCAATGAAACTCTCAGTAAAGTCCTTCAGAACAATATTTTTGGCCGGTGTGGCAGATGGACTTAGTGGTCATCTACAGCTTCAACCTAACTCAGTTGAGATCTAGTGAAAACATGTAGCATTTCAACCACAATGACTTCCCACCCTTTTTTCATATTGCCATATGCTTTTAGAAATGTGCAGAGGATACCAAAGAAAATTTGTGTTTGAACATATTGAATAGATCAATATCCCCGTTCCTGCCCAGCAAGCGAGCAAACAGTTGACACTTGTTAGCTCATACCAGCATGCTGGTGTGAGCTTTTGTTATCATGTAGCATCTATCTATCTATCTATCTATCTATCTATCTATCTATCTGTCTGTCTGTCTGTCTGTCTGTCTGTCTGTCTGTCTGTCTGTCTGTCTGTCTGTCTGTCTGTCTGTCTATCTATCTATCTGTCCACACTTGTTCAAAATGCTTCTCCTCCCACATGCTTTCATGGATTTGTTTGGAAACTTGGACATAATGTTCCCTAGGTCGTGGGCTATTTGGGATGTCCAGGAATTTTTAGTCCAAGGTCCAATGTGGGCCCTGTGGCCCATTTTATGAAATTCTACAAAATGCTTCTCCTCCTACAGATACTCTTGTACAGTGTTGATGGTTTGTCATAGTAATGCTTTGTTAGTGGTACCTTCGGGGTGTTCAGGAATTTTTGGTCGAAGGTCACATGTGGAACCCAGTGACCCATTATGTGAAATTCTGTTTGAAATGTTGCTTCTCACACATGCATCCATGGATTTATATTTAACTTGGACACAATAATCCCTGGGTGGTGCTTCATCTGGCATGTACAAAAAAGTTTCAGTCTATGGTCCCATGTGGACCCTATGGTCCATTTTATGAAATTCTACAAGATGCTTCTTCTCCTACAGATTATATTGTACGATGTTGATGGTTTGTCACAATGATGTTCAGTTATTGGTCCCTTCAGGGTGTTCAGGAATTGGTAGTCCAAGACTCCCATGTGGGCCCAATGGCCCATTTTATGGACTTCTGCAAATTACCTCTTTTTCTACTGTTAAAGTGCCCCTTGAAACTGTCATACACATCTCAAATATCCCTGTCGTGCATGAATGATAGTTGAGTAATTGGACAGTGTCAGTTGCTTTGCTAACTGAAACTCTGTATTGCCCTCAGGTATGTTGACCAGTATTTGGACTTAAATGGGCACTTTGAATTGTTTCATGAACTTCAGTTAGTAGTCTAAAAGATCAAACTTCTGCAATGTTGGGGCTCTAGTTAATGAAATTCTGAAAATTGTGCCGTCCTACAGATTTTCTTGTACAGTGTTGATGATTTGGTATAATGATACTCAGTGGTACCTATAATTTGACATAATGATACATAAATGGTACCTTCAGGATGATGAGGTATGAGCTTCTGCATCAATTGGTGCTCTAGTTGTAGATACTGGAATATTCAACTTTCACCCCTTTCTTCAGTAATTCGACAGTCACCACTCCTGTTTGAATTGGTGTATTAAACCTGTCGGGTAGAGAAGCCATAACTGATGCCATTGTTCATACAATGGCAACAGAACAATCTTGGTTTACTTCATCTGAAGTTACCTGGCCAGTTGCACTCCTGGCTCCCATTAAAGTGAGTGGATTGGTATGTATCTTTAGTACATCTTTTCTCTTACATCTGTCAGTTCTATCCCTCAACTTTCCGCCTCCTTTGTAAGGACTTGTCTTACTGTCACGATTCTTTGTTGTTGCCTTGTACACACCATCCATTGACAGAGAGTGTTGCAGAGGTGATGAAATGGAATCTACACAGATACTTACTTGGGTAAAAGAGACTTCTTACAATCCTTCCCCACCACCTCTCTTCCTTTGACCTACTGTAATGAATGCAGGTCTGTTCTTCAAACTGGTCAGGGAAGACAGAATTCCAAGTCCGACTATGATGCGGAGAGACATGTTCACCCCTGAGGGATGTGGTCAGCATCGTATGTGTCCAGCATAATGTGGAAGTATCAAGTCCATGCCAAGATATGTTCCTGACATAGTTCAAATGAATGGCCTCAAAAAGTATGGGACCATTCTCTCCACAGCATATATTTAAAGGGGCCAGTCTCCATCTCAAGGGGTGCGCAGAAAACATGACTGGTATGATCAAGCATCCCATCCATGAGCGCCAATTCTTTGCTTCAATTGCATCCACCATGGTTTGTCAGACCAGAGTAGAGTTACCAGAAGGGTAGATATCACTACGCACAAACCTGTTACAGCTTTAGGCCAAGCTATCACCTTGACTTGCATACTGAGTTATTCCTTTAACCTTCTGCCATCCATCCATATCCTAGTACAACCAGTGAATGACGTCAGTGTGTGGATTCCCCAGATGTAACCACCAAGTGACACCATCAATTCGTATATTACCACATTCCTTGTTATTAAGTTTTATCTCTGCAGAGAGATGGATGTATGGCATGTTATATTGCATCATGAACTACTTTATGAAAAGAGTGGATAGAACTATGTCTGGAGGTGCAGAAGGAGAATCAGTCAGAGGATCAAAGACAAACTGGGCAGCCGGTTGTGGTGTGTCTTTCTTTTTCTTTGTTGCATGTCAGTGGACCAGACCATTCACATTCAGGGTTAAAATGACAGGTGCTTCTTTAGAACTCCATCTAGCCACTGTATTAAATCACTGTCTGTCACAGGTCTCACTGATGATGCTGTTTTCGGAAGCAAGTTCGAATAGATGCCAATTGTAGTGCTCAATAAATTGAGCAGTTGTGGATGAAGTGGGATGTAGAATGTTTGCTTATTTTGGTCAGATCATCCCATAATAAAGCCCACCACCACACTTCACATGCATCACCCCCAAGTTACTCATCTTCCCCACTTTTTCCTGTAAATCAGTTGTCTAAAGAAATGAAACATCTTGGTCAGTTACAGAGAGTATTCTAAAAAGTGGGTGTTTATTTTGGAAATTTTTCAGAAATATTCTCCACCATTGACACTGACATAACACACCTCTACCATCATCCCTTATTCACCCTACCACCTGGTAGAAACACTAGAGTATGTGTAATAGTTGTGTCCCATATGAAGGACCCTCTCTCTCTCTCTCTGTTTGATATTTGTAATAGATGAAGAAAACCCATAAATGCATCTTCATACTTAAAATACATTATTGATACTTTTTTGTTGTGAAAAAGGGCACGGCTGGTTATGTCACTAATTGAAATTGCTCAACATAGCCAAAGTGTCATCTAATGAATTTTGATAGAAAACACTGCAAAATATCATTTTCTGCCAAAAAAAATCTCTTCCATACCCTGCTTTACGGTCATATCGAAATTTAATCCATTTCTCTTCAATTATTGGCTCTGCATTTCGTTTTGAAAGTTCAAGTATGTCAGCATTTTGAATTTTGTGACCCTGTTATTTATGTTAATCTCAATTGAACATTTCTACCTATGCATCACTGTTTTGAATATAAACGAGAAGTAATTGATCTAGAACTTCAATGATCAAGAATTATTTGTTATTAGATTTAGTATCTCTGTGAGTCATGTGGTTTAATTATTATTTGCAAGTTAGTGATAAAAACATTAATTTTAAAGGCCATGTGATGTGATAAGACTTTTTGGAGTATTGGCAGTATCAATCATTGAAAATCATCAGTCATGTCGAAAGTAGCCATCAAAATCCAAGTTTTGACCATTTTACAAACAAATACCTGTCTAACACCTGCTTTGTGAATAAATATTGGCTAAGTATGTAAATTTGTGATGTCAGTTGTGGGACTCACATGATCTGCTTTATGTTAGCCTTTGTTAGTGTTCATCTAAGAACTTTTCCAATTCAATATGTCCTGAGGGATTTGTTTTGGCAGTGAATTGTATCCTCTTGGAAAATATATCATTTACCACTGTATAAGCAGAAGGCAAGTAATTAAGAGACAAATATGTAAGAAATAGTGACAGCACACCACATCGTAACTTCTTCCTTAGAAAAAAAAAGTTTGAAAGAGGATACCTTTAGAGCAGTACTTAATATAAGAAACATTTTCAACAGATTTGTCATTCAAGGTTCTATTTTAAGAGTAATCCCAGCTCTGTTAGCACATCACACAACCTTTTAATGCTTCTTTGATTTCTTCACTTATTTCTTGTCCTCTCTTAAGGGTGATTTCAATTCAGTTTGGTTATTGTTTTGCTCATGCTGTTTTTTCTGAAGCCACTTTGCAATTTAAAGAGTTTTTAGAGTTACTGGATGTGTAAGTTTGCTTATTTTATCATCTGCTTCTCATATTTATTCATTATGACATTCACTTACCATTCATTATGGTGTGTTGTTTATTTGAATATTCAGGAGTATGGGTGTTCACTTATCCAAAGTCAGGTCCCTCACCTTGGACAAATGGGAACCAGAGACTGCTAAGGTGAGATAAAAGCTCTCTGATTTGTAGTCAAATGTTGTCATAGAAATGAATATTCAGGAGTATGGGTGTTCACTTATCCAAAGTCAGGTCCCTCACATTGGACAAATGGGAACCAGAGACTGCTAAGGTGAGATAAAAACTCTCTGATTTGTAGTCAAATGTTGTCATAGAAATGAATATTCAGGAGTATAGGTGTTCACTTATCCAAAGTCAGGTCCCTCACATTGGACAAATGGGAACCAGAGACTGCTAAGGTGAGATAAAAACTCTCTGATTTGTAGTCAAATGTTGTCATAGAAATGAATATTCAGGAGTATGGGTGTTCACTTATCCAAAGTCAGGTCCCTCACATTGGACAAATGGGAACCATAGACTGCTAAGGTGATATAAAAACTCTCTGATTTGTAGTCAAATGTTGTCATAGAAATGAATATTCAGGAGTATGGGTGCTCACTTATCCAAAGTCAGGTCACTCACATTGGACAAATGGGAACCAGAGACTGCTAAGGTGAGATAAAAACTCTCTGATTTGTAGTCAAATGTTGTCATAGAAATGAATATTCAGGAGTATGGGTGTTCACTTATCCAAAGTCAGGTCCCTCACATTGGACAAATGGGAACCATAGACTGCTAAGGTGATATAAAAACTCTCTGATTTGTAGTCAAATGTTGTCATAGAAATGAATATTCAGGAGTATGGGTGTTCACTTATCCAAAGTCAGGTCCCTCACATTGGACAAATGGGAACCAGAGACTGCTAAGGTGAGATAAAAACTCTCTGATTTGTAGTCAAGTGTTGTCATAGAAATGAATATTCAGGAGTATGGGTGTTCACTTATCCAAAGTCAGGTCCCTCACATTGGACAAATGGGAACCAGAGACTGCTAAGGTGAGATAAAAACTCTCTGATTTGTAGTCAAATGTTGTCATAGAAATGAATATTCAGGAGTATGGGTGTTCACATATCCAAAGTCAGGTCCCTCACATTGGACAAATGGGAACCAGAGACTGCTAAGGTGAGATAAAAACTCTCTGATTTGTAGTCAAATGTTGTCATAGAAATGAATATTCAGGAGTATGGGTGTTCACTTATCCAAAGTCAGGTCACTCACATTGGACAAATGGGAACCAGAGACTGCTAAGGTGAGATAAAAACTCTCTGATTTGTAGTCAGATGTTGTCATAGAAATGAATATTCAGGAGTATGGGTGCTCACTTATCCAAAGTCAGGTCCCTCACATTGGACAAATGGGAACCAGAGACTGCTAAGGTGAGATGAAAGCTCTCTGATTTGTAGTCAAATGTTGTCATAGAAATGTACTTTGTGCCATTGTTCACCCATCAGGAATGACATAGCCAAAGATGTTTACCCCCAATTCTGGAAAAGGTGGCTCAGAATGGAATCTTCAAATTAATATGAATTACTATGTGCCTGGGAAATAAATTTGATATGGGTACAAAGGTCTGGGTTGTTTTGTGTCTCTTCCACCAGGGAGCTGTTATTTAGAAGGAGAAAGGATTTCCAGTGACTCCTACTTTACCAACTTGCTCCTATGTTTTGGACCTTCCCATTACTTATCTTTTCATAAAATACCTTAGTATTCCACTTTATTGTAGTTTTTAAACTAGACTTGCTAAAAAAAAGAGGAAGAAGAAGCAAGAAAATGTGTATCTAGGGAAAGTGGAGTTAGCTGGAATGTTTGCCTGCAAAATCCCTATTCCTTCCAACAAGATTTGACTCAAGGAAAAATTGGAGGTTGGACAATCCGTAGGGGTCAGTGATTGTGTATATTGAGAATGGGGAAACTCATGTTTTGGGTAAATTAGAACTTTGACTACTGAAGATGTTCTGACTAATCCCAGATGTGATTTTAGTAAGAATGTGGTCAAAACATCATGTACAGCTGTCTAAAATAGATCTAATGTCTTTAGACTTGAAACAGGGAATATGGTATGCAATTACTGTATCAATTTGTGATACTGAGTAGATTGACTCCTTTTGTTTTTTATGGCAGTCAAAGGTCAATTGAGGTCACCAGAGGTCAAACTGTGAAAACTTTGTTTACACGATATCTCAAGACGTTACACTCGGTGTGTAGGTTGATTATACTGAGTAAGTGATTGTTATCTTTGTTGGTGGAGGTCAAAGGTCATTTGAGGTCACCAGTCGTCAAATTGTGGAAACCTTGTTTACATGATATCTCAAGAAGGGTAACCTTGACTGATCTCTTTTTTTTTTGAGGTCAAAGATCATTTGAGGTCAACAACTTCTGGAGGATGATGTGCTGTCTCTAGCATATACTTCTTGAGGGTTTGCACTCTCTCTTAGGAACTGCTTCTGAAGGGGTATGTGCTGCCTCTGAACAAATACTTTTTGAGGATTATTTATTGCCTCTAAGCAAATACATCTTGAGGGGTATGTACTGCATCCAAGCAAATAATTTTGCAGGGTGATATACCGTCTCTAAAGCAAATATCCTTTGACGGTCATGCACTGCATCTGAGCCAAAACTTCTCGATTGTCACATGTGGACTCTAAGCAATTTGTCTTGAGTGATCATCTTTCTAAGATCTTGTAGTAACTATTATGTTGTTGTGTTTTGTTTTTTTTTTGTTAATGCTGTAGGTCATGTTGGAGTTGGGAAACACAAAGATTAATCAAATTTATGAAGGGAAAGTTGATGAGAGTATTGCCCAGCCAGCCATCCCACGTTGTTCAAAGTGAGTGGAACAATCTTTTAACAAAGCTTTTTTTTTCACAGAACCACATTGTTGTTTACATCTGGAGATTTACCACAGCATTTGGAGGTCTTACATTGTGCTGACATTATTCCAGCCCATACATTTCCACACTGTCCAATTGAAATCAAAGTTTTCCTCAACAGAAAATGATATCTTGTCATTTAGGTTGTTTGAATCTTTCTTTAGCCCATAAAGCTTCCTTTCAGGTTGGATGAATTCTTTCTGCTACCATTTTGTCCACAAGTCAGTTTCTAATCATCTCAGCATTGCTATGGCTTTCATATCATTGTGCCTTACAGTGCTACAAGGGAGAAGTGGATTCGTGCAAAGTATGAACACAGGAATTTCGTCCGCAAGGAATCTTCAATATTCATCGAAAAGAGAAATAGGTTCAGGAGACTTAAGGATAATAAGAAGCAGAGAAGTAGTAGGAGAAAGGGCAAGGATAGAGATGATGCTACAGTTAAAACAGGTGAGACAGGTGATGTCGTGCAGGTGTGCGTTTGTGTCTATTACACTTGCTTCAGTACACTCTCAACTCAAAAGGGGAAAGTGATTTGAAAATCAAACTTGGTATGTAAATTCACCATATTGAGAAGGTGTCCCGCATTGTTTTTGGTGGAGGTCAAAGGTTGTCTAGGGATGCCGGGGGGGGGGGGGAAACTGTGTTTCTGTGACACTTTTCACACAACTTGACAATTTATGAATACAATACCAGACAGTCAACATTACTGCATAAAGATCCTATCTTAAATTTCAACAAAACAACCTCCGTAACTGTGCTATCAGTCTTTGGAATTCACTCCCTTTTTCTGTTACTGTCAAGTCAAGCGTCAAGTCTTTCAGGAGATCTTTACTGAGATATTTTGTCCGTAGTTACTAAGCCTATTCTACTCTCTTTAGGTTTCCTTTTGGGAGGTTTTTTGTTCTTTCTATTTCATTGATTTTTCTGCTCTTTACTTGTCTTTTTGTATGTATTGTCTTGCTTTCCTAAGGGACCAGACTTCATTGAGCCTTTATGGGTTTACTGTTCACTTCCTTCCACTCCATGTGTGAATAACATATGTTTTATATTTGTCTTTATGTATTTGTCATGTGAAGTGAATCAAATAAACGAAACAAAACAGGAGAAAGTGGGATGATAGTCCAACTTGGGATGTAGGTCTGCCATATTGAGGAGAAGGTCTGCCCTATAGGCCTCTTGTTGTATTGAATTTTATAGCTTTTCATGAGGAAACAACATTTGACTACTT
Source organism: Stichopus chloronotus (assembly GCA_021234535.1). Taxonomy (NCBI): domain Eukaryota; kingdom Metazoa; phylum Echinodermata; class Holothuroidea; order Aspidochirotida; family Stichopodidae; genus Stichopus; species Stichopus chloronotus. Next base: position 318,303 of record SFZH01000008.1, read on the forward strand.
TATCAGCTAATGGGGGAATGAACAATGTGAACCAGCACACAATAGCCATTAGGTTTCACCTTTTTATTTTGATTATCTTTGATGCAACCCAGGCATCTGTGGCATTGCTTTAATTTTCTTTTATTCAGGAGGTGCAACTAATGCAACTATCACATTATGTTTTAAGAATTCTTATGTTGATGAGGCCTAACGTTAGCAATGCAACTATCATGTTGTAACCTTTTTTCTATTGATGAGGTGTTATGCAACCAATGCATTTATCGCATTCTGTTTTGGCATGATTAGGTGTGGTGCTCAGGCAGCTGTCGCATTGATTTATTTATCTTACATTGATGAGGTGTGAAGCAACCAATGCAACTGTTTGCATTGATTTAACTTTTCTTATGTTGATGAGGTGTGATGCAACCATGGCATCTCATCACATTTACCTAGTTGTTTTCAAAGTGGTCCTCACTGCCCATGGGGGGGGGGGGGGGCATTGAGAAACAACAGGTGGGCACTACATAGCTCTCGGTGATTATGGGTCTTGGGACTGACTTGTGGGTCCCTGATGAGTACAACATGTAACTGTAGCAACTTAGTATCACTATCAAGTTACAGTTTAATAGTTCTTGTCCTTACCTTTTTTCTCACTCTTCTCATCTCCCCTTCGCCTGTCGTTGGTTTGTTTTGTATTGCAAATTTTTGTTGGTCTTAATGGTAGTGTGACAAGCATCTAGAAAGATTTGACTTCATTTAGAAGTTGCCCAGTGAAACCCTGGGTGACAATCCATTAAAATTTTGCTCATATCTAGTGTTGCTTCCGATGTTTTACTTTTCAAAGTTTGATGAATATGCAAAGCAGATGTCATGGATTGTTGCACAGAAGTCAGTATTTCTTTTGTTAACCCTCTATATATTGTCTCTTAATTACATAATTACTGGGTCCAACACTGGTAAGTGATGTTGATATTTTTGAAGAAGAAACTATATGCTTCCAAAATAAAAAGTAGTGGGAGTGTAAAATTCTCTGTTGTCCTTGAAGTAAAGGTTAAGTAAACAAAGGATTAACGTAAGACGTATCATAGGAGTCCATCTCTTGACATCACAAATTTTCGCTATGTGATAGATTTGGTTGGAATATGTGGCTATTTTTAACATTTTCAGTGATCAATACACCCATTACTCTAAAATTTGATTTGCATGTCACACAACCTTTAAAAACATAAAAAAAACTAATTGAAGTAAAATAATGTTGTTGAGCAGCAGAGTATGAATGGCAGGTTGAGGGGGATATGCATTAGGGAAATTCAAGGCACCAGAAGGGGGTGGTAGTCTTAAAATTTTGAGAAATATGTTTTTTACCTTTCTTATGTTGAGGAGATGTGAAGCAACCAACACAACTATCATATCATGTTTTACCTGAGGAGGATGTACCACAACCAAGGTGACTATCATATATGTATTGGGTTAGTGTTTCTTACATTGATGAAGTGTGATGCAACCAAGGCAATTATCGTATCATCTTTTGACCTTTCTTGTATTGTGGAGGAGTGATGCAACCATGGCAATGATCACATTATGTTTGAACCTATCTGACTTCACTGGGATTTAAAAAAAATGATCAAAAAACATTTGTTCCATACAATAAATGAAATGCAACAAAATCAGATAAAAATGGCTCTCTATGGGGTAAAGGTTTCTGATCTTAGACTATGTTTCATTAAAGGTATTAAGTGTTATTTCCCTTATTTATCGTTGTAGCTCATTCATTCATAAGTGCTGTGTGCTTTCTTAAATTGACTTTCTATACCGTATAAGCATCAGTGCATTTTGTTTGTAACTAGTTTGTGATACTTTGATACCTGTGTTTTTTTGTGTAATTTCATTCTGTAAAATTTGATAAACTGCTTTGTGTATTTTACTTCATCACAGCAGTATCGGAAGACAGTGGACTAGGAGGCAGCACAGATAAAATTCCATCCTCTCCAGAACTTCCTAGAAATTTAGAAGAAGGTTAGTTTAAATTTGTTTACTGTTTGTTGAACAGACACGAAAAGTGACAAGATGGAAGGGGGGGGGGGGAGATCTCTTATTTGAAATATTAGTTAAGTGAGTCATTTCAAAATTTGATGCTGGGTCACTCACATGTTTATTGTACAGGGAAATATATTAGTGAAGTTGTTCTTTCAAGCTTCCTTTCTCTTAAGTGTTTACTCTTAATATTCATTCTTTTTTTACAGAATACAGGTGTATCACATGTGAGTGAGTACACAAGAGTATTAGGCAGACACCCTCCAATTTTTCCATCACAAGATAGTCCCTGAATCTTCAACCTAAATATGTAACTGAATTCAACTTCTTCTGGATAAAATGCCATATATTGACTTTCAACTCAATCATTGTGATGATGGTTAGAGGAGGAGTGATATTATTCCAGCTTTAAGCCAAGGTCCTTTTTTTGACACACTTTGAACTTGAGGCATCAGTAGATGTTTCTGGTCCATCTTTGATACATTTTTGTAGTTATTATTGATGAGGTAATTTAGGTAGTTCAATTCCATGAAGATTCCATAGTCATGGTTTTCCAGTAATTAGGTGCTACTGTTTCCATGACGATTCCAATATTGTAGGTGTGCCGGTTATTAAGGTGGTTCTGATTCCATGACAATTCCAGTGTCATGGGTGGGTGTTCCAGAAATTTGAATGTTACTGATTCCATAAAAGATTGCAATATGTCTGGTGCTCTGGTATGTAGATACTACTGATTCCATGATGATTCCAATATAGTAGGTGATTCCATGGAAATTCCAGTATCGTTGGTGTTCCATATACGTAGGTGCTTGTGGTTCCATGAAGATACAATATCTTGGGAGTTTCAGTAATTAGGTGTCACTGATTGGAACTGTATTTTTCCAATTTACTTAATTGTTTTCCTCTGCTTGCTTCATCTAATGATGACATTACTCATCATTTATAAGAATGTATTCTTATGTGATTGGTTCACCTATTGATGACTTCACTCATGATTTAAAAGAATGTTTACATATTGGTGTACTATCATTGCAGAAACATTACCATTGCCGTTAATTCTTGAGGGTGTAAGGATTTCTAGTGCATACATTTTGCGTTGTCAATTTTTGTGTTGTCATGAAGCCATGTTAATGTGAGCACCGATCGGATATGGGAGTTTCGTAACCATGGTTAAAACCCATCATGCTTTGCTGATATTCTAACATTTCTGTTACTCTCCACATGCACAGAGTTGTTGGATATTGTTCAAACAGGTAAATGTCTCCTGACAAGTGTACACTCCTTCACTGCCATAATCATCTATATGTGTCTTAATGCAACTGCGCTGCTAGGTGCATGCTGATGCGTTGGTGACATTTTGGCACTCAATGTTAATCAGGTTGTATCAAGACTTTGTGCCACTCATTGTTAACTGGGCGGTACCAAGAGGTTGGGGTGCTGAATCTTGTCTGTTGTTAGGCACTCAGTGTGAAGTGGCTGGTACCAATAGTTTGAGATGTTGTTGCTTCTTGACCATTTTGTAATACAAGCTGTGGGAATGAAACCAAATAAAAGAGCAAATCAACACAAAAATGTTGTTGAAATTCATTGATAACACGAATGTTTTCGAAGAATATGATCCTCATCAGGGTGCAGAAGTATATATGAAGGTTGAAAATTTTCAAAACTTCATGTATAATTCTGCACATGATGAGGAAGAAGTGAATCTCCAAAAATGTTCATGTTAACAAAGAATTTGAAGAACATTTTTGTGTTGATTTGCCCTTTTATTTGTTTTTGTAAATTTACACCTCTTCCAAAACTATATATTGTGGGAAGATATTTACTGCTATGAACATACTAAAGAATTACACCGTTGGTTCTAGTTCCAAACTTACAACACACCAAAGTAGGTAGTGACATAAATTTGCAACACCTGAATCTATCTAACCACACAGGGTCAGGAAAGTTGGTGTAGTTTTATTGATTAACTTGGTTGTGGTCATTGTCTTGTGGTGAACTAAACCAAAATTATTGGACAGTAAGAATGCATGAGAAAGAAAAAATCAGGTAACTTACTGTATATGTTGCTTTAATGAAAAACATTGTTCAGAAGATACAAATTTTTTGAGATGTAATTACTGCTTGTTACAAAATTGCTATCCATGCAGTAATTTGAAGGAGCCTAAAATCATCAAAGCAAATTGTCAAAAACGCATGTCAAGTGCTTCAATAGAAGGCACTTACTGTTTCATTTACATGATGCAGTTGGCTTATGCTTCTCAGTGCTTTAAACCAAGCAGATTATTCTGTTCATATCATATCAAACTTTTGACATTGCCAAAATCATTCCAATCACAATGTGTAATATTTGTGGAGGTTTCTGGCACAATAAAACCTGCCATCAAGACACAAATTTTAAGACTTGCACAAATTCAAATGGTATACATCAATAGTAGCATTGACATTAATTTTGCTAGTGTTACATTAATCTGAAATTAGCCTCCATTTCTTTAAAAAAAAATCAGGAATTACTTAAGCAGTTAAAAGTTATTGGTTTGAAAGATTTAAGGCTATTGTGTGGGTGCTTACAATTAATTGTGACAGCTTTGAAATTGAATATCGGAGATTGCACTATCGGAGGCTTGCCTCCCTCCCACCCCCTTTGATTTTGCATACACTTATATATGCTTTTCAGAACTTATTCTCACACAATAGGACCTGGTCACAACAATGGAAATCAATGTATTCAAATTGTCTCCATTCAAGACATGTCACACAGCTTGTTCCTTTATCCCTCCAGTTATGGGCTTGACCATTACTTTTAAATTTTCTTCTTTCCTTCTCAACACACTTGCAAGTTGTTTTGCTATGTTCTCAGGTTGAATATAAGTGGAAACCGTTATTTTTCATTCAGTTTGACAATTTCGTACTAGTGCAGTATTTTATGAGCAGATTTTTTTAATCCCTTTTGTAGTTTTGTACCCTTTGTGTTAGAGTGTAGTATAATACAATGATTATTACAGTATTATTATTATGTGTTAGTTGTCACTTGACAGTTTGTTAAATATGTGTAAGTCTGTGAGCATGTATGTTTGTGTAGTTTCCATTAGTGATGGTGTGCCTCTTACATCTCCTTGTATTCCACCCTCTCCTCATCCTTACCAAAGGATAGCAGCAGGTTGTGAAGCCATTCCATCACAATACTGCATGCATCATGTGGGAAGAGAATGAATACCCATCCTCTCATAAATCTGCCTTGCTCTCCTGAGTCTCATTATGCAATTGATGAAGAGAAATTGTTAACTTTAAACTTTCTACATAAGAACGTTCTTGTAGAAAATTGGATTTGTACAAACACAACCAAGGCAAACACAATTTGAAGAACCAAAAATAAAATGTTTTAAAGAAAGCTAAAAAGAGAAGTGTTTGCAGTAAAAACAGGTTCAATAATTTGGGAAATGGGGTATTTGTTTTACAGAAGAAACTCATATTTTCATAACCAGTGTTTGTGGGCACAGAATAATCAATTATTTAAAAGAAAGAAGGATAATGGCTTTCTTTTCAAGAAGTTATTGTATCACAGATAGAAATTACAGTTTTTGTTGCTCAAGAATAGTATGTTCACCCACATTTTCAAATATTCAAATGGTGGCTCTTCCATAACTCATCTTATGCTTAATGTTTTGAGGAGATGAAGCTGTTGCAGATGGTTATTGATGAGGCTGAATAGTTTAACAATTATTCAGTGTTTTCTATGTGTGCCACATTGTTGTGTTCTGCCCTATATCTCTTTAAGGTTCATACCTTCCAAACCAGCAAAGTTCAGTCATTATTGTCAGGGCCTATTGAAAATGGTGGTGTACCATGGTGCATATCATAGCTATAAGGCTTCTATAAGAGTGAGGTGTAAGTGCATATAGCTATGGGCCTGCAATCAGTGTCGTTAATAGCATAGGCTTCGGCTCAAAAGTGGTGTGCTTAAAAGGGTATTATCAGCCTAATTGTGGTGTATGGGCCTAAATATGATGTACTTAAAAGCACATCATGGCTATTGGCCTGAGAGTGTACTTAGCATGTATGGCTAGGGACCTACAGTAAGTGTCATATAGTTAAAGGGATATCACGGCTGTGGGTCACAAGAGTCGTGTTCTTAAATGTATATCATGGTTATGGACCTAAGAGTGGTGTAGGCCTAAGTTGGAGGCATAACATGGCTATATGGGCCTAAGAATATTGTAGTCAAAAGGGTACCATTGCTATGGGCCTAACACTAGTGTAAATAAAGCATACTGATGAATATGGGCCTAAGAGTAGTGTAGTTAAAGCTGATTATGGCTGTGAGCGTAAGTATAGTGTAAGTACTTAAAGCATGTCATAGCTATAAGCATTAAATACTAGTGTAGGTAAAGGCATCTTATGGCTGTGTACCTAAAAGTAGTGTAGGTAAAGGCATATGATGACTATGGGTTCATGTGTGGTGAGCTTAAAATCATATAATGGTTGTGGGTCTGAGAATAGTGCACTTAAAAGCATGTTGTGGCTATGGGCCTAAATAGAACTGTTTATTTGTGTTTCCAAACCAGTTCAAGCATGTTGTGTTTCAAGCAAGTATAAAAAAAAAACATGTCCTGTTATAAGCAATAAGACCAATAGAAATGGTTGCAATTAAACCAGGTTAAGTCCTGTAGGCTTCATACCTTCTTTCCAGAGTAGAATAAATATTACCCTATCGTCAGGGTGGTTAACATCAATGCACATCATGGCCATTGGTCTACGAGTAGTGTAGTTAAAAGCATAATATGGGTTTGAGCCTAAAAGTGGTATTACTTGAAAGTTAATTATGACTATGGGCCCTATGAGCATTGCAGTTAAAAGCATGTATACTGGTTTAGTCCAGCAGAGTATATCATGGCTATGGGCCTCAATTACAGAAATTTCGCTTCTCATGTCTCTTAAAAAGGTACAATTTTTTATGCAATTTACCAGTTCCTATTTTCAGGAAATATTTTTCAATATTTTAGTGAATATTCGAGCCCAGTGCTAGAAATTCATTGGTTCTAAGGTAGCACCAACAAATTTGGTTTATTCATTGCTACTGATGTAGTGACAGCATAGCTTGCAGCATGGTTTTGATCTCTTATTAGGTGATAAAATTTTACTGTCACTATGGAGCCATATTATAAATCTATGTTTCAGAGCATTGTTCTGAGCAAACTAGTTGTTCAAAATTAAGCTGACTGAAATGATGTTGCTGCAGGAATGATATTGAGTTGGAACCATCAAATTTAAAGGAAAGAAATACTGTTGAGCCAACTACACAGCTTGTCTTCACTTTACTTAGTGGGTCTTGTATTTTAAGCAGTAATAACATTTTCTGTCCTGTCTCCATCTCAATTGCAGCTCTGTGGTTTCACAAACTAAAAGTATCTTACTGAATGCAGATATTCATGAGTCTCTCATAATTGCTGAAATGAAGAGTTTTTGCATTGCAAAAGCATTGCCAGGAACACAGGAAGTGCAAAAAAGGAACCCAACATTTGTCAGTCCTACATCACACATTTTTCAGGCTTGCACTGAACCCCAACTTGCAAAGCAATGTGTCACAATTAACTGTGCTTCTATGGGCAAAGTTGAATGGTCAAAAATCTCATTTAAGTTTTCTTGATGATGAATTCCTTCAAAAGCATATCATGGCGTATGGACCAAAGAGTGGTGTTCTTACAAGCATATCATGATTATGGACCAAATAGTGGTGTTGTTACAGGCATATCATGATTATGGACCTAATAGTAGTGTAGTTATTAAGCATGTCATCATTGATATGGCTTTATCCTTATGAGTATAGTTATAGCCATATCATTCCTATGGGCATGTACAGTGTTTCCAAACCAATTCAAGAATGTTAAAAACAATTAGTCTTGTTCCCTTAAAGCAATAAGACCAACAGAAATCATGTCCTGTTCCAAGCAATAAGACCAGCAGAAATCATATCCTGTTACAAGCAATAAGACCAGCAGAAATCATATCCTGTTACAAGCAATAGGACCAGCAGAAATCATATCCTGTTACAAGCAGTAAGACCAGCAGAAATCATATCCTGTTACAAGCAATAAGACTAGCAGAAATCATATCCCGTTACAAGCAATAAGACCAGCAGAAATCATATCCCGTTACAAGCAATAAGACCAGCAGAAATCATATCCCGTTACAAGCAATAAGACCAGCAGAAATCATATCCCGTTACAAGCAATAAGACCAGCAGAAATCATATCCTGTTACAAGCAGTAAGACCAACAGAAATCATATCCTGTTACAAGCAATAAGACCAGCAGAAATCATATCCTGTTACAAGCAATAAGACCAACAGAAATCATATCCTGTTACAAGCAATAAGACCAGCAGAAATCATATCCTGTTACAAGCAGTAAGACCCGCAGAAATCATATCCTGTTACAAGCAATAAGACTAGCAGAAATCATATCCTGTTACAAGCAATAAGACGACCAGAAATCATATCCCGTTACAAGCAATAAGACCAGCAGAAATCATATCCCGTTACAAGCAATAAGACCAGCAGAAATCATATCCCGTTACAAGCAATAAGACCAGCAGAAATCATATCCTGTTACAAGCAATAAGACCAACAGAAATCATATCCTGTTACAAGCAATAAGACTAACAGAAATCATATCCTGTTACAAGCAATAAGACGACCAGAAATCCTATCCTGTTACAAGCAATAAGACCAGAAATCATATCCTGTTACAAGCAATAAGACCAGCAGAAATCATATCCTGTTACAAGCAATAAGACCAGCAGAAATCATGTCCTGTTACAAGCAATAAGACCAGCAGAAATTATATCATGTTACATGCGATAAGAACAGCATTCTCTAGACAAATCAATTGTTGGGGGTTTTTAAGGGGGTTGTTCATAAGAATTCTTTTGTTGTTGGCTATTATAGTCATGGGTCATTTTGGGTCTACAGAGGTCAAACTGTGAGAGGTCTGTAGGCACACTAATGCAATTTTGAACTGATCCTCATGTATAGCACAGTATGTTGATCAAGGACAATGAGAACAAGAACTTTATTGTGTTTGATTAAGTCATTTAATGTCTAAGTCAGCCAAGGTCATTAAACTCTGTAAACACAGTATAGATCTCAAAGGGTATGTCATAGTTGCTAAAAGATTATCAAACCCTTTTGTTGAAAATGATTACGGTCGTAGATTGATTCAAAACATAATGCGTCCTTGGAAATTAATTTTCTTGAGAAAACAAATGAAACACTGAGTCTTGCTTCAATGAAATACAAAACGAGCATTAACAGACCTCATATTTGTTATTGGTAATGCCAATGTACTATTTATCATAGTTCAGTCTCTACTACTTAATTACTGTGAGCAGCTAGATTACTGTAGGTTACATCAATGAAACCAAAAGGCAATTTGGCAATTTTGAGTCTTTCTTGAGAAGTCCAAGAAACAACAGTAACTTAGATAAAAAAGGAGCTCTGATTGAATACTGCAGTGGGTGTGTAGCTGCAAAGAGACATAGGTTGGTTCTTTGACCCATTGGTTTGCTTTGGTTTATGTGGCCCTCTCATGTTGATGTGGCTATTTCCAAATCTTTGTTTATGTTCATTTTATGCACCTACCATTTTACCTCTATATCTGACAATGAAGGACAGGTCATAGACAAATGCTGATGAAGCAAAACTGTTGGGAATAGTGGCACCTTTAACCTATATATGATCAAGGATGTCTTAGTTCCGAAATTTCAATTGCATTCTTTTGTAAATATAAGAAGAGACTGCTATTTTAAAGCAGTTTGTGCAACAGATGATGTGTGGTCAGATGAACCACACAGGAAGATTCATGTATAGGTTAATTTAATTATGTGACTATTAGTTACAATTTATTCCTTGAAGGCCTTAGTGACCACACAAGTGAGGAGGAAGCCCTGTGGATTGTATATTACAACTGCACATTGTCAGGGAATTACCAACTTACAACTTTTGGATATTTAGATGTGAATAGTCTTGATTTATATTTATGTTGTCCCTGTCCTGTAAAATGAAAGTCAAGAAGTTAAAAGCATAATGCAACATCTAAACACTGTTACTGTCATACTTAAAAATGATAGAGATATTTGAGGTGATGGGATCTGTTTCAGAGAGTAGAATTTACAGTAATAAATGGCAACCATCACCTGTTACAGCAATGCTAATAATTAACCCTTGCACAAAAGAAGGTATATTTGTCTTACAAATTTAATATGAGCATATTATGTATGCATTTTTGGCCGTATATGAGCTCCTCTACTGATTAACCCACATACTTATATGAATAAAAGAAAGCTTGCACAAGATATTTTGAGCCTGTTTGTAATCCTACACTAAAGTATGAACATAAATACTATAGACAATGAGACATCCATTGGTTGCTTTAAGCTAAATGTTTGGTTAGAAATGTCATACTACTCACTGAAAAAATCAATCACTAGTGATGTTAAATATAAGATGAATATATTGGTAATAAATATTGACTGAAGTGTCTAGTCACGATAAATGTTGACTGAAGAAACCAGTCTGTAGTGATCATAGCTGTTGATTGAAAAGAAATAGTCCCCAGCTATTTGAAATGTTGACTGAAACAATAGTCTTTGTAATGATAAAGACTGACTGGAGAAACCAGTTTCTATTGATGATAAATATTGACTGAAGAAACCAGTCTCTTGTTATGATATAGATTGACTGAAGAAACCAACCTTTGGTCATAATAGCCTATATGACTGACAAAACCAGTCTCTTGTGATGATAAATATTGACTGGAAAAAAACAGTCTTCAGTTATGATATATAGACTGACTGATGAAAACAGTCTCTATAGTGATAATAAATATTGATTGAAGAAACCAGTCTTTAGTTATGATATAGACTGACTGAAGAAACCAGTCTCTGTGGTAATGATAAATATTGACTGAATAAACCAGTCTTTAGTTATGGTATAGACTGACTGGAGAAACCAGTAGTCTCTAGTGATGATAAATATTGACTGAAGAAATCAGTCTTTAGTTATGATATAGACTGACAGAATTAATCAGTCTCTAGTGATGATAAATATTGACTGAAGAAACGAGTCTTTAGTTATGATATAGACTGACAGAATTAATCAGTCTCTAGTGATGATAAATATTGACTGAAGAAATGAGTCTTTAGTTATGATATAGACTGACAGAATTAATCAGTCTCTAGTGATGATAAGTCTTGACTGAAGAAACCAGTCTCTTGTTATGATATAGATTGACTGAAGAAACCAGTCTCTTGTTATGATATAGATTGACTGAAGAAACGAACCTTTAGTCATAGTAGCCTATATGACTGACAAAACCAGTCTCTTGTGATGATAAATGTTGACTGAAAAAAACCAGTCTTCAGTTATGATATATAGACTGACTGATGAAAACAGTCTCTATAGTGATAATAAATATTGACTGAAGAAATCAGTCTTTAGAAATGGTATAGACTGACAAAACCAGTCTCTCGTGATGATCAATATTGACTGAAGAAACGAGTCTTTAATTATGATATAGACTGACAGAATTAATCAGTCTCTAGCAATGATAAATATTGACTGAAGAAACCAGTCTTTAGAAATGATATAGACTGACAAAACCAGTCTCTCGTGATGATCAATATTGACTGAAGAAACCAGTCTTTAGACTGACTGATGCAACCAGTCTCTCAATATGATAAATATTGACTGAAGAAACCAGTCTTTAGTTTTGATATAGACTGACTGACAAAACCAGTCTCTTGTGATGATAGATATTGGCGAGAGAAACCAGTGTCAGTTACAGTTACATCATTTTGGTAGTGCCATATGGCTAATTCCATGATCCTCACCGTATATCAGCACCATGCTATTGTCATGCCATTTGGTTTACTGCATGGTACCTCACCATATGTAGAGACCATAATTTGATGATGCCATATATTTTATTACATGGTCCACACTGTATGTGAGGATCATACTTTAGTAATGCCATAATGTTTATTGCATGGTCCTTACAGATATCCTTCATGGTTTCTGTCTGTTTGATGTTGTTTATTGCAGCGAATATTTATACCCCTGTTTGTAAATGTGTTTTTGTCTAAAGATACAGTGCATGTTGTCCAGTTTTCTACGATAGTGTATATACTATTAATTCATCAATGTGAGTCTCTTAATGTTTTTGTTTCTCGTGTATAATGGTTGGTAATAGTATCCAGGGCAAAAAAAAAAGTCTTCCAAGTAACCATTTACTGCTGTGGAACTGACACTGGTCAATCTGTGTTGAATTGGTAGATATGTACTGTAGTGTGAATATTTAGCATCATATTTTTTATTGGTATTAATATGACTCTCTGATTTTACAGTACTTCACTGTCTTTATTAGTATGAGGTATTTGTTCAAGAAGTCAGTTGCTACTTGTTAAGCGATGAGAGTTTCCTGTCCTTATCCTCTCTCCCCCCCTCATATCCCCCTTCCATTTTTCAAAATTCAAAAGCATATGTAGGCATTGCATTGCAAGTCACAGCTTATACATGGGCTTTAATCAATGAAAGGGAAAAATTATTTTTAAGCATATACACAGTGAAAATAACCTCACGAAAAGACAACGCCCACTATTACCAATTAGGTGTTAAGTACCAGCAGGAATCCTGTTTGGTGTTATATAACCAAAGATAATAGCCTCACTAAAAGACAATGCTCCACTATTACCAATTAGGTGTTAAGTAACAGTAGCTAGGAATCTTGTTTGGTGTTATACAACCAAAGATGATAGCCTCACTAAAAGAAAATCCTCCACTATTACCAATTAGGTGTTAAGTAACAGTAGGAATCCTGTTTGGTGTTATATAACCAAAGATGATAGCCTCACTAAAGAAAATCCTCCACTATTACCAATTAGGTTTTAGGTTACAGCAGAAATCCTGTTTGGTGTTTTATAACCAAAGATAATAGCCTCACTTAAAAGACAATGTTCCACCATTACCAAATAGGTGTTAAGTAATAGTAGGAATCCTGTTTGGTGTTGTATAACCAAAGATGATAGCCTCACTAAAAGACAATGCTCGATTATTACCAATTAGGTGTTAAGTAACAGTAGGAATCCTGTTTGGTGTTATATAACCAAAGATGATAGCCTCACTGAAGAAAATCCTCCTATTACCAATTAGGTGTTAAGTACCAGCAGGAATCCTGTTTGGTGTTATATAACCAAAGATAATAGCCTCACTAAAAGACAATGCTGGACTTGTACCAATTAGATGTTAAATAACTGCAGGAATCTTGTTTGGTGTTATATAACCAAAGATAATAGCCTCACTAAAAGACAATGCTCCACTATTACCAATTAGGTGTTAAGTAACAGTAGGATCCTGTGTGGTGTTATATAACCAAAAATGATAGCCTCACTAAAAGAAAATCCTCCACTATTACCAATTAGGTGTTAAGTAACAGCAAGAATCGTGTTTGGTGTTAGGTTACCAAAGATGGTAACCTCACTAAAGACAATGTTCCACTGACACCAATTAGATGTTAAGTAACTGCAGGAATCATGTTTGGTGTTATATAACCAAAGATGATAGCCTCACTAAAGACAATGCTCCACTAGTATCACTTAGGTGTTAAATAAGGTTTTCTGCTATCATGTAATTAAAGATAATAACCTTACTTAAAGACAATGCTTGACTACTACTACTAAATGCTCATGTTTGCTGTCTTCCTAGCAATTACATTACTCTGCAGTGATGTTACTGAAGACCATCGTCTTCCAGGTACTGATTAGTTTGCTAAATAATTGCAGGAATCCTGTGTGCTGTCGTTGTCATAGCAATCACATTATGTAGAACAGACTCACTCTGCAGTGATTTTTCTCCTCTCAGTATTTAAGGATCTCAAGTTTGCCAGTTTTTCACATCATGTGTTTCAACTAAATTGATTATGCACAGAGGTAGGACTCTCCTGATGATATGTGCCTCATTCAAAAGGGGGGGGGGGGGGGGGGGGATGTGAGGGAGTTTTTTTACCCTTCAGCTACATCAACAGTGAAACACACTACTCCCCCCTTCTCATTCCCCTGCCACATCACTGGTCACCACTGTCACTTTGAGTTGGATCTTCTTGGGTTTTTTTTTTTTTCTAAAAGCTTGATTTGATGCTATTAAGTTACTTTACTTGGTTTATTTTAACAATTATGGCTTGCTTTTGCTCTTGCTGTTTTTCTTCTTTAGTGTGTGACGTGCACATGTAATATCCTAATTATGGATCCAGGAAAAAACTTCAGCTGCAGGAATTCTCTCATGAATCCCAGAGTTTGTGAAGTGACATTTGTATTTACAGAAAGACTGATAAGTACATGAGGTGATCCAGTAGTATGAGACTTTTATTTCATAATCAATCTGTAAATGTGAGACATGAAAAATTGTAATTTGAAAAGAGAAAGGAATATTAATGTGACAATGATAAAACAATAATGAATGGTGATATTATTAATAACTGCTCAGCTTCTCCATTAACAATATCAAGCAGCTTGTTCAGAGTTTGGGTTTCCACTTTCTCATGTTATAAGGAATGGACCAAAGAGGTAGGGAGTTACAAGAAGGCAAGATCAAAAGAAGTTGAAAATAATTTTGTTTCTATGCCAATGACCATTTCAACTGCCAAATATGGAGATTGCTCTTAGACGCTGTTGATCTTCTGAATGCAGAAAAGTGTAAAAAGCTCTTCTAGATTTTGCTGAATAGGTTCCACTACGTGATTGCAAATCATCATAAATCCACATAGCTGCGAGGGAGTTGCCTTGACATATACTTTTTCCTCACAACCTGTTGCATTTCCATGTCTTGCCAAAATTTGCAGTGTTCAGGCTCCCATTTTTTTCATAATTATTGGAATGAAACACAGACAGAAATCAAACCGTTAAATTCAGAAACTCATTTATTTGTCCAATATGTCACAGTTTGGAAGATTTTCTGAGGTTAACTTTCCAATCATGGAAAATTTGTAGAATGTGGTATAAAATACATGATATACAAAGGGAGATCATGTGATATGTAAATGTAAATGCTTATATATATTGACTGTTTGAAGTTGCTTCTCAGAGAATTCCAAGCTTGTCATACTTTTCTTTTTACCCTACTGGAGACATGATTGCTCTCACAGCAGTATGTATGTTGTCAAGTTGCATCAACATTCTCCCTAGATACAAATTTTTCAGATATTTTCTCAGTTTCAATCCTCTGATAGCATGAATAGTAATTTTTAATGAGACATAAACAGCATTCTCTCTTTTCTTTTACCTTTAATAATTTCAGGGTTTGCTACTAGTGACAGCTCAGATGCAGAGTACATGGATGACTCTCCCACAAATGGAGAAACGCCCACATTTACTCCTCAGAAAACTCTTTATGCAGTGAGTTTTGGGAAATGTTTTTTTTTTATGTATTCAATCTAAAGACTGTGCAAACCTGTTTTTATTCATAGAAGAAATTAAGTATTTAGTCACTTTCTCTGTACAACTCACTAACATTTCTATGTCCAGAAACAATTGGTACCTCACTCTACCAATAAGAGTGTTGTATTATTATTGTTATCCAGTAAAAGCAAGAATTACCCCAATCACTAGTTACCAATTTGTGGTATCTCTTTGTTTATACTTTGTTGTTGCTTCCCATTTAGACATCTTGTCTTCTTCTTTTTTTTTTGTGAAAAATGTCACCCTGCTTATGTAACCATACTTTGCAAATGCAAGTCAAAAACATGTTGAGGTTGTTTGCTGCCTCTTCCTCTCTTTGTCCCTACACTGTGCAGTCCTCTTGTCTCTGCTTGTGGTTCGCTCTTCAGATGTTGTAATCCGCATGGTCTATTTAATTTGTACTAAATGTGTTAATTTTACAGGCAGCTGCATCTGGACTTCTCCCTCAAATGGCAGAGTGCATCGCGCAGGGAGCAAACGTGAACGAGATGGATGATGATGACAACATGAGGACACCTTTACATAAAGCAGTTACCTCTGTAGGTAGAACCACTCTTTGGAGCTTGGAGGGAGGAATCCTCCATTTCTGTGCTTCATTTATTTGTTAACAGGCACCTGCTAATTGGCTATCCAATTAGTCAGTTTCAACTGTACTTGAGTTGACAATTTGCAGTTGTTGATCATAGCCACATTAGAAAACCATAAGTTTGATCCACTTTAATTGAAAAATCTGTATGAAGGGTGATCTTAACTCACATGCACAATCTTTGACTTGTTCAATTTAGATCACTGAAAGGATATGTCCCTGAAACCACCCTGCAACAAGCACTGATGTATCTTAATATTAAACTTGCCTGCAAACATTTCGTTTACCAATGAGGAACAATTTACATTTTGTAATGTTGCTATACTAGTATGGGTCTCATTAGGCCTGAAACATTTTAATGTCATGATATATACAACAAATAGGTGTGATATTTAACTGCACAATACCTGGGTCTGGTGTTCTAATCAGCTGATTTTGTTGCTTGTCAGATGAATCAATGCACTAACTTCTAAAAATGTTTGCCTTTTAACATTTCAGTGCAGCTTAACAGCAGTGGAATACCTTCTCTTGAATGGTGCTAAGGTGAATGTTCCAGACAAGAATTGCCAAACAGTCCTTCACCTTGCCACACAGCTGGGTAACACTGGGTAAGTCCAATGGTTATGCATACCATCATCATGATGACAATGACAGGTAACCTTCCAGCAGGTGTTGGTGTGTAAGTTTTTTGTTATTGTTTCTTTTCTTAACGTACATACTGAGACACCAGCAAACAATTAGAAATTTGTCTCATTAAGAGCCACAGGTCTCCATATTTATGAGTCTTTCTTAACCAGTTAAGTGCTAAATTGAAATATCATAACTTCCATCCCACTGAGGAATTAATTTCACCAAAATGTCTTTTTAGTATAAATTTCAACTTAACACAAGAAAAATACTACACTGTAAATATTTAACACAAACGCATGCCATCACATATTTTCCTTCTTTTTTGAATCAAATGTATACCAAAGATACTGTCTTTATCTTATTTGTATGGGTTTGCCCCGCTCAAAAATCATGCTCTTCCTCATTTTATGAGTCACAATTGGACTCCAAATTATAATCAAATAAATCCTGCAAAGCATCTTAGGTCAAAATTCCTGCTTTTCTTAAACAGAGGGGTCCATTGCAATATTAAAATCAGAAAGAAAATACCATACGTGGTCCTTTGCAGAGGAAATTTCAATCAATGCACTGAGTTCTAGAATACTTTTGGGTTCTTCTTAGGTGATCAACGTCCAATTTGAAAAGAATATACCCGACCTTTGGCAAATAGTGAACTTATGATACAGCTAGAACATTCACTGTGCGCAGGGAGCGATTGTTCAAAGCCTCAATTGTTGATTTGCTAGAGGTCATATGATGTAGATTTGTGCATACATTACAGGATGTATATATTTGTCTTACAGAGTAGGGTGCAATTAACACAGGACGGATATATACGTCTTATGCAGGTATACTGACTGGTTAATATCTGATGATTGGCTCAAATGAATATGTATATGATATGGAAAAGAAGTATTGTGTGCTACTGAGTGTAATTGATTAAATCAGTGTATTTAAAGTTAGTAGCTTACAATCTGCAGGCATACTGATTCAGAATCCTAGTTCACAGATGTTGGTATTATGTATGCAGTCAGAGCTGATGCATGAGTAATACATTTCTGTTGTGTGGGGTATCCAGGGGGCTTGAATAACATCATAATTATGGCAGCAGTGGTAGTATCCAGATGGCTTGCATAATACCATAATGAGGACGCCAAGGTGTATCGAGGCGCTTGCATATCATCAAGAGGACACCAGGGTGTATAACCACTGGGCTTCCATAATATCATGATGGCATTTTTGGGGGTCACTTTATTTATTAGGGGTCACTATAGGCCGATGTTTGAAAAGCGTCAAAGATATCCCCTCCTATGAACCACCATGCAAGATGTTAAAAGTAGTTCCTTTTTAGGTGTACAAGGACTTTGGATCTAAGGTCATTTACGGTCTTTAGAGGTCAATTGTCAAATCCCCTTTAAAACTGGTTTCAGATCTCTCAAATGCTCATTCTGCAACAAATTTTCCTGAAATTTGGACACAGTGTTCTGTGGACAGTAGACTTAGTTTTAATATCATTAATTCAAGGTCAGAGGTCCTTTACAGGTCATTGCAGGCAAATATGTGAAAAACAGAAAATATATCTCCTCCCAAGGAAAACCTTGCATAATGTTGAAAGTTGGGGACAAAATTCCTTAGGAAACCCCCTCTCTTGGGGTGCACACAGAGTCAGTATCCAGTGTCATATGTCATTAGTATGTAAAGAAAACGTGACACATTTAGAAAAAATTGAATGCAACCAAAAACTGAAAGTGCCCTCTTAAGAATCTTGAAAAATGTCTAGTGTCACCAAGGAATTGTGGCTCCATGGTATAACACAGCATCTCAAGTTTTTTCAATCAAGCACCTCAATTATCATTCATCATTACAATCAAGCACTTAAATTGGTTACTTAAGCTGCCAACGTTTTAAGAATCTTTGCCATTCATGAAATCGATGTTACAGCTTCAACTGGACATCTGGATTTGACATGCCTATTGGCCCTCTGTAGTACCCGCTAAAGAACGTGCCTTCAATAAGCTTATGGAACACGTTTGCATCAGGATCATCGTTAAAATTTACATTTACTTAGGGTGCATTATTTTGTACCTGGAGTTCCCAACGTAGAAATTATAAAAACAAGAATTTTTCAACTCTTATTTTGTTGTCATGAAAACAATGAGCCTAAATGGCTTACTCTGCAACTTCCATGTATCCCTAAGACAAAGACTTTAAGTTATTCCAATGTATATGTCCATGTATATGGTCCACAAAGAAACCACAAAGGCTCTCATATATGGCTGCAGTAAAATACAGTTTTATTTGCAAAAATTTCTGTGACATTTATTGAAGGCAGTAAGGTACTTTGCACCTGTAAAGCCAACTGATTAAACGCTAACTTCTGATCAGCTCTTGCGGATATTCATCCTTAAAAACTTTCTTTGCTACCACTCTGTAGTGCACAGCAGGAAAACAAAGCAAGGGATCATCTTGAAAGTTTACCAATTAATGCTTGGTACTGCTGTTACCGTAGCTTTAGTAGCAGATAGTTGTCAATGGTCATGAATTTGTGGTGTAGAGTGATAATTGTGATAAACTATACACTGCAGAATGGCAAACCCACTTTCTACCATTCAATCAACTAATTAATTCTGCATTTGTGTCACCTTAAGTTCCTTAGCATAGATTTACCCCCTACTACGGAGAGATTCCACAAATGCGTTAGGAGTTGTTGAGCTAATCCAGTCGCCTCCCTTTAGTCTCATTTTCCTGCACAATACTTAGTACATAATGTGTAAGTCTACCAGTCATCTGTTACAATAGCTGTATCTCTCAAATTTATCAGATTCAGTTGTTAATGCTAGCAATTCACAATGACTGGAAAGATAATGTTAAGTTCTGGAGATTTTGTGATGATAGTTTTTGGAATCTGAGATAATGTTTGCAACCTTTTGCAGTCCTAGAGGTAAGAGATATTAGCCCTAAAAAAAAAGAAAAAAAAAACATGGTTTGTTCGCACAAGTTGTATTGCTTTACATATGCACTTTGTACTGTGCATACTATATGCTAATCAGGTAAGCAAGATCATTCGTCAAAAGTATAAAAAGTACTCCAGTCAGTCAAGAGTGCCAAAGTTATTCACTTGACATGTACAAAAGATTTTAAACTAACAATCTACAATGTATTCACAAATTTTAATTCCAAGGGGTTCTCTTGTTAGGTGTTGTATTTCTCTATAACGACAGCTGACGAGTTTTGCGGTTGCCTAACATGTGAAAGTTTTTTACTAAAATCGTAACGTACACATGTTTGTTGATGTAAAAGTGATGTTCATAACAGCGCTACATGATCTGAGATTTTCAAACAGTGTTTTATCCAAAATGTTCATAAATATTCTATACTATGTTGCTATAAATCTTAGAATCTTAAAATGGTCAATATTAAGTGTTTACCATACGTAATATGTTGGGAACAGCTGATCTCAGATGAATCTTTGCCCTGAAATTCTCATTAAAAAGTGAATACTCCAGAGTGCAACTTGAGGTTGGGGGTGAATGTTCCATTTTACGGGTGCATCAATTCTTAGCAATTAGTATAATTAATATTTGGATAACGTGAAGTACACCAAATGATGCTTTGATGCTGTTGCAGACATTGACAAAGTAACTGTTAGACTTCATTTAACATTTTATTACATTTAATTTATCAAGTAGATCAAAATCAAGTAATCACTATGAATGTATTTGACCTTATTTTTAATAGTTGGAAGAGATTCCCACCGAAAGTTTTAAGAAGGCTTCATTTGCTGTATGAGAATACCACACCACCTTAATATACAGTAAATTCTTGTTTATTTTGCATTGTGGAATACCAAAGAAACTACTTTCTGCTAAAACAAAATCCTCATGTATATGGCACAGACAAAAATCCACTTTTTTAGGTACTAATTTCCCATTAAGATTTGTCTCGGAACAAAAATTTGTTCCAACACCTTTGAACTTGACCAAGTTTACAAACTTTTTCCTTAATGCCAGTGTCATAGTGACACAGGTAGACGCAACATTGACTGCGTACTGGAAGTATATTTATGCCATGTGCGAGGCAAATGTCGCGCAATTTTAGCTTGTACTAAGTACACAGAAAAGCTAGCCTCAGGGAAGAGGAGAGTATGGTCTAACGAGTTCACTGCCCTGTGGTGTGATACTGACATTCCTAAAAGTACATTGCTACACTATTTACGACAAGTTTTGTTAGTGACACTGCCTAAATGGTGAACTTCATAAATTGTTACCATGGTGTTACTGCCATTTCAATTTAAAAGGTAAACCTAGTCAGTTCCAATCAATGATGTGATCGAAACTATGTTAACAGTGGTGGTACCAACTCCCTGGTTGTACCGTACCTTTGGTGAACAATTACTAACAAAATATTTAGCACCACAATTTTGCAACTATTTGCAATTGACATAAGATGTGAGTCAATGATTTTGACATGTTGAAAAGACTAAATAGAGTTGGTGGATAGCTCTATAATTATTACAATTAATTGAATAGCCTAGCTGTATCATTTTAAATTAGACCTGTTGGGAAATGGGCTGACTTTAGATAAACAGAAGATACCCCTACAGGACCGAACCATAGGCCCCACTAGTAACCCAGCATCTCACTTGACAAAAAAAGAAATACAGTATGCATGTCGGAATGAGAACGCAAGATAAATTTGATTTGTTTTGGTGGAAGTCAAGCAAGAGGCAAATGATTAGGGGCTTATTTTAGCTCTAAACAGTGATGTCATGGCACTCTTGGGCTACCATACCACTTTTGCATATTACTACATTGTGTACAGTATCATCAGTGTAGGGAAAATTTAATATTTCAGTACACTGTTTGCATGGAGGTGATTGTCAGACAGGCAATTTCTCCTCCCTTGCATTATATGGATGCTTATATGATCCATTCATGTCATCATTGACTGTTGCTTTAGTGTAAGAGAAATAAGGGCTCAGTAGTACAACAGAAAAGGTAACTAAGCATTTGTGACTGATACACAGTACCTACCCTGTGTGAGCTGTATTGTGATGAGGGTTTCAGCTGTTATTGTATTGACTTTGTTCACAATTGCTATGAATTGTTCTCTCTCAAGCAACGTTTGATGCGTTTTCTTTAAACTTGGGGACAATGATCCTTGGGTAATGAGCCCTGTGTGAGTCTACAAAATGTGGGTGTGACAGGTCACATAAGTGCCTTGGGTGGTCCAAAGGGCTCAATGTTTGAAAGTACACTAATTGCTTCTTCATCAAATTTTACTGCAATTAAGTTGAGGTTATATCACATTGCTACTATGGTTGTGGTGCCCTGGGGTGCTCAATACTTTGGCATTCAAGGTCTTAATGAACCATATGGACCATTTCATTGAATCATGCAAAATGCAAACTTCTACAGAAAGTGTCGTACCAAGTGGAAGTTGTGTCACGTAAGTACTATGGTAGTGGTATATTCAGGTTGTTCAGGAATATTGGGTCCAAGGTCTAAAATGGGCCCTTTTATGACATTGTGCAAAATTCTTCTCCTGCTGATTGCATGGTACAAGTAGTAGTACCAGTGGTAGTGGTAGTTCTTTCTGGATGTTTGGGTCCAAGGACCCATGTTACTAAATTGACATTATGGTACCTTTGGGGTATAAGAAATTTATTGGTGGAAGGTCCCTGTGGCCATTAAATAAATCATGCAAAATGCTTCTTCTCTTAATACAGATGTAACACTGTTGATGGTTGGTTACAGTAGTACTATGGAAGTGGTTCCATCAGGGTTTTTGTCATGTTTGGGGTCTAATGTCCAAAAGGGGACATATGGGCCAATTATAAAATCATGAAATATCTTTCTTCTTCTATAGACTTTATGTTCGAAAAGTGGAAGGTCTGTCACGCTAGCACTAGGGTAACCATGGGATGTTTAGGATATGAGGGATCATGGTCAGAAACAGGCCATATGGGCTATTGTACAAAATAATGCAAAATGTTCCTTTTCTTTTATAATTTACATTACTGTACATCTGCATAAGGAACCACAATACCCTTAGGCCCTTGTTGCATATTATATTTGAGATTTTCTGCAATAGTTAATGTTTCAGTTATTTCATTTCCCACAGAATGGTTTGTTTGCTGTTGAAGAGAGGAGCTGACCAGACTGCTAAGGATATAAATGGCCAGGATCCCATTATGATTGCAATTAATACTACCAACTGCAGACATTGTAACCCTGTAAGTAATGACCAACAGTATCCTTTTCATTTGAGGAATATGGGGAACAAAAACATGTATGGTAGGACCAAAGGGCACTGCAATCCCAATATTCTAATTTGAATGACACAACAAAACAACAATGACATCTTCTCAACAATGACAATAGCTGATACAGATGTCAAGTACCAGTTTATCAGAAATATGAGAGAGCTGTCAGCAGAAAGTCACCTTATAGCAACCAACACCTAACATGATAACTAGCAATAACATAGATACAGCCTTACAATGATAAGCAGTCTACCTGATATTCCCTGGGTTTATTGTTCCCAGGGTTCGATTTTCTCCATTTTTGTGTTATTTCAAGAATTTACAGAATTGTCACTGTAATTCCCTAGGTTTGCTGTTCCAGAGTTCCGATGGTCCCAGGGTTCGATGTGCAAAGACTTCAATGTTCCTGATCCCTGGGAACATCGAACCTGTGGAACATCAAACCTAGGGATCATCAGACCCATGCAGGAACATCAAACCTTGGGAACATTGAATCTCAGGAACATTGACATAGTCCCCATAATAACTAGCATTCATACATACTTGTTAAAAATTCTCAACTCTCATTGGCCGATTTTGGTCAGGTGACCATTTATTATCCAATGTATAATGTATGGTTAATGTTAGAGTAAAAACCCCGGCAGATAAACACAAATGAAACTGTAGATCGACAGTGTTTTGTAGCTTGCCTCCGGCCCCTTCCATGTAGACACAAAACATGACTGTGAAGTTCGTAGACCTAGGCCTATCCTAGGAGCAACTGAAAAGTGAAATATAGCCTATAAATGTAAATCATATATAATTACATGTAGGCCTAACAACAACACAGTGATAATGTCAGATGTTCTTCTTATGGTAATATTACCTTTCTAAATTTCAGAATTGTGTCTTGTGAAAGCGGTATTCATCATACTTGATAAAGTCTTCCGGAATTAGCATTCCTTCTTTTTAGTTTTTTACGGAGAAATCCAAAAACAGTCCTTATGGAATCGAACCCTATAGAGGCCTGTAATCGTGTTATTTTGTTTCAGTGTCACTGTGTGTATCTTGAACGAACATTGTGGACATGTTGTGAATCTTGTTTACCTATTCTCCGGGTTCGTTTTTGGTTTCGATGATAATGGTAACCTTTATAAGCATGCATGGGTGTGTGCGTGTGTATGTGTGTGTGTGTATGTACGTTTGTGACACCTTACCGTGTAAACACGATATCTCAAGAAGGGAGGCTTGAACACCACATTGAGCAGAGGAACCCTATTGTTTTTTGTGGAGGTCAAAGGTCATTTGGGTCAACAGGGGTCAAATTGTGAAAACGTTGTAAACACGATATCTCAAGAAAGGAAGCTTGTAGAGATCTCATGTATGGTGTGTAGTTGCACCATGTTGAGCAGAGGGACCCTAATGTTTTTTGTGGCCGGAGGTCAAAGGTCATTTGCGGTCAACAGGGGTCAAATTGCGAAAACCTTGTAAACACGATATCTCAAGAAGGGAAGCTTGAACAGATGTCATATGAAGTGTGTAGGTGTATTTTATTGAGTACAAGAATGCTATTATTTTAATGGAGGTCAATGGTCACTTGAGGTCAACAAGACTTGGGACTTTCTCTGAAGCCTAACATATAAACATACACACTGTGATAGAGTCTAGCCAATACATGTATTTCTAACTAGTGTACCTTACACTTACAGTAGAGGAACAGACTAGACTAAGATTTTGAAGTAAACTTTGATCCAAGTTGCTTGAAAATGTGCTTTATCTTGCCTGAAATAGTGCTAAGCTTATGTTGGGTCATCAGGAACAGGATGGCATATTTTACACTAAAACTTTGTACATTCGACTTAAAAATAGTGTGGAGAATGTTTCACCATATATAACAGTGTTACGACAAACCAACTCAATTATATTGGCTCATAGTCACAGGGGATGGGTTGAAAGAACTCTACGGCACTCCTAAATGTTCTACTTTAGATCCTCTTAGGCCTACTCAAAGGCAGAGTACACTCATGAAACTGAACACATTCATAGACATTTTTTGCAAATTTATTACCATTTAAAGATCTTTGAGAAATTGACACTGTTTACTCCGACATTTGCATGCACTGTACATTCCTAGATTGTAGGTGTATCTCATTGAGTACACAAAGTCTATTGTCTTTGGTGAAGGTCAAAGTTCATTTGCAGTCAACAGGGTCACAGTATAGAATTCTTGTAAACATGCTATCTCAAAAGGGAAGCTAGGACAGATGTCATATTCAATAATTAGTTCTACTTCATTGAGCACAAGACCCAATTGGTTGCAATGGAGGTAAAAGGTCATTCAATGTCAACAAGGGTCAAAGTGTGAACATGTAGATATGACCTCAAGAAAGGAAGCTTGTGCAGATATCGTATTTCATGTAAAGCATATGTAGCTTAATGTGACACATACTAATGCTATTGTATCAGATTATGAAAAAAATTCTCTTAAACAGATCATCGAAACCACAGTGCATTTCTGCATTCTGGTTAATAAAAATCTGGTTACTTAAGAACCAATTTTCTCTCATTTTCTTTTTTTTTAATCAAAATATTGTTTTGCATGGATGAACAAGGTTAATCAACTTTTAACCGTGCATTAACTGACGGATAATACACTCTCGGGATTAGTGCTATCGTTGGAGGCACTCTAGCTGGGCCCTCATGCACCACTTGTATTAACCCTTGGTCGTATATTATCCTATAATGCTTGATCCAGCGTTGATTAGCCTTAAGTAACATAGATATAGCCTAACATGATAACTAGCAATAACATAGATAACGCCTAACTGAATACTAGCAATAACATAGGTATAGCCTGACATGATAGCTAGCAATAACATAGATATAGCCTAACATGATAATTAGCGATAAGATAGATGTAGACTGACATGATAACTAGCAATAACATAGATATAGCCTAACATGATAACTAGCAATAACATATATATAGCCTAATGTGATTACTGTATTCCTTTCCCGCAGTGAACAAAGTTATTCTCGACAGCACTTCACACCATAAACTTGACAACATAGGCATGAGCTGGTCGTTGTTTGTTCACATCTGTTTGTAGGATGACTGCTTATTTTGTTTGTATGTACTATTAGCAGACAAATGTGACTGATGATTTAGACAAGACATGTTATTGATATGTTTGGCAGTCAAATAGTGCCACAGCAGTACAATAGACTGTTCTTGAAGTGACCGAGAGAAGTATCAGTTAACATTACACATCACATGAAGTGAAACCACCATCCCCCCGATGCATTGAAGTAAACCACCAGTTTTATCAAACTTAATGAAACAATTATGTTGATAGTTCTGGTAAATGTGTTGAGTGTTCTGACAGACATTCTGGTATCCTATATAGCTCTGTTTCCTTCACCATGTGTCCATGTCGATAATCTATGTTGACAGTCATCATTACCATGTTGATAGATGGCACTGGATAATACTACAATTTGTAATTCATTAACATGTTGATAAGCCACACATCCTTGTTGATTGTCCACATGTATTGTTGATAGGTAACACTAGAATTCACAATCCTTGTTGATTGTCAATGTATCCTACTGATAGGGGACACTGGACTTCACAATCATTGTTGATCGTCCACATGTCCTGTTGATAGGTGACACTGGAATTCAAAGTACTTGTTGATTACCCATATGTCCTATTAATATGTGACACTGGAATTCAAAGTCCTTGTTGATTACCCATATTTCCTATTGATAGGTGACACTGAAATTCACAATCCTTGTTGATTGTCCATATATCATATTGATAGGTGACACTGGAATTCAGAATGCTTGTTGATTGTCCATATATCCTATTGATAGGTGACACTGGAATTCACAATCTTGGTTGATTGTCCATATATCCTATTAATAGGTAGCACTGGAATTTGAAATCCTTGTTCGTTGTCAGTATATCGTATTGATAGATGACATTGAAATTCACAATCATTGTTGATTGTTCATATATTCTATTGATAGGTGACACTGGAATTCACAAACCTTGTTGATTGTCAATGTATCTTATTGATAGGTGACACTGGAATTTGAAATCCTTGTTGATTGTTCATATATCCTATTGATAGGTGACACTCGAATTTGAAATCCTTGTTGATTGTCCATATATCCTATTGATAGGTGACACTGAAATTCACAATCATTGTTGATTGTCAATGTATCCTATTGATAGGGGACACTGGAATTTGAAATCCTTGCTGATTGTCCATTTATCCTATTGATAGGGGACACTGGAATTTACAATCCTTGTTGATTGTCCATATATCATATTGGCAGGTGACACTGGAATTCACAATCCATGTTGATTGTCCATATATATTCCATTAATATTTGATCCTGTAGTTGACACAGCTAAAGCACCAGTATTCTTCTATACTGTCACATTGATTGTTTATACACAGGGGCATGGATTGCTGCCATGTTGACTGTTCACGTTTACCACAGTGTCAATACAGCCATGTTGAATAATCTGTAAAGTCATGTATATTGTTGACAAGTTTACATCCAAAACGATTGTTACAACTGTTTCTATTCTAGATATCTTAGTCTTTTTCCCTGCCCTAGCTGGCACTATTCCCCATTGGTCATGTGACTGGTCTAAACCGCATAGACGTTTGCTGTCATGACTGGCACTATTCCCCATTTGTCATGGGACAGGTTTAACTTCTTAGTTTTATGTATTGTCATGTAACAGGTCTTCTATTTTTTTTTCCTACCCTGACACTTATTCCCCATGTAGTCATGTGACAGGTTACAATTTTATGGGAAGTGTCAAATCATTTTCAAGTATATTATCTTTTTTATATGTCAGCTGATTGGCCATCAAATAGGCACACATACTGTGCAACAAATATCTTTCTGGAAGTTCATTGTTGGTGTGGAAATGGTGATAGTGGGTAAACTAGTTTTTTTCTGAAAATCAGTTTGTCTGTTACAGATGTACATTTGAATTATCTACATTATCATATTCTCACAGTTGCCCTTGCATCTTGAAATGGAAAAAAATTGAGGTGATATCAATAAATTTGAGAGGATTTTGAAGGATGCAGCCACATGACAATTACTTATAACAAGCATAATCATTTTAAGTTTTTAGTCAAGTTTCACATCACATAGTAATGAAAACTGTCAACAGTAAATAAACATTCGTCGCTTTCCTGACTATGTGTAGATGACTTGGTGCTAATGTGAAAAGTGTCCAGTCACAAATTTTCAAAAACCAAATTGAATAATTACTCTTTTCCTAATGCTGATTTTTTTGTGACACATGAGGATCCTCTTATTTTGACCATTTGTCATTTGACACTTGACAGATTTGGAAATGCTTCATGAATTTCAGGAAACAACTTAATGTGCCCCTTTCCAAATTTATGTGTTTGTCACCACTGACAAAAAAAAAACATGAAGAAGTAAATGATATGTATATTGGTACAACATACGTACAACTGTTTGCCCAACTTACTCTCGCAGATTAAGACTAGCAAGATTAAATGAAGAAATTCGGGAGACAGAGATGCATCCAGGTAATTTCAAAATATTATTTGCTCTGCCAACACCTCAGCAGCTTTGTAGCCTCTTTTTAGCTCATACCAGCATGCTGGTGTGAGCTTTTGTTATCACGCAGCATCTATCTATCTGTCTGTCTGTCCGTCTGTCCGTCCGTCCGTCCATCTGTTCAAACTTGTTCAAAATGCTTCTCCTCCCTCATGCTTTCATGGATTTGTTTGAAACTTGGACATAATGTTCCCTAGGTGGTGGGCTATTTTGGGGTATTCAGGAATTTTTGGTCCAAGGTCCCATGTGGGCCCTGTGGCCCATTTTATGAAATTCTACAAAATGCTTCTCCTCCTACAGATACTCTTGTACAGTGTTGACGGTTTGCCATAATAATACTCTGTTAGTGGTACCTCTGGGGTGTTCAGGAATTTTTGGTCGAAGGTCACATGTGGGCCCAGTGACCCATTATGTGAAATTCTGTTTGAAATGTTGCTTCTCACACATGCATCCATGGATTTACATTTAACTTGGACACAATAATCCCTGGGTGGTGCTTTATCTGGCGTGTACAAAAAAGTTTCAGTCTAAGGTCCCATGTGGACCCTATGGTCCATTTTATGAAATTCTACAAGATGCTTCTTCTCCTACAGATTATATTGTACGATGTTGATGGTTTGTCACAATGATGTTCAGTTATTGGTCCCTTCAGGGTGTTCAGGAATTGGTAGTCCAAGACTCCCATGTGGGCCCAATGGCCCATTTTATGGAATTCTGCAAATTACCTCTTTTTCTACTGTTAAAGTGCCCCTTTAAACTGTCATACACATCTCAAATATCCCTATGGTGCATAAAATGATAATTGGGTAATTGGACAGTGTCAGTTGCTTTGCTAACTGAAACTCTGTATTGCCCTCAGGTATGTTGACCAGTATTTGGACTTAAAGGGGCACTTTGAATTGTTTCATGAACTTCAGTTAGTCTAAAAGATCAAACTTCTGCAATGTTGGGGCTCTAGTTTATGAAATTCTGAAAATTGTGCAGTCCTACAGATTTTCTTGTACAGTGTTGATGATTTGGTATAGTGATACTCCGTGGTTCCTATAATTTGACATATTGATACATAAATGGTACCTTCAGGATGATGAGGTATGAGCTTCTGCACCAATTGGTGCTCTAGTTTGATTCCTGTCATCAGCAAAGGAATCTATGCAGTCAGAGGCTCGGACAGGTAGAAGGGTTGGAGAGATTGTACACTTGGTATGTCGATGGAATATGGTGAGAAGATAAATTTGATTTGTTTTGGAGGAGGTCAACCCAGAGGCAAAGGGGAGGGGGGCCATTTTTACCAATAAACAGTAATATTGTGGCAATCTTGGGCTGCCACACACACTTGCTTGAAAATACCATATGCAGTAGTGTACTGTAGTGCAAGTGTACAGAGAAATATGGACCTGTTGTGGTACATTGTAGGTATGGAACTTTTGTTCTGAGAAAGGTTTGCCACATTTTCATGCTATTGATTCTTATATGGTTCTCTAATGCTAGTCATTGCGTTTGCTTTAGTATAAGCATATACTGGGTGTTCTATATACAGTAGTAGTAACATAACTAAACAGTTTTAGCTTTCACCACATAACTGATGTAAGCTACTGTAAAATTGTGGTGAGACCTTTCAGCACTCTGACTACAGTATCTGCTCATAATTGCAATCAATTGCTCTCTGACTACAGTATCTGCTCATAATTGCTATCAATTGCTCTCTGACTATAGTATCTGCTCATAAATGCTATCAATTGCTCTCTGACTATAGTGTCTGCTCATAATTGCTATCAATTGCTCTCTGACTATAGTGTCTGCTCATAATTGCTATCAATTGCTCTCTGACTATAGTGTCTGCTCATAATTGCCATCAATTGCTCTCTGACTACAGTGTCTGCTCATAATTGCTATCAATTGTTCTCTGACTATAGTGTCTGCTCATAATTGCTATCAATTGCTCTCTGACTCCAGTATCTGCTCATAATTGCTATCAATTGCTCTCTGACTATAGTGTCTGCTCATAATAGCTATCAATTGCTCTCTGACTACAGTATCTGCTCACAATTGCTTTCAATTGTTCTCTGACTATAGTGTCTGCTCATAATTGCTATCAATTGCTCTCTGACTCCAGTATCTGCTCATAATTGCTATCAATTGCTCTCTGACTATAGTATCTGCTCATAATTGCCATCAATTGCTCTCTGACTACAGTATCCGCTCATAATTGCCATCAATTGCTCTCTGACTATAGTGTCTGCTCATAATTGCCATCAATTGCTCTCTGACTACAGTGTCTGCTCATAATTGCCATCAATTGCTCTCTGACTACAGTGTCTGCTCATAATTGCTCTCAATTGCTCTCTGACTACAGTATCTGCTCATAATTGCTATCAATTGCTCTCTGACTACAGTGTCTGCTCATAATTGCTATCAATTGCTCTCTGACTACAGTATCCGCTCATAATTGCTATCAATTGCTCTCTGACTACAGTATCTGCTCATAATTGCCATCAATTGCTCTCTGACTACAGTATCTGCTCATAATTGCCATCAATTGCTCTCTGATTACAGTATCTGCTCATAATTGCTATCAATTGCTGTCTGACTACAGTGTCTGCTCATAATAGCCATCAATTGCTCTCCGACTACAGTATCTGCTCATAATTGCCATCAATTGCTCTCCGACTACAGTGTCTGCTCATAATTTCCATCAATTGCTCTCCGACTACAGTGTCTACTCATAATTGCCATCAATTGTTCTCCGACTCCAGTGTCTACTCATAATTGCCATCAATTGTTCTCCGACTCCAGTGTCTGCTCATAATTGCCATCAATTGTTCTCCGACTCCAGTCTCTGCTCATAATTGCCATCAATTGTTCTCCGACTCCAGTCTCTGCTCATAATTGCCATCAATTGTTCTCCGACTATAGTCTCTGCTCATAATTGCCATCAATTGCTCTCCGACTATAGTCTCTGCTCATAATTGCCATCAATTGCTCTCCGACTATAGTATCTGCTCATAATTGCCATCACTTGCTCTCCGACTATAGTATCTGCTCATAATTGCTATCAGTTGCTCTCCGACTACAGTATCTGCTCATAATTGCTATCAGTTGCTCTCCGACTGTAGTATCCGCTCATAATTGCTATCAGTTGCTCTCTGACTGTAGTATCCGCTCATAATTGCTATCAGTTGCTCTCTGACTGTAGTATCCGCTCATAATTGCTATCAGTTGCTCTCTGACTGTAGTATCTGCTCATAATTGCCATCAATTTTTCTCTGACTACAGTATCTGCTCATAATTGCCATCAATTGCTCTCTGACTGTAGTATCTGCTCATAATTGCCATCAATTGCTCTCTGACTATAGTATCTGCTCATAATTGCCATCAATTGCTCTCTGACTATAGTATCTGCTCATAATTGCCATCAATTGCTCTCTGACTATAGTATCTGCTCATAATTGCCATCAATTGCTCTCTGACTATAGTATCTGCTCATAATTGCCATCAATTGCTCTCTGACTATAGTATCTGCTCATAATTGCCATCAATTGCTCTCTGACTATAGTATCTGCTCATAATTGCTATCAGTGGCTCTC
Source organism: Stichopus chloronotus (assembly GCA_021234535.1). Classification (NCBI taxonomy): domain Eukaryota; kingdom Metazoa; phylum Echinodermata; class Holothuroidea; order Aspidochirotida; family Stichopodidae; genus Stichopus; species Stichopus chloronotus. The sequence continues at coordinate 350,467 of SFZH01000008.1, forward strand.
TGACTATAGTATCTGCTCATAATTGCCATCAATTGCTCTCTGACTATAGTATCTGCTCATAATTGCTATCAGTTGCTCTCTGACTATAGTATCTGCTCATAATTGCTATCAGTTGCTCTCTGACTATAGTATCTGCTCATAATTGCTATCAGTTGCTCTCTGACTACAGTATCTGCTCACAGTTGCTTTCAATTGTTCTCTGACTATAGTGTCTGCTCATAATTGCTATCAATTGCTCTCTGACTCCAGTGTCTGCTCATAATTGCTATCAATTGCTCTCTGACTATAGTATCTGCTCATAATTGCCATCAATTGCTCTCTGACTATAGTGTCTGCTCATAATTGCCATCAATTGCTCTCTGACTACAGTGTCTGCTCATAATTGCTCTCAATTGCTCTCTGACTACAGTGTCTGCTCATAATTGCTATCAATTGCTGTCTGACTACAGTGTCTGCTCATAATTGCTATCAATTGCTCTCTGACTACAGTATCTGCTCATAATTGCCATCAATTGCTCTCTGACTACAGTATCTGCTCATAATTGCCATCAATTGCTCTCTGACTACAGTATCTGCTCATAATTGCCATCAATTGCTCTCTGATTACAGTATCTGCTCATAATTGCTATCAATTGCTGTCTGACTACAGTGTCTGCTCATAATAGCCATCAATTGCTCTCCGACTACAGTGTCTGCTCATAATTTCCATCAATTGCTCTCCGACTACAGTGTCTGCTCATAATTTCCATCAATTGCTCTCCGACTACAGTGTCTGCTCATAATTTCCATCAATTGCTCTCCGACTCCAGTGTCTGCTCATAATTGCCATCAATTGTTCTCCGACTCCAGTCTCTGCTCATAATTGCCATCAATTGTTCTCCGACTCCAGTCTCTGCTCATAATTGCCATCAATTGCTCTCCGACTATAGTCTCTGCTCATAATTGCCATCAATTGCTCTCCGACTATAGTCTCTGCTCATAATTGCCATCAGTTGCTCTCTGACTATAGTATCCGCTCATAATTGCTATCAGTTGCTCTCTGACTACAGTATCCGCTCATAATTGCTATCAGTTGCTCTCTGACTGTAGTATCCGCTCATAATTGCTATCAGTTGCTCTCTGACTGTAGTATCCGCTCATAATTGCTATCAGTTGCTCTCTGACTGTAGTATCTGCTCATAATTGCCATCAATTTTTCTCTGACTACAGTATCTGCTCATAATTGCTATCAATTGCTCTCTGACTATAGTATCTGCTCATAATTGCCATCAATTGCTCTCTGACTATAGTATCTGCTCATAATTGCCATCAATTGCTCTCTGACTATAGTATCTGCTCATAATTGCCATCAATTGCTCTCTGACTATAGTATCTGCTCATAATTGCTATCAGTTGCTCTCTGACTATAGTATCTGCTCATAATTGCTATCAGTTGCTCTCTGACTATAGTATCTGCTCATAATTGCTATCAGTTGCTCTCTGACTATAGTATCTGCTCATAATTGCTATCAGTTGCTCTCTGACTATAGTATCTGCTCATAATTGCTATCAATTCTACTGTGACCACAGTATCTGCTCGTAATTGCTATCAGTTTCTCTTATATATTGACAGATCCTTTTTTTTTCCAAAAAAAGTTACTGCTATATCAGTGGCACAATTGGAGGGTTGGTTATGTTTGGGTGCAAGGTTCTAAATATTGGAAAATTTTATGAAATCATGCAAAATAACTCTTTTCCTACAGATTGCATAGTTTACTTCCATTGTTTCATTGTCACATTACTGCTTAAGTAGTGGTACCTGTGGAATTAATTAGTGTAAATTAAATTAATTAAATTAGTAAATTAATTAATTAATTAGTGGTACCTATGTTAGCCATTTTAGGAAATCATGCAAAATACTTCATCTCTTACAGATTGTATGTTCATTTTTGGTTTCTTGCATCAGGGTTACAGTTTTAATAATCTTCATGCAAGGAACCTTAGTGTCCTTGGACTCTTGCTAATTATTTTCCTTTTATAGGGTAAAAGCAAAAGCGGATGTTTTTTAAGAAGTAGGTTTTCACCCTATGATTCTAAAATTAGTATTGATTTTCTTCAGCATTAAAGTATCTCTTGTCATTTCCACCCAGAAGTGTCCATGACCAAAACTTGACTGTGTGGCATTAACATCACACCAGCCAGAGTTCACCACTTATGTCTCTCTCAACAAGAGTTATTTATTTACCACAAGTCAGGCAAGAAGCCTATACTAGGGTGTTGTGTGTGGGTGTATATGTGACGCCTTGGCTTGTAAACACAATATCTCAAGAGGAAAAGGTGCTTCAACTTTAAATTTGGTGTGTGGGTATAGTCCAGTGTTAGTAGATGATCCCTTCTGTTTTCATGGAGGTGAAAGGTCATTTGACTCTCCAGAAATTAAGTATGCATTTTTAATGTTGCTGGAATCTCAAACTGTTAATATTGGTAACAATTGAGGCTTAGATGATCCATGTCGTCATTCATGGAGGTCAAAGGTTATTTAAGGTCACCAGAGGTTAAAGTATGAAAGGAAGAAATCTCAGCCTCTGAATGTTGTTTCAACGCACGCTGTTAACATTGGTATGGTATCTCTTGATGCGTAGGTAATGTCTGTCAGTTTTTATGGAGGTCAAATGTGTAGACATGGTATCTCAATAAAGATAAGTTATTTAGCTTGTTCTTAGTTCTTCATGAATGTTGTCAAAGAATCACAAAGTCTTTTGACTTTCTGCTTACTGTTGAATTCAAACATTCTTTATGCCTACAAGTATATTTAGTAACAGGCTTACTTCAAAGTTAGTTCTCTTAATGTTTAAATTCGTATAGTATACTGTTACATCCTGTTACTTTTTTTATATCCAGGAGATGAGACTATGACATTTCAAGAAGTGTTTCGAGATTTTACTGACCTGGCTTGTGACAACCCGGAAAAGTTACACAGAAACTCACAGAGCAGAGAAGATCCAGAATGACTCAGCTATAAGATGTTGTAACTGTACCTCATGGAATGAGGTAGTTCTAATTTAAAGTGCTTCCATATCTCTTGTGTATTGAAGTATCTATTTGAATATGAACCCTTGGGGTAGTACATTAACCTACTTCAGCGTGCAACCAGAAATTGAAAGAATGCCAAATAGAATCATTCATATCCATTGTAAAATAAAGAAGGTTAGTTGACAGCATTGAATCAGTTTCTTACTTTGTAATCAGCATTTTAGTTGAGAATATCAGTAACACTCAGTTATTTTTTTAAGTGGCACTGTCCAGGACTTTGAAATATCTGAGCCAAGATTGATAATTAGTCTTACAAAGTGACACGTACTTTCCTGAAAATCAAAGGTTTACCTTCTCAGCATGTTTTTTTGTGCATTCAAAGAAATTATCATAAAGGTGTGTGATTTCTATTGTTTCCTGTCAATCTGCATATGAACCTATTATGCATTGTTTTTATCTACATTTATAAGCATGCTAACTTTGCAAACAGGGAAAATTAATACTTGTACAGATTACCTGAACCAATATGAAGAAGTTGTGAAATGTGTAAGCTATGTTTTAAAGCACAAACATGTGTATGCAATCAAAGCTGAAGTGTAACTAAACTTACTGATTTGTTATTTCAAACCAAAATGTGCTTTTTCTAACAAGAATAGATACCTCTTAATCATGTACATTTTGTATAACAAATTGATTAGCTTACTGGGGGGGGGGGGGGGGCAACCTGTAGAAATGTCTTTCTCCATATGATCCAAACCATACCTTCTTAAATGTGAGACATATAACATGTCATGTAACATGCCAATGTGGGACACCATCCACCATGGCAATGTGGGACACATACCATCCACCGTGCTATGGGATGATTTAGGGTTACAATGTGTTACCAAATTATGACCACAACTGTGCAGGTAGGATTCAAATATTGCAAATTAAGTTACAAAATGCTACAATAACTTGAATCACATTATGGCGAACAGAATCCAAAATGGATTATTCTAGGAAGGTTAAGAATTTCAACAAAGTGTTCACTGTGCATCATCATATAAATAGCTTTGAGCACCTGTGAAAGGCAAATCATTCTCAGATTGTTCAGTAATTAATGCATTATTAAGAGTGCACTCTTGTCTTACCCGGTAATGAATGCATTATTAATAGTGCACCCTAGTATTGCCCAGTATATATTAATGCATTATTAATAGAACAGTCTCTTATTGCCCAGTAATTAATTCATCATTAATAGTGCACTCTTTTAACACCCAGTAATCAATGCATCATTGATATTGAACTCTTATAGTGCCCAGTAATTAATGCATTATTAATAGTACACTCTTGTATTACCCAGTAATTAATGCATTATTAATGTTGCACTCTTTGAGTGCACAGTAATTAATGCATTATTAATAGTGCACTTACCCTGTAATGAATGCATTATTAATATTGCAGTCTTTTAGTGCCCAGTAATGAATGCATTATTAATATTGCCCACTTGTTATTCTTTCTGTTGCAAACATTTTAAGGATGTATGAAGTGCTTTTGTCGAAACTCTCACATAATCAAGACCATGCTATGTTAAAAATAAAGGGCTCTTTTCAACAATTGCTATTTCCATGGAGAATCAAATTTGTGTGAATTTGAAATAACATCCCACAATAAATTAAAACAGATATAATACAAACACATACTCATTATTGCTGCTTGCTACACACAAAGACAAGAATGGTTGCCTTTTACACCATAGTTCCTATAAAAGGTCGTTCTTTCAGTGTGTGCACTGGTTCACTAATTTTTCTTTTTTGACTCTTTGCTAGTTTATATTGTGTACTTCTAATCATCTTGTACTGTAGGTATTTGCTGAAAATGTCTCAACTTCATCATTTTTTAAATTCACGTAGCTTCTTTGATGGTCAGGTGTGCAGGCCACTCTTGAAGGCCAAGTCATTTATGTCACGTTCTCTTATTCATTATGGAAGGGAACTAACCCAAATCCTCCAAATTTTATGGAGGAGCCTCAGGAAGTCTGCACACACTTGATAAAATTTATGATATCCATCCTCACTCAAGTGGCTGTTGTTTCATTTAACTAAAATTCTAAAGATCAAATCAGGATCATCTTTAGGTATAAACTGACCTAAGTGATCCAGGCCGGATCATCTTTAGGTGTAAACTGACCTAAGTGATCCAGACCAGATCATCTTTAGGTATAAACTGACCTAAGTGATCCAGACTGGATCATCTTTAGGTGTAAACTGACCTAAGTGATCCAGACTGGATCATCTTTAGGTATAAACTGACAATGAATCAAGCCGAATCATCTCTGAAATTGACTGACCTAATTATTCAAGTAGGATCATCTTCAGAGACAAGTGGGCAAGTTGGAAATACAGCAGCAAAGTACAAATACGGATATAACCCAAAGGATGTATGTATCTATGTGTGTTATGCTTATTTAATTTATCAGGTTGTTTGCTTCTCATGTATTATCTCTAATGTATGTTTGATTCTGTGGCATGAAGGCACGAAGAATGGAAATACAAAAGTAAATTCTATTCACTAGGAGCAATTTTTATATCTACAGTTATTTATCTAAGGTAAGTGATGCATAGCATGTGTTAAGTAATATCCAATGATGTTGTTTCATTTACCAAGGAATGATTACACAAGGTTAGGACAATCGATAACAACCTATTGATTGATTTGGTTCTATTGGTTTCAGTTTTGGTTTTTTCCTTCAAAATTTTTTGTTTCACCACTTTTTCCTATTTGTCTTGATTGTTTTCCTTCTTTTTTTTTCTTTGATCTGCTTAATGTTTTGATATCTTGCCAGAGTGATACCCCAAACCGTTGTGGAATTGAATGTGTGTGTATGTACGTGTGGGTGTGTGTATGTATGTATGTATGTATGTATGTATGTATGTATGTATGTATGTATGTATGTATGTATGTATGTATGTATGTATGTATGTATGTATGTATGTATGTATGTATGTATGTATGTATGTATGTATGTATGTATGTATGTATGTAAATAGGGGAATATTTTGCGTGCAACATTTTGGCATCACAGAATTTCTATTATTACGATGACAAGTACTACTGTTACTTCTTGATACTTTCGAACTTTAACTAGGAAAATAATTATGAATAAGACACAAGATATGAAAATAGCTACAATAAACTGTTTTCTATTTAAGAAAGAAGAATTTTGTTCAAGTCTTTTGTTTGGGTTATATTGTGACATTGGTCTTAAGTTCTACTGCTATTGGCAGTAAAAGGAAGAGTGTGGTAGTAACACATCTCTGTTCATTGATCTTCTGTCATGTGGTATTATACCCACCCCCCCCCCCCCAGGACAGTCATCACCTTATACCTATCAAACTACCATTGTATGCCAGCATTTTTCCATCAAGATTGCTATCATTTACAAACGTTAGCTCGTACAAAGACCAGCTCCACTTTCTTGTGTAATCATCAACAATTGTAGCAAGAATAAAAGATATACTGTTATCACCAGAGGGTAAAATTGTTGGAGGAATTTTTCTGGAAAGTAGAATTTCCTTGAAAAAACATTTGTGAATTCAGAAGATGCAAAAACCTACCAGTTCCACCCAAAGTGCAGACAAGTTGGCCCTCCTACCCTACAGTAGGATGTTACCAATCACACTTGGTCATGGGGGGTTGTGTTAACCCAACAATTTTCTTGTACACTCCCGTCAATTGAGGGTGGCTCTCCATGCAGTGTGTGCAAATTGCTACTCCCCCAGCCAGCAAGCAAAGAAAGTGAGACCTAGATGGGCACCACGTGGGTGTAACTGGGCTGAAATATGGGACCCAGATTGGCAACCCACATGAAGTCCATATGGAACCTGCTATCATTTACAGGGTGAAGCCCATCTGGGCCTCATCTGGGCAATGGGCTTAGGCCCGATATGGATTATACATAGGCAATCTGTGCAGTACTATCATTCTCAATAATCTCAATAAGTGTTTGAGCAGTATTTTTCTTGCATTGTAAGAAAGACAAGCAAAACAAAAAGGTGTCCTGCACATAAACATTCTAATGAAAATTTGTATGCTTTCAGAGTGGATAGAAAAAATTTTAAAAAGTTGCACTCAAAGGGTATATATGCAAAATTATTGCAATACAATGAATGTTGGTCACTACTTATTTATTTACAAAAACAACCATATTTGAATGAAACCCATGTACATATGTCAGGCTCATAAAACTCCACAATATGTGCAATTAACTAAACCCTAAGACTTTTATGTACCCCATAAATCTGGATGAAAAGACAAATATGAACATTAGTATTCGTGATTTAGCTTTAAACACTGATTTAACAAGGTGTAATGTTAGTCAACAGGTTGAACCCCGTCACTGGGCTTAACCTGTTGAGTCCAGTGTAGAATTTGTACCAGTGTTGTGTAAGGCCATGCTTGGAGTAGAAAAAAAAAGAGAAAAAGGCAACTGTAGGATTCTAATTAAATTGCACATTACATATACCATATTTGTAAAATGGTGCAAACATAACCTGTGAAGCACTTTAAGTGACATCAGTGGTGTGGATAACCCCTAAGGGTGTTGATCATCAGCCAGATGAAAGCTTTGTACAAATGGCGGGAAGAGTTTCACAACTTTTTCCGGTCATGAGCTTCCAAAAATCTTGATTTGGTTGCATAATTTATCAACATTTATCTGTTCTTATCATTATTTAGGAATTAGTGTTTTCATCATATTGGAGTTAGAATGAACGTGTGGGAGCTGGCGATAAACAACGTGAGTCTCACGCGAGTGTAGTGGCAGCACTGTGGTACCTCAATTAAAAACAGTAGACCCGTAAGTGACGTGTAAGTTTGCAGGGGTGGGGTAATTATTGGTGTGGTAGAGATCAAAAATAAAAAACTGTAGTTCCTGTAAATGCACACCATATAAGCAGAACTCGTAATGCAGTACGTTAGTCACAGTAGCTGCCAATTAGGCTGGTATGATGTTGGTATAAAGAGACACATTGAGCTGTTTTGTGAATTTTACTAAATTTTCTAAACCTGTAAAGTTTCCTTCGCACGCTCATGACAAATGTTCAGACTAAAGGATCTTCATGGGTCACATACAAACGAACGTTATAAGGTATTATCAGGAGTTAGTGATTAACGATTTAAATTGTTCTATATACATACCTCCATTTACAGTAATGTAATGTTTACAGAGCCGTAAATTGTGTGATAATGAGTATACAGACCTATATGTAGGGGCACTCCGTTCACAGAGATGGTAACTTTTTCATGAAATGTGGTATGAATCACTAAATTGAGTAAAAGCTCTGCCTTATTGGTTTAGTGTGCCTTGGTATAGGATCCTCTACAAGATCTCCAACAACCATCATAATTTTCCAACCATTCTGATATATAACAGCCTTCTGAAATATAGTTAGTACATTGCAGCGCATGAGTTACGTAGCATAGTGTAGAAGTTCCTGTTTGTTGGTATAGAGCTACAGTACACTGTAGCATCTGTTACCCCTTGATAAACAAGTAAATGGTTTGTGAAAAAAAAAATATCAGAAAGATTACATTTTTTCCAGGTCTAGGTGAGTGGACTCGGACTTGTTGGAGTGAGTCTTGACTCGGACTCAGATTCAAATGACTTAGTCTCGGTCGTGGACTCGAATCTATAAGTCTCGGACAGACGGCTCGGATAGTGTTGTCTCGACCTACAACTCCAATAAAAATACTAGAAAATATCTCACAAACAGTTAATAAATCTAAATTTTCTGGCCTCATCTTATTTTGTAAAATGATTATACAATCTCCCCTTACTACTGTAATTCACGGATACGAATGTGCTGTACCGCGTGATTTAGTGATTTAAGTTTCATATTGTTTTAATCTTTTATTCCGTATATTGTGTTCAACTTGTGAGGACGATAAGCAAGCACGAAACAAAAGTTAAAGGGAAATAGGGCGTTTAGAATACACCGACATGACGTGAAAAAGAAAATAGCTTTAATCTTTGTTAAACCATTCCGTCTCATCAATAAACATCTACCAAAACTTCATCTTCTCAAAACATTATTCATGTAACGAGTAATGGAAGATGCATCATTTCAATTTTGAAAAGTTTGGGTGAACAAATTAGTGTCGAGTAACAAATAACTGAACTTCTACCTGTCAGGAGCTTATTTATTGAAAAGAGGGCTACTGTCCTTCCTTATTTTGAATAATCTATCATTCTACGTCTATAGGCATTGGTTACAAAAATGTGAATGTTTTCTCTAAAACAAACATCCTATTTCCCTTTAAGGTCAGAGAGTTTCCCTCACATTTACATGAAAAGCTCGTCTTCATCACCAACATGTACTTAATAAATAACTGTCCAAATAATGAACAGAATTGCTCTCAAGGTTATGGAATTATTTGTTTGCAAAGAAAGTCATTTAAAGAACTTTTTAACCCCTCGATGATAACACTTTTCCCTATTGAAACGCCTTACGATCGATGTCAGAAGCGAACATAACAGTCTTTTCAATGAATTCCAGGTAAGGAACTACTTCCTTTTTTTTCTCTCTTTTTTTTTATTAATTTCCCGCCCAGATCTCGATTTTATCAAGGAATTTTTAGGAAGCCAACTTTAATCGATGATGTAGGTACAATAAGTTGTAAAGTCGATTAAACAATGTAGGAGGAGTGGGTTTAAGGCCAGGTTTCTATGGATAAGTGCAAATATAACAGTTTTTGTAAACAGTCAAACGAAAATGATCCCTTTACCTGCCTGGTGAACCTTGAAACGGAGTACATTTCAGTCACTGTATTACAACTGTAATACTGAGAAAGTGTGGGCAAAGAAAATATGTTAAAAAATGTGATCAAAGATTTTAATAATTTCCAAGGAATACGCAGGAAATGGGATTTTATTTTCCTTTCTAGTACTTTCTGAAATGTAATTTTACCTGACGAGTTTCATGTCATCATTTATGGCCGAACCAACATTTCAACTCTACGGTGGCTCTACAGGTACTTACGAAGCAAAATTCTCCATAAAAAGTCAAACTTTTGACGTTTAAAGTCAAACTTTTGTTTGACTTTACAGGTTACAATTTTGCCTTTTAATCTCAAAATTTTATATTTCAAAATCAAATGTTTCACTCTTAAAGTCAAAATTTTCAATTGATCTCAAACTTTTGACAATTAAGGTCAAAGGTTTGACTTTTCATCTAACAATTTTCAATTAAAAAGTCAAAATTTTGTAACTAAAAGTCTAAATTTTGACTTTGACTTGAAACGTCAAAAGTTTGGCTTTTACTCCAGCATTTTTTCCAAGTCCCCTTTGGGCTACCGTACAACTCCGGTCCACGACAATTGTCCAGTTCATCTTATTTCCAATTCATCTCATCTACAATTCATCTCAACTCCAATTCATCTCATCTCCAATTCATCCCATCTCCATTTCATTCCACATCTTCATTCCATTCCATCTCCAATTTATCCCACCTCCATTTCATCTCATTTCCAATTCGTCCCATCTCCAGTTCATTCCATCTCCACTTCATTTCATCTCCAATTCATCACATCTAGATTTCATCCCATCTCCATTTCATCCCATCTCCATTTCACCCCATCTCCATCTAATCTCCAATTCGTCTCACTTCCAATTCATCTCATCTCCATCTCATCCCATCTCCAATTCATCTCAACTCCAATTCATCACATCTCCAATTCATCTCATCTCCATTTCATCCCATCTCCAATTCATCTCAACTCCAATTCATCTCATCTCCATTTCATTCCATCTCCAATTCATCTCAACTTCCATTCATCTCATCTAGAATTCATCGTTATCTCCAATTCGTCTCATTTCCAATTCATCCCATCCCCAACTCATCTCATCTCCAATTTATCTCATCTTGAATTCATTTCAACTCCAATTCATTCCATCTCCAATTCATCTCATCTCCCATTCATCCCGTCTCCAATTTATCCCATCGCCAGTTCATGTCATCTCAAATTCATCACCACTCTAATTCATCACAACTCCAATATGTTCCAATTCCAATTCATTTCATATTCATTTCATCTCATCTCCATGTCATTTCATCTCCAATTCATCGCAACTCAAAATCCATCCCATCTCCAATTCATCTCAACTACAGTTCATCTCAACTTTAATTTATCTCAACTCCAATTCACCTCATCTCCATTTCATCCCATCTCCATTTCATCTCATCTCCAATTTGTCTCATTTTCATTTCATCTCAACTCCAATTCACCTCATCTCCATTTCATCCCATCTCCAATTCATCTCATCTCCAATTCATCTCATCTCCAATTCATCTCATCTCCATTTCATTCCATCTCCATTTCATCTCATCTCCAATTTGTCTCATTTCCAATTCATCTCATCTCCAATTCATCTCAACTCAAAATCCATCCCATCTCCAATTCATCTCAACTCCAGTTCATCTCAACTCCAATTTATCTCAATTCCAATTCACCTCATCTCCATTTTATTCCATATGCAACTTATCCATCTCCAAGACATTTTGGAAGAAGTACAAACGATGAACAAAACGATAAGTTTGACAAATGTTGCCCTGGTGGACACTTAGACTAATTTTGCGCCTAATATATGGTTCGTGCATTTTTGTGTTTGTCTCAGCATTTGAACATGACGTCAATTTGCATATTGTCGTGTAATCTGTTGGTCTTAAAGGGAAATAGGGCGTTGTTTTTTTTTTTGTTTTTTTTAAGGATCATATTATTGTAACCAGTGTTTATGGAAACAGAATGATAGATTATTCAAAGTAGGTCAGGACAGTGGCTTTCTTTTCAAGAAATACGTTTATCATATGTAGAAATTCAGCATTCACATCGTAGACATATACTTACCCCTTGCATCACGAATGCATCATTTGACCTTTGCTCAAATCGTCAAATTGTAGCACCGCGCCCTCTAAGGCCTAGCTCGTCCTCTTATGCATAGTATTTTTAGGAGATGAATCTTTTATAGATATTTATTGATGAGACTTAATGGTTTAACAATGATAAAAGCTATTTGGTTCTTATTCTATGTTGGAGCATTGTAAACGCCCTATTTCCCTTTAAGTCAGTAGTTTGCCAATAGCTTGTAGCAGCATGTACGCTCTAACCCTAAAAATACTAACCCTCAAAATGGCACCAAGCTGGAATTCCTTTTTATTGCATGTATCCTCGAAATAATTGTGTGTAATCTTTTCCACTTCAACCCTCCATTTACTTCTTCCTAATTTTGGTTTCTCTCGGTATGTTAAGTCACTGTCTGAGTCTTTGGCTCTCCTTGTTTCCTTCCTATCAGATTAATGGGAACGGTGATGTCAGTGCGCTTCATAATTTATTACGTTTTATATATTTGTACCCGATTAAAATAGCAACATAAATAACGCAATAGAAATAGTGCAAAAGACAACAAGAGGGCAATCCACGGAGTTGCATATCCAACCTCCATAATGCATTGCTTTTACATGATAAAGACGTAAATACAGGGATAGACATCCTTGGGGATTTGTAACAGTTTATTACTGCAACTCCATGTCAGAGAGCTCTGCGAAGAACTGCATGCAAACCTTAAATATTCTTCAGTCATAAAATGGTGGTAAGCAGCAGAACCGAATATAAAATGATAATATTGATATCTAGGGTAGCATGTTTACCTTAGTGCCACTGCTTCGGCTCAAGTAATGATAACAATAACTGCCCAAAATTATCTGCGTATATTGTACTACGTTGTAATTACACAATTATAACGTTGGTTTATTAGGGTAGGGGTTAGGCTTAGTGGTAGGAGTTAGGGGCAGGATATTGAGAACAACCCTCTATGGGTTATTCGCACATAAGTCCCCTATTTACCTGTGCAGGACTCGATACTGCTATAATTATTATTTGACTTAAAAATAATGTTCTCAGGAATGTTTAAACACCAACTTGTAAGCATTGTGGTTATTGGCATAGATGTTATGTTTACTTTCCATATGGCCTGGCCATTGAGATAAAATCATTTGTTTTAAAAATTCTATTTTTCGTCCCAGTCACAAGGGTATTAGTGCTACCCGCATTAGAGATCAGGATTACATGGCCATGTAAATAGATATTCAATGAATCTATTCTTATGGCAAAGTGGGCCTTCTTACTAAAAGTCAGCAAGTTTCATGCAATTTAGCATCAGAGTGATACGTCTTGAAGAATGTGTTCTCCAGCAAGTGCTTGCAAAATCAAAATGCTTATAGTTCTGAAAATGTGCTGAAAATCCAAAATTGGTGCAATTTTTCTTTTTCTCAAAAATTTGCAAATTTCACTCAGTTAACCATGATTTATCTTGAATATTGTGGTTGTATACAAAGTTTTTAAGTTTATCGTTCAGTTTTCAAGATATGCTGGAAATTTTGGCCCAAAGTACTACAGGCATGTTTTTAAGAAATCAGCGGACTGAACTTAATTTTCCCATACTGTACAAGTTATCAGGGTAAGTCTTTACCAAGTTTTATGTTATAGGTCTAATAGTTCTCAAGATATGCTGAAAATCCAAATTTTAGGCAAACTTGGCTTTTTTTCTAAATAATCAGCGGATTTCACTCAATTTGCTATAAAAGTGATATATCTTGATCATTAGTGTTGAATATGTTCATAGATAAGTTCTTGCAAACTTTTGTGCATAATGCTCAAATAGCTCTAAAGATATGAGGAAAATCCAAATTTGGGCCAATTTCACTGGATTTTCCATTGCAATAATATTACGTTGACCAATGTGTTCTAAGGAAAGTCCTTACAAAGTTTGAAGTTAATTGGTCTAATAGTTTTCAAGATATGCTGGAAATCCTAATTTTTGGGCAAAAATGGTTTTCTAAAAAATCAGATTTTACTCTATTTACTATAATAGTAATCTGTCTGATTGTTATGTTCATAGGTAAGTCCTTGCAAAATTTTTGCATATAGTGTTCAAATAGTTCTCAATAGTTGGTAGAAATCCAAATGTTGGGTCAAAAGTAGCTTTTTCTATAAAAAAAAAAAATCAGCAAATTCCACTGGATTTACCACAACAGTAATATTACGTTTTACAGTGTCTTCTCAGGTAAGTCCTCACAATTTTTTAAGTGAATTTGTCTAATAGTTCTCAAGATGTACTGCATGGAAATCCAAATTTTGGGGCAAAATTTGCTTTTTTATAAGAAATAAGCAAATTTCACTCTCTTACTACAAACTTGATATATGGTGAATATTACATTCTTCTTCTTCTTTTGCATGAAATGCACGAATACATCTCAAGATATGCTGGAAGACCAATTTTGGGGCAAAACTGGTTTTTTTCTTAAAAAATCAGCACATTTGACTCAATGTACCATTTAACCAATACATCTTAAACATTTTGGCAGCATGCATAACCTTACTAAGTTTAAACTTAATCGGTCATGTACTTTTCAAGGTATTCTGGAAAAACCATAGTTTGAACTGGTGTGGACACACACACACACGCAAACACATTGGCACCAACACGTTTTCATTTACACCACCCAACAGGACCCGTCTGTACCCATGGTCCACTCTACCATGGGGTTCCCCTGGGGTGTCGCTACTCGTCCACTCCAAACGTTTCCATGGCAACAATTCTCCCATGGGTGCATAGTACAACATATGGCTTCACTAGCTAAGTGACTACAATATCTCATCTTAGGCCCCATAGGACGATGAGATAAAAGCATAAGTTAGTGTTATCAAACTTCGATGTCGAATAGGTCAATGTCTCTTCGAATAATTTCCTGTCAGTTCTTTTCACGCCAACTTGTGACTTGTGTTTATTCTCACATATTAATGGAGTATAGGTTAACATAACAGTAACATTCCAAGCTCCCGTTAATCCCTCAGTGAGTGGATTTCAAAGGTATGTATAGGCTGTGTGTGTGCATAGTTATCATCCTGGCTGCGTACATTGAGCTATCACCCTGGTTGCATGCATGGAGCTATCACCCTGGCTACGTAGATGGAGCTGTCTTACTGACTATGAGCTTGGAGCTATCACCCTAACTTCCTACATGGAGCTATCACCCTGGCTACGTAAAAGAAGCTGTCTTGCTGACTAGGTGCATGGAGCTGTCACCCTAGCTTCCTATATGGAGCTATCACCCTGGTTGCATGCATGGAGCTGTCACTCTGGCTACGTAAAAGAAGCTGTCTTGCTGACTAGGTGCATGGAACTATCACCCCAGCTTCTTACATGGAGCTATCAGCCTAGCTTCTGACATGGAGCTATCACCCTGGTTGCATGCATGAAGCTGTCCCCTGGTTACGTAGATGAAGCTGCCACACTGACTATGTTCATGGAGCTTTCAGCCTATAGCTTCTTACATGGAGCTATCACCCTGGTTGCATATACGGAGCTGTCACGTTGGCTGCGTTGCATTGAGCTATCACCCTGACTGTGTTTCTGGAGCTGTTACCTTGGCTACGTGCATGGAGCTATCTCTCCGTCTGTGTACATGGAGCTATCACCATGGCTGCTTGCATGAAAATATCATCCTGGGTGCGTGGACGGAGGTATCACCCTGGCTTTGTGTTATGGTTAGACTAAAAAAAATACTGTCAACGTAAAATTACACACTGATTTTTTCAATAAGACCAACATCATAAAACCGTCTCCAAGACTACAAAGAAAAGAAACCTTCAAAGGGTATGCAATTTCTTTGATATTGTTAAGATAACAAAAGCACGCAAAATTTAGCTAGCTGCGAGAAATCCAACTACGTGAATCCAATCTTGTACCAGGAGAATAGCGATGTGAAACACCAGCCTTACAGAACAACTTAACATTATATCTGGCAACACGCGATCAAACACGTCAGACAAGTTAGGATAATTTTGCAACAAGTTACTCGCCATGTAAGAACATAACCAGAGAGTTAAAGAGTAAGTTGACAACCTTAGAATAGCAATATTAGAAAACCAACCATCTAGGACAGCTTACGAGTTTCTGGAAACACAATACCAGAGACATGATAAACCATGTCAGACAAGTTAGGATTATTTTACAATTAGTTACCAGCGATATAAGAAAACAACCTGGCAACCCTAGAACAGCGGCATTAGACAACCAATCATGTCGCACAGTTGAAATGTATCTGGCAAAAAGCCATTAGCATTGTGAGATAACCAACCCTCGGAAAAGATACTTCAAGTATTTCGTAGATTGCTGTCCACTACCTGTGTAATGCATGTAATCTTTATTCAGCATTTGGGGTCAACAAAGGTCAAATTGTCACATCGAAACTACTATGTATTTTTGCGTTCCTGTTTTTTTTCTTAGTAAACCTTGTTGTTAAGGTACTGGTTTTTCTTTATTACATTATCGCTTGTTTTTGTACAAGATGACAGTTAGTCCGTAACTGTTCGTAAAGCCAACTTCCTTCTCTTACATTTTATGGATGACGTCTCGTGCCGTCTTCGGGTTTTGCATACTAAAATGCTAAAAGAAGTGATTTTCTAAGCATAATAGCCTATCTCAATATTTAGAAACTAGTAAAGAAGAATAATAAAACATAGACAAAAAATAGTCGCCAAGACATGTTGATGTCCAATGGCGAGCAAGAATATGCAAAATTACGAATTTTACACTTCTTACGAAAGGTCTAAAAGTCTGTCTCTAACACCTCATACAATTAGCTAGTATTAAATCGAGACGTTGTAAAACCACTCAGTTTTTTTTCCAGATAGAAGGAAAATGTTATCATCAATCCATTGATATTAGTTGTGCACCATAAAATTTCGTGAACTTTTCGTGAACAATTTCGGTACTCAGCAAATCCGTAACAAATCATTGCTGCACCATATGCACGTACATGCTAGGACTATATTAACGCCAAGTAATACTGTCGTATATATATGGTTACGCGCTACTGTACTTCATGGGTCATACAAAGTTCAGTTTCTGGTGTTTACCCAAGTTTATTAACCTTTTCTTTTCCCCTCAGACGGTTACTATACACAATAAAAACATTACAAATGGGTTGGGCAAGCACTGTTACTTGGAAAGATTTCGAAATAATTACAGGATTGGTTAATCAATGGTCACGTGGTAATGATTTACACTCAGAGTTTATGACTCTGATTGCCAACGCCATTGTCGATCACGTGACTCCCAACCTCAGACGCGTGGCGTTGAGACTCTCGCTGGGGAAACCAACAAAGAACAAGCTCGTTGCTTTTCTCGTGATTATGTAGGCCAGTACCATCGTCCGTCTTTTTCTTTCGTCCATGTAATGTAATTTTACAATCGCCATAATTTTTTTTTTTTTGGGGGGGGGGGGGTTGTTGTTGTTGTTCTGACGTCTACTGTAACGTGAACTTTCTGTACCATTAACGTTTGGGATATCCGCCACAGGGGTAGTCATACCACGACTGTAAACCCCTAAAACACATATTTCACAATATGATGGAGAGTTGCCACCACGTTCGTGTGTATGCGTGTGTGTGTGGGGGGGGGGGGGGTGTAAATAGGCAATTTGCAGTACGTACAAAATAAAATCGCCATGTCGTAAATTGTTGATTATTGGTGATTATGTAAATTAAAGTTCGCAATTTGGTGTTAACGTAAAGCTTATGTTGTCGTCTGCAAACATTAATTGAAAAGTATTGAATTGATTCACTAAATCAGGTGCTCAAATTCTGAAGCTGTTTGAGACCTGAGAAATAACGGCGTCTGTTCGGCATTCATTTTTAATATCTTACATAATACCTACAGTCTCAAATTTGGAAGGGGATGGAAGATCAAAGTGTCTACTCATCTCGCTATGATGAGGAAGAGAAAGCCTCATTTTTCGTGATTCAACAAATAGTTGGCCATCACTTGTCAGTCTTAGTTCCACGGAATTTCTTTCGTTGAGACTTTCTAGTTGGTATGTATGTATGTATGTATGTATGTATGTATGTATGTATGTATGTATGTATGTATGTATGTATGTATGTATGTATGTATGTATGTATGTATGTATGTATGTATGTATGTATGTATGTATGTATGTATGTATGTATGTATGTATGTATGTATGTATGTATGTATGTATGTATGTATGTATGTATGTATGTATGTATGTATGTATGTATGTATGTATGTATGTATGTATGTATGTATGTATGTATGTATGTATGTATGTATGTAAGAGAACGGGTCAAGTGATCCAGTTAACTAGGTCGTTGCGTATAAACTTCTTATAGCACAAGAAGCCAAGGTTTGGACTGGACTCTGATTATTCTCACTTACACTAGTAACGCATACAGCTCCTTGTTAACTTCCAAAAATAATTACCCATGTGATGGCAACGCTACGAAATACTGAAGAAAAACACAAGCAACAATAAATAAAGGAAGAAAAATAACTGATCGGTCCTTTTTTGACGAAATACATTAATGTAGTGAATGAAATCTCGGAGGCTACCTCAGTACAATGCAATTGACATACGTACAATCAAGAGGTTCATGACCTGACTGCAGTACGTGACTGAGATAGATGAGAGGCTGGGTAAAACTTTAATCTAAAATAAAAAAGGCCAAACACTTATAATTCACTCGGCCAGATAACATTCAAAGATCTCATAAAGTCGGTATTAGTGAAGAGAAACGTGTTTACAGCTCAGTAGACGACAATGTAACCGATTATTTTAACTGCATGTAGGATACACCAGTTACAACATGATCGAATAAGAACATGACTCGTCAAAAACAAAGACACAAGAACTTAAACAGCTGCGACCATGTAGTTAAGACAAGTTAGCTATCGCTTAGAAAAGCTACGTTCGTGTATGTGTCCATTTTAGAATAAACTTTCAAGACAAGATTGCATGTACTTTACATTTACAGGCATTTTTGTGACAGAAAGGTTAAAGTACTAGTCTTTTCCATTTTACACGTTTTCAACTTAGACTCAGTACAAGCTGGCAAGCCAGAAATGACTCCCTTTCTCTCTTATGTCCTTTAATGTTTCCGTCGGTATTTGATGACCGAGACTATATAATAAGACTGATAAATAGTAGTTGGATGTTATGGTTTTCAGCTAGCCCTTGCTAAAGTCTATTCTGCCATGTAAGCCCATTACACGCAGTTACCTCTTTACTTCACCATGCAGCTCTTCTCTCCTTTACAATTTCCCTAATCGTCCATGCAATTACAGACATGCAGCTCCCCGCATAAAGCTCCTCTTTGTGCTTTACTTGTTTCCTATTCTATCATTCCCCGTGTCTGTTGGTCACTGACCTGATTGCTATTCACCCGAATATACCGTGGTGGGTGAATGAGTATGTACGAGACACCTTGCGTGTATGGGATATAGGTTACCCGGCCCAACAGGGTCTGGTTTCAGTGTGCGTCCTTTCTAATATATGATACAAACAACATTGGTGATCAAATTATAATAACAATACATGATTACAGTTTCAATGTATGATTGCAGTTACAGCATATGATTGTAGATACACTGTAAGATTGCATACACAATATTTATTTGCAGATACAATGTATGATTGCAGTTACAGTATATGTGGATTGTAGTTACACGTGCTTACATTTACAGTATATAATTGCAGATACAATATGTGATTGCAGTTACAATGTATGATAGCAGTTACAATATAAGAATGCAATTGCACTACGGTTTCAATGGGTCAAGAATGGGTTAGTCTGAGTGTCTACAGGTGTCTACAGATGGAGCAGTTACCCTTGACAACGTCTGACATATGCACAACATACGTCACTTTAAAAATATAGCTTGCTAAATTGCTCAGTAATTTAACAAAGTAATGAATGCTGTGCTAATTGAAGGAGGCATATCACTGGTGTTCTGCTTTTTTTACTTTTTCATTATTATTTTTTTACTTGTTAAGTTGTCTGCTGATTCTTTAGATCTCACGTAATATAATAAAGAAGGAAACAAAAACTTTTTGTCATTAAGACAAATATTTAAACATCCCAGGAACAGTCTGTCGACAAAGGAGTAATGGTTGTAACTTAGAAGGCTCTTACAGATCGTTAATCCGTAAACTGATACCGTACGTCAAAACGGTACATTACCGTTAAGTTGACATGTTCTTCATCGCGAATGGAATTACTCCCTTATGTTGTAAGATATCCAAAAAGTCCGAACTGCACGTTAGGCAGTGCCGTTATCAGATTTATCATGTTGGTGGGGCACGGTTATTGTGCAGGGACACTACTAGTCACTACTCATGACACCAGCGGCGCCACAGAGTCCGAAGTACGAGGCCCATAAAGGATGGGGGTCGCTTCATGGCCCCTGGCGGGGTCAGTGCTATAAGAGAGAAACCCTGATGAGGTTCAGGGGACGAAGCCCCCCCCCCTCCTCCAGTCCCTTGATCTTGTGGTATTTGTGATGTATTAAAGTCATCATTTTAAAGGTAATTCTATTGTCTATAAACATAGGTCTAAATCCAAAGCTGGAAAAATTCAAGTTGGAAAATTTCAAGTTTGACGAGACTCAGGTTTAAAGACCACCAAAGTTATATAACTTGAAGTCCAGGGGCAAAATCCCTTTGGGAGTTCAGGGAACGAAGTTCCCGGAAATTCCTAGGTGTTACGGTATTTGTGATGAATTAAAGTTTTAAAGGGTCATTTTATTGATCATTCATTCTCAGGTCTACAATTAAAATGTAAATTGAATAACTTCTGAATTCTCTGAATGCAGATCTATATCTTTTTGAATATCCCAAATCTCAGTTGGGGAAACAAGGGAGACACAACATTTGTCATGGATCCCTGCCCCCCCCCCCTTGCGACCCACTGATGTGAGGTGAGAGTGGGTGGTGAGAGGGAGAAGGACCAAACCCCTAGTTGCATGACGTTTAACTCCTCTCAACTGTGAAACGAATGTAAAGGGGGAGAGATGGTACTTGTTTTGACAGTTTCAGCTTATAACGTATGTACATCATCTTCAGAATGCAAGTAATAAGGCAACTAATTGGTGCACGGGAGTGGCGTCATCATTAAACATGACTTGATGGGTAAGTTTGAACTTCTGAAAAGTTAAAGTCAATATCGCTGAGTAAATTGCTATATCATGTGATGCAATGATGTCGTGAATGATTTGGCTTCATTTCATATCTGAAACGGAGCTGAAATACTCTGATTTAAACATTTCTCCAGCACCTTCTCACGAGCATACATTGGTTTACGTTACAATCTCTCTGATATATTGTTAGCTATCGATAACTCATCCCACCATGAATCCTACCACTGACTGCCCCAACACAGACCTATAAAAATGTAACTGTCTCCAGGCTAGTTCCCTCAGAGGTGGCCATGATTACTGAAGCTACTGAGTTGACAGTCTGATCCCTTATACACATTCTTCACTCTTTTAGTTCGACCATATCTGACACAAAATGAACAAAAAGCATCCCCGCGTAATGGAAGATGTCTTATAACATCAACCAGGCTATACTATCTACAGGATACGAACGGATTTGACGTCACAGGTGAGTGACGCGAGAGTAGGCCACATAAATAATCAAGTCAGGTCAGTGCTACTGCTTCACAGACGAAGTATCAGCTCACTTTACGTTTTACCGGGACGTGCAGTAGGCACCAGGAATTTCACCTCAGCTGACTGAAGCTTGGATACAGAAAACTTTTGGACTCGTTGGTACCAGTCTTAGTGAGGTTTTTGCCGCATGACACCGCTAAGTCGGAAAACAGGAATCCTGGAAGCGTAAAGCAAGATTGCCTGCCACTCTCTATCAAAAGCAACCTGGTTTGCTGCGTTGTCGATGACTATTTTTCTTACAATTTAATCTTTTATCAAGGACATACATCTGTATTGGGTCTAATTTGAAGTATTGTTGGAGGAAGGAAATTGCTGTTGAATACCTTTTATCATTCTTCCAATACTCACAATGAGGAGGATAGAGACATAAGAAGTAATTCTCAACCCTCAACAGCCGCCTCCCATTATAACGTAGTCAGTATAGAGGTATTTCGTTTTTCCGTCGGATTTCTTGCATTGTTACTTCGAGACTGTGAAAAATGTTTAGCATTCCTCAGCAGTCGCCTAACTGCAGGATCAACCACTTTTCAGTCACCGGAACAATCACTATCGCACACTCTGAAGTTGATTTAGGTCTGTCATTTTGTGGCTAGCTGTTTTATTTGTTAGCTTTTTCTTGTAGAAGTAGCCATCTCGTAGTCCCTACCTACTTGGAGAAATCATCGTCGAGTAACTGAATCTTGGAAGGTACCACAATCATGCTGAAAATTCAACTGTGGAGGTACAAAGGCAATTACCCTTAGCTTGCACCTATTGTCACAATCCACTTTTATAAAAATAGTAAATAGATCTATCAAGGATTTTATTTTATTTTTTTTAGGTAGTGCCAACACTCGCTTTTCTGGTGAGGATGAATATACTGCAACATATCTACGTTATTTACTTCTTTGTTGCCTCGTGTACGGCTGCCAATCGCAAAAGTTCAAAATCCCCTTCTCATCCCAAGAAATCCAAGGTTGCTACCAAGGCTGGTCCAAGTAGACCGCACATTATCTTTCTACTCGCCGACGACCTCGGTTTCAATGATGTTGGATGGCATGCTTTTGGTGGGTCTCGGATAAGAACTCCTTTCATGGACAGTTTAGCATACAACGGAGTTCGTCTAGAGAATTACTACGTGCAACCAAAGTGCTCACCAACGAGGACTTCTCTAATGACAGGACGGTATGTGGTAAGTAAACAGTACAATGATAACATAAAGAGAATGAAATATGATGTATTCCCTCTGAAAACATTGCATTGTTTATGCATGTGGGTATGCGTCCAAAGTAGTAGGCATTACGTGGTGTAAAACATCTGTGAAATGTTGAGCAATGAGAGGAACAGACGCACTCACATTGTTAACACACCATCGGTTTAGTGGGGCATTTGAAGTAAGAATTAACGTCACCCAGTACAGTTAGGCAATGGGATGGACACCTTATAGGAACGTGTTAGCATTATAGTATCAGATGGTACTCATCCCTTTTGGTCTTGTAGTCTTACACTGAAAGTGAAATAATATTTAAATCTCATGTAGTGATCATGTGAGGTTGCAAAAGAAGATGTTTTCTGGTATACTAGTATTTAACTTTGAGTAGAGACTTAATAATCTGGTAGGATATCTCCTCTTAGGGAGACTGTGTCGCAGGCGGCACCAAGGAGGTCCCCAGTCAGAACCACCCCCCCCCCCCCCTCGCTCCCACTCACCTGAAGTGACCTGACATCCATACATGTATATGTCTATTCCCTGTTTATGTTCATAATTTTGCATTTACTCTCTGTTCTAGGGTTTCATGATACTTAGTAATTTTTCACCCAGAGATGTTAAAACCTCATAGATTCTTGGGACTTCGACCCCCAACTTGTTTTGCCTCTGGACCCCACAAGGGGTCGTAAGTTTCCATATTTCAAGTATACTATCCTGAGACTTAAAGGCTGTATTGCATCACCCTAAGCTATATTTTTACCTCCCGGAAAGCAAAATTCTCAACTGGTTCTAAGTTACAGTACTCTTAGATTGGCAGCAAATTCGAAAGATGCAGAGCAGCGTACACAGCGTACACAGGGATCCATTGTTTTGATCACACATGTGGAGGAATTTAAGACAGGCTGAGGGAGGGATTAGAGGTAGGTGGTTGGGAGAATCGAAACTGTCTGGGGTGATGAGTTTTTGTCTTTACTTTTTCACCCAGAGATACCGCATGACTTTCGAGGGCTTTGCCTCTGGCCCCTTACCGAACCAAAGCCTTGCCCTTTGACCCCATGAGGGGTCCTAAGTTCTCATCTTGTCACCTTAGAGGAGAGGCACAGCCGGAAAAAGTCAAAATCGTTTGGAATCTTTGCGTTAAATGATGCACTTTGAACAAAAATATAGCTATCCTGTATATATATATATCCTATATAGCTATTTAATTTTCCAACCAGAGAACTATCTGTCCAACTCTCAATCTGTCTGCCTATCTCTCTCTCTCTGTCTGTCTGTCCGTCCCTCTGTCAATATCTCTCCACAATTTCTTCAAAACAATTCATTCAAAACACTCTTCCTCCTACATGCTCTCCTAAATTTGTTTGGAAATTAGACACGTTTCCTGGGTGTTGAACCATTAGGGGTGCTCAGGAATTTTTGGTCAACTGTCCCATGTGGGCCCCATGACCTACAGTATGAAATTCTGCAAAATGCTTCTCCTCCTACAGTTTCATTGTACGATGTTGATGGTCTGTCACAATGATGCTTTGCTGATGGTACCTTCAGGGTCTTCAGGGATTTTTCGTCCAAAACCCCGTTATGGCCCATTATATGAAATTCTGTTTCGTGCTTCTTGCGCATGCTTTCATGGTTTTATATTCAGTTTGGACACAAAGT
This sequence comes from Stichopus chloronotus, assembly GCA_021234535.1. Classification (NCBI taxonomy): domain Eukaryota; kingdom Metazoa; phylum Echinodermata; class Holothuroidea; order Aspidochirotida; family Stichopodidae; genus Stichopus; species Stichopus chloronotus. The sequence continues at coordinate 374,895 of SFZH01000008.1, forward strand.
TCCTTGTGTGGTAGTTCACGTGGGGTGTACCAAAACTGTCAGTGCAAGGTCCCATGTGTACCCTATGGTTCATTTTAGGAAATTCTGCAAAGTGCCTCTTCTCCTACAGATTCTCCTGTACAATGTTGATGGTTTTTCATGCTAGTGCTTATCTAAGGGTGTTCATGAATATTGTCTATGGCTCTATGTGTGCCCTATGGTCCATTTTGGCACAGTGCTTCTCCTACTTATAAAATGTTATTGAACATCTCAAATATTTCTATCGTGTATGAATGATAATTGAGTAATGGGGCAGTGTCAGTTGGTGTACTAATTTATACTCTATGTCGCCTTCAGGTATGTTTGTGCAGACAGACATTAAAGCGGCACTTTGAGTTGTTTTATTAAGTCTTCCCAAACTCGTCAACTTTGTTTAGCGTTTCCTTCACATAAGTCTACAAGTGACAGATCGATGGTAACTTTAAGAGGGTGCCCATGTGTGACATACACTAATGAGCGAATAATAATGATTGAAATTGTTTTTGGAAAACTTCTGACCATTCACTTTTCCACATTAGCACTAATTCATATGACCACATCCTGCACAAACCTGGAGAAAAATTAATAGAAGCCGACTGTTTTCATAATTATTTGATGTATTTGAATTGTGATGTTAATTACAAGCATTCTTATTTGGTAGTGCAGATCGAAATTATCGCAAATTTATTTTATTGATAAGGATCGAATTCCTGCACTACTGGTTCTCTAGTTAATGAAATTCTGTAAATTGCGCAGTCCTACAGATTCTCTGAAGCACAATGTTAATGATTTTGCAAAATGATACTCCGTCAGTGGTTTCTATAATTTGACATAATGATACGTAAATGGTACCTTCAGGGTGTTGAGGTATGAGGTTCTGCACCAATGGTGCTCTGGTTTAACTTAAAGGCTGTATTGCATCACCCTTAGCTATAATTTTACCTCCCCGAAAGCAAAATTCTCAACTGGTTCTAAGTTACAGTACTCTTAGATTGGCAGCAAATTCGAAAGATGCAGAGCAGCTCGTATTACACAGCATACACAGGGATCCATTAATTTGACTACACATGTGGAGGAATTTAAGACAGGCTGAGGGAGGGACTAGAGGTAGGTGGTTGGGAGAATTGAAACTGTCTGGGGTGATGAGTTTTTGTCTTTAAACATCTCGTATTTTGCAGGAGTTAGAAACCAAATTGTCAACCTTATACACACTAGAGGAACATAGTACCGGTATTCCGACAATGGAACAGTGTTGACCATATAATTACCATCGGTGGAGAAGTGTGGAAATTATATAAAAGCTACATTTACAACATATGGCAAATATTGACTTTAAAAGGTGTTCGTTATATACAGCACAAAGTACCTTTTTGTTTCTGTTGTCTTTGCAATCATGATGGCTTGTGTTTTTGTGTAAGTGTGCACTGTGTAAGTGTTTATGTGCATAAAAATGGTGTAAATAGGGGACATGAGCATTTTTCTCTCAGGTAAGTGGGACACACCTGCAAGTGAGGATATTGCCAATTTTACCATGAAATCGGATTTTGCACCTTTCCAAAAATGTGCCCCAGTGTGTGTGTTTTCTCCATTTACCATGTTGTGAACCCAGGAACATCAATCTAAATTGAATGTGGGGCGCATATATGACTGACAGGTTTGATTTATCAAAGCTACCCGTGCAGGGAACTACGCAATTTCAATTTGGATGGCTCGGGGCACATTGAACAGGGACTGCCATAGTTTTTCCCCTTGGGTCTCTAGTAATGCCCATTAACGTGACCAGAAGAGAAACCCCTGTAGCTCTGAGGTATTTGCAGAACCGTTGGCTATGGAACGAAGCATTTCTGTATCTTTGAATGGTATCGAATGCGCGAAACTAGTCAGTACATTTCACTGTTCATAACAGTATTGTGAGACTAACAATGAAATTGGTGATTAACAGGGTAGCCGGTCTAGAGATAGTTTAGTACATACTGTCTTACGTCTATGAAAGAAGTATCAGGCGAGTGTCCAGGATTTTAGGGGGGGGGGGGGGGGGGAGATGGCCTGAGGACATGCGCGGTAGGACTATATAACCTGGAGGTCACAATCCGTTGGCGGAGCGTACAAGAAGATTTTTGGCTTTACAACAGCTCCCGCCCCCACCCCATTGCCGAAGATGGCATTTCTCGGTCGTCCTAAGCTGCATATACACAGCCTTAAATTGTCTACAATTTCTCAACTAGAAAAACATCAATCTATGAAAGATGGTAATAATTTGTATTGCTTTTATCTTTTCTCTTATACTAACCGTCGTTGACCTTTAAAAACATCTTAAGATCGGTGCGAGCAAAAAGTCTTAAGGATTGCATCTACCATGTAAGCGGAGCGCCACCACCAGTTGGCGCCCAGCGCGGGGACAAAGGTTTGGCTGCAAACATCTCCCAAATTACCGGAAACGGTAATCAATTTTTATCTTATTCTTTTACTTACGTCTTACCACATCCGGCCCACTACAAGTAAATGTAGCTTAAATTAGTTTTCGAGTACATTTATTTGGTGGGTCAAACTATGATTAGGTGAACGCACCATTCCCTTCCCCTTTTAGGGACGCCGCTGATAATTAAGGGACTTTGGTGTTAGTGAGACGGATGATGGAGGCTATGAACAATAACGCCACCCAACTTAGTAACAAAAATAACAATGTAGTCGGTTAATCCTGATAAAAAGGGCAGATGTTAGTTACGTTTTTCGTTGCAAAAGATATTCCTTACATGGCAGTCAGTTTCTTATCTCTACCTCACCCGATTCAAAAGTATTTGTTATGAAGTGAGTTGGGGGGAGATAACAATGAACCATGCATAACAAATAATCTCATAGCACACTAAGGTCTTCAACGTGTAGAAGACGCCTACTATTATAAGCCCTGTCGAAGGACGGCGGGCTTAATTGCAGTGACGCCATAAAAGGAGGCGCTAGATAGCTCTGATGAAGCGGTCGTCATCTACAACGAAATGAGGTCACCTCCCCTCCGCCAACATGCGTACTATGCCAGAGACTAATTCAATGTGCAGTTGTATATGAAACTGCAAACGTGGTGTTGCATTATTTCGCGTTGTGCTTTAAGAAAAAAAACTTATGCCACAACTTCCGTGTCGCTCTAACCCGGGTCAGGTACTGTAGCTCTAAAGCTCCTAAGTGGGGAGCAAAATGTTTTTGACCCCAGTTTGTAAAAGGGGGGGGGGGGATGTCTCCTTCCCCTTGTTTGTTATGTCTGAGGAGACGTGTGTACGAAAGAAGTGGGAGACTTAGGCAGCGGGCAAAGGGCACTCAAATTATTATAATTCTATAATTTTGAGGTCTTTCGAAATGCTGAAGTCATATTTTCAAAGTTGACTCTGATCTTCGTTTACTGTTGGGAAAGTCGAACACTTCAGTTTTCTATCGATTGATGATAGAAGTGAACGGTGACAGTTGTGTGCAGTAAAGCTTAAAAGCTCCTGTAAATTTTGAATGTGGAATTATTTTCCAACATAACCATTGCATAAAGGTTCTTCGTAGGGACAATTTCAGTTTCGTAACAAAATAGGGTAAGTGTAAACTAGACGTTCATTTGCCTGCCAATACACTGAATTGTGCCTGGTAGGCCGCAAGTCTTTGTTATTGGGAGTCGGCTTTTAGTTCTTGGTGGATCTACACTTCATATGGAATTGCCTTTTGGGGGAAGGGAGTGCCCCCCCCCCTTCCCAATCCAATGTTTTGATATGGCACTGGACGAAGGAACTTAGACTTGATCTCTCTCATAACATTTACTACTGAACTGCTGATGCTTATGATCGTTACTATATATTTCACACAGGACTTACTGCCTAAGGTTCGCTAGTACTACTGCTGCCAATATGCTTGTCAAAATAGCTCGCTGTTTTCACCAATAAAATAAAATATGGGAGTACAGCACAACTCGCACAATCAAGGCCATTACAAGGACGTCATGTTGTACTGTTTGACACAGTGAAGGAGTGACATGGTGCATGGTGCTGCGAAACGATACTAAACACAATGGCGCCCTGTTGCGAACTAATTAGGAGGCAACGGTTGATACTTTTCAAGTTTATCACCTCACTGGGAGAAGGCCGAATCACATTTCTCATGGTGTTTTCTGAAAATATGTCCCTATTGCTCTTTCATCACTTAAAGTTCTTTAATTCTCTAAATCGTGGTATAATTGCATAATTGTGGCAGTGACTTCTCTTCAGTAGAGTTTGGTTTGACGGCCATAGCTCCTACTTACTGCTATTACAAAAGGTCGAACATGCATATTTATATGATCTACTGTATAATGTTACGCACAGGAAAGGCGTTTTGATCAATACAGGGCTCAACAACAGAATTATGGTACGATTCATTGGGTTCATTTTTGCAATAAATTTTTGAATATTAAAGTACCCTCAAATGCAATCTAGTGCAATAGCATAATTTAAAGTCATTGTTTTTCTATTAAAAATATAATAAAAATATATTACGCTGCAAACGATGAGGGGTGGGGGGTGGTTAGAATGTCTCTGGATTTGTACTTCCTTCATGTCTGTATAGGCAGTGCTTATAGGTGTGTTTTTAGCTCATACCACTGTACTGGTGTGAGCTTATGCGATCACGCGGCGTCACTCTATCCTGCTATCTGTCCACAATTGTTCAAAATGCTTCTCTTCCTACATACTTTCACGGATTTGTTTGAAACTTACACACAATGTTCCTTGGGTGGTGGACCATTCAGGGTGTTCAGGAATTTTGGGTCCAAAGTCCCATGTGGGCCCTTTGGCCCATTTTATGAAATTCTGCAAAATGTTTTTCCTTCTACAGATTCTTTTGTACTATGTGGTGGTTTGCTATAATGATACTCCAATAGTGGGACCTTCAGGGTGTCCAGAAATTTTGGGTCCCAGGTCCTATGTGGACCCTTTGGCCCATTTTATGAAATTCTGCAAAGTGCTTCTCCTACTTGCTTTCATGGATTTGTATGAAACTTAAACACAATGTTCCATGGGTGGTGAAGCATGTGGTTAGGGGGGTTATTTAAAAGGTGCCGCAATCTTTTTGTTCACCCGGAGTGTGCTGAGGACGTTTCTCCCTTTTTTGACTGAATTCCACCTCGGCTGGAAATTCTTTGTTCCGAAATAGAATGTTTCAGAAATTACCTGTTAAACAAATGTAAAGAAGAAAAGTAATTATAAAAGTCATGGCTTGTAGAAAAAGAAGACTTAACAAACTTAAACTTTGTTAACTCGATAATTGTACATTCGAAACGACACCGTTACTCGATGTAAAGTACGTGAAGAAGGGGGGGGGGGGGTTATATGGGCTAATGTTCTTCATTAATGTCGAGCTGTTTCAAAGGAAAAAAAAACAACTCCGCAAATAAATGGATGTATCTCTCTATTATTGATTCCTTGCCGAAGGCAGAGGAATCTATGCGATGGTGATGTCTTGTGTGTGTGTGTGTGTATGTATGTATGTATGTATGTATGTGCGTGTGTGACGCCTGCTTGTAAACACGATATCTAAAGAAGCGTAACTCTGAGTGATCTCATACTTGGCATGTAGATTGCCCTTATTGAGTAGATGATCCCTATTGTTTTTGGTGGAGGTCAAAGGTCATTTGGGGTCAACAGGGGTCAAATTGTGAAAACCTTGTAGACACGATATCTCAAGAAAGGAAGCTTGTAGAAATCTCATGTTTAGTATGTAGTTGTACCATGTTGAGTAGAGGAACCCTATCGTTTTCAGTGGAGGTCAAAGGTCATTTGGGGTCAACAGGGGTCAAGTTGTGAAAACCATGTAAACACGATATCTCAAGAAGAGAAGCTTGAGCAGATGTCATACGAAGTGTGTAGGTGTATCTTATTGAGTACAAGGGTCACCAGAGGTCAGAAGGTAAATACCTTGAAAATTGCTTGTAAACACGATATCTCCAGAACGATAAATGTGAGAGATCTCATAGTTAGGGTGTGGATTTCCCAGATCGAGTAGATGATCCCTATTTTTTTTGGCAGAGGTGAAAATGGGAGGTCAAAATGTGAAAATCTACAATATTTAAAGAACGGTCTTTCTAGTGAATTTTATACTTGTAATGTAGAATCCTCTTGTTGATTTGAGAACTTCTTTTAGTACATACCAACATTGTCTCTTCGATAACCATAAAGAAAAGATGAAGACAATATTAAATTTGGTATCAAAGATTATTACTTGGCAAACCTTATGCCACTGTCCTTATAAGGACATGTGAGCATGCATAAATTGTAAATTGGAATTGATTAAATATACCACGGGTTATTAGCATTATAAAAAGAACTAAATTACTGATAGTTTGGATCAAATACCCTTGAGCGTGCATGAACTGTGATTGCTTAATTGAATGAATCAAATTGTAACTGACCCACCTCTGTTCAAATTGGCCACTGTTATCTGACATAATTTATCACAGTCGACTGCTAGTAGAAACCACAATGTCCAGAATAAATCATACAGTCTGTTGAGCCAGGTGCTTAATGGACTTAATCATTTACTGTATAAACAGTGTCTCTGTTTAGCCCTTAAAGGGAAATAGGGCGTTTGTTTTACAGAAAACAACCATATTTTTAAAACCATTATTTGTGGACATAAAATGATAGATTATTCAGAATAACCAATTACAGTAGCCTTATTTTCAAGAAATAAGATTCTCACAGATCAGAAATTTACTTATTTGTTGCTCAACAATAATTTGTGCACCCAAACTTTTTAAAATTCAAATGATGCATCCGTTACTCATCACATGCATAATGTTTTGAGGAGATGAAGCTTTGACAGATATTTATTGATGGGACTGAATGGTTTAACAATGGTTAAAGCGAATTTCTTTGTACGCCATGTTGGTGTATTCTAAACGCCCTATTTCACTTTACAGTAGTTCAGCTAAGCTTTAAACAAATGACTACTGTGTATCAAACCAAGGGAAACTTGTACTGTGTGTTGAGACTAAAGGCAAAATTGCAAGTCATGCTAGATTCTGGTTTAATAGGGTTATCAGTTTTTGCTAATTTTCAAGGACATGATAGCCATTGGGAAGGGCATCACGCCAAAAAATCAAATACGAAAGAGCTGCCACCAATAGTTGTAACTCGACAAAATAAAGTGTTATAATTTTGATTAGATAAACATGTTTACCTTTTTATCAAGTTATTAGACACGACAAAATATAATTTGTTCCCCTGCAGTATCATATCCGTTTGGGAGTTTTCTCATGTTTGTGTAGGTCAAAGGTTATTTGGGTGACAAAAGGTCAAAACCTTGTATACATGGTATTTTAGGGGTGATAAATGTGAGGGATCTTATACTTAGTTTGTGAATTGTTCATATTTAGCGTGTTGATGGCCATATAGGGTAGGTGATCCCTATCGTTTTAAGTGGAGGTGAAAGGTCATTTTGGGTCACGAGAATTCAAAAGGTTTTGACCTTACTAAGATGGTATCTCAAGTAGGATAACTGTGTGGGATCTCATGCTTGTCATGTGGGCAATTCATGTTTGTTACAATATATATCATGAGGCAAGGAATCACTAAGCCTTTTGGCTTTCTAGTTAACATAGTATGGTAAACAAAACACTGTGTGCGAAGCTCGAGGAAAATCTGGCCACTGCAGTGCGTTATGAACACATAAATTCGTCACACAGAGTTCCCTTATGATCGTTTATAAGGCCAGCCCCCCCCCCCCCCCCACATGAATCACTTACCAAAGATTTTGGGGCAGCACTTGTTGAACCCCTCCCCAACTGCTCAAAACGTGAGTCACAACATTTCTCTTTTCGAAATGAAGCTGGAACATTTGAAATTTTGCCCTCCACCCATCGAAATGTGAGGAACGTGTGCATGAGTGTCTCTATGTACGTGTAATACCAGACATGGTAGTCGGGGACATGAGCCTTTGTTTTTCATAGTCATGTTTGTATATATAGACACCTTTCATTGGGGATGAATGTGTATCCCCGATCATGTATGTGTGTGTGTTTCTCTTTATGTATGTTTGTTGTGCCTATCTTGTTAAAACATATCTCAAAAAGCATCGTGTAGAAAAATCTTATAATGCCAAATGCATTATCGGAATTTATATATTGAAATGTCATCTGCCATACCATGTACCAGGCCATATTAGTTATCACAATAATCACATTAATAGAACCATATCTAGAAGATAGTGAAAATAATATTATCTTCAGTCAATGTGAAATGTATAGTCTTACTGTACCCTCTATAGAGTTTCCTGTCACCAGAGTATCCCCACTATACACCTAAATACGAAATTTACCAGTACGTGTGACGTAATTTGTACTTGTGACGTAATACGTTCGTGTGATGTGTTCACAACATGCACACGGTCAATGTACATGAACTGAAATTCTTAACTTGAGGATCTTGCATCATATCACAAACCGAACATACACAGAGCGAGCTAGTTATCGAAGAGCTATAGAAGAGTAAACAAAGACTTTTTTATCCCAGAAGAAGACGAAAATTATTCAGAATATCGATGATCAGATTTACAGCTTATAGTATGCTGCTGATGGATTTTCTCCGTCTACAAAGATGTGGCTTAGTGCCAGAATTTCAAGTCGTTTTAAAGAACGTACCCAGTGGTATTCAAACTTCCTCATAACAAAGAAAGGTCATTTTCTTCAATTTTGTATATTAATGTAGATCTCTGTAATTTGTATTTTTGTTTCTCTCAGGTACCCATTCCCAAGAAAATATTAAAATAAAAAGGAAATAGCAAATGTAATATTTCAGGCCAGCGTGACGGGTGACAGAAAAAAATCAAATGAATATGTACCGAATTCCAGTTAAGGAACATGTCTTCTGACTTATTTAAGCCATTTCAAACCATTTTCATTCATATTCTTGACGTTTTGAAATGAACGTTCAATGGGCAACATGGTATGTTCAAACTTCCGGGCCCCACAGAGTTTCTAACACTATGCTTGTATATGAAGGGCGACGCCATTATGATGTCTTGGGACAGAGTAAAGTGACTACGTGTTTATGAAAAACCAGAAAGAAGAGTAAGATGTTTGATCTTCATTTATAAAAATACAAGCGAAGTTGTTCATGGACTTAACACGTCATCCTGCAGTGAACGAAAATGGAGAGTAACCACTTTGGAAAGTAATGGAAGTGGCATAGAAAACAAAAAATGTTCATTGGTATCACAAGAACCAGAACGCGCTTACAACATACACAACAGTGACAATACACAACAGTCACAGGTCATATTGCAGTATCAGGAATCGTAGTATTTAGTGAAACAAAGCACGTTATTTACATATAAATTACCACCAAGCTGTTTCTGAATGAAATTACAAACTGATCACCTCATTACTGATTATCAGCGATCATCTGTGTCGATCAACTATTGCTAGTATACTTGCCATTGGTTTTTCAGAGGGGCGCGGTTAAGTTGAATGAAAACTGTCACACACTAAGTAATCGCAAAAGTTGAAAATAATTTTACACTTTGTGTGTATATTTAAAGAATCAAAATCATATGGCAGGATTTGTCCCTTGAAACACGGTATTTATTTTCCCAAATTGAATGGTGCAATTATATCATGCGTAGTAAACTTTTACCTACCTTATATGTAGTATATAGGTGTACTACACTGACTACAACAACCCTACTGTTTTTGGTGGAGATCCAAAGTCATTTGGGGGCAACAGGGGTCAAATTGCGAAAACCTCATAAACTCAATATCTCAAGAAAGGAAGCTTGGACAAATCTCATATTGAGTATATAGGTGTATCAGATGAAGTACAAGATTGCTTTGATTTTGGTGGAGGTCAAAGGTCATTTAAGGTCAACAGGGGTCAATTTGTAAAAATATTGTAAACACGATATCTCAAAAAGGGAAGCTTGGACAAATCTCATATTTGATCTGTAGAAAGAAAAAGATCTCTATATTTTTGGGGGAGGTCAAACGTCATTCAAGGTTCAACAGGGGTTAAATTGTGAAAACCTTCTAAACCCAATATCTCCAGAAGGGAAGCTTGGACAGGTACCATATTTAGTACATAGGCGTACCACATTAACTACAAGGAGTTAATGTTCATCTTTTCCGGTGGAGTTCAAAGGTCAGTTGGGGTCAACAGGGGTCAGATTGTGAAAACCTTTAAAACACGGTATCTCAAGTAGAGAAGCTTGGACAAATCTCATATTTGGTGTGTAGGTCACATCAAATACAAGATGCCTATCGATTTTGGTGGAGGTCAAAGGTCATTTGAGGTAAACACGCGTCAAATTGTGAAAACCTTGTAAATACAATATCTCAAGAAGGGAAGCTTGAAAAGATGTCATATCAAGTATGCAGGTGTATCTTACAGAGTACAAGAACGCTATTGTTGTTAGTGGAGGTCAAAGGTCACCTGAGGTCAGCAAGGTTCAAACTGAAAACCTTGTAAATATATGCGTCGGTATACCTGGTATACGTGTACATGGCAATGTCACCTACACCGACGGTATCAAAATTAACAGTTAACAAGTGTACCAAAATTACCAGGTAGACTCGGAAAACTGGATGATACGTAGTAAACAGTGAAGCCGTGAGAAGAAACCAATGCTGATACCCGCCCGCTTGCTCAGATAGTCAGAGAGTTTTCATTCTTACCTTCACACAATGGCTTGTGATTCATTGGCCAATCACATGTATAGCACTGGTTGCAGTATACACACGCTACATTCAGAAGTATGTAATCGGAATGGTCCGTGACTGGAGTTTACGGAAAAATCCAAGCCACGTACTTCAAGTTCTGTACACAAAAGCTGTGCACCGTGCAGGACAAATCAAACACAAATTACCATATAAGTAAAAAAAAAAAGTTGGCGACAATGGAACATTCAAGTAAGTAACACTGTTTGTAAGACATAAAAACAAAAGCAAAGCGAGAGAGCGAGGAATATTCCGAAATACCGTACATCTACCCAGAAAAACAGTTGAAAGACCGATATGGCCATAAATGGGAACAACAAATGAGGAATGAATTGCATACGTGTTTTCATCTCGTTACCACAAGTTGGAAAACATGCGTGTTGGTAAAAACAAAGTAAAATTTTCTTCGTAATTCTCGCCAAAGAGAAACCTCAGTGATATAAGCGGGGAAAAATTAGCTAAATAAGACTTTCATCTACAGTTTGGAGCCCAGCCATCTATACATTTTGCTCTGCGCAGTGTTCTTCTGCTGCCATGGCAAACCCGCACGCCTCTCTGGCTTTTATGTTCATTGCATAGCATCGTTGCAACTGCATATACTGCACATGTACGTACGTAGTATGTAGCTGCCCTGCGCCAACACACAGTGTACACTGTGTACACTTGCATACTACAGTGTACAGTTGCATACTACAGTGTACACTTGCATATTACAGTGTACAGTTGCATACTACAGTGTACACTTGCATACTACAGTGTACACTTGCATACTACAGTGTACACTTGCATACTACAGTGTACACTTGCATACTACAGTGTACACTTGCATACTACAGTGTACACTTGCATACTACAGTGTACACTTGCATACTACAGTGTACACTTGCATACTACAGTGCACACTTGCATACTACAGTGTACACTTGCATACTACAGTGTACACTTGCATACTACAGTGTACACTTGCATACTACAGTGTACACTTTCATACTACAGTGTGCACTTGCATACTACAGTGTACACTTGCATACTACAGTGTACACTTGCATACTACAGTGTACACTTGCATACTACAGTGTACACTTTCATACTACAGTGTGCACTTGCATACTACAGTGTACACTTGCATACTACAGCACTAAACCGAAGCAGCATGGTCGGAACGAACGCCTGACCAACGTTTATTCCAAAGACAATTTTCTTTTGATGCAACCTGCGATAATGTTGTTAAGGTTTCAGACTCCTAACGTAAGAGATTTCAGTCACAAAAACCATCGTTGGATCTCACAAGTTGCATTGTTGTCTGTGTACACTTTGTATTGTAGCTAAGATTACCGTCTCAGGAAAGCAGGATCAAACGTCAAAAGTATCGAAAAATAGCTCAATCGGTCAAAAATGCCAAAAACATTTGCATGACATGTACAAAAGACCCTAAATTAGCAATCCGCAAATATTTTCGCAAACTTTAATTCGAAGGTTTCCTCCTACGAGACATTTTCGTCCAGAGTGACTGGGCACTTTTACTGTAACCTACATTCAAGTTAAAAGAAGTGTGCAGAATATTTCACCATATATAACAATGTTACGACAAACTCACACAATTTCATAACTTCAGCTCAATGCATTTGAAATTGAGCATAATCATATTTGCTCATAGCCAGAGTGAATGGGTAAATGATTTCACCAGCACTCCTACATGCTCTACTTTAAACGTCCTAATATCTTCCATCTCCCCGCCCACCTTGTAAACACGATATCTCAAGAAGGGAAGCTTGGACGCATCTCATATTTAGTATGTAGGTGTACCACATTGAGTGGAAAAACCCTATTGTTTTTGGTGGAGGTCAAAGGTCATTTGGGGCCAACAGGGGTCAAATTGTGAAAACCTTGTAAACACGATATCTCGAGAAGCAAAGCTTGGACAAATCTCATACTTGGTATATAGGTGTACCACATTGAGTACAACATCCTTATTGATTCTGGTGGAGGTCAAAGGTCATTTGAGGTCAACAGGGGTCAAGTTGTGAAAACTTTGTAAACACAATATCTCAAGAAGGGAAGCTTGGACAGATGTCATATGAAGTATGTAGGTGTATCTTATAGAACGATGTTTTTTTTTAATGGCGGTTAACGGTCACTTGAGGTCAACAAGGGTCAAAGTGTGAAAACCATGTAAGTAAACTGTCAATTTACCTGGTATACGTGAGCATGGCATTGACACCTACTCCTAAAGTATCAAAATTAGCACAAGAACGTTAGTCTTTAATGGAGGTAGAAGGTCATTCCATGCCAACAAATGTCAAATTGTGAACATGTAGATATGATCTCAAGAAAGGAAGCTTGTGCAGATCTCATATTTCATATAAAGCATACGTAGCTCAATGTGACACATACTAATGCTATTATATTAGATTCTGCAAAAAATTCTCTTAATCGGATCATCGAAACGGCAATGCATTTCTGCATTCTGGTTTTTTTTAACATTAAAGTGTGTGCTAATATTCCTAAAATTTATTCACATCAAATTAAGGCCCCTAAAATTTTGTGAGGTTTGTCCTAATTCCCGTGTTTGTGGCCATTGTAAGAACCTGGTGAAATGCTTCTCTGGGCTTGATGTGGGAAGCTAAAGCTTCTCACATATAGTTGTCAATGAGTTTATTTGTCTGCCTGATTGGGTTGTAAACCACTTCAGTAAATAGCTTTAAGGGCAACATTGTTAAGTTTTTATCGTGACTGTGGTAGAATCTGATCTTGCTGGACTTTGTTTGGTTGGGGGTGGGGGATTGCAGGACGTCTTATGGGGCTTTTGCCCTCCTTTGCCCTTAAATTTGTTATGTTAAATGTTTTAAGATTACCCACACCACAGTGAAGACGTCACCATCTGTCCGGGATTCAAGTTTCTACTGTAGTAGAATGTAATTGTAAACCTACTAACATAGGGCTTACTTGGTGTACTAGGTTATTTAAATATTGATGTTGAAGTAAAGGGTGATAGGACTAAAGGTGCATTTCACTATGGCCTTAATTCTGTAGCCCTCTTTTGCCTTTCTATTGTACATGTGTCATTGTGTGATGTTATGACAGTCTGAGAAGATGTTCAGCCTGCCTCCTCCGGCTTGGAAAAACTTCTGTACATGCCTTAATTGCAGACTATTAATCCATTTGCTTATATTAAAGCATAAAGAAAAATAAGTGGTCTTATATTTAATGTTCCTTGCTAGTATAGGCGCCTAGCCTTCATTTTGCTGCTGTGGGAATTAATTGCTGACCAATTCTAACTAGGAAATTTAAAAAAAATACTGTGCAGTTACAACAGAGATTTGCAACAGGAACTTGAAACTACAGAAAATTCTGTTGTTTTTTTTGCAGAGGCAAAGTCCTAAAAATTCTTTCGTTTTACAGCTGTCTTGCTAGGTTCTACTTACATGGAATTCAGTAATTCTACAAGTCACTCATTGAAAGAAGAAAAAAGGCAAAGTGAAGTTTACTCTTGCAAAAATTTCTGATCAACTGGGCCCTTCCTATTTGCTTCAAGTTTGTTTTCAAAGAATTACTAAATTTTATCAATCTCATTTTTTCTCAAGTATTTTCCATTGTACATGTAGTGCATCCAATTTTATTGGTAAACCAAGGAGTTATTATGAATAACTTTTACAAATAAGTAACAAAAATATTATCACATGATTGATTATCTTGCCATTCCCCAACTGTTCAGTGTGACAGTGGGGTACACTGATTCAAACTATCAGTGTTTTTGATTCCTTGCCGAAGGCAGAGGAATCTATGCGATGGTGATGTCGTGTGTGTGTGTGTACTGTGTGTGTGTGTATGTGCGTGTGTGACGCCTGCTTGTAAACACGATATCTCAAGAAGCGTAACTCTGAGTGATCTCATACTTGGCATGTAGATTGCCCATATTGAGTAGATGATCCCTATTGTTTTTGGTGGAGGACAAAGGTCATTTGGGGTCACTAGAGGTCAAAAGGTAAATACCTTGAAAATTGCTTGTAAACACGATATCTCCAGAAGAGTAACTCTGAGTGATCTCATACGTGGCATGAAGGTTGCCCTTATTGAGTAGATGATCCCTATTGTTTTTGGTGGAGGTCAAAGGTCATTTGGGGTCAACAGGGGTCAAATTGTGAAAACCTTGTAAACACGATATCTGAAGAAAGGAAGCTTGTAGAAATCTCATGTTTAGTATGTAGTTGCACCATGTTGAGTAAAGGAACCCTATCGTTTTCAGTGGAGGTCAAAGGTCATTTGGGGTCAACAGGGGTCAGATTGTGAAAACCATGTAAACACGATATCTCAAGAAGAGAAGCTTGAGCAGATGTCATATGAAGTGGGTAAGTGTATCTTATTGAGTACAAGGGTTACCAGAGGTCAAAAGGTAAATACCTTGAAAATTGCTTGTAAACACGATATCTCCAGAACGGTAAATGTGAGAGATCTCATAGTTAGCGTGTGGATTGCCCATATCGAGTAGATGATCCTTATTTTTTTTTTGGCAGAGGTGAAAGGTCATTTGGGGTCATGGGAGGTCAAAATGTGAAAAACTTGAATCTACAATATTTAAAGAACGGTCCTTCTATACTTTTATACTTGTAATGTAGAATCCTCTTGTTGATTTGAGAACTTCTTTTAGGACATACCAACATAGTCTCTTCGATAACCATAAAGAAAAGATGAAGACAACATTAAATTTGGTATCAAAGATTATTATTTGGCAAACCTGCCACTATCCTCATAAGGACATGTGAGCATGCATGAATTGTAAATTGGAATTGATTAAATATACCACGGGTTATTAGCTTTATAAACAGAACTAAATTACTGATCATTTGGATCAAATACCCTTGAGCGTGCATGAACTGTGATTGCTTAATTGAATGAATCAAATTGTAACTGACCCCCCTCTGTTCAAATTGGTCACTGTTATCTGACATAATTTATCACAGTTGACTGCCAGTAGAAACCACAATGTCCAGAATAAATCATACAGTCTGTTGAGCCAGGTGCTCAATGGACTTAACCATTTACTGTATAAACAGTGTCTCTGTTTAGCCCTTAAAGGGAAATAGGGTGTTTGTTTTACAGAAAACAACCATATTTTAAAAACCATTATTTGTGGACATAGAATGATAGATTATTCAAAATAACGAATTACAGTAGCCTTATTTTCAAGGAATAAGATTCTCACAGATCAGAAGTTTAGCTATTTGTTGCTTAACAATAATTTGTTCACCCAAACTTTTTGAAATTCAAATGATGCATCCGTTACTCATCACATGCACAATGTTTTGAGGAGATGAAGCTTTGACAGATATTTATTGATGAGACTGAATGGTTTAACAATGGTTAAGGCGAATTTCTTTGTATGCCATGTTGGTGTATTCTAAACGCCCTATTTCACTTTACAGTAGTTCAGGTAAGCTTTAAACAAATGACTACTGTGTATCAAACCAGGGAAACTTGTACTGTGTGTTGTGTCTTTAAGTAGACTAAAGGCAAAATTGCAAGTCATGCTAGATTCTTGTTTAATAGGAGTATCAGTTTTTGCTAATTTTCAAGGACCTCATAGCCATTGGGAAGGGCATCATGCCAAAAAATCAAATATGAAAAAGCTGCCACCAATAGCTGTAACTCGACAAAATAAAGTGCTATAATTTTGATTAAATAAACATGTTTACTGTACCTTTTTATCAAGTTATAAGACACGACAAAATATAATTTGTTCCCCTGCATGCAGCATCATATCCATTTGGGAGCTTTCTCATGTTTGTGTAGGTCAAAGGTTATTTGGGGTGACAAAAGGTCAAAACCTTGTATGCATGATATTTTAAGGGTGATAAATAAGAGGGATCTTATACTTAGTTTGTGAATTGTTCATATTTAGCATGTTGATGGCCATATAGGGTAAGTGATCCCTATTGTTTTAAGTGGAGGTGAAAGGTCATTTTGGGTCACGAGAATTCAAAAGGTTTTGATATTACTAAGATGGTATCTCAAGTAGGATAACTGTGTGGGATCTCATGCTTGTCATGTGGGCGATTCATGTTTGTTACAATATATATCATGAGGCAAGGAATCACTAAGCCTTTTGGCTTTCTAGTTCTTTTAAGGTGTGATGTTGAAAGTTAAGAAGTTAGTAGGCTAAATATGATCATACATGCTTGATCTACTTGCTTTTTGCTGCATATAGAATATCTAACCAGGGAGGTGCTACGATCTAATGACTAACAGAGTTGCTGTTACAATCTCAGTATGCATGTGTGCACGTATCAGTGAGTACGTTAACACGAAACCACAAAGCTGCATAATGTTAAAGAGTGCAAGCTGAGCTATGAATAAGAACAAATTGCAAATGCAGTAAGGTACAGTCACAGAAATTGCTGTGAAAAAGTTTTGGACAATTAAACAGTTCAGAGGAAAATGTTAAAATGTGAAAATGAATGCGAGCAGCCCCTAAAAGTGGCCGGGGATATATCCCTCCATCCCCTTTGGATTTCTGCCTATGAGGGACTGGTTGATGGGTACTGGGTGGCTCTATCAATTGCAAGTTGAAAGCACTTACTCACCGCACAGGAATAGTCAAGGTTTGCCCTGGATTTGACGAGAGTGAGCAGTTTTAAGTCCATGGGGCATTGCAATACTTGAGAATGTGTATGTATACAGATCTTGGCAGAGGTCTGTATAGAAATGATAGTCCTGCAACCGCTGCCCTGGTCCTCTAGCTACGGGCCTGTGGTTGTATTATCAGTACCAAAAATAGCAGGGTTTCAAGTGGAAAGAAAGTTATTTAGAGTTTTTCAGATTAGTTCGAAAATGTCCTTTCTTGAATATTGTACCAACAATTTTCTGGGGATTGAGATCCTTGGCCTCCATTCTTGTATTTTAGTGGGCCAAAGACCAGTCTAGGAGGAAGAAATCAGAGTCTTGATGTGACCATAAAGAGCTGCAGTTTTGTAAAAGTTCAGACACCAAACAATAACTCAACAACAAGAGAGAGAGTGAGAAATACAGGATTTCTTACTCCAACTCAAACAGAAATAGATGAAAAACACAGTACAGTTACAAATCCCAGATCAACCTTAACAACATTGTTTGAAAAATTGTTAATCTGAATTTTACAAAAAAAAACACTATTTAATCATCATGTACAACAGTTTACTAAAACAACACTTTCCAAAATATAAAAGCTCATAGTCAACAAATAGAACAAAGGAGTCTTCCCAATCATTGCAAAGCTCATTGTTCCTCATTTACTGCTAAGGGACAAAATCTCTACCTACAATACTAATAGACCTGTTAGAGTAAGATGATTCTTTTGACTCACTTTCTAACCAGACCTGTGTGCCCAATGATCCAACCCTAAAATATCTAATTGTTGCTTCATACAGCCCACTGGCCCTTCAGTCTTATTCCTACTATGCATATTTACGAGCAAGATGCCCTTGACATACAATTATTCCAACCTCCTGTACTAACTCAATTCTTAAAGCATAGTTCAAAATAATATGAATACACATTTAGCGGATTAAGGACAGGGCAACAGCATGAGTCCTTGGCCCCACACATTTGGGAATAATAGACATCTTGGGTGTTACAGTGCTATGTCAAGTGTTCCTAATCTGTACTCTGCCCCCCCCCCCCCCACACACAAAAATGTATGCCCTGTAGGCCTCCCACACACTTAGTCCAGCCTTGTGAATCCACTCCCTTGAAGTAAGTTCTTCGACCACCCTAAAACTAGCACCCTACAACACCCACCCCACCCAAAAATCATGCTCATTACTATTGCAAATAAAATATTTTTGAGTATGCAGTGCTTAATCACCAATGCACTAAATCCCTTCACCCATATATTTACCCTGGTCAGGAGTAACATACCCCAAAAATCTATCACACCCTCACCGTATTATTTCTATCAATTTATGCACATTATGATCACACCCGAGTTAGAAATTTAATGGCACGATTCTAGAAGATCCTGGACAAAACATTACTGTCTTCCAGTTAGGTCCTACTCCTTTTGGATAATCCTGTTAGGAAAAATTGTTGCTTTTGAATGATTTTTCTAGATTAGAAAATTTTTAAGTTTCATATTGCATCAGCAGAAAATTCACACCACTATTCATTTAGAGTTTCATGACATAGACTGCATGTCACAACTACAATATGTCTCCCATTGTCCACAACAGACTATGAACCTTTTCCAATGACCAAAAATCTGTGACAGGAATGCAAATTAAAGGCTATTGCATAATTTCACTGTCTGACCACCCATGATTCCAAATGGCCTTTGCCCTACTTTCTGCTAGCTTTAAATGTTACCCTGGTTTTACTGTAGAAGCATGCCAGGCCCTATATGCTGCACACCAAAAGTTCAATGATAAGAAATTTTTCTACTGTCTAACCTTAGATTCAGTGTCCACAAGGACCCAATGGGATCAAAACCTACAGAAAGTTGGGGGTAAGGTGGGTGTTGGTGAACTTGGTGACTTTCTAGGTATTCAAACAGACAAATATTAAAATGCCTCTCAAGTCTTGCTATTCATGCTCAATGCACTAAATTCACATATTAGAACCCCAGTTGGTTATTTTTTCATAAAGTCAATTACTGGGATAGATTTATCCACTCTTATTACTGAATGTCTCTAAAGAGCACATAATGATGTTAGTGGACACATTATCTGCATCACATGTGATGGTGCAGCCAGCAACCAGACCATTGCTATATACTTGGGAGCAAGCCTTCATCATGCAGCACTCTGAGAAACTTTCATCCACCCGGTCGATGGATCTACTATATTTTATATGTCTGATGCAGTTCATATGATCAAGATTCTCCGTAACACACTTAAGGCAAACAAGGAGCTGTTCTATTATGGAAACAAACAGGTATGCTCCAGGGAGTTGAGTAGGATATAGGATCATATAATCCCAACTTTCACTTTGTAAATACATTCATGTGTAGGGCCAGTCTTCAATAATGCTCCTGAAAAGAAATAGGATAACATCAAATGAAAATTTGCCAGAACTGAAGCACATAATATATGAGAGCACCAATGGTGCAGAGGCTTATATCTGAACCCCCTGAGGGGTACCATTAACATATCAGTATCATGTAATATCATATCATAATCAGGAACCACCAGAAGTATCATTATATTGAATTACCAACATAACGTATTGCATGTACAAGAGAATCTGTAGGACTGCATAATTTGCAGAATATCATAAACTACAGTAGGGCAAAAACAGTGCAGAAGTTGGATCTTTGTCAATATATTTGTGATACGTTTAACAGGCACTGCCAAATGGCAATGCTTATGATTGCATCGCTATTAAAGTATGACATACAATAATTATGAAACTGTCTATTTTGTACATTTTCTACCTGGTTTGTACTAACTGTGGGCATAAGAATTAGTACTATTGTGGAAAAATTTTGGAGAATGCAATTTTTCAAAAAACAATTTCAAATCATTAACTTCTATCTCATTAGTGCATGTGCATGTATCACCTGCTTGACCATTGATCTGTCAGTATGTAGAACCCATATAGCCTGATAGCCACCTTTACACAAACAAGTTTGGGAAGACTTACTGAATAAACTCAAAGTGCCCCTTTAATGTCAAGACCTACATGTATAACTCAAGACTAAAATGGGTTTGAGTTACTGTAGGCAGAATCTGACTCATTGCCTCATTACTCAATTATCTTTCATGCATGATAGGGCCATTTGAGACGCTGAATGACATTTAATGGGGCACTTTTAAAGTACAGTATGAGGAGAATACGTTTGCAGGATTTCACAACAAGGGACGTAGGGCCCACATGCCATATGGTCCACATGGGACCTTGGACTTAGCAGTTTTGAATAACCCAGATAAACCTATCACTCAGGGAACATTGTGTCTAGTTACATACAAATCCATCGAAGCAATGTGCAAAAACCAGTATTTAGAACAGAATTTCATAAAATGGGCTGTACGGCCCACATAGGGCCTTGGATTAAAAATCCCTGAACACCCTGAAGGTACCACTAATAGAGTATTATGACGAAATCATCAACAATGTACAAGAGAATCTGTTGGAGAGGAAGCATTTGCAGAATTTCATAAAATGGGCCATAGGGCCCACATGGAACCTCAGACCAAAAATTTGTGATGGAGGAAGAGCATTTTGAACAATTGTGAACAGATAGATAGACAGATAGATCTCCATTATGAATTTCTGAAATTCTGAATTACTGTACCATATTGGTATATTTCTAAGGTTGAAAATGTACTGTATGTACTGTTAATTTTGCCTCATGATTTCAAATTCTTCTAACATAACGACAGAAAGTGTAGAATACGATAATGTAGTGGTTGACAATTTTCATTCAAATCAACAGTGTACTCCTTTGAGCAAGCCAGTGGGAAGTATACTAGTATTGAATATTCAGTTAACAACTCATGATCACTGACGCCGCGGGCAAGGTTGTGTTCATTTTGTAGGTTATTTGTAGATACAGTGTTTCCTTTCTCCAAATACTGCAATTCCCGATACCTACCAAGGAGCGACGACTTGAGTAGTATGTTTTTGATACACCAGTGAGACCTGTACTGTTGCATATTCATTATGTAGGCGGTTATAGTAAGAACCGTTAATTTTCAAATATGATTTCTTTTTTTCGTACTGTTTTTATGCCAATCCGGTTGCTTTTCAAAGTAGTTACTGTCATTTTCCTCCATTGAATGACATGTCCGTTCATGTACAACCTCGCGTGTACCTTTAAAAATAAAGAAAAATGTTAACATCAAACATAATCTTATCTTTTTGGTTTTTCAGTACACACGCAATCACTTTAAACTGTCATAGATTTACCTGAGTTCCCATTCTTTACCTTAGCATGAAAAAAAGTCACCCTTATCACAGGGTTTTGAGGTGAGCAACGATGTGCAATCGCACTTGAACGCCTCAAAATTCAAGGCCTGATATGTGGTCTTATCTAAGGACTGTACTTCTAAAAGTTCTTGAGGTCCATTGTAAATAAGGACTGCTGAATACTGATGGTGGGAGGATAATGTTCACAGTCTTCTCTTCCAAACCTAACATTTTGAATGAAAAAAAGAATTTTATTCATTGAATCACTGTAGGCTTACAGTACCAACAAAGTACTTAATTTCATGCAATTCTTTCAAGACCTACAGTACAAAGAAGGGAAGATGACGAGTAACGAGAACTGGGCCTATAGGCAAAAAAAGGTATGGAAGTAGGCATGCAAGATAGTTCCCTAAAGTGGCAGACACATTTTACAGGGTGAGGTATGCTAAAATGCATGCAGCCAATGATAAATTTCTATTTCACAGCATTTTCATTATGTTTCTGGGGCATTGGACCTGGCCACTTTTGAGCACTATGCTAGAAAGAGGGGATCATGCATACAATTATGTCAGGGCATGAACAGCCAATTAATTCTCCTTTCTAATTTCAGGGTTTTACATTAACACTTGCCCCATTAGCCACAGCAAATAGCATATATTGATCAGATAAAACATTATTTGCATTATTACAGAGTGGCATATTACGCATGCTGTACTTTATGTGGCGTAGGTGTACTGAACTATATTTTGGGGGAAAGAACACTGTTGCCCGAATCTCCTCCAAGTTGCCTGAATTTTGTTGCAGTTCAGGT
This sequence comes from Stichopus chloronotus, assembly GCA_021234535.1. Taxonomy (NCBI): domain Eukaryota; kingdom Metazoa; phylum Echinodermata; class Holothuroidea; order Aspidochirotida; family Stichopodidae; genus Stichopus; species Stichopus chloronotus. The sequence continues at coordinate 397,313 of SFZH01000008.1, forward strand.
GCATAGAATAGACCAACTAAACAGTTTTTCAGCTAAAGGCTATTTTCTCAATGCTACATTTATTGATCTGTGGCCTGGGGGAGGGGTTAAAGTAAAGGGGGAGTTGAAAATACTTGCCTATGGTAGATTGCAAATGGTGCAATACTTGAGTGGATTGCTGACCAAATGTTGGTTTCAAATGTTCTACTTCATAAAAACACTCCTTTGTATGCTAAAGATTTGTACAGGATCTAACACAAACTTTTACTACTAACCCCAAAAAGTTCCATCACTTTTGATAACTTCCGGCACGTTTAAACTGGGGACCAAGTTCCACACTGCCTTTTTAATTTTCAAATCTAACGTTAGTACTGCAATCAAGGGCCAGCGACAAGTTCTGTTCTCTGAAAATACCATCCATCAGCTACAAAGTATGAGCATTACTATAAAAAAAATAATGAACCCTGTTAAGCCTATGTGTAGGTGATGCATTTAAAGGTAACATAAGATAGTTAAAAGAGTGCAATGGAGGGATACAGACTCATATATTTGGCCCCTAGAAATGCCCTAAAGTCAAAACCCTCTTTCACAGTCAGTAGCCTAGGCTAGTAGTACTACAACGTACGGGCCATAGGGGCTACAATAACGTTACAGGGTCACTGTCACACTTTACCTTGGTAAACAATGAAGGTTTCTCGTCTTTCTGCTCCACTGAAATGATTTAGGCTAGTGGTTTCTTCCTGACGACTTACAGCAGCTACCACATTCACAAGATGTACACCGCAAAAACGTTCTGCCTGCGATTTGCGTGTACAAAAGAATAAAATGTGGACTGATCGTGTCCGTCTTTCCTGCGGTTTGGTTGTCACAGGAGCAAGCTAACAGCGACAAGCCGCGACGACTGAACGTCGAAGACTAAACCATTTCGTACCTTGCTCTGGCTTTCAAATCGGCCGAAATTTTGTACAGGGCATATAATAGACCTTGGACTCTAGTCAATAAATACTCTTAGGTGTAAAATATCTGAATGTCGTTTTTGAGCAGCAATCCCTGCAAGTGTGTGAGGTAGTGCTGCCATGTTCCGAGCAATGGCCGCCTCCATACACATACAGATGGGAGGCAGCGTGGCACCGTGACTGACCGTTATGTTAATCTGTAATGAAGATCACGAACAACACGAAGTTCGTTATATTAAATCGTACCATTTGTAATCATTTGAGTGTGTGTGTGTGTTTGTTTGTGACGCCTACCTTATAAACACGATATCCAGATCTCATTTTGGTATGTGGGTGTATCTTATTGAGTACAAGAATATTCAACATTTTGGTGGAGGTCAAAAGCCATTTGGGTCAATAAGGGTCAAACTTGTAAACAATATCTCAGGAGGGGAATCTTGCACATATGTTATACGGAGTATGTGGGTGAAACTTATGGAGCACAATAAATCTAATGTTTTGGTGGAGTTCGAAGGTCTTTTGGGGTCAACAGGGGTCAAAATTAAAACCTTGTAAACACAATTTCCCAAGAAGGGAACCTTGTTCAGATCTCATTTTTGCATGTGGGTATATCTTATCGAGGACACTTAGTGTATTGTTTTTAGTGTAGGTCAAAAGTCATTTTGAGGTCAGCAGGGGTAAAATCAAAACCTTATATACACAATTTCTCAAGAAGGGAAACATGTACGTATGTCATATTTGGTAAGTGGATGTACCTTACTGGGGTCAAAAAGCTAATCGTGTTAGGTGGAGGTCAAAGGTCATTTGGGTTTCAACATTGGGCAAAAAGTAAAAACTGTGTAAATGCAGTATCTGAAGAACGGAAGTTTGTACATGTCTCATTTTTAGCACGTTAAGTTACCTTGTTAATTACAAATTAAAAAGTGAACATCTTAGTTTGGTAGTTTGGGTCAGTATTGTACTGAAAACTCTTGGACATAGCAGAGTATTTTAAAACAATATGGGGCGGCTTTAATAGCCATTATGCCTTTCAAATCTTTGTCTCAAAGGATTTCCGCTTCCAGCACCCTCATTTTTTTCACTGTTCTGTTAAGTTAATAACAAAACTCTTGGTCCTTTTTCCGTCGTTACCGAGTGTTTAGACCATCCGACGTTAGCATGCTAGTCACAGTTTGCTGAATCGTTAGTTTTCAGGCTATACTTGCATGTATACCCATCTATGTGTACCCATCTATCAGCTTTTTTTATTATTTGCTGTATGGCCAGTAGACTTAATTCTTATACAGTTCAATTACTTCCGTATAATGTCAGGTATTATTGCTAAATAAAAACGATGATGTTATTATCATTAATATGGTCTCTAATTTCCCCTTTGCGAAGATATCCCGGCGGCTGCAATGAATGTTTTCGACAAATTGCAGACCAGGTTAATTGAAATGTCTTTTCGTACAGTTAGTGTATAAACCAATCACATCTTACGTATTTATGGTTTCTGGTGGATTCATTTTAATTGCCAATATACAAAACACCTGCTAGGATATTTATAAAGTATCATCAAATATTCTAACATATGACAACGCTGGTGGTGATCGCTGAGTATATACTATATCGTCGACCTAGTTTACATCCAGGCATTATTCTTGACAAAAGTAACTTGGGAGTTCTTCTCTTCTTACAGCTTACTTTTATGAAAGTAAGTGCAAGAATCGGATAGATTACCACATGAGCGTATGATCCGGTGACTCATAAATGGAAGACTCCTAAGTTTATATCAGACGGAGATTTAGAAGGTTAATACTCAATATGATGAATATCATGACACATGGAGTAGTTTGTGGTTTCTCTTGTCGAACTCCCGTGCTTGAGCAAATACCGGTACTATTTTCGGTACTGTTTTTTAAGCGGATTCTAATAGCAATTTGATTTTCTGCTTACACAAAGCCCTGGCAATCCACCATTAAAGCAGCACTTTGCCTCTGTCACTGCGAGTTTAACAACAGCTATGGTGTAAAATGTCATATCTCCAGACATTTTCAGCTTATCCAGCCAACTCCTTTTTGATTCCTTGCCGAAGGCTCAAGGAATCTATGCGATAATGATTTCGTGTGTGTGTGCGTGTGTGTGTGTGTGTATGTAACACTTCTTGTAAACGCGATATCTCAAGAAGGGTAACCATGACTGATCTCATACTGGGTGTGTGGGTTGTTCATATTGAGTAGATGATCCCTATCGTTTTTGGTGGAGGTCAAAGGTCATTTGAGGTCACTAGAGGTCAGAATGTGAAAACCTTGTAAACACGGTGTCTCAAGAACGGTAACTGTGACTGATGTCATACGTGGTGTGTGAGTTGGTCTTATTGAGTAGATGATCCCTATTGTTTTCGGTGGAGGTCAAAGGTCATTTGAGGTCACCGGAGGTCAAACTGGAAAAACATTGTGAACACGATATCTCCAGAAGGGTAACTGTGACTGATATCATCCTTCGTGTGTGGGTTGGTCTTATTGAGTGGATGATCCCTATTGTTTTTGGTGGAGGTCAAAGGTCATTTGAGGTCACCAGAGTCAAAATGTGAAAACCTTGTAAACACGATATCTCAAGAACGGTAACTGTGACTGATGTCATACTTGGGTGTGTGGGTTGGTCTTATTGAGTAGATGATCCCTATTGTTTTTGGTGGAGGTCAAAGGTCGTTGAGGTCACCAGAGGTCAAAATGTGAAAACCTTGTAAACACAATATCTCAAGAATTGTAACTGTTACTGATGTCATACTTGGTGTGTGGGTTGGTCATATTGAGTAGATGATCCCTATTGTTTTTGGTGGAGGTCAAAGGTCATTTGAGGTCACCGGAGGTCAAAATGTGAAAACCTTGTAAACACAATATCTCAAGAATTGTAACTGTTACTGATGTCATACTTGGTGTGTGGGTTGGTCATATTGAGTAGATGATCCCTATTGTTTTTGGTGGAGGTCAAAGGTCATTTGAGGTCACCGGAGGTCAAAATGTGAAAACCTTGTAAACACGATATCCAAGAACGGTAACCGTGACTGATGTCATACTTGGTGTGTGGGTCGTTTGTATTGAGTAGATGATCCCTATTGCTTTTGATGGAGGATAAAGGTTATTTGAGGTCACCCTAGGTCAAACTGTAAACACATTGTAACCACAATATCTCCAGAAGGGTAACTGTGACTGATGTCATACGTGGTGTGTGTGTTATTCATATTGAATAGATGACTCCTATTGTTTTTTTGTGGAGGTCAAAGGTCGTTTGAGATCACCTGAGGTGAAACCTTGCTAACACATTATCTCCAGGAGGGTAATGTTGACTGATGTCATACTTGACTGGGTAGGTGATCCCTATTGCTTTTAGTGGATGTCAAATGTCATTTGAGGTCACCAAAATAAAGGTTATGTGGGTTAAAGGCTTATTAATGTGATGTTTCAAGACCCGCAACTGCAGTTGATCTCATACTTGTCATGTGGATAATTCATGCTTGTTGTAATATAACCATGTAGCAAGGAATCACCAAGCCTTTTGGCTTTCTGGTTGATTCCTTGCCGAAGGCAGAAGGAATCTATGCGAAGCTGATGTCGTGTGTGTGTGTGTGCGTGTGCGTGTGTGACGCCTGCATGTAAACACGATATCTCAAGGAGCGTAACTCTGAGTGATCTCATACTTGGCATGTAGATTGCCCTGTTGTTTTTGGTGGAGGTCAAAGGTCATTTGGGGTCACTAGAGGTCAAAAGGTAAATACCTTGAAAATTGGTTGTAAACACTATATCTCCAGAAGCGTAACTCTGAGTGATCTCATACTTGGCATGAAGGTTGCCCTTATGGAGTAGATGATCCGTATTGTTTTTGGTGGAGGTAAAAGGTCATTTGGGGTCACCAGGGGTCAAATTGTGAAAACCTATGTAAACACGATATCTCAAGAAGAGAAGCTTGAACAGATGTCATACGATGTGTGTAGGTGTATCTTATTGAGTACAAGGGTCACTAGAGGTCAAAAGGTAAATACCTTGAAAATTGCTTGTAAACACGATATCTCCAGAACGATAAATGTGAGAGATCTCATAGTTAGCGTGTGGATTACCCATATCGAGAAGATGATCCCTATTTTTTGGCAGAGGTGAAAGGTCATTCGGGGTCATGGGAGGTCAAAATGTGAAAAACTTGAATCTACAATATTTAAAGAACGGTCCTATAGTGAATTTTATACTTGTAATGTAGAATCCTCTAGTTGATTTGAGAACTTCTTTTAGGACATACCAACATAGTCTCTTCGATAGCCATAAAGAAAAGATGAAGACAACATTAAATTTGGTATCAAAGATTATTTGGCAAACCTTATGCCACTGTCCTCATGAGGACATGTGAGCATGCATGAATTGTAAATTGGAATTGATTAAATATACCACGGGTTATTAGCTTTGTAAAAAGAACTAAATTACTGATCATTTGAATCAAATACCCTTAGCGTGCATGAACTGTTATTGCATAATTGAATGAATCAAATTGTAACTGACCCACCTCTGTTCCAATTGGTCACTGTTATCTGACATAATTTATCACAGTCGACTGCCAGTAAAAACCACAGTGTCCAGAATAAATCATACAGTCTGTTGAGCCAGGTGCTCAATGGACTTAACCATTTACTGTATAACAGTGTCTCAGTTTAGCCCTTAAAGGGAAATAGGGTGTTTGTTTTACAGAAAACAACCATATTTTAAAACCATTATTTGTGGACATAGAATGATAGATTATTCAAAATAACGAATTACAGTAGCCTTATGTTCAAGAAATAAGATTCTCACAGATCAGAAGTTTAGCTATTTGTTGCTCAACAATAATTTATTCACTCAAACTTCTTAAAATTCAAATGATGCATCCGTTACTCATCACATGCATAATGTTTTGAGGAGATGAAGCTTTGACAGATATTTATTGATAAAACTGAATGGTTTAACAATGGTTAAAGAGAATTTCTTTGTACGTCATGTTGGTGTATTTTAAACGCCCTATTTCACTTGACAGTAGTTCAGGTAAGCTGTAAACAAATGACTACTGTGTATCAAACCAGGGAAACTTGTACTGTGTGTTGTGTCTTTAAGTACACTAAAGGCAAAATTGCAAGTCATGCTAGATTCTGGTTTAATAGGGTTATCAGTTTAGGCTAATTTTCAAGGACATCATAGCCATTGGGAAGGGCATCACGCCAAAAAATCAAATACGAAAGAGCTGCCATCAAAAGCTGTAACTCGACAAAATAAAGTGCTATAATTTTGATTAAATAAATATGTTTACCTTTTTATCAAGTTATTAGACACGACAAAATGTAATTTGTTCCCCTGCAGCATCATAACCGTTTGGGAGTTTTCTCATGTTTGTGTAGGTCAAAGGTTATTTGGGGTGACAAAAGGTCAAAACCTTGTATACATGATATTTTAGAGGTGATAAATATGAGGGATCTTATACTTAGCTTGTGAATTGATCATATTTAGCACGTTGATGGCAATATAGGGTAGGTGATCCCTATTGTTTTAAGTGGAGGCGAAAGGTCATTTTGGGTCACCAGATTTCTAAAGGTTTTGACCTTACTAAGATGGTATCTCAAGTAGGATAACTGTGTGGGATCTCATGCTTGTCATGTGGGCGATTCATGTTTGTTACAATATATATCATGAGGCAAGGAATCGCTAAGCCTTTTGGCTTTCTAGTTGTAAGGTTGAAATAAAATTGTTGAAAGTACAAGAGCCCGGCTGTTTTCTATTCTTGGGAGTTACATTCCGTGACGATAAACTCTGCCTGTTTTACATATTTAATAGAAGTACGATCCTTGATCCTTGAACTACGAACCAATTTCTGAAGTTCTAACTTGTTTTCACAGTCTGGTGTAATGTATGCATGTGTGGAACACCTACGTGACACACGGACGGATTATCCGTGATTTTTTTTTTTTAACTTTCTTTTTACTGTTTGCTCATTAAGGCTACCAAACATCACATCAGTGATTGGTTTAGTTTGAAACCATAGTTGCTGTGTACATTTGATTCAGAGTGAAGTAAATTCGTTAATTTCTCAGTACACGCACTTTAAGTGGGGAAAAAGTAAGAAAACGTTTCAGTTCTGAGTTCCTGTAGGCACTATGTTGCAAACTGCATGGATATAGCGAAATGGCATGAAGTAAATGCAATATGTAACTTTAAAAGCAACACTGAGCATTTTTGTGCCCAGAATGGTACTACATGCCAAGTAGGAGATCTTTCCATCATGTGATATCGCATTTACAACTTTAAAGTCGGAAAGAAAAGACATACATTAACAAGTGCAAATTTGAGCACGTTTACACACAGACACACGTAATATTTATCTGTGGTTAGTGTAAGTGGCTAGTGAGTACTGGTGCCAATGGGGTTGTTCGGTTCATTAATGCAGGGCTCCTGAACTGGACTGGTTCTCCTGTCAGCCTTTGGGAAAGTTGCGAAAGACTGGGGGGGGGGGGGGGGTTACACTCTAATCCATGTGGATGGCTGATCCCCAGAGATTCAAATTTATATCATATATCTAGTCACTATATTCTGTGTGAAACCAGTGGATCATTGAAGAGTAGTGGATGCAGGTTTGTCTAGTGACCAAGTTTGGCAAAGGGAGCACCTCTTGACTCTTTGTCAATGTTTTTCATGTATGTCTGCTCAGGAGACTGTTGTTGAAGAAAATGTACGGCGTATAGCATATATAATGACAGGAATGACAAACTGACGCATGGTTAAATCCTGCCTGGAGTCCCCTCCTCTCAACCCCCCCCCCCCCCCCCCCCATCTGTGCGGTTACTTGCATAGCAGAGAATCAGTTGATAATGTTAAAATGACAGAAATAGTGCAAGATCAGTACCGGTGTTCTGCCGCAAAATTAGGGTTGGGCGGTATACCGGTGCTCCATTGGTACCGTTGTGATTCCGTACAATCGTAAACATCAAACATGAACAGGGTTCTTGTTGTAGGTTTAATAAGGAAATAGTACGTACCCTGCATTCAGATGATGGCAGATTCGGACTGGTAGGCAACACGTTAAAGAGGATGGTAATTATGAGAAAGACATGAAATACTTTCTACATAGTGCCTATACATGGGTGTAAACTGATTCAAGTGTCACCATGTACAGTATTGAGTTACTCTTGTGTTTTGCCCTGAAACGTTTTACTGAAATGATTGTACAAATTTTGTCAGGTTCGGTACTAACATATCATTGTACGGACAATACTTAAGGATTGTAGTTACATGCTGATTGACTTGAAAGTTGAAAAGGGGAAAATGGGCTTAACCTAAAATACATAAAAGAAAGTTCTCAGTTTGATGGAAAAGTGCAATATCTGGTGGGAATGTTGTTGTAACTATACGAGCGGACTACGAAGAAAGCCTAGATATATTTTGGACTGTACTATCTTTGTGTGAGAAATAACCATTATGTTTCAATGGGCTGTACAGTAGATCTTGAACCACGCTGATGCAGGAAGTCACCTAGCTGAGATGCGGGGTCTATCCAAGACTGACTCTGAGCATTGTGCTTGCAATGATGGCTGGCTGTCAAGTGTACCATATTGTATCTCCATGGATAGTTGAAGACATGTCTACCAACTGAACCGACCTACATCGCTACATAGATAATGGCCAGTTCAGCATACAATTGACTGCTGAGCTCAGCTCAGCACTACTGAGATGAGGTCCTCCACCTCTCCCAACCTTTAGGAAAGTGGCTAAAGACTGGGGGATACACTCGTCTGTCGGATGGGGACATTAAATGTCGGTCCCGGGAACAGAATTGGGTATGTATGGGATTGTCGGTTCACCCCTGCCTCGATACCCTCTGACACTTATCCAAAAGAGTAGGCGAAATTCGCCGGAGTTCATCCACAATCAACATGAAATAGGAGCCCTCGATGGGTATTCATACTTTCTGATCCTTAAATTCTAAACTAAACTTAGACTATAAGCGCCAGTCACTGTGAATCAATAGTACCCAAGTCATGTCAAAATCACACCAGTTAGTAAAAACAATCAATAGCGCTATGCAACAGTTTAGGGAGGACTATAATATGGTTAGACAACTCAGGTTGTAATTTGCCAAATGCCCTCCCCGGCAGAAAATTCCAGCTCAGTAACAGTTAAACGGGTTTTTAACAGGGACCTGTTGAACAGTATGAGTGCAAGAGATATGAACAGATTTTCAACAGGTATTAACATGTATTGACAGGTATCATCAGCTATTAGCATGTATCAACAGTTATTAGCTGGTATCCTAACAGGTTTGAATAGGAAGATAACAGGTTTCAACATCAACAGGTACTAACAGGAAACAACGGATTTCCACTGGTTTTACAGCTGGTTTTGGCAGACTGGTTTAACATGATTCAGCAAGACCCGAAGGCCTCAAATGGTCCAGATGGAGACAAAACATAGAATTAAAACTTCCAACAAGCTCATCTGTCTCCACACATGCACTTCACCTGCTGTACTTGCATATCGATCGAGCTAGCATTGAATAGTATGTACCTTTCCAACTGCTTCTCTTTTGGCCGATGGCTGATCTCAAAGAGTGCCCCACCCCCCATTCTCGGATTCTTGCATCCAAAATTGTTTAGCCAAATGTGAATCTTCTTAAGTCCTACTGAGAATGTCCTTTTTATCTTTGCAAGTCTTTCCTTGTGGGTATGATTCCTTTTGACAGAGGTCACAAACATTTCTGATTGCACTCACACACCTATCTCCTTCGCTGTGATGTGTTATCTTTTCACGACGGTTGCTGGGGGATCACAGTTCTTCAAAATAAGATCATTCAGGAACTTGCATTTACTCACTGGATATTATTTCTGTACAGTATATGTTTCAAAAGCTGCAGTCTGAGGTAACAAGGTCATCAGCATTGAACAGTACTTGGTCTCACAACTGAGAATGGTCACTCGATGTCATACTATAAAATGTTGTAAGTTCATACCGGGGTCTTGACAATTAGAGAAGATTTTGTAAATTGACATCGTTCAGTGGCTGAAAGTGATGGGAAGCTTAAAGACAGCGACTCACTACACCAAGCTTCATACTTTGCTACGGGAAAGCGAAATTCTCAATCGTTTCTGCTCTTTGAATGACGGCAAATTCAAAAGATGGAGAGGAGCTCATATTGCACATATGTGCACAGGGGCCCATTGTTTTAAGTATACATGAAGGTGAGTTTTAGACAGGCCGTGAGAGTGGCTAGCAGTGGGTGGTTAGGAGAGCTGGAACTGTCTGGGAGCGCTAGTGACTGCCATTAAAATACAAGAGGGCAATCCACGGAGTTGCGTATCTCATCGCCAACATGTATTGATTTCAATACAGGGCCTGCAAATGGGTCTACAAATTTTGGGGCAAAATTGGCATTTGTTTTCTAAAAAATCAGCAAATTTCACTCTCTTTAATAAAAAAGTGACATACCTTGAATATTACATTCTCAAGTAAGTCCTTGCAAAATTTTGCATTAAATGCTCAAATACATCTCAAGATATGCTGGAAATACCAATTTTGTCCCAAAATTGGCTTTTTTTCTCAAACATCAGCAAATTTACCTGGATTTACCATTACAGTAATATTATGTTGAACAATGTGTTCTCAGGTAATTACTTACAAAACATTAAGTTAATTGGTCTGATAGTTCTCAAGATATGCTGGAAATACCAATTTTGGGGCAAAATTGGCTTTTTTTTCTAAAAAATCACCAAATTTCACTCTCTTTACTACAAAAGTGATATGCCTTGAACAGATTTCATTCTCAGGTAAGTTTTTGCCAAATTTTGCATTAAATTTTCAAATACTTCTCAAGATATGCTGAAAGTAGCAATTTTGGGGCAAAATTGGCTTTTTTTCTCAAAAATCAGCAAATTTGACTTCATTTACCCTACAACTAATACATCTTGAACATATTGGCATCATGCACAACCTTACCAAGTTTAAACGTAATCGTTCATATACTTTTCAAACTATTCTGCGAAAAACACAATTTGGACAGGTCCGGACGCACGCTCTCACACACAAATACCCGTTTACGGCGCCGATCGGGGACATAAACTTTTCCTCACGGAAATGGGGATATCCTCACTTTGCATATGATGTCCCCAGTAAGTGGTATTTAGTCTCGCATGTATCCCCCATTCACGCCAGAAACGGGATTGTGTGTGTAATTTTATACACATGCACCCCTATACACAGGTATAGATCCATAAAATAGGTAATTGGGGAAAAAGTTAGATTCACCTGTAAAGTTCAGGGCGCATATCTGATACCCCAATTTGCATTATGTTAAAATATCCAGAAACGGGGATATCCCCGTTTTTCGGCGTATCCCCGGTTGCAAACGTGAAGTTCCTGTGTGTGCCCACGTTCCGCGCCCTAAACAACCCCCCCCCCCCACACACACACACACACACAGACACACACACACACATTGGCACGGACACGTTTTCATTTACACCACCCAACAGGACCCTCCTGTACCCATGGTCACTCTTCCATGGGGTACCCCTGGGGTGTCGCTACTCATCCACTCCAAGCATTTCCATGGCAACCGTTCTCCTATGGGTGCATAGTACAATATATAGCTCCACTAGCCAAGTGACTACAATATCTCATCTTAGCCCCTATAGGGCGATGAGATAAGTAGGTAAAATTTCTCAAAGTATAAATAGGCTGTTGAGGTCTTCATGTTATCTACATATCAATCCTACTAAGTATATAACAAAAGTATTCAACAGATATTCTAAATGCAAGTGTCAATAGACAAAAGAACACTTCCATTTTCTTCTTTCTTTCTTCTTTCTTTTTGACACGATGGTATACTCAAAAGATAGACTATTTCTTAAAGTGGCTCATTGAGTTGTTTTGTGAAATTCACTCAATTTTTCTAAACAGGTCAAGTTTCCTTCACATACTAATGACAAACAGTCAAACTAAAAGGATCCCAAAGTTTTACATACGTTGGAACATTAATGAGTGAGTAACCAACGATTAAATTTGGTTTTTGAAACTTTGTGACCAGACATTTTCACATTAGTACATTCACATGCACACAATCAGAGCAAGTAACGGTCAAAAATTCGAAAAAATTGACAGTTTTCATATAAATATTGGATGTGAAACTTGATTAATTATGCTAATTGTGAGTATTGTCGTGTGTTAGCATACTTCAAAATCACCGCAATCTTTACTGATATCAACTCAATGAGCCCCTTTAAGTTCCTTACTCGTTATAACGTTTTGGTAAAGTCAGGTAGTAGGAGTAACTGAGTAAAAACTCACATATGAATCGGCTTGCCATGCGTTTGACGGATCTATCAGAAAACACCCTATTTGAGCATTCTGATTGGTGTCATATTTTTGGCGCTAGTACTGAGGTATCAAATCAATGCTAAAATGTGCTAGTTCATGTCATTATCTCTTAGTTTTAAATGTGTTAACATTCTCCCATATAACTGAGACAACAATGAAATATTGCCTCCACATGAAAACCTGACTCATTCCACAAGAAAATTATGTTTGGATTTTATATATTGCCACTGTTTCGGTAAAAATAAGATATATATTGTATGTCTTATTAACTAAGTGTATTAAATCATTGTATGTCTAATGTGTGCTAGTTCATGCAAACATTTGTTTCTTGTTAAAGTTATCTCAGTATGTTGAGTTGATAATGTTGGTAATGAAAAGATATCAATTTCCTCAAAATTATCATTCGCATCTATCTCATGCATCTCTTTTGGTAAGATAGGGTATATTCTTCAAGTACATGTTGCAACAAGCAAGTTACCGTGACAGAAGTTAACCTGTTGTAAGCGGTATATTTTACCTAGAGTAAACGGTAAATTACCTGTTGAACAGGTAATTTAGCTGTTGTAGCAGGCAGCTATATATCAACGTTACTGGTTTGGGATGAACTGCCTGTTAGAACCAGTTCAAGTGAACAGGCACTTAGTAATTACCTGTTGTTACCTGGAGTTGAAACCAATTAAGGTATTAACAGAGATCAACTGGAATTTCTCCTGTGTCAACATAAACTTGACTGTTACATACAGTATAAGGTGTACATTGACATAGTTTTCACCAATTGGAAAGGCTTACGTATAGTTATTATTCATACACAATGGATATCTTAATTGAACATGTATGTTACAAATATCTGTATATAAAGGCAACTACTTGGAATGTCGTTGTCTGAGAGCTGTTTAATGAATAGTGTTTCCATGGAAACATACACGTTAAGACGGACGATACAGCGGAGGCATTATAATCACGGCTATGGTTGGCCGTTCCGGTCATAACGTCTAAGTCTTTACGCGTAAAGGGTTTAGACGTTATGACCGGAACGGCCAACCTGGCTAAACCGGTCATAACGTCTAAATCTTTACGCGTAAAGAATGACAATGACGTCTTAGGGAAATGACCAATCACAATTCTTTAAAGGCATTTCTGTACGCGTAAAGAAAGCTTGCAACTCTTACGGTCGTAACGTGTAAAACTTTACCCGTTAAGAATTGACTGACTTGTTTACGCGTGAACAAGTGCCAGATAGCATGGGATTAGGGCCTAATTAATTATGAAAAATTCTGTGATCACGGACCAGGCGGGAAAACTCGAACAGTTTGTTATGTGAGTACTTTGATAGCCCAACTGGACTATTGTCGGGCTGGCCGGCCATTTGTAGTATTGTGAGAACTTCAAAGAAAAGTTAATGAACATGGAGGAAAGAATTAACACCCTTCAAAGGAGATAACATGCCATTTCAAACAGGCTAATGAACAGGAACGATGAGGCTAATCTAACACAATCGTCCACAATGCGTGTAACACGCCGAAGAAATAATGAATCTTGTCTCCTTCTTTGTAAATTTTCGTTGACTGTACTTATTCGTCTAGGATTTGTTCTACCCGCCATTTGTGTTGTGGACAAATCATATGAACTGTATCTAACGTTAGGCCTAGGCTTTGTATGTTGGCTTAGGCATATGGCTAACATGATGAACGGGCCTGTGTAACACGAGTAAGAACTTCACAAGCTAATTTAGAGTCTTTTTCTGTGAGCTCTTAATTGATTTTTTTGTTTAATATACCTTTCCATCCCAACTAACGTCCTTATTTGTGTGCTTAATTTAATGTATCTAAATAATGCAATATTCTGTAGGTAGCGATGTTATTGTTCTCTCAATCATGATTCCTTCTGTTATGTTCAATACTGTTGCTATGTAATGTGGAAGTCTTTACGCTTAAAGAAAGGTTGCAATTCTTTACGCGTAAAGAAATGTCAAGATTACTTTACGCGTAAGGAGTTGCAAGCTTTCTTTACGCGTAAAGAAATGCCTTTAAAGAATTGTGATTGGCCATTTCCCTAAGACGTCATTGTCATTCTTTACGCGTAAAGATTTAGACGTTATGACCGGTTTAGCCAGGTTGGCCGTTCCGGTCATAACGTCTAAACTCTTTACGCGTAAACACTTAGACGTTATGACCGGAATGGCCAACCATACACGGCAGGAGTAGTTCCATGCACAAACGGCTCATACACCAGGTTAAGTTTGACCTACACTGAAATAGTTGACACAATCAATCTTATAATCAAGGGCAAGAATCGCGAGTAAGAAAGTTTGCTGCACTTTTACAAGTTCACCCTCCTAGAGTGTGGAAAATGACCATTTTTTTTTTCTAAAAGAGGATTTACCTGCCATACCTGATAAAAGTTTTCTTTCTTCTTTCATGAAAGAGTTCAAACAATATTGACTAGAACATCCCTCTGCGCGCTGAGCCCGAGGGTGAATATTTTGTGAATATTTTAATGTTAGAGATGTGGAACGGTGACCTTTTAACAAATGAGGATTGAAGCACCACGACAAACTGACAGTATGTTTGTTAATCCGTGCATATGTGCGTGTATGTGGGCCGGGCTGTATGTGAGGGTGTTTGTGTGCCAGTGTCTGTGTTATAAGTGTATAAGTTTCTTGAAGTTCATATATCTGTTTATGTGTTTTGCTTCCAATCTACAAACACACAGCACAATACAACCCTTTGTTGTTGTCGATTTTGTGGTTAAAACGATTCACAATTTTAGCAACCTGTCAACCACCGTACTTGCTTACAAAGAAGATAATCTGGTGCCTTGAAGAAATGTGTGTCTGTTCGTTAGGATTCTTTCTAGATAATACACTAGATGGTAATTCCCTATCTTTAAATTAGAAATGGATAATCCAGATTACCGGATTACAAGGAGTCCAAAACTTGAATTGAGTTAGCGATAAGTAAAAATTCATGTTTCGAAACGAATGGATGGAAGGATGAGCTTAGTTGGTGGGTTCTTGCGGTACCATAGAGTAGCCATCCACAAGTTAGTTGGTTACATGTGCGATACTTGGGCTTAATTTATTAATCGAAGGTCATAGCTTCGCCGCCCATCCCTTCATGTATTCTTATCTCCTCATTTTCATCTGCTAGTGTTACCTTTTATTAAGTTTCATTAAGTTCTAGGGCCATTTTAGCCTGCTTGGAACATTCTTTGAATTTTATCATATTATGTAACACAGGTATAACTACAACAGTCGAAATATTACCGACTTTCACGACGACAAAATCGTGGATTTGATTGATTGCCCCAAGTTGTTTTCATCTCCGTCACTGACACTTTGCCATTGTGAAGCTAGCACATGATTCCAGCTCCGGATTTCCAGTCCATTATTTCAGAGCAATACATTCAGCACACAGAAATAAATTCCGGCTCCCGTGATGCAGTGATTGATCCTGCGCTAGCTTCAGACGCCGGATACTGGCACATGCACAACACAAGCACAGGTAGCCCGCACAACGGTACGTGTATTATTCATGCCTCAGCTCTGGCTGCATTCGTAATACCACACACAGGTTGCCTCGTAGTCTCAGTGCTAATATCGCATACAGGTTGACTACAACCATTGAAGTCATCGTGTGAGTCGAGTTGGTGTTCCCCGCCTTTCATTTCGTGGCCTTCTACTTCTTCGAATTATTAGTTGGCAAGAACACTACAGGGACGAGAAAGCCTAGGTAGTTACGGTCTGAAACGTTGCTGCCGAAGTATATTGGACCTGGTACTGTGACGAACTGAAATGGTCATTTGGTCTTGTTTTATCTACTTGCTGTGTTAATTTTGGTTGTGTCTCATCACTGAGATGAGTGGCTTTGCAGTTTATGTTCTGTCTCTTGTACGTGTTCATTGTCTTCATGTTTTAGGTTTTCCTCAAAATTTCAATCAAAAATATTTCTTGTTTGGTAAAATGAAAAATGTATTTTAGTCAGCTGAAAAAAAATATTGCGACTGCAAAAACTACAAAAAAGTTCCATTAAAAACAGCAAGAAATAACTGAACTGAAACAACTGAGCACAAAATTATTCTATCACGATCATTTGTTAGGAATATTGGCAGTGTAATAGTTCCACGTTTTCTCCTTTTTTCCCCACAATTTACCTACATTGTCGCTGTAACAGCTTTTGCTATCGTGCAAAATGTTTTTGTTATCGTATAAGTTCCGTAGTAGAAAACTGTCACCATGGCATTTGACGTCAGTTAGCTTAAGGGGGCGAACTGGCAGGTGTTTGGGGTGTTTTGGGAAGCGACTTTCACTTTGGGGGAAACTTGCAAGGGGGCGAAACGACTGGTAACCCTCGTAGCCTAGGCCGTACATGTTACTGAGCGTATCAGTAACATCAAATGTCATTCTAATAGTTTTCAACTACTATTTTCAGCATATAGTTCAACGTTTTTTTTAGCAAAACTGTTTACAGATACAATGTAGGCAAGATTTTGAAAAAAAACGTGGAAAATTTGAACAAGAATACCGCCACCACTTTAAATATTCACCACAGATCAGACGATTTTGTGCTCGAGGCTATTTTGCTGGGTTTTACCCTTTTTTTTGTTGAGATATTTGTTTTGAGTAATATTGTATCCAACTGACTTAAATATACTTGTACACTTGCCAATCGTGATTACTTTACCTTTAGGTGAATTTCAGGCACTAAACTGACACGAACACTCTGAATGTACTGCATGAGCATCAACTACGTTAACAACCAATCAGATGAAATATCAGGAGAAAAAAGATGAGAAAACACATGAATTTCACCTGAATTTAACGTAATCACGATTTTACTTGATTGGCAAGTGGACAAGTATATTTAGGTCTGTTGGATAAAATATTACTCAAAACAAATATCTGAAAAAAAAAACAAAACAAATAAACAAAAAACCAGTGAAAAACATCGTGAACACGAGCGAACAAAAACGTGAATGTAATGAAAAGCTTCGTAACACTATTACCACTAACGTAAACAACGTAAATTCACATTTACACATGAGGGGGCGAACTGGTAGGTCTTTGGGGCGAATTGATAAACAGTGTTGGGCGAACTGGTAAATTGGCATCGAACTGGTTGGGGCGAACTTGCAAGGGGGCGAAACGATCGGTTATCATCTGTGTCACCCGGAGGCGCACAATGTCCACAATACTAATAGACTTTGATGTACAATTTGTCTAGTGTTAATACATATCTTGAAGGTTCTTTTGTGCAGGTTCTTGTAGCCTTCTATCCATAATTATTGGCAGGAGCCTTTAAAGCTTTTTCTAAGTGGCAGGAAATTACAATCACGACAATGACGTCATCTAGGTAACCGGAGAGGGGGGTTAACCCCCTCCCCCGGTTGCTGAAGTAGTAGCTTATGTTCCCATGGCAACATAAGCTACTACTTAAGCATTAAATGATCCAAGCGGTATAAACAGTCTCATTTATTGTGGGCCATACGGGACAAAAAAGCTCATTTAATGTTGGCACTAATTTAATTTTAATACTGCTACTAATTTAAATTTAAGCCGACATTAATCACAGCCAATGACCATCCAGTTTCATAGACCGGTGTGAATATATACGGACATTAATGTATAGACCTACAGTACTAATATCACATAGTTAATTTCTTTGTTGATATGGACTGCATACCTGTATGAAGTAGGTCAATACCAACAGCAAGTAGCTTTAGTACCGGCATTAAATTGACCCATCACATCAATGAATCTTCATTCTATTCAATATCGGTATTTAAAAGGAAGAATATCTGTACTAAATGTATCAATCCTTGTGCTGAATTCCATTTGTTTATCTGACAAAATCACAGCGTCGACTTACGTTCTACAAGCGTCAACTTACGTTTTACAAGCGTCAACTTATGTTTTATACTTCTTCGAGTTTTCCCATCATGAATCGCACTCTTCGTGCTCAGCAAACTTTTAGATGAAGCTTAAGAGGAATAAGGGATGATCTATATGCCATTACCCGAAGGTTACAATCTGAATTGAGTGTTAACTTATGTTTTGTCCGTAATTTAATATCGTTGCTTAGTACATCTAATAATTCCAGTGGAGGGGGGGCATGGGGCAGATTTCCCTCACAGAAGTTTTGGATGATAATGAAAGAGCAAAAAAAAAAAGGAAAAGGGATGAGAGGAGGGGGGAGGATAAGTTGACGGAGAACTGTTAGGTCTAAACTGAGGGGGGGGGGGGAGGGTGGGTTGACTGGGAAACTGCCGGGCTTCACAAGTGTGATCTTTTATGACCTGCGATACTACGACGAAACAGAATTAATGACACAGTTGAAATAAGGTGTTCATAAAGGTGTGAAATCACAGATCAAAGGTTTCGTTTGGCCATGCATGCACCTGTTGTACCCTACACGCATTATGAAAGTATGCGGCTACGGGAAGGAATCCGCAGCAGAACGGTCGACATATTTATTTCACGCAGGGCGAGTTGGCAATAGCCCCCCCCCCCCCCCCCCCTCTGTCGATCAAAACCTTGAATATTAATGATGTCATGTCTAGAAAGAATGTTCCTCTTTTTTGACACAATCTTGAATTGAAAATGCCAACTAAAGCTCCTACCAATACAAACCATTATTCTGTCATACTCCCATTTACAGGTATGTCAATTGTACTGGTTATGTCAATTCTACTACTTAAAGGTACGTCATTTGTTATTTTCTAAAAAAAGTTGGAAATGTTTCACCACGGTTGCGTGCAACAAGCTCATGTTTTGCTCGGGCGTCCCCCCCCCCCCCCCCAAAAAAAAAAATAATGCAGTCGGGTTCTGTGAAGCTTCGTCGCATTAGATAATGTTTAACCGCCTTCCTTCATGTTTATTTTCACGCTTAAAATCGGTCATTATCAACCAATGAAAAAAGTGGCGTCTAAAGATATGTTCAGTTGCCCCCCCCCCCCTCTTACTATTTTCTAACTCTTCCAAGAAGAAATGAAACAGGATGAATAATTCCATATGATTCTTACGTCATCTCAATCCACCTGATGTATTACAATTTTCATACATTGATTTTATCTCATTAGACCTATTGAGAAATTGCAGGCGTGAAATCTCTATTTCAAGGTACATGCAGCCTGGAACACTCGGGAACTGCCGTTTCTGGTCATCTGGAGGATTTGAAAAGCCAAAAGTTTACTTGTCCGCTCCACGCCAACTGATCGTGGTGCTCCTCTTCCTTACGGGAATCCTTATACGGGAATCCGATGTCCAATACGTTTCAACCTTTACATTAGGTTCACGGGTGCAGGTGTCAAAGAAAGTCACTTTGGCACCATGATTGGGCAAATAAGAAGGGCAAAACATGATCCTTTTAGGCAACCCCGTTAACCTTGTCCTCATGCCTTGAAATCCTTGCTGTAAGCTACCCTACAACTCAGGTCGTGTAACATTCGCATAGAGATGTAAGTCACATCGAGAATGAGATGGCTTTTTTTAGCTCACACACCAAGTGTGTGAGGTAATAGAATGAGGCTGATGTCGTCAAATTTTTTCAAAAGAATTCTCTTTCTTCATTTTGAGATATTTGTCTGAATTTTTTTCAGTGTGTTTTTTGGGATAGACCTATTTTTTCCACCTAATTACATTTCAACTGGCTTAATTTATAGGTGAGTTGCAATGTAATTTTTAGAGGAAAATTGATTTTTGTTTGCTTTTTTGCACACGGCACTCAAATTGAACTGGTTTAGCTGGAGAGCTATTTTGTGGTCACTCTAGTAAACAATAATCAAATTTTACGGTTGGGCTGGCCAGCCTTTCTGTCCCGTGGGTGACATGCAAATTAAGTTAGTGAAGCATGTGATCATTGTAAACTCTTAAGACAGGTTGATAAACAGAGTTGATTTGTTGCATCATCAACACTGCAGTCTTTTTACAATGTGTCCATTGACTTGGATTATCTTAAATACTGCCCATAGTAAAGTTTGAACATGCACAGACAACAGCAACAAAACAAAAAAAAACGTACAACGCTCAAACGTACAAACCATGTACATTCTAATTTTACAACCATTGCAAAAATCTAGTCCAATGCACATATTAATTTAGATCCAGCCAAAGCCAGCTCTGACAGGATCTAAACATTATCCATTGCATCCTTACATATCACACAGCCTAAAGTAGATTTAACCTTCTCTACAGACCATAGCTGGTACACCTAATACCATTTTTCGACATCACATGTCGAAATTAATATACTCACATTGGCATATGATAACGTCATGGGCTTGATAGTGTGTCAACTAGATTCACCTTCCAAGTCGTGTACTTTCATTTTGCCATGCCACAAACAAAGACTTACCTCAACTTAGTTCAGTGACTGCCCTAAGTTTCGACACCCCTTTGTTCCAACACTCTTATATTTCGACATGTGCACTTAAATTCCGACAGCAGCGGCTGATCACGTCAGAATGCCCCCTTTAGTGCCACTGCCGGGAAATACTTTCCCTAGTCAGTGTCTACCTCCCCGATGGAGACAGATTTTTTTCAGCCACACACCAAAAAGTGGCTCGATTTTAACATGTTATTGGATAAAGAATACCAAGATAGTGTACGATGGATCATTTGCACCTCATTATGTATTTGAATTTCTTAATTTGGTGCAGAATTCGTCAATTGAAAATACTCACTTCCCGATGCCTAATCCTTCAAAAAATCGTTTAAGGTTTGCTGTTCCCTTAGTGTGCGTCCTCCACACAAAAATCTCTTACCACACGTTTATTTTTGGCGCGAAGCGTTGCCGCAGCAGTTACGTTGCAGTGAAATTAGGACTAGACTGTACCATGGAAGTACCACTACCATGACTGTACTGCGTAACGTTGTTGGAGGATGGAAGTACCACGGTGGTACTTCCATGGTTGGAGTAGAGAAATTTGTAACCCACTTACGTAACACAAACTTAAGGGGGGATCGAGGTAACTTTGGGTGTCAATTGTATAGTTTTATGTTAAGGTTGAAATTATGGAGTTAAATCCATAAAATATTAGTAATAAGGTATAGAAATATAAAATCAGGGTGTCTGAAAAACCTGTATTTGAAATCTCATGTTTAATGGGGTGCAAGAACATATCTTTTTTTATGAAAATTCACGGTAATCGTACAGTCCGAATTGAGCTAATGATATTGACAATACCGCAGAGGGGAGGAAGTTTGTTTGCGAGAAGAACACATTTAAAAACGAAAGAAGACCGTGATATTTTGTTAAATTGCTTCTTACTCAACCAACATTTTTCGTTTGAAAGGGTAATTCAATGTTAAATCGCCGTTAGATTTCGTATCTGGACATACTTTACCGTAAATTTCACTTTTGTATGTTATATTGTAAAATCGAGGCCAGTCAGCCAGTGGAGTGAGGTATTGGATTTCTTTGGAATGATGCGGTTGCCTTGATAAGTGCCCGGGCACTGAAAACCGGAATGGTAGTTCGATTAAAGGGCGCTTTTTTTCACATGAATGCGTCATTACTTCGCCGAGCATCATACCTGTGACCCAAAATGGTGCCTGATGTAATGAATGTGTTGTACCATTTGAGTGTCAGAACATGGGGTGTGGGAACAAAAGTGTGTCAGAACATAGGGCTGTAACCCTCAGTTCAATTGTGTGAGCTACAGCGGCATTGCTGCGCTAGTTTTAGGGGTTTTTTTGCCGTACAACAGAAGAGACCAAACTTTCACTTGCTTCACAGTGGCCGAAGACAACCACTGACAAACCACAATGTTATACACGTTCATAAACTTATTTTCGATATGCCTCACAGCTAATATTTTGTGTAATTATAACAAAAACGCTTATTTTTATGTACGTGGTTGTTTGACAGACTTTTGCTCTTCAGTTGGGAAACATTTGTCCTTATCGGAAAATAAAAATGAAGATACAGCATAGAAGGTATAGAGTTTGTTGTCAAGAACAGGTCTATCCCCTCAAGATCGGAAGAGGTTTCGAACTGAAAATTCAATTGTTGATCCAAATATTAGCTCGATGTTGTACAAGTTTACACAGCTGGAAAGCTCCAGGCTGGCTACTGTACTACAATCTTGGACAAAATATCTTGGGACACCCCGCGGCCCCGTTCAATGTTGGCTATAGGATTGCTGTTCAAAGGGTACATTCACTTCTACAGCGCAACATTGGAAAGGGGCGCGGGGTTTCATGTTATCCTCTCACCTAAAATTCAGTATTATATTTGCAACGTACGACAAAGTGTCTTAACAATTTTGTCCAAGATTGTAGCTCAGAGATATATTGATGCTACTCCATACTTCTCTTCATTTTCACTGAAAAGAAAACAAAAAGGTCAAGTATGTTCTTAGAACTGGCACAAGACAGTACAACTTTTTTTTTCTTCCATGTTTTATTTACAAGACAGTACAAATTGAATTAGGGATTTAGGGCATCAGAATCTAACCGAGGAGAGATACTGAGCTGTTATTTAACGCTCCTTTGTCGTCTAATACTGAATTAAATGTTGTGTAATTTAAAGAGA
This sequence comes from Stichopus chloronotus, assembly GCA_021234535.1. Taxonomy (NCBI): domain Eukaryota; kingdom Metazoa; phylum Echinodermata; class Holothuroidea; order Aspidochirotida; family Stichopodidae; genus Stichopus; species Stichopus chloronotus. The sequence goes on from SFZH01000008.1 coordinate 420,137, forward strand.
GGTGCAGATTGGGACTGTCACTTGGATACTTCACAATAACTTCGCAACAGCATACTAGTTCGCAACAACATACTAGTTCGCAACAACATACTAGTTCGCAACAACATACTAGGTCGCAAACAACATACTAGTTCGCAACAACATACTAGTTCGCAAAAAACATACTAGTTCGCAAACAACATACTAGTTCGCAACAACATACTAGTTCGCAACAGCATACTAGTTTGCAAACAACATACTAGTTCGCAACAACATACTAGTTCGCAACAACATACTAGTTCGCAACAGCATACTAGTTGGCAACAGCATACCAGTTCGCAACAACATAGTAGTTCGCAACAACATACTAGTTCGCAACAGCATACTAGTTTGCAAACAACATACTAGTTCGCAACAACATACTAGTTCGCAACAGCATACTAGTCCGCAACAACATTCTATTTGTAACGGGCGTGCAGGATCATTGCTTCTGATTTGATTCACTAGGGGCCACCCGCCCCCCCCCCCCCATTGGAGCCCCTTGCATCATACACTGAAAGTTCGTGAAACGATTTCGGAGTTGAATTAGTTATTACGACGACCAATAAGTTGGGGCCATTGGAAGTGGGACAGGGGGACACGTCTCCCCCACATTTCGGTGGGTGAGAACACCATATGTCTTCCCCCCGCACATTTCATATAAGAGAAACGTTGTGGGTATATTTTTGAACGGGGGGGGGGGCATTGCAATTAGTACCGATGGAGTGTGTTTCTGTTTACCATATTACTTTAATGTACAATACAAGGTGTTACACTGACTGACTTACCTTGTCCACTTAAATTATGAGGGGTATACATCCGTTGATTGTAGACTTGTTGTTTCTTTCGAATCAGCTCGAAATTAAATGAAGAACATTGCCCCTGCACTTTACATGGATTACTGGAGACGCATGTGGCCATTGGTTATGATGTGTCGAATGTACAATTATCAAGTTAACAAAATTTGTAAGGTATACTATTTTCCTACAAACCGTGAGTGATGTTTCACATTTGTTCAATAGTTATTTTTTATTTTTTGTTATTGTTTTATTTATGTTTTTGTTACATATCTTTCACGTCAATTGCAAACCGTTTTTGATTCCTTGCCGTAGGCAGGGGAATCTATGCAGTCCTGATGTCGTGTGTGTGTATGTGAGGGTGTGCGTGTGTGTGTGTGTGTGACGGTCGATCGTAAACACTCTATCTCAAGAAGGGTAACTCTGAGTAATTTCATTTTTGGCACGTAAGTTACCCATATTGAGTAGATGATCGCTATTGTTTTTGGTGTTCAAATCTTTCATATTAATGAGGTTATGGGGTAAAACATAAAAAAATGTTAAAACTGCCATAGTTCCTTATCCGTGGGTCAGATTTGTTTTAAACTTGATGAGGTTGTCTGTTATTAACAGGTTCACGGCCCTGTGAAATTTAATGCTTATCAGTAGAGAGGAAGGGATGATTTCTACTATAAAACAATAATAATAGCCTAAACACCATTATTGTGGTTATTATAAACTACCGTACAAATGCATATGGGGCTTCATTGTGCAACATTACTATTGGCAGTGTTTGATTCCTTCAGACACAGTTAACTCAATGTCATTGCAAACTTATTCAGCCTATGGAAGCCAATCAGGACCATGTCATGTTTGAAACAGCGTTTTCCATATACTGTACTGCATTTGTAAATAGAGAATAACTTTTACTTTTCAAACACTCCCTCAGAGGGTTCGTGAGGCGAGTTGGTTCGTTGTATTATAGTATGGGTACACTAATGGCAAATAACATTTTCTATGAACTGCTGTGATTGCTAGGAAAGGTGCGGCAAATTTAATGTTGTCATCATTGATTGAGACCAACGAATTATAGGCTCTTTTTCACTTTTAGGGCACGAATACAACAATATTAAAGACACATAACTAAAATTCTCCCTGTGTAAAATATAAATTTCTACTTGGAACTATGACGTAACTTGGTGGTACTAATTCCACTTTACGTGGTTCAATGGGTACAAGCAGCGAAATTTATCGGTCTATTTTTCCGAGGTTTTTTTTTTTCTTTTGTATGTGATTACGCATATGATTTTAATTATTTTGTTATGTTCAGTATCAGACTTACTCATGTCTAATGAACTTTGCTTCGAAGGAATGTTTTTCGTATTTAATCATTGTAACCAGCTTTATATCCCAAATGTGGAAGGGTGATGATGTTATCGAAGTTCATCTGATAATAAGGCTCCACGCACGCCTTCAACTCAGGTATCAACACTTTTGTAGGTGTGCAACGAAATCAGTAAGTTAAGCGTGGGTACGCCATGCCCACATTGATAGTGTTGAGTGCATGGTACAATTATACCATTGTATTACGGGTTTTCACATCAATACGACAATTACCAACTATCGACGAGTTACTTATTGCGACAACTTGGCTTTGACATTGGCTAAACCTTATATTACTGATACCACGTTATTATCACTTGTTCAAGAAGGTTTCTGCAACGTTCAGTATAACTCAAAATTGACTGCTGCCGCTGACAAGAGTAGAATATGTGCCTGATATTTCCTGCCTGTTGTTACGGCAACAAAAGAGCAAGCCTTGAACATACATTTTGAACTGATGCTAAACATTTTGTTCATTGGTCAATTGCACAGCAGAAAAGAACACTTGAAAGATTCAGTCTCCAGCCATTAGGGAATTTGTAAAGTCCAAAATTTTCGGTTAATCTATCATCATTTACCCCCCCCCCCCCACCACTTAAAAAATAGGAAACAATGGTTAGCGGTGACAACGTAAAGATATCACAGTTTTGTGATTTCATGTCCACATGACCACCACATGATGACATATGTGTAAAAGTTCAGGAAGTTTCTTGAGTTCAAGAAATCATGCTTTTTTGGAAGTATTACTGATCTTCTGCATTCACTTTCAGCGAGTCTTGCATTCAATAAATAGCATATTAACTTAAAATTGGCTGCTGCTGCTAACAGCAGTAGGATGTGCCTGATAAATTATAAAAGACAGACCTTCAACATACATCTGGAAGTTATGCTGAACATTTTCTTCACTTCTCCAATGCACTTCTGGGAAACTTGTAAAATCAAAAATATTCAATTTATCCACCCTTCCCCCCCCCCCCCCCACAAAGGAAACAATGAGTAGGTAGTGTGCTAAATGCTCAAGTACATGATCTTTCACTTCACAAAGAATGCTACGAAATTTTACTTCCTGCACAACTATTGTGGACAATTGTGTGCGACTTTGATCAGTAACCAAGAACATGATTGTAAAAATTATTAGGAATTAAAAATACACCTCTCTCAACATACTTTGAAACCAAAATTCCAGCTGTTTTTCCTGAACTTCAGAAAAAGTTGCTGCGTCTGTAAGAAACCTGAACCGTAAAATTGTAGTGTGCTACGTGTTCAGTCACATAGTCTTTAACTTGACAAACAATGCTACCAAATTCTACGTTATGAACAACTACTGTGGAAACTTGAGTACGGCTTATATTAGTAACCAAGAACATCATAGTAAATAACATTAGGAACTAAAAATACACCTACTGTCAACTTCAAGCCCGCAGGCCCATTATTTTGACCCCTGAGTCTTTCACACATTGTCAACAGACAAAAACAAGTTAAAATCTCATACTATCTTCAATGTAAATAAAAACCAAAGTTATCACATTAAGATTTATATATTTCTACTAAGTTGTTGTACTTTGTACTGTTAATACTTATATTAATCTTCCACATTTTTTTCACAATACAAGGAAATATTCAGAGACCACTCATTATCTTCAGTGTAAAGTAAAGCCACTTCTTGTAGACCTACAGAATAAACTTCATATTTTTTACTATGTTGTAATACTTTGTAAAGATACTTTTAAAGCTTCTGGTACTACATATGTAACAAGCATATACAACAGAGTACTTTTACCTATTTCAAGATAATTATATACGGCCCAATATTTTTTCTATGCCAACCAATGTCAAGCGAAATTTCCAACTATATCAATGCAATAAGGATTGCCACCTTTTGCTGTTAAATGACTTAACGACTAATAACAATTACGTAAGTCAAAGTGATTTTTCAGTTGACATCATAGTTTTTGGTTGACTTACCATTTTTATAAAACATTCAAAACCATCAAGTCCATCCATTTCCATGCTATATTCAGAAGTTTAATAAATATTTTGATCATACATTTTATGTCTCTCTCAGTTATTTCTTACTCCAATGGCTTCTCTATAACAGCTACAGCTGAGCCTAAGCAACATTGTTGCTCTTGTTGATTCCTTGCTGAAGGCAGGCAAGGAATCTATGCGATGGTGATGATGAGACGAATTGGGTTGTGAACACGATATCTCAGGAAGGGAACGGTGCTCGAACTTCAAAGTTGGTGTGTTGGTAGTCCATCATGAGTGGATGGTCCCTATAATTTTTTCGTGTACATCAAAAGTCATTAAAGGTCCCCAGAGCTTCAAGTCCGAAAACCTATCAAGGGAGTTATCTCAGCAACCGAATATTGCTAGAACTTCATACTCAAATCATTAGTAGCAACGGACAAGAATATGATGTCTGCCATTTTTTACGGAGGTCAAAGCTCATGTGAGGTCAATAGAGGACATAATGTGACAACATTGTAAACAGGGTGACTCGAGAAGGGAAAGGTACTTAACTTCAAAGTTGGTGTGTTGTTAGTCTAGTCTTAGTACAGACGATGATCCCTATTGTTATTCATGGAGGTCAAAGGTCATTTGACGTCTCCAGAGCTTAAAGTATGAAAACCTATTAAGGAAGATATCTCAGCAACTGAATTCAGCTAGAACCTCAAAGTAAACATTGGTAGCACTTGATAAGTAGATGATGTCTGTCATTTAAATTGCCCCATGGGAGACTTGTCAATTTTCTAATGTGACATGAAATGAATATAAAAAGTTCTATCATTCGAAAGATCTTTCTCTGTCAAAAGCCCAGCATGTGATACTTAAAATGTTTTAAATCTGATGAATATGAACATATGAAGAGGTAAATGTCACTCACATTAAGAAAATAATGCAGATTTCTTTCCTATTGAAAACTTGCCAAAATGTAGATCTATGTTTAATAGTAGAGATTGTTGCTAGATAGACTTCGCCCTCATTTTCTTTCAATTTTGGAACATTTAAAGTCCATTTTCTAGGCTCTCTCCAAACAACCACTTAACACAGCTAATATAACCTTTTCTTAGCCTTTCCCAGTTGCCAGTAACTACCCTGTCAAGATTTACAATGCACTTTGTTGTTTTAGTCACAGTAAACACTCCCTTGGGCGGTACGATGTATTTCAGGTTGCTTTCCATGACTCCACAATCATAACCACCATTTGGTGTCAGGAACTTTCTATCAACTTGTGAAATACCTCGATAAAGAGCCATCTGTCTGACCACAATTGTCATCAATTAATGCTGAGTGCTTGACATTACTCATTCATATCAGCACTTGGTAGCATCAAACCCATAAGTGATACGGACTGTGATTGTCATTCTTGCAATTGGTTTGACATTTTGGTATGGTGCCATCCCTTCTCTGGTTGCTTTTGTTTGTACGTGAGTGTGTGGGTATAAAAAAAAAAATGAGGTATTGGCAAGGAATCACAAAGTCCTTTGACTTTCTTGTCATGTCATGCGACCTTTTAAAAGCAAGTATTTTCGTTTGACTACTATTTAAAAATAACCTCTTTGTCGGTAACAATTTTTTTATTCTAGAGAAGCCCCTTGAAGTGTTGACATGACGTAAGAGTTGTAATACAGGCAGTTGTGTCATCGCAAGCAATATAAATTTAAGATCACCAGATGATTTGTCAAAATATTAATGTGTAAATTAGTAGGAAAAGGAGTGATAACAGTAGAGAACCTTGCTGTACACTAACTTTGATGTTATTAAGATTTGAGTTTAATACATCAAGGCGAAAGATTAATGCATGAGTCAATGAGTCAATGGGCGAAAAATGCAATTGTCACTTGCCGACAGCTGGTTGGGAAGATTCATACACATCTAGACAAGCAAGTTTCTGCGGGCCTGGAAAATCATTACCTAATGGACATCCACCGTTGATATCGACGAGTACAGTAGGCCTCAAGTAAACAAGATCTCTATGGATTCTCTGCACACAAGATAAAGACAAGGCCATGTGTGTACACATCGATAACATCGAGAGAATGAAACTGATTTGAGTCTTCCCTACCCTGCAATATTTTGTTTTAAAAACTATGTTATGTTCTGCATTTTTCATAAGCAGAGATGTTTACCTTACACTCATTATAAACTGTCACATGTGATTTCGTAGGGAATGACTCACAACCCTAAGGCCTGATAATGTACTGGAGCCTTTACGTTTTACATGTAGGCCTATAGATAGTCTTACTGAAGTCTGCTTATGTGTGAGGCTGAAACTAGCTTAGGCTAGTATCACGCACTTACCCTACTGCTCACTAAATTATCTAGCAGGCCAAGTCTTTACGTACACAAAATCACCGGGTATATATATAGTCTTGGTCGTCCCGCATGATTAACCCTTTCGCCCGCATATATTCTCTCCAGTTGAACACAGTATATGTGTATCCAGGGGCGTTTGTACCTAGGGTTACCAAACCACAATGGTAACTTCCTGCCATTGCTCCACATATATTTAGTGAGGGCAGCTACTATGACAGAGAGTCAGCAATTTGAATCCGTCACCATGACAGCGATTTTACGAACCGTACAGTGACTGTGCAGTACCACACAATGTAGACACTAAAACTCATGCATCCAATTCTATTGGGAACGGTGAAATATATGCTGAGAACTTAGAACCTTCTGTTTGCATACTTTGAAACTACTTTCAGCTACAAAGTCTCGATAAACTCCGCTCAGATAAAATCATTAAAAAAAATTCACGTCGTAGAATAAAATGACCAGAGATCCTGAGGGTCACTAGAAGTTGTTCTCTTGTTTCGCATACACATGAGTGCTGTGTGTACATGTGTGTATACAGTATGCAGGAGCTGTGAGTGAATTTAAATCACACGTATACCAGTGGTTGGTGGAATTTGAAACGGTGGTTGCATGTAATTAACATGCTCAAAGAAGAAACATGTTATCCGGACATTTGCTTGAATATCTGTTGTATAGCCTTAGATACTCAGTAACACTCAGGGACGACGCCACTGTAAGAGATGGCAAGGGATCACCCCTTACCTATCATTTACTACACAATCGAAAAAGAGGAGGAAAAGAGACAAAAAGGAGAAAACACAAGAGAGGAGAGGAAACGGCGGAGAGAGAGAGAGAGAGGTGGAGAGAGAATGATGAGAGGAGGGACATGGGGTATGCCTAAATATGATATTTCTAGCGACAAGGCGTAATTCATTTAGCCGGTAAGGACGTTTTCATTTTGAGTGTTCTTGTAGTAGCATTAACAACACTTGAAATAAAGACATTCAAATAACTTTATATTGTACTTACATTTTACGTTGTGTAACATGTAGACATACAACTAAAAAAACAGCTGTTATCGGTAATACCTCTCGTATACCGCCTGCTGACGAAAATCTGCAAATGTCCTCCGTTAAGTATTATACAAGATTTACAGTCGTAGTCACCTTAACAGTAATATTTAAGCGTGTGACTGACACGCTATGATCATACGTTTTAATTCAGTTTCATGGTTTTAAAATTGGCTTCATACCTGCACTACAATGTACTCATCATTACTAGCCTACATCTACCCTTAACAGAAATATTTCGTGTAGTTACCCATTTACTAAAGTCTTAGGTTTGAAAAGAAGGAAGAACGACGTTATCACTCTTGACAGAAACAGCAAAATGTGATAATGGAAGCAGAGATATAAATAAACTTGAAACTAGACTCGCTGAAATGATACTATTAATACAAAAACACAAAACACCGGAGAGCTCTTTCTGAGCAGCTTGGTGAATTATCTCCCTGTCATCATACACGTCAGTACTGACAACTCGCCCAAGTCTGTTCCGATACAACTCTGCAGAGTTATCCTCCTGCTTGCTACTTCTACAGACCGACAACTCGCCTAGCATGACTGCCACATACCGACAACTCGCCATATCTGTGTAAAGGGATTGGCCACTGACGAAAGTTGATATTCCATGAAATTTAGATATATGTTTCTCTCGTTTATTGGTAAAAAGCATATCTTAATAGTATGTTTGGTTGAAAGTTATGAATCTTCAAACAAATATCTATTTCAAAATGGTATATTAGGTAATGGGGATTTTGTGATGTCACGCACAAACTCTTGAATATTCTTTACATTTCTTTATAATTTTTGACTGTCTTAAAATAACCACTACAGTAGTTAAAGAGATGTGACCTTTATTGCAAGAATTTTTTTAGGGTAAATCTATAATATACCCAATCTACTTTTTCAGTGTATAATAAATCATTAAATCGTGTGACTTTATTTATCTTCATTGTAGATTGTTAGAGATAGAAAACTCAAATTTGATTCTCAATGAGTAATTCTGGAGCCACTCGAGGCACTTCCCTTTTATCATGATCATTTGGAGTAACTTCATTCACAGGCTAATATGGGTTTGCAACACATCAACTTTTCACCATCTGATGGACTATGTTTACCGCACGACGATAAGATCTTGCCGGAAAAGTTGCGTGATCTCGGTTATTCCACTCACGCTGTTGGGAAGTGGCATCTTGGGTTCTCCAGAAAGGCTTGTCTTCCAACTCGCCGTGGTTTCGACAGCTACTTGGGTGAGACATTTTGTTTAAGGACACCGGTCGTTGCTAGGGGAACGGTAATTTCAAATATGTAGGAAACTGACCAATAAACAATGCATGATGCTAGGCCGTGCTTTGTTTGACACAGCTTCGGTTCGAGATATACTGTTTCGAAACTGGAAAACAACAGAAAAATTTGTCGATTGGCAGAAAGGATGTAAAGGGACACACGCGGTAGATATGAGTGTGTTACACACGATGATACAGAGTAATGAATAATTTATTTGTTTACAATATAAGTCTGGGCCAATTTCTTCAGCACAAAGACAAAGTAACGTATTGTTTGTGTCTAAGGAACTAACTGGTCTGTAATTCTGTAGAGTATTATGAATCAAACTATTTTCTGAAGCTCTTTCATTCATTTTCAGGTATTTTGACAGGGACAGCAAACCATTACAATCATAAGAGGCGAACTAAGGGGAAAGGTAACATTCCTGCCAACGCTCTTTATGTCAACGAAACTGCTTCTAAAATGTACGAGGGCCAATTCTGTACTCATGTGTACACCAAAAACGCAGTGGACGTTATCAACTCACATGACAAGACTAAGGTCTGTTGACATTTACATTGGCAAAGTTTTTCCCTGTTTCAACTATTTTCATTTCCATGTGCTAAGTCGTCCGCGTGTGTATCACTGCAAAATGTTGTAACAAACGTAACTGTATATACAAATCAATGCTCATTGTTATACCAGTGGTAAGTGGATAAGTTTCACCTCTGTATGTATGTAGTAAACGTATTACCGCAAATGTTATATGACATTACTACTTGAACGCTAAATGTAATAAATCGAACAACGTAAATAGTAAAGATCAACGCGTTAAATGTAATAATTCTATATTTTTCATCCTTTACGGTATTACACTAGCCACGACAAGTGATGTTAATCGAAAATATCTCTGTGAAACCAATACTTGTCCGGGATATTGTGGGTTTGACCCTGTGGATGCCCTTCCCGAATGGCTCTAGAGGCCTCACTGCCCCCCCCCCCCCCCCCCCCCCCCGCGTTACCACAACTATCTCAGTTGCCGCATTTTTGTACATTTACCCCTTTAGACGTGTTTCCAACCATTTGCGTGGATTTTTCATAAAGTATGTCCTTAGCTGACCCCTTTTGCAATTATTTTACTGTGAATATATGTGTGTTTCTAGAGGTTTACATTCGTGGTGTGACTGCCCCAGCGACGGATGTTCCAAACGTTACATAATGTTCCTGTTCCAGTAGAGATAGAGACGTCAGGACTGAAATGAAGAGAGTGAGAGTTCGATTTGATTTGATCAATCAATCAGAGTTCCATTTGTTTATTGATGGGACTGGCACACACAAATTAGATGAAAAATCAAACTGACGATGATGATGAAAAAATGATGAAAGAGTTACATGACGATGACAGAGAAGAACGAGGAATGGATAGAGAGAGAGAGAGTACAAACGGTGACACAGGCTTACATTGTTACAGATTCAGGTGTTACATTTCGACGTCAAGATTACCAGCCAGGAGCCTCGTGGCTCTAGACATTTCTCGGTGTTGAAAGCTAGGAGGTCTATAATGACGTTGACCAATCAGAATCACACAATCGTATACATCGTCGTATGCAAATCGTTGCCACCCACCAATCCCGTAATATTGCAAAACCCGAGTAACCCTTTTCATTTCTAATGTATTTCTTATTTATACTAACGTACTGAAGGGGATAAAGAAAAGGTTAATAAACTTGGATAAACACCGAAAATTGAACTTTGTATGACCCCTGAGTACCGTATGGCGCGTAACGTTCACCATATACAACATTACCATAAAAATCGTTCAATATTGTCACGCTATGGAGCTTTTACAAAACAAAATCCACTTCAGAGCTCTCTTTGGTGGTTAAGACTTATATGTGTGACTCATGTTCATTCCTTTCTTTACACATTTGTTTAGACTTATAAGCTATTTCCAGGAATATTCGCAGCCACTTCTAATCGTGCAACTTGCCCAATATGTATTTTGCTGTTGACAAGAGTGAACTTCTCAGGACCCTTCAGTGCGAATGAGGTATATTATACTGTACGTCGTATGAGCAACGCAACTCCATGTTTTTGAATAAACAATTGTGCTGTATAGCTTCTGTTAAGATTGAAGCTGAGATTGAAGCTGCTTCAAAAGATTGGACCATTGGATTTCATTGTAGGTCCATGGCGGTTCTTATAGCGGGCTAAAAAGCTCACCGTTGAACCCATATTTGAGTGATTGTTCGGTGACTGGGGATTCCCTCGTCTGTGCTTCTGCTGGTTCGGGAAGAAGAATAGATCCAAAGTTGTCCCTGCTTGCCGTAAAGGGTATCTGGAAAAGGAGAAATATCAGGTATATGACGGTTTCACCTCGCGACACCATAGAACAAACTGTATCATCGTGCCATTAAAATAAAGTTAGCAGCATATACTTGTGGTATATATTTCGTATATTGCGGTACCATCTCATCCAATGTTTAACAGTTTAAAGTGACTTTCTAGAGCTTAGAATGGTCAACACTGATTCCCATGACGGAAATATTTCCCAACCACTGTGAGGAAAAATGAAGAAAATATCTCTTAATTTTTCCGGAATTATGGTACAGTTACAGTAGCTATTGAGAGAATCATGACACAGAAACTAGGTAAACATATGTTTAAGTGATGTCAACCAATTTATTTAAGTCGATTGATTCAAGTAACGAACAAATCAGTGACAAGAAACGTACTTGAGCATGCATGGTGAACCTACACCACATGACTGCATATCAGATTAATGTCAACTGTATGCTTGATCAGTGGTCTAAACTGGTCGTGAAGGTTGCATGAGAGGTACCAACATCTCTCTTATACAAAAGTGCTTCTCTCCTTGACATGCGTCATCGAGTCATTAGAATTTTTAGACTTATAAAAAAAGCAGAACTCGATATCAGAACTTGTTAAAAAAAGTTGAAACAGCGGGCAATTGTACTGAACTATTATGTTTTTTATTATACATTTTAACGACGTAAATAAGTCGATGGCAGTTCCTGCTACAGTTTCGATGAAAGATTTGCTACAACCTAAAAATAGCATTCAGAACAGTGTTTTCACTCACATCTGACAGATGAGAACAAAATGGCGGTCCCTGGAACAGAAGGGAGTTGGCAGTTACCAGCCGGACCGTTCGGTCCCCATGGGCACTGTTCTAGAAGAGGCAGTACTCACCTATGAACACTTGGCCAGGAATCATCAGTGACCCTCAAGTGACGTTCCCTTTCATTACGTGACCTTTACATCTGTTGTCATGGAGACAATATTTTTGAGTAGCTCTAGACTATCCTCTTGATATGTGTCTAAGTTTCATGCCTGCCAAGTTTGAAGAAAATAGACAGGAGCCGTTTATGAGATATTGGCAAAACAAGAATAATGGACACACACTAAATCACACACACGCATGGACAAGTTTTTACCTTACCCACAATATATAGTTCCGTTCACCATGGGGTATCCCACCTTCGGGTAGACCCTGAAACTATTAACTTGCGAACACAAACTCGTTACCACGCATCATGTCATTTTCAGGTGGCATTGCTGTTTATGTAGTTGAAATAAGCTAGAAAAGTGAGAACCTTCCCTCGTCCTCTTCAGGAGGCGATGAGCCGTGATATTTATTACATTTACGGTGAGTTCGATTTATTACATTCATCGTTAAATGTCGTATAACATTTACGGTGAAAAGTTTGTTACATCTACTGTTCAATTTGTGACGTGTATTGTTGGTATTACATTCAGCGTTGTTGCAACATTCAGCGGGGATATACGTGTATGCATATTGAATACGTGTGGAACGAAAGCCAAAGAAGGAAGTACGAGTGTAAGCATGAGCACGGGTAAAAAAGCCAGTTATTGATACGTGCACCTGGGATGCATGGATTGCATGAATACAAGTGAGAGTACAATATCTCATCTGTACAAGTCTAGCCACTAGGATGAGACTATCCCTTGGACCCCTCCCTGCTTGGACCCAGGTTGAGTCAATCCCATGAAAACTAGTGCAATCACGTAGGTACATTTCAGTACTTACTGGATTCCATGAACCAGTATGCACAGTATGCGTGAGTACAACTGCGAGTTGAATTCCATTAATACTATTGTATGAGTAGTGTGACCCCATCCATGAATAGCGTAGTATGAATAAATCCAATGACTACATGTTGAATGCCATGAATAGTAAAGTATGAGTACAAACACGTTATTGCGTTCTCATTTCCATTAGTAATATGTAGTATGAGTATAAATCCACCAATGGCATAGTATGAGTGTAATAAGTATGGGTTTATGAATAAGATTTGAATTTCATGAATGGTATAAGATGTTAAAACCTGTGACTACGAGTTAAATTCCATAAAGTCCGAGACATCAACAACATCAGCCAGGCAGGAGAGAAGATACCATGCAATGAGTATAAGAGTGCCTTTTGACGGCAAGAGAGTATTAATCTGTACAATCCAAAGAATACTAGCGTGGGAGAACGAGCAAAACAATATGAATCCGAGAATGAGTCAGTACGGGAATAACTACACAAAAACAGGTACATAAATGTAGTCAAACTTTGTTATGAGTACTCGAATGTTAGCGTTATGATTACGTACTTGTAATTCACAAAGTGCGAAACGACGAAATGATGCTGTACTAATTAGTGGGATAGTGTGTTGTAGAGATCAAGAGATATCAGGCCTCGCTGAAACTCGCAGAGATATGAAAGACCTTAAAGAATGCATATTAGGTAACGGAACTATTAACCGAATACATGTTACATTCTTAGTGAATAGAATTTCAATATAATATCCTGTGGAACAAAGCCATAGCCATTTATGCATTTCACTATCAAATGAAAAACCTTTTTTTTTCTTCTTAAAGACAACCTAATGTAAGAAACATATTGAAAATGGCATAATCATCAGATACAACTCTAATTGCCCACTCTACCGTGATTTTTGTATATATTATGGGGATACATTTTATATCTGACAAACTATGCAATAGGCGGGATAATTTCAGTATATAATACCAGTGTACCACAGGAGGAAAAATTACCAGCCAGTTACCTTATTCTTTTATATTTTTGGCAAAATCACCAAGAGCATTATAGGAGAATTTTTTCATTTCACTGAGGACTAACAGTTCCACGTTGATGCAAGCATCGGCGGTCACTTATTTCATTGCCATATTTGATTATGATTCGTTTTACAAGGTCAAACCCACGTCGTCATTAAAGTATCTAACATTGAAATAATAAATTCAACTTTGACCTCTTCGTTAAATCACTTCCTGTGTCGTGGGAAGGTATTCCCATCAGATGTATCAAGGTACATGTTTTCGCAAGCAATAAAGATCTTTCTATTATCAAATTGAATTATTGACTCATGAAGCGAATAATGTAGGAAACATTATTAAGATATCTTGTGAAAATACATTGCTTAATCCATCAGCTTTTCATTGTCAATGACTCTTTTTCCAATAAACCTTAAGAATTGTCATTAACCTGTTTGAGAGGTACAATTTTGGAAAACAAGTTTCCCAAATGGGTTAGATCAATCCACCTATGTGTGAAAGAAGTCACTGGTGTATCGCTGTTGTACTGTATAGTACAACACACAGAGTCTCGAGATGATCTTGTGTAGTGAGAATGAGGTCATAAACTTGAACTCAAACTGCACGTCGTAACTTTGAAAGGATTGAGAAGGGGTAGGGGGTGGAGGGGGGTGGAGGGGGGTGGAGGGGGGTGGAGGGGTGGAGGGGGGGTGGAGGGGGGTGTATGTGTCATTGAAGGGTTTGCACTCCAGACTTGGTGTGGAGGTTGTCCTTTGCGAGAAGGTGAAAACTATATTGCTCATCATGAAGGTCAAAGGTCATTTGAGGCCACCAGATGTTAATATCTAAAACCTTGCGAAGAAGAAGCTAGTGATCTAACTAGGACATTATTGGGTCTTGAAAAATAGGTCATCTCTGTCAAGTTTTATGGAAGTCAAAAGATTTTTTGGAAGTCAAAAGTTATTTGAGGTTACCAGCGATCAGAATATCAACAAAAAAGAAGCACCACACACAAAACCTCTTTTGAACATGGCTTTGAAACATACTGGTACGTACATAGCCCTTAGTATAACATCTCTGTCCGTTTCGTGGAAGTGAATTACAGGATACAGTTTACATGTCTCTCATCTCTGTGAAAAAGTTGGTCCAGATCTTAACAGCGCTGTCAACTCAGCAAATGCAGTACTATGCTGCAAACTGTCCTCATGAATGTGGGGTGTGGAATGCCGCTGCCTACATTGAAAAGTATTCTCTTTCATTCATGAACCCCTGAACTCCGAGACATCGTGAGTACAGCTGCTAATACAGCTGCTACGGGTACTTCATGAGAATGCCAAACAAATTTGAGAACGATCAATATCATGACGTCATAAGTACGCAGGTCTCTTCTCTAGCCTATTGTCGTCATACACTGAAAAAAAAAAAGATTGCTATTGTTTCAATTGCCATGAACGTCTTTGCATGACAGATGATACTAGGTTACAGTTTATTTTTTCGTTTCTGACTGTGCCTAAATAAACTAATTTGCAGAATTAGTGACAACGATATTAATGTCCGTATTATTTTGATGACAATGAAGATAATAAATCAAGGTATTAAGGTGATCATAGTAAGTATAACGTGATGACTCATTGACAAACGATGTGTTTTGTAGTGATTTATGATACTGTTTTTGTTTTCTCATTTACATCGAAAGTCAAGGAGTGGGTGTTGTACACAATTTGACTAAAATAATATTATTACCTTACTTTCTCTTCATGGCAGCCATTGTTTTTGTATGTAGCTTTCGAAATGGTACACAATCCACCAACAGTGCCGAAGAAATACCAAGCTAGATTTTACAGCATTCAAAATCGTTTGAGACGCATTTTGGCAGGACAACTGTACCTCATCAACGAAGCCGTCAGAAACATCACCGGTGCCCTCAGGAGAAGAGGCCTTTTTAAAAACTCTGTTATCATTTTTACGTCAGGTAAGACACTTGAACTTACAATACATAGACACTTCACCCTTAAGAATTCACTGAAAGTTGTAAGCTCTGAGTGCTAAAAGCATGTACTGACACAGGATACTTTTTGTGCAAGTGTCATACCATCAAAAAACTTGAATAGTCTGCAGTATCCAGAGTGGTTAACACTAGGAGGCCATCAGGTATCCTGAAAAATATATTTATTTCAAAAGTGTAGACTTGTCGTTTGTATCAGACAGAGTTTTACTAATTATGTATAAAAAAAACAATATTCTTAACTAACCCACTCCCCGTTTTCCTGTTTGGTGGCGACATTGGTGAGCTCATGTGTCAGGAGGACAAATATAATAATAGTATTAATGATAATCTTGGATTGAAAATACTTCTTACGGTCCACCAGGAATGGTCCTTGTAGGTGACTCAACTCTCTCCACTCTGCCGTTCCGTTTGCAAAGTTAGGTTAGCGTCTATGGTTGGCCATTGCGGACATAACGTCTAAGTCTTTACGCGTAAAGAGTAGACGTTATGACCGGAACGGCCAACCTGGCTAAACCGGTCATAACGTCTAAATCTTTACGCGTAAAGAATGACAATGACGTCTTAGGGAAATGACCAATCACAATTCTTTAAAGGCAACTCTTTACGCGTAAGGTAATCTTGACATTTCTTTACGCGTAAAGAATTGCAACCTTTCTTTAAAGAAATGCACTTCACCTTGCCGAGACGGTCACAACGTGTAAAAGTTTACGCGTAAAGAGGACTTCCACATTAAATAACAACAGCATTGAATTTAACATGAGGAATCATGATCGAGAGAACCATATCAGTGTACTTGCTATTGCCCTGTCATTACTGTGATAAATTTGCTTTAACATACATAAAAGATTGATAATGAGTGATGAGAATATTTACAAAAGTAAGAATTTGAGATCCTTTACCGGAAGATTGGAATTGTACTTGTGGATGATGTAATTGAAGAAGCCATCATACTGTTTACACGTACACGCAGTCACCACTCGGTATAATCATATTATGTGGTGTTTGTGGTGTATACATGGTATGTGTAATAGTAGTAAGTACTTCCACAGGTTACATTCAGTTTTCTCTTCAGATAGCTCTTACTTGTTTTTTATTAAGATACCTTTTCATCCCAACGAATGTCCTTCCCTGTGTACTTAATTAGATGTATCACGATAATGGAAAACTCTGTTAGTAACGATGTTATGGTTCTCTCAGTCATGATCCCTTCTCTTATGTTTGATATTACTTCTCTGTAATGTGGAAGTCTACGCGTACAGTTTTACACGTCATGACCGTCTCGGCCAGGTGAAGTGTATTACTTTACGCATAAAAAAAAGTTGCAATTCTTTACGCGTAAAGAAATGTCAAGATTTCTTTACGCGTAAAGAGTTACAACCTTTGTTTACGCGTAAAGAAATGCCTTTTAAGAATTATGATTGGTCATTTTCTTTATACGTCATTGTCATTCTCTACGCGTAAAGATTTAGACGTTATGACCGGTTTAGCCACGTTGACATAACGTCTAAACTCTTTACGCGTAAAGACGTAGGACGTTATGGCCAACCATAAGCGTCTGGGATGATGATCACGTCACCTTTTGTTCTGAACTAGTCGTCATGGAAACGTTATTTGTATATCTGTTGCACACACAGACAACGGAGGAAAACTATACCAAAAATCCAGCAATTGGCCTCTGAGGGGTGAGAAGGGAACCCTTTGGGAGGGCGGTATCAAATCGGCAGGGTTCGTCCATAGTCCACTTCTGCCACAGTTCGTCCGTGGAATGGAAAACAAACAGCTAATTCACGTTAGTGATTGGCTACCGACCCTGGTCGAAGGCGTGGCCGGTGGTAACCTCAGTGATATGAAAGCTCCATTGGATGGGTTCAACTTATGGAACAGCATAGCGTGAGTTAATACTAAATGTTCTTTTGCTACTTGAATTTCCATTTCTTTGCACGATATTGTCTTCGAGACTTCAAGTTTTGTGTAAAGTGTTGTAATTATTCACTCGTCAGCAGAGGAAGTAAATTTCAAAATGTCACAATGAAACGGTAAATACAGAATGAGATAGACATTACATGGCGAATAGCTGACACAAACTTGAATAAATGCCTGAAAGGATCAGTCCACAATGATTAACTTCTACACAGTAGCTGTAGTACATGTAGTATTGTGTGTGTGTTGTATCATGGATGTCACGTGAAATGCGTGGTTACTATGGTAACATACTGCAAGGGGTCATGAGGAAGTCGACATTGCATAGTGTCGTACCCCAGGTAGTTCTCACAGACAACTCACTGGTTGTGCAATACACTGCAGTTGTACAGTAAGAATGTACGCACTCTCTTTCAGTGCATCAGATTACTGTCGGCTACTTTTCTTTGCAAGGAATAGCATCAGTAACTTCTTTCTAAATTTTTGTTTGAATTTTGATCAAAAGTCATTACAGACACATATACGCTAAAAGCGCCAAAATTTAATCCTGCATTAGTGTGAATTAACAGAATGTGTAATACTGTAACTAGACTCACTCGCCATACTGAAGCTTGTCAAACGGTAACTATTTCCGCACCATGAAAACATGTCAGCATTACTCAATAAGTCAAAAGGTCACTCCCAATTACAAATGAGAACGCTTCTTTCCTTCAATTGTTCGTATTTATTCAGAAATTTCTTCCTGTGAAAACAGATTATGATGAAAAAACATTACAATGATTAAAATGATTGATGAAATGTTTAATATGCATGCACTGGGGAATGACAGAAAACTTATGTCGTTTTATCACAGCATTAGTAAGTGGCATATCATGTCTCCAGTATTATTGCACTATTAAGGTAAAGAGGACGGGTGTCGTCCCATAGGTTTGACTCCCGAAAGCCTGGGATAGGTTGATTCCTAGTTGAGTTTTTCGTTAAATGTGACATGCGTGTTTAATGATGGTATTAATACGACACGTGCATTTCCAACCCCGACAAACTAGACAATGTAACCAGACCCTGCGAACTACACAATATAAAACATTGTAAGGATACTGCACTCAATAGTAGCGTTGTTGACTCGAGTCAGTCACTTGACTCGTTGAAAAACGACTTGAGACTTGCCTTGACAAAAGTGAACTTGTTTAACATTACGAATTTTGAGAGATTCTCACGTTCAACATTAAAATTGAGAGGTAAATGGTTGGTAATGTTGGTAAAAAGGCAGGATGAACCTTAATAAATGTAATAATAGAGATAATGGGGAAACCTTTTAGCAAAGAAGGGATGGGAATGACACACGAATGTACAAATTTGCACACGTCTCTGCCCCTACGCTTGAGGCAGCTGTGCCCCCAATGCCCTGTGTTATTCGTCTTTGTACGCAAAAAACTCTCATTCTACCTTAGTTAACGTTATTGAGTTTGAAAATTTTGAGTTTATTTGTCAGTCAATTCACAAATGTAACATACACGCTGCTACAACGAGGACATTAATTCTGTGGAACATGAGTCAGTCGCCATGCGGCAGTGGCTACGGACAGGTAGATGAAATCAGTGAAGTATGTGGAACCGAACTAAGCATGAGAAATCTCTCACAATTTTTGATTCCTTGCCGAAAGCAGAAGGAATCTACGCGATGGTGATGTCGTGTGTGTGTGTGTGCGAGGGTGTGTGTATGTGTGTATGTGACACTTCTTGTAAACACGATATCTCAAGAAGGGTAACCATGACTGATGTCATACTTGGTGTGTGGGTTGGTCATATTGAGTAGATGATCCCTATTGTTTTTGGTGGAGGTCAAAGGTCATTTGGGGTCACCAGAGGTCAAAATGTGAAAACCTTGTAAACACGATATCTCAAGAACGATAACTGTGTATGATGTCATATCCTAGTGTGTGGATTAGTCATATTGAGTAGATGATCCCTATTGTTTTTAGTGACGGTCAAAGGTCATTTGAGGTCAACGGAGGTCAAACTGGAAAAACTTTGTAAACATAATATCTCCAAAAGGGTAACTGTGACTGATGTCATACTTCGTGTGTGGGTTGGTCATATGAAGTAGATGATCCCTATTGCTTTTGGTGGAGGTCAAACGTCATTTGAGGTCACCAGAGATCAAAATGTGAAAACCTTGCAAACACGATATCTCAAGAACGGTAACTGTGTCTGATGTCATACCTAGTGTGTGGGTTAGTAATATTGAGTAGATGATCCCTATTGGTTTAAGTGGACGTCAAAGGTCATTTGAGGTCACCAGAGGTCAAAATGTGAAAACCTTGCAAACACGATATCTCAAGAACGGTACCTGTGACTGATGTCATACTTGGTGTGTGAGTTGGTTCATATTGAGTAGATGATCCCTATTGTTTTTGGTGGAGGTCAAAGGTCATTTGGGTCACCAGAGGTCAAAATGTGAAAACCTTGTAAACACGATATCTCAAGAACGGTAACTGTGTCTGATGTCATACGTAGTGTGTGGGTTAGTCATATTGAGTAGATGATCCCTATTGTTTTTAGTGACGGTCAAAGGTCATTTGAGGTCAACGGAGGTCAAACTGGAAAAACCTTGTAAACATAATATCTCCAGAAGGGTAACTGTGACTGTTGTCATACTTCGTGTGTGGGTTGGTCATATGAAGTAGATGATCCCTATTGCTTTTGGTGGAGGTCAAAGGTCATTTGAGGTCACCAGAGGTCAAAATGTGAAAACCTTGCAAACACGATATCTCAAGAACGGTAACTGTGTCTGATGTCATACCTAGTGTGTGGGTTAGTCATATTGAGTAGATGATCCCTATTGGTTTAAGTGGAGGTCAAAGGTCATTTGAGGTCACCAGAGGTCAAAATGTGAAAACCTTGTAAACACGATATCTCAAGAACGGTACCTGTGACTGATGTCATACTTGGTGTGTGAGTTGGTCATATTGAGTAGATGATCCCTATTGTTTTTGGTGGAGGTCAAAGGTCATTTGGGGTCACCAGAGGTCAAAATGTGAAAACCTTGTAAACACGATATCTCAAGAACGGTAACTGTGTCTGATGTCATACCTAGTGTGTGGGTTAGTCATATTGAGTAGATGATCCCTATTGTTTTTAGTGACGGTCAAAGGTCATTTGAGATCAACGGAGGTCAAACTGGAAAAACTTTGTAAACATAATATCTCCAGAAGGGTAACTGTGACTGTTGTCATACTTCGTGTGTGAGTTGGTCATATGAAGTAGATGATCCCTATTGCTTTTGGTGGAGGTCAAAGGTCATTTGAGGTCACCAGAGATCAAAATGTGAAAACCTTGCAAACACGATATCTCAAGAACGGTAACTGTGTCTGATGTCATACCTAGTGTGTGGGTTAGTCATATTGAGTAGATGATCCCTGTTGGTTTAAGTGGAGGTCAAAGGTCATTTGAGGTCACCAGAGGTCAAAATGTGAAAACCTTGTAAACACGATATCTCAAGAACGGTACCTGTGACTGATGTCATACTTGGTGTGTGAGTTGGTCACATTGAGTAGATGATCCCTATTGTTTTTGGTGGAGGTCAAAGGTCATTTGGGGTCACCAGAGGTCAAAATGTGAAAACCTTGTAAACACGATATCTCAAGAACGGTAACTGTGTCTGATGTCATACCTAGTGTGTGGGTTAGTCATATTGAGTAGATGATCCCTGTTGTTTTTAGTGACGGTCAAAGGTCATTTGAGGTCAACGGAGGTCAAACTGGAAAAACCTTGTAAACATAATATCTCCAGAAGGGTAACTGTGACTGTTGTCATACTTCGTGTGTGGGTTGGTCATATGAAGTAGATGATCCCTATTGCTTTTGGTGGAGGTCAAACGTCATTTGAGGTCACCAGAGATCAAAATGTGAAAACCTTGCAAACACGATATCTCAAGAACGGTAACTGTGTCTGATGTCATACCTAGTGTGTGGGTTAGTCATATTCAGTAGATGATCCCTATTGGTTTAAGTGGAGGTCAAAGGTCATTTGAGGTCACCAGAGGTCAAAATGTGAAAACCTTGCAAACACGATATCTCAAGAACGGTACCTGTGACTGATGTCATACTTGGTGTGTGAGTTGGTCATATTGAGTAGATGATCCCTATTGTTTTTGGTGGAGGTCAAAGGTCATTTGGGGTCACCAGAGGTCAAAATGTGAAAACCTTGTAAACACGATATCTCAAGAACGGTAACTGTGTCTGATGTCATACGTAGTGTGTGGGTTAGTCATATTGAGTAGATGATCCCTATTGGTTTAAGTGGAGGTCAAAGGTCATTTGAGGTCACCAGAGGTCAAAATGTGAAAACCTTGTAAACACGATATCTCAAGAACGGTAACTGTGACTGATGTCATACTTGGTGTGTGAGTTGGTCATGTTGAGTAGATGATCCCTATTGTTTTTGGTGGAGATAAAGGTCACTTGAGGTCACCCTGAGTCACACTGTAAACACATTGTAAACACAGTATCTCTAGAAGGGTAAGTGTGACTGATGTCATACTTGGTGTGTAGGTTAGTCATATTGAGTAGATGAATCCTCTTGTTTTTGTGGCGGTCAAAGGTCATTTGGGGTCACCAGGGGTCAAAATGTGAAAACCTTGTAAACACGATATCTCAAGAACGGTACCTGTGACTGATGTCATACTTGGTGTGTGAGTTGGTTATATTTAGTAGATGATCCCTATTGGTTTAAGTGGAGGTCAAAGGTCATTTGAGGTCACCATAGGTCAAAATGTGAAAACCTTGCAAACACGATATCTCAAGAACGGTAACTGTGTCTGATGTCATACCTAGTGTGTGGGTTAGTCATATTGAGTACATGATCCCTATTGTTTTTAGTGACGGTCAAAGGTCATTTGAGGTCAATGGAGGTCAAACTGGAAAAACCTTGTAAACACAGTATCTGCAGAAGAGTAACTGTGACTGATGTCATACTTACTGTGTGGGTTGGTCATAATAAGTAGATGATCCCTATTGCTTTTGGTGGAGGTCAAAGGTCATTTGAGGTCACCAGAGATCAAAATGTGAAAACCTTGTAAACACGATATCTCAAGAACGGTAACTGCGACTGATGCCATACTTGGTGTGTTTGTTGGTCATATTGAGTAGATGATCCCTATTGTTTTTGGTGGAGATAAAGGTCACTTGAGGTCACCCTAAGTCAAACTGTAAACACATTGTATAAACAGTATCTCTAGAAGGGTAAGTGTGACTGATGCCATACTTGGTGTGTGGGTTAGTCATATTGTAGATGTCTCCTATTGTTTTTGTGGAGGTCAAAGGTCGTTTAAGGTCCCCCGAGGTGAAAATTTTCTAGCACATTATCTCCAGAAGAGTAATGTTGACTGATGTCATACTTGATGTGTAGGTTCCCCATACTGGGTAGGTGATCCCTATTGCTTTTAGTGGACGTCAAATGTCATTTGAGGTCACCAAAATAAAGGTTATTTGGGTTAAAGGCTTATTAATGTGGTGTTTCAAGACCAGTAACTGCAGTTGATCTCATACTTGTCATGTGAATAATTCATGCTTGTTATAATATAACTATGTGGCAAGGAATCACAAAGCCTTTTGGCTTTCTGGTCATACTTAAAATATAAAATGAAACTGAGAAAAGAGAGAAGCTTTCGATCTAATTTAGTAACCTTATTTTCTGTGACGCTGCTTGTAAACATAACTCAATAACTTGAAAGGCTGTTTCTCATACTGTGGTGGTAGACTACCCATGATGGGTAGACTAATGGTCCCTATTGTTGTTTGTTAAGTTCCATAGAAAGTGCCTCCTTCATTTCTGGAGTGGTTGATATGAATAACAAATTAAAATCGCATTTTCTGATATAAACACCATGCACATCCTTAATATGGAGCTAAGTAGTCGAAAAGAAAATGGAGGTATATTGTAAAAGTGAACGTAAGAATTAATGTATAGACTGCTACATGTCTTGCTCTTATACTAAAAACGGAAGTATCATTCTTGCATTATTTTCCTGTAATACTGAAAATAAAATCAGGACTGTTTGGGTACAAACGCTATTTGACAGGAGCCATAGGTGACTTGTGACTTGACTCTAACTTGGAGAAAAATGACTCGTGAATTGAAGTAAATTTACTTGAGACTTGACTTGTGACGTGACTTGAGTCGAGTTCACAAGAAGTGACTTGTCATTAACTCCGTTCAATACTAAAGGAATTTCATCTGCGAAGAAATTAAAGTCAAGTTTTTAACCAAATAATGATGTGGTCATGCTACGTAAGCAGAGCATCAAGAGCAAAGCCAAGATGGTAACTTTGCTGGATTTCTGACATTCCTGAAATTAATTACGATCTCTTTGGTCTTAGTCATTTGAATTGCAAGATACTATCACACATCATCTAACAAAATGGTTCACTTGATCTAAATAATTACTGTTGTCATCTTTTGTAATAAGACCCACCAGGGCAATATCCTCAGCAGTCTGAATCAATGGACAATCATGACCCATAGCATTCCCTTGAAAGTATTAGATGAAATAACCTTCTAGGCTTTGACCCAAAATTTGATGAGTTAATCCCCTCATATTGGGAGCGACTGGTAAGATTATTAAAACTGAAACTTAATATGGTATGCGAAAACCTGTAACTCATTTCATACGGTCACACCGATAGTTTACTCATTCAATTGAATGTGTTTCAGTGTGGTTACGTTTTATTAGTGAGCTACACGTTTCCAGTCAGTTATAACGTTTCTTTCCATACACAGCACGTTTACCCACCCAGATGAAAGCATAATATAAACATGCGAGCACTGATTATTTTGTTCCATCTGTTCAGGGAGTTGTTGCTAACATCTCTATGGTCAAACGAGGATGAGAAGAAATATTCAAAAATCATTCCACAAAGTGAGAAGGTGCACTGATAAAATAAGAGATGGGTGAGATCTTTTGTTAAAGGATTTTATGCAATATTTCTGCCGTTTTGTGGTTTCTCACAATTTAGAAAGAACAGGCGTTCTCCGCGGAAGATCCTCTTACATAACATTGATCCATTGCTGCAGACCCGCCGGTGGTCACCTGTGGATGAATTCTACTGGGGTAAAGTTGATGAGCTACCATTCGATCCCCGACGACATGCGGCCATAAGAATCGGGAAATGGAAGCTCGTGACAGGAAATCAAGGTATTCATATATCATCACAGTATATGAGCGGTTATATTAAAGACACCATACGAAGTAAACGTCTGATTGGAATACCGTGGTCCACGATTTACGTGACGGTTACAGTAATTGTAGAATAGTTTCTAACTGAGAATTATCCACACAAGATGATGATGATGATGATGATGATGATGATGATGATGATGATGATGATGATGATGATGATGATGATGATGATGATGATGATGATGATGAAGAAGAAGAAGATAACGGTGATGAGGTGGTGTGATTGTGTGTACGTGTATATATATGTCTGTGAGTGTGCCACCATATGATACGGGACGGTGGCGAATTGTGTCTTACGGACGTATCACTACAATTATTGCTTGTCAAGATAGAACAAACATAATTTCAGGGGTTAGATATATTAAATTAAGTACAACTATAATAGACTACATAGAGTTTACATATCGAGGAAGTCATACCACTTTGACTTCGGTGATTTTTCACCTGAACTACCACAGGTGTAGCTTTACGAACAAATTGCGCGCGTGTGTGTGCTTGCGTGTGTGTGTATGTGTGTGTGGATGGGGTGAGGGTGGGGGTAAGTTTGCAGAAACTGATTGAGTTCCATTTGATATCAAAATCATTACAAATGAAGTCCAAGACATGGGCAAGCCATATATTGATACGATATTTAAATTGCTAATAATTTTGATATCCTCAGGAAACCCGGTGATAAAATTACCAGTAGAATCTGACGAGACTTTACCCGATTCTGCCAGCACTACAGGCTGGATGAGAACCATACGACTTTACAACATCGAGTCTGATCCAGGGGAACGATATAATCTAGCTAGCGCTTACCCAGACCGGGTTATGAAATATCTGAAGAAGTTACGTCAATTACAAAAAGCATCTCAGAAACCGATCAAAGCAAAATACAGATACACTCCGCAACATGTGAACGGGTCCTGGGCACCTTGGCTGGACGATGAGAAATGACGGCAGTATCTCATGGTAACGACAAGGGGTAAACTGAGAGGAGGGTTAACAAACGATACGGTGGACGGTTGCCCTCGTATACGTTCGTTATCTATATTTTGAGCTGGTTATGTTGTAGGTGGCGCTCTTCAATATTATGTAGCAGAGCCATATGAATGACACGCGTAGATCGCCGCCAGTGAAATTTTTACCTTGTTTTTTTTTCATTCACCCCTCTAAACAAACAACCACTTTTTGGTAAAATTATCAGTTTTTACTCTTTTGTAATTTTGGGCGGTAAAATCTTTTACATCTATTTCAAACCTCGATAATCAACATTAAAAAGAAAAGACCTAATTCAACAGACTAAAACATCAATCGAAAGCATGTGAAGCTAACGCCATACTGCATCGTAAGTAGCGACAAAGGTTGTCTTTTTTCCCGTTGCCGTAGTATAAGTATCTCCACAACAAAAAGTTTGACGGTGATTTTATTATGTTATTGTTTTTAATATGCTGTTGAAATACTTGGTTAGTTTCGAAAGAATCATATTTCATGTTCATATGAACAAGGTAAAGAAAAGAAACGTGATAGTACCACGGAGCAGTGGCGTAGCTACAGGGGGCAGGATTGTCAACCCCCCACACCCCATTCCTCTTCTAAAAATGAAAAAAATCGGAAATTTGAAATCTGTAACACCAGATCATTAAGTAGCATCCAACTACAGTGCTATCTTTCCATGAAGAGACAATTTCCTTCAATCTCATTTATTTGTTCCTTTACAACTCATGTATAAATAAAAAAGAAATGCAAGTATCTTAAATATGCAAAAATAAAAATAAACTAGGAGCATACACAAGTTAGACAAACAAAGAGTTGGGAAAGGAATAATAACGAACAAAAAAAAGGAAGAAGGAAAAAACAAGACGAAAGCTCTTACACCCCTCCCCCTTTTCCAAAGTCCTCTGTCCGTATTTCAGTAAACACACCACTACGCCCACCACAACAGTCAAGAACAAGAAGAAAAGAAATAATCAATAAATTGTGGTAAAGTTATGTTTGAAGGTATTTCCAAAGGAGAACAAGGACATAGTTTTGAACGATAGCCTTGAGAGAATTCCAAAGTCCAATTGCAAAAACTTAATCTAGTACTATTTGAAAGGCAAGAAAAACAATGAAAGTTAGAATGAGACATTAAAGGGGATTCCATAATTCCTGAGTCCTAACCAGGTAGAGAGTTTCAGGCCAGTTTCACCACCCTGGACGAAGGGGATTCAGAAGAGGTGATGGTTGATGGGTACCGCACCACACGCCGGTCTCATCGACCACCCCCCCCCCCCCCCCCCCCCGTCAACAATCTCCTCTGGCCGAAGAAGGACTGCTTCACACTTGACATAAACAAATTGCACAGAATGACTTTTTAACAATTCCGTACTTAACTTTGCAGTCTTCTGGTAGGGTGCACTAGCACGGTGCACTGGCAGGGTGCACTGGCAGGGTTAACAGGTTGTGTTTGTGTGTTTCGCCTTGTCTTGTAAACACGATATCTGAAGTCTGAAAATCCATTAAGGAGTATATTTTAGCAACTGAATTTTGCTGGAACTTAAAACTCTAACCACTGGTAACACTTGATAAGTAGAAGATATCTGTCAAGTTTTGGGCAGGTCAAAGGTAACATAAGGTCAGTAAAAGTCATAGTTTGAATTCTGTAAACACCGTACCTCAGTGAGGGAAAGTTGTTTGGACGTCAAAGGTGGTATGTAAGTAGATCATTGTGAGTAGATGATCTCTTCTCTTTTACAGGTAGGTCAAAATCATTTTAGGTCACTAGTGGTGAAAGTCTGATAACCTATTAAAAAAGATATCTCAGCAACCTAAAGTTGCTGGAACTCCAAACTGTAAACATTGGTAGCTCTTAATTAGTAAATGACCTCTGTCAAGTTGACGGGAGGAGATCATATTTTGAAAAGCGTGTAAACGTGGTACCTCAATTTAGGAAAGATGCTGAAACTTCAAACTTGATGTGTCCATTGTGAGTATAGTATCCCGAGTGATTTTCATGTAGGTCAAAGATCATTTGAGAGCACCAGAGATGTAACTAGTCTGGCATCCTCAACTGAATGTTGCTGGAACTTCAATATGGAATTCAAAAAGGGCAGCTTCCGTTGTTGTTTCAACTTACGTTGTTTCATCTTCGTTGTTGTTTAAACGTCCGTTGTTGTTTCAACTTACGTTATTGTTGAAAGTGACGTTGTTGTTTCAACTTACGTTGTTGTTTAAGCCTTTCTTGTTGTTTAAACTTACCTTGTTGTTTAAACTTACGTTATTGTTTAAACTTACGTTGTTGTTTCAACTTACTTTGTTGTTTCCCATTTCGTTGTCGTTTCAACTTACCTTGTTGTTTCAACTTACCTTGTTGTTGACACTAACCTTGTTGTTTAAACTTACGTTGTTGTTTAAAATTATGTTGTTGTTTAACCTTACGTTGTTAAAGAGTGTACGAGCGAACAGGATGAAGGCGATTTAGGAGGAAATATTCTAGACAAGCAATCCAAATTATTACCATATTTCTCAGATGAGAAATCGCAGACATGAGATCACCATGTCAAGTTTGGGTACATGCAGCTTAGGGCACCCGGGAAGTGCTGTTTCCGGCTATGGGGGGGGGGGGGGGGGGGCGGGTTGTAAAGTCGAAAAGTTTCTTTGACACTTCGCGCCATCCAGTGCTGACGCCCCACTTAAATAGTCCTGCCCACTTGCTGCGGTTTGACCCTTAAACCACCCAAGCCCCCCCCCCCCCCCCCCGTCCGCCTCCCTGTCGAAAATCCTGGTCACCAAGATTACACAGGATTTCACAGGTTTACTTTATTTTACCAAGCAAGATGAGAAAAATTCAAATCCTTACTTAAAAGATAGGAATTACTGACATTCAATTTGAATCTAATTTCAAATGTAGGACCATTCTGCATCTAGTCCACCCTACATAAGCAAAGATTTTCCCATAGACTCCTCCTCCAGGGAGACAATCGATTATCAATTCCATCATATCACCACAGCTTAACCGCCAACACACCCCCCTCCTCCACCCTACTAATGTCACTCCAATTTTAAAATCAAACTACTCCCTTGTGACCTGAAGAAGTTTTGGGGAAGTTTTCATGTTGCCCCCCCCCCCTTCCATCCACACACACACACACACACCCTGGACAATATTCTAACCACTCCACTGGTTGCGTGTAACCTACATTGCAGAATACAAAACGCTCCCTAATGCAGTAATGGTCACACGTTAAAATTATTTCGGAACATTTAGGAGCTCCCCCTTGCAAAAAGTCTAGCTACGCCACTGGCCCACTGCCAAGGAGACTTTTTTGGTTCAATTTACAAGTGAAGCGAATGTTCCTTCTTAAAAGAAAGGAAGCTCAAATGTTTGGGTCGAACGTATCAAGTTGACAGAAACAAGTTTGGAATATATTCGTTGACAGATATTTACAAACTCAAAAGAAAGACTTACTGACCTGTTAATTCGGAATATCCTCTCTTCTTAAATAAATTTTTTGGATGTGCTACCACATTTTAATTTTTCCTTCTCTGCCTTCACGTACATTTCATTTCAGAAAACTTTATTTGAACCACATCAGGCTTAACATATACGATAACGTGAGAAGGTAATGAAGTAGGAGATACAGTTAAGGAGTTCTACTAGGAAGCTACTCAAAGCTTGTGAGGAAGAAGAACCCCAGAAGTCAATTGAAACAATTGAAAGAAAAAAATGAAATAAAGTACAAAACAAGAAAAAGCAAAACACAAAATACCCCCAAAAATAAAATAGAAGTTCAAAACAAGAAAAAGCAAAACACAGAATACCCAAGCTACCCCCATGCACCCCCCCCCCCCCTAGCAACCTCAAACAAAAACGTAAGAATGAAAAGGATCACATCCTTTGGAGAAAATATTTCTTTAAATTCCGTTTAAATGATGTTAAGGTAATAATTTCCTTAAGTGACTCTGGTAAGTTATTCCAAGCAGCAGGTCCAGTGTATCTAATATGATGTTGGGTTATTAAAAGTCTATAGTAGGGACATAATGTAGTCAGAGTTATGCCTAGTATTAAAAACATGACTTTGTTTTGTAAAATGCCTAGTAATGGATGTAGGCAGCAATTTTTATGTGGCTTGAAACATTAGTACAGTAGTCTGGTAATTAATAATATCACTGAAATTGCGTGAATAGAGCTTCTTAAAAAGAGGGTTTTATGGGACCAAAAATGTTCACCAGCAATTGAACGGACAATTCTTTTCTGAATTAAATGAAGTTTGTTTACATGAATGGCAGCCGCATATCCGTAAACAAGAACACAAGGAAGAACTGGAAGAATTAAACAGTTGTAAATGTTTAACATATTCTGCTTATGTTGCAAAATAATTAAGACCATGGATTTTAGACATTATTTTGAGTTTTTGACTATACCTGATTAAATAATGGAATTTCACCCTCGTGTGATGATCATTACTCAAAACTTTACTTTTATTAAGTTATGTTTTCAACGTTTTTTTTCCTTATCTTTTCCTTGAGAAGCCCCTAGTGATTTTCACTTCTGAGCCAAAGAGGAGTCTATGCGATGGTGGTGGCGTGTATGTTGTGTGTGTGTTTGTATGTATATGGCGCCTTGCCTTGTATATACGATATCTAAAAAGTTGGTGTGTAGGTAGTTTATTATGAGTAGACAATGATGATCCCTACTGTCTTTGATGGTCAAAGGTCACTTGAAGTCACCATAGGTGAAAATGTGAAAACATGAAGAAATAAATGTTGCTGGAACTTCAAACTGAAGCTCTTGATGAGTAGATGATATTTGTTATTTTTGGTTCCTTACGTCAGCAAAGGAACCTATGTTATCAGGTTGGTGTGTGTGTGTGTGTGTGTGTGTGTGTGTGTGTGTGTGTGTGTGTGTGTGTGTGTGTGTGTGTGTGTGTGTGTGTGTGTGTGTGTGTGTGTGTGTGTGTGTGTGTGTGTGTGTGTGTGTGTGTGTGTGTGTGTGTGTGTGTGTGTGTGTGTGTGTGTGTGTGTGTGTGTGTGTGTGTGTGTGTGTGTGTGTGTGTGTGTGTGTGTGTGTGTGTGTGTGTGTGTGTGTGTGTGTGTGTGTGTGTGTGTGTGTGTTGTCTTTCTTTAGGAAGCCGTACGGGGACACACATAGGAACTTTGAGCTTGAAACCGGGCTTACGCCGAAAAACGTGGATATCTCCGTTGCTGGATATTTGAACAAAATGCCCATCATCTGCAAAGTGGGGATATCCCCGTTTACGTGAGGAAAAGTTCATGTCCCTGAACGATGCTCTAAACGGGTACGCGCGTGTACGTGTGTGTGTGCGGGTGCGCGCGTGTGTGTGTGCATCTGTGACACTTGCTTCTGTACGCTGTAACTCAACAGGGGAAAGTCGGATGAAAATCAAATTTGGTATGTATGTTTGTCATGCTGAGAAGGTGTGTCCTATTGGTTTTGGTGGAGGTCAATGGTCATCTGGGGACACTGGGGGTAAAACTCGCTGTTTCTGAGACACTTGCTTGGGTACGCTCTTACTGGGGGAACTGGGGGCAAAAGTCTGTAAACCTTTTTATCACGATATTTCAAGTTGTAAAGTTGAGACAAAGTTTGTACTTGGTATAAGGCTGCATTACAGAAGTGTTGACTTTAGGGCCTTCACGATTTTGGGGCCCAAGGATTAAATGGGCCATATGGGCCATTTTAATAAATCTTGCAAAATGCCTCTTTTCCTACAGATTGTATGGCATTACGTTGAATTTGTGTCACGTTCCTACTATGTTAATGGTTCCTTCTAGTTGATCAAACAATTGGTCCCATATGGACCATATGGACATTCAATGAAATAGTGCAAAACGTTTCTTTTCTGCGTGTATTGTATTTTACAGTGTGGAAAGATTGTCAAATAACCATTGTGGTCTTGAAACCTTTCCCAGTGTTCTACATTTGTGCGTCCAACTTTAGGTTAGGCCATATGAGCCATAAATTACATTGTGCAAAGCGATTAGTTTTATGTGTTACAGTGTTGGGGGTTTTTAAGATTAGTATTCCATTACCTTTGGCCGATCAGCATTCTTATGGACAAACTGGGTCCCAAACTTTTGTGGGATGTGATGAATTGTGGCTTAACCTTTGCTAAGACAATGATTACAGTTGATTCACAATAATCTTCCGCAAGGAACCATAGTGCCCTTGGGCTCTTGTAATGGAGTTTAAAGGTCACTTTAGGTCAGTGGAGTCACAGTTGAAAGTAATATTTTCAAAATCCTTGCAAACATTGTATCTCAAGACGTGAAGATACAGGACCTTCAAAGTCTGTGTGTTGGTTGTAGATGATCTCTATTGTTTTTAAGGGAGGTCAGAGGTCGTTGAAGTCACCAGAGGTAAAACTCTGAAACCCTTTAAAGCAAGGTATCTCATAAGGTGAATGTTGCTGAAATTTAAAAGTATAGTATAACATTGGTAGCTCCTGATGGCTAGATAATCTGTATCATTTTCGTGGGGGTCAAAGGTCACTTGAGGTCATAGTTTAAAGCTGATAAACATGGTATCTCAAGAAGAGAAGGTTACGGGAAATTCAAAGTTGGTGTTTATGTAGTCCACTGTGAGTAGATGATTCTTATGTTTTTTAGGTAGTCCAAAATTTATCTGAGGTCACCAGAGGGTTAAGCGTTGTGTTCACCACGTTACTTACATAACATAAATATAGGAGATTCTTTCATTCGAAACAACTGTTGGGGTCACAAAAGCTTATCATGTGTGGTTATCCAGATAAAACCTTTGCTAGCACTGAGCGTGAACATCTCTCTCTCATATGTAACATGCCACTCAGATAGTGGAATGGAGCCATAACTTTATTTCAATCTCGTTGAACATGAACATACAGTCAAATAAATAGATGTGGACAGATTAAAAGAGACTGAGGAGTGACTTTTTCGCTTTTTGAAAGTTTTGAAATTAATGGATGTTTCACCATAGCTACTCCCTTGGGTCTCTTCCCCCGCCCACTGTTACGTCATTACTCAGCATACAGTATTTATGTAGACATTACTGCCCATCTGTTTAGGGCAAGGACTCCCCTGTGAAGTGCACTCACTGCCACAATGTGAAAACGTAAAAAGTGCATGTCGCTGAAAACAGTATTTCTCCAGTCTGATACAGCTGAAAGTTGGCTTAAACGCCATGAACCATACAATTGTAAAACGAAGTGTTGTTCACCACGGCATGTGTTATGTGCCATGTGAAATGTCCTTTGCCAGGGAAGGTGTTGCTTGCCATAGGAAGTTGTGAAGGACTTAAACTGAAATCCTGGAAAGCATGTACCCATTGTCTGACAAGAATTCTGCTTCAATTCTTCTCAATGTTTATCACAAAGCAGGGAATACAACTTTCAATTAGTTTTCTTTTTTGATTAATCATGATGATTAGGTTAATACCTTAGTAATTATACACATGTTAATGTTGTCATTAGTCATAGTGAGTAGAGGTCAAAAGTCATTTGAGGTCACCAGAGGTCAAACTCTGAAAATATTCTAACTGCAAGATCTCAAGCAGGGTAACCCTGACTGATCTTATATATAATGTGTGGGTTACCCATACAAAGAAAATTATCCCTCTTGATTTTGGTGGATGTCAAAGGTCATTGAGGTCACCAGAGGTCATAGTGTGAATATCTTGTAAACACTATATCAAAAGAAGGATAACTGTTGAGAATCTCATACCTAGCAAGTGGATTGTTCATATTGAGTTCATATTGGATGATCCTTAATATTTTTGTGGAAGTCAAAGAATCAAAGTTACGTAAAGTATTATCTCAAAAAGAGAAATGGTGAGAGATCTCATACTTTGCGTGTCCATTGTTCATATTCAGTAGTTGTACCCTATTGTTTTGGTTGAGGTCAAAGGTCATTTGCACTGTCCATATTGAATAGATTATTTCTATCATTTGTTTTGCACCTATTGTTTTAAGAGATGGTAAACGGTCATTTTGAGTCAAAAGCTTGTTAACATGATGTGTCAAGAAGAATGAACTGTGATTGATCTCATACTAGTTATGGGGGTTATTCATATTTGTTATAATATAGCCATGCGGCAAGAAATCACTCAGCCTTTTAGCTTTCTGGTTCGAGAATGTGTTGAACATTGTCTGGACTATTTTATAAAGGTACAATCCCCCCCACCCAACATGAGCACCAAGACGTTACGTAAGTACGAACTGTATGGCAGCTAACATTGAAACATAATGCAGAGTTCGAATTTGCTTTTGAAATGGAATTTGCTGTAAACCAAACTAATATATCAAGGTATATCCCTATACGGAAATACCTTCCTACCCGTCCCATGCTCCTCTTCCTCTTCATTTAATGTGCACTATTACATGTAGTATTTTCTTGAGAGTCCGCTCACACCACTTTGAATCCATCTCTCAACAAGAAGATGGCATCATGTTGCCCCTTTGTTTGAGAGAAATGCTCCTTCTCTTCAAATCTGTAAAGACACAAAATATTAAGAAGATATTACTTTTACTTGTAAACTTGAGAGCATACATACAGAGAGCATACTTACCTTAAATCAAATACAGCAGTCTAATTTCCTCATTATATGACAAGATGGGTGTATCCAGATATCCACACTGGGGGGGGGGGGGGGGGGGAGAAATGCTGCTCCTTTTCAAATCTGAAAGGTATCAGCTAAACTGTTGCAAGATATTACTTCCATGACATCTTTTAGTGTGTGACTGCATGGGCACTTTGATGTTCAGCAGGCTAAAATTTTACCCTTTAATGAGGCTGGGATCTTGTCATGTATATGAGTAGAGACAGTCTGAATCCACTCTGAGTATAACTCTTTATGAACTTCTTCGTAAGTGAACCCCGTGTAAGTTGCTTGTAATAGATTGTAATTTGCATGCATGCTTAGACCGGATCAAAATTCAGCACGGACAAAGTTGATGTATGTCTCTGAAACTGGATAGTCGAGGGGTTATGTTGATGAACTGTAACTCACTAATTACAATGTCTCATTTAATGCTGTATTTCCACCTGTAAAACGTCGGAATATTCTCTTTACAAAATAATAGTCATGCGTCACGTGACGGTGATGTTTTCTCCTAGATAAAACAGGTGATTTTTCATGAAAAGTAATCCACGGGAAAAATCACGTATTTCGCTTGGCTTGAAAAAAAAAAAAAACACAGCAAATGATATTCCTGTAAATCTCTTTGTCTGTTTGCGCTACGAGGAGAAGGGGTCACAGTTTCTGTTTCTTCGAGATATTGAGACAAAGAAGGGGAGGAACCGCAGAGACTGTGATTGTGGGGGCGCACATCCAAAAAGAAAACGTACACTGTAACATGTTGCGTCACAATGTCTCCATCATGACCAACCTCATTTATGTCTAAAAAAAACGTGTTTGGAGAACTATTATGTGGCTACTTTTTGTTTAGTTAACTCCTTGCAAAATATTACATTTAAAGGTAACGAAACTCCTCCATAGGCCTATCACAGTTCTATTGATTTATTATAATCTTGCAAGGTCTGATAGAAGAATAAACACTCCCTTTACAGATAAATTTCTACATTGCATCACTGCATAATTGCAGACAGTGCCACTGAAATCACGTAATAAGTATTATTAGCCTCAAATCTCTGCAACATCTATTATTATCCTTATACCTCAATGACTTGGTTGAAATAACGTTTTATAAAAGCATACCATCGTAGTTCGTACTTAACAATGAAAATGTTAGGCTAGACCTAATGTGCTTCATCATTATGTTACGCTTGTAGCGGTTCCACCCAATCCTTGCTCATTACTATTTTAGTTCACAATAATATGAATTGAAAAACATTGAATAATAGAAAAAGTAGCTGCGTTTTTTGTTTCATTACTTTCGGGAGGCAACATATTCATCCAGATTCGTAGTCTTGTCCTTTGCTTACCGGCTAGGCTATGTCGATCAAACACTAGCTCCAGGCTTACAAAAATATAAAACAGTAGAAAGTATACCATCAAAGAAAGAAAAGGTGTAAAATTCATTACATATATATGTATATACACTGGAATCTGTGAAAAGGAAGTTAACTTGAAGCGCGCTGTAACAATCACAAAAGTTCAGCTACCAGCGAACATAAAATGAACGATACCGAGCTTAGTAAGTACATTTGGTGGCTAAAGAAAAAGGACATTGAATTCAGAATCAAATGGCAAGTTCTCAAACAAACACAACCATAAAACAAAAAAAAAACGAAGAAATGCAATCTCTGTCTTTTTGAAAAGTAATTCCACCAGTGCACCTCAAATCCAAAAAAAAAAAAAAAATCGTATCCACTTGCCGACATGCCAGCAAATGCCTTCTCAACAAATACAAGTAACTCAGGCACCTATCAGTCGCAACACCTAAAGAGTGCACCACATAGGTCTGCACTAAACAAATTTATCTTGTTTTCGATGTATTACTACTTCGACTAATCAATATGCTTTTTATAGAATCGAGCACTTTTCTTTGGATCGTATTTCCTACAATCTCAATATAGAGCATATAATAATAACGAATGTCGCAGCCGACTGTTTCTCCCTGACGTTCTTCAGGTGACTAAACCCGGCTGTGTGCTTATACATGCCTAGCGTTTTTGACGTGTATGGCTGAGTGGTTTTTCACCATGACAGCAAGTGGACACGATCTCAGATCTCTTATTGAGAAGGTTTTTAAGCCTAGAATTTATAATGGCCAACTTCTCAGCCGTGCACAGATTGCATTGGGGTGTGTGTTAGATCCACAAAGTTACAGTGTATTGTTGTTCCTTTCTTTTGAGTGACCACATATGTTTTGAGAGTTCTTTTGACCTTGAAAACTAATACACATAGAAACACATCATAAGATGAGGTTATATAAAATCTTTGATTAGACGCGTTATTTTTTTTACCTCACGTATCACTCTCTAGCATCTCAATTGTGTTCATCTTCCCCCGATATTGCTCTCAGGGGCCGTCGTCACTCTCGCCTTCATCCTTCTCGTCTTGTTCGTCTTTTTCGTTGACCTTTAATCCGTGACTTAAAATGATGACATTGTTTCATTGAGTTCAATCATAGCCTTCCAAGTCTCCAAGGCATCGTACAGAGGCTTGTCATCCTCTTCCATCCTTTCATCGTCACCTTCATCACCCTCTTCTTTACGCTTTAGTCCTTTAGGTAACATCTTTGACATTGCATTATTGAATTTGGTTAGACACATCCAAGTCTCTACCGGGTCATACACGTTTTCGTCATCATCGTCATCACCGTCATCATCAAGATCACAATCACTGACGCTAGTGGAATCACCACTGTCACTCACCTCATCGTCACCATTAGCGCCATTGCTTCTTTCACTGTCCTGTGAGTCATTGCCCTCCCCACCGCTGTCTGAGGGCGAATCATTTTCACCACGTAAGACGTCACTCTCACTCTCCATACCCCCTTCGTTGCTGTCAGTGACAAGCCTATCCGAGCTATGTATCGTGGATTCATGTCGGCGACGGTTGAAGTTAGTGGAAAAGGCCTTTTTACAAACCCTGCAACGAAATGCCATGATAGGAATATGGTCCGTCCTCTCGCAGACAAAGAGCAGAACGAGATTCGTAAAATAAAACATCTTGTTATATACGCATGGATGACGCGTTGAGGCCTGTCCACGCAGGATGCGTTGCGTTCCGATACGACACGGCACGTCACTTTTATCACTTTGCACGTAAATCAATGGAGCCGTCCACACAGGATGCGTTGCGTTCCGTCACGATCGATGCAGAAAAAAAGTTGACGCATCCTTCCGGATGCGTCAAATTTTGGCAAAGTCGATGTGCGTTCAGAAACAGAATTGTCGTAGGGAAGCATGCGTCAACTTGATATCTTTCATGTTTTTCTTTCAGGAAATGCAAGTTAACGGGATATGGATGCAAAATGGTACTATGTTTGAGCTTAAAATCACAATGAAACGTAAAATACGTAGAAAAGCTCATTTTTTGGCATTTTTTTTTCACAACATTGGGATTGTGTACGTAGGCCTCTGATTCTTTGAGTACCCACTACCCTTGCGATATTATTGACTTCGGTAGAGGAAAAACAGTTGTATTCATTGTTGGGACGGTAGGTAGGGGAACTTCTGGACACTAGACGTGGCTGCAAATGGACATTTCACGGCACACGAGAAAATATAAATATACAATGTAGTGTATGTAATCAGTGGCGTAGCTTCGGGGGCTTATGGGATCGAGCCCTTCTCCTCAATCGCTGCGCTCCACGCCCCCCCCCCCTACAAGCGATCTGGGCAAAACAAACTTCACTCGACTGGGCTACTCAACTTGATAATGATAGACTCTGACTGTAGTATATTTCCATTCTAATCAATCCACTGATTCCGATTTGTTTTTGTTCCTAAAAATACGCAAACTAGTAACACAAATTTTACTTCAAAAGGTAGCTAATGTGGTACCAGATTGCATGCAAGGACACCTAATGTTTCAAACGCCTTCAAAGGAGGAAGGGGACATGCCCTCCACTAGGACACCTCCCCCAGGCCGGCGCTCACGCAACACACTGCATGTCACTACACTTCCATGAGAGAAGTCCTGGGTACGCCACTGACTGAAATCCATCGAGATAAACCTACTGTGAATAATTTTGTACAAATTCGGATAGATTGTGACAGAGTGAATGTGTTTAGGAATATAATCAAATCAATTTTTACATTTTTTTCACAAAACTTGCACATCTTGTGTCGGTGACTACTGTAAAGCATGACCAATGGCAACGGCGGCTATCTAGGATGTATTTAATTCTCAAATTTTCTTGGCATCCTACGATTTAAATACACCTTTTTGTCAATCAGCATGCATTGTCATTGGAAACTACACACTGCATCTCAAAGTGAGGCATCGAAATTGACGTAGTGTGAACGCATCCTGTACAGACAGGCATGCGTCTTGACGTATCCGGAAGGATGCGGAAAAAAAAGTGTCGTATCCGGAACGGAACCCAACGCATCCTGTGTGGACAGGCCTTTAGGCGAACGATGACAGGAGGATAGCGGGGGGGGGGGGGGGGGCTCTCAAGAGGAGGGAAGGAATGTGTAGAGGAGGATGAAAAGAGAAAGTGTACAGTAGAGAATGAGAGAAATGTTGCAAATATGAATAAATGCACGAAAATGAGAACCGAATGAAAGCAAACGAGAAAAATAAGCAACATGAGAATAAAATGATAGCAAATGAAGGGAAAATGTAACACAAAATGATAAAATGAGAACAAAATGTTCAGCACAGCTGTTGGATCAAATGTGTGCCATCAAAGTCTACTGAAAATATCGATCGATCTGTGCTTATACAAAGCATTGACTGTAATTCGGGCATCACACTTAAAAAATTTTCTATGTTCCCTTTATACTTGAACTACATACATACATACATTAATCAATGTGAGGTAAAATTTACCATTAAAATAACTATTTTATTATTAACACACCATCGATGAATATAAGTAGCCTTCATTAATTTTAACTGAAAGTTCCTTTATTGTCTTGCCATAAACATGAACAGTGGTCATCGTCAGCATACATATCAGAAGAGCAGTGAGAAAGACATAAATTGAAATCATTAATGTATATGAAAAACAATAGCATACCAATGAATAGTCCTTGGGACACCCCACGTGATACCGACATGGAGTTTGACATAGCTTCATTTACATAAACATATCGTTTCTTTCTTGATAAATATGAAGTAATCATTTGAGTGATTGCTAAGAACATTGATATTCCCTTAACTTTTTTAGAAAAACCTCATAATCAACAACATCAAACGCTTTCCTTAAATCTAAGAAGATTGATCCTATCATGTTACCATTATCTGTGTTCTTGTACCAATCTTCCATGAGTTTTAATAGTGCTGTTTCACCAGAATGGTTGGCCCCAAAACCAGATTGTGCCGCTCACAGCAATCTCAGTTTCTACAGATAGTCATATAGTGCATTGTGAACATGCCCATCTACTATTCTGGAGACTACTGGTAGCACAGAGATGGGTCTGTAGTTACATCCAAACGTGAGCTACTTTCACGATGGGGATAACCTTTGCACTTTTTCAAGAGGACGGAAGTTTAGTATTTATAATGCCAAGGGTTATTATATGGGTGAGACTTTCAGTTACGATAGGTGCGCTCTTTTTTAGAATATATGCACTTATTTCATCGATGCCAGCAGCCTTTGTAGTATCAAGGTCATTCAAATAATTCAATGCGAATTTGTTAGAAACTCCTGGTATATCAAAAGTGTTTTCACTAATATAATTTGTTATCGCCGTTTCGGCCTCTCTGCCTTCAGGCTCATTCCACATAAAAAGAAAGTTGCTCAGAATGTCCCCA
Source organism: Stichopus chloronotus (assembly GCA_021234535.1). Lineage (NCBI taxonomy): Eukaryota > Metazoa > Echinodermata > Holothuroidea > Aspidochirotida > Stichopodidae > Stichopus > Stichopus chloronotus. Next base: position 460,544 of record SFZH01000008.1, read on the forward strand.
GCTGACTTTGGAAAAAGGAACAAGGCCCATTTGCTTGAGGAAATGTGCAAACAACACCTATTTCGTTCCACAATCAGCCGTAACGAGGGACTCAAAGCGCTACACACGAGATATCACAGGTCAAGTGTAATGTTAGCAATTTGCTCCTCTCGATGTAGTCCCATGGTACAAGAGTTGATCTGCCATTGGTTGTTGACATGAAAGATTGAACAATTCTTCCAAAATCCTTGAAAATTTACGACCGAAATTAAGCCCAATATTTCATTAAATATAGCAACAAAATGTGCAACTTTCGTGCTTGGGAACATATGATTTCGTGTTTGTTATATTTTTAAGAATTTTTTGAGCTATTCTGTAAGTACGTCCCCGAGGAAATCACAAAACAACAGAATATCAGCCCTTGGCCCACCATCTTTATCACATTGGCCCACCTTCTATATCACATTGGCCCACCATCTATATCACATTGGCCCACCATCTATATCACCTTGGCCCACCATCTATATCACCTTGGCCCACCATCTACATCACATTGGCCCACCTTCTATATCACATTGGCCCACCATCTATATCACATTGGCCCACCATCTATATCACCTTGGCCCACCATCTACATCACCTTGGCCCACCATCTATATCACATTGGCCCACCCTCTGTATCACATTGCCCCACTCTCTATATCACATTGGCCCACCATCTATATCACATTAACGAATAAAGGATAAAGCACACTGCGCCGAACGACTGCAACGTAACAAAAGTTTCTGCGACTGGCCGTCGGGTTTGAGTCGCACCGATGCAGCTTTCGGCAAAATTTGCATGAGACGCGACTCACTTGCTTGGAGTTTTAAGAAAATCGGTAGTATCAAATCGTGTTTGACATTCGTCTCAAAGTTCTCAGCCGTTGCGTTTAAGTGAAGACGTGTCTAGGAGTGTGCTCCTGTTACTGGGACGAGGCTGGCGTTCCGTGACCAAGGAGTATGGGCGACAATCCTGACTGTAGACTCATCTACACACCCCCAAATGCCAACACTTCCCCCCCCCCCCCCCCCCCCACGATTCGCGAGTAGTCTTTTCTCTGTTGTATTGAGTGCCTTACCTTGCCAGTAGAGATGAAGTTTCGAGGGATACATCCGCTGATTGTCTACTTGTTGTTTCTTTCGAAGCAGCTTGAAATTTGAATTAAAGAGGGTCACCCCCCCCCCCCACCTTGTACTTTACATGAAGCAACGGTAACGATTCGAATGGCAATTATCAAGTTCACCGATTGTAAGCTTGTAAAGTCTCAGTAAAATCTTTTTACCATACGGATTCCATCCCCTAGCCGCATTCTCGTGTAATGCTTATAATCATCAGATGCATGTATGGCGAATCGAAACCTCGAATCGACGATTTCACACATTTATGAATACCTTGTTTCAATTGTGTTGATAATCTGTTAGCCTTAATTGTCAATGTCATAACAAGATCACAGCTGTGGAGTCCGGCAATTTCCCAGTCCCCCCCCCCCCCCATCCGTCAGTTAAGGACTACCAGTTCTACCCCAACTCCATCCTCTCTTCGTTCTCTATTCTCTCCTTTATTTTTCAACATCATCCATCGTGTCACCAAAATTTTTGTGAAAGCACTGTGCCCCTGCCACCCCCCCCCCCCCCTCCGGCTTGCTACGCCATTGTTTTAAACCGTTTTCATTCATATTCTTGACGTTAAGAACTGAATATCCTATGGGCAACATGATACGTCCTAACTTCCCGCCCAATAGAGAGTCCAACACTTTCACGTACACAACGGTGCGGCCATTGTGATGTAATTGACTGTGATCTCTGTGGCTTGTGACGTAGCAGCATTTTGGACGTATCAGCACTTTGTTAACAGCGAATCCCCCTTATGGCAACTTTCATTTTCCTTTGTCGTTTCCAGTACAAAGCAGGTTCATTCACTTTACTTCAAACCGGCAATATCACCAAGACGGTCCATTTGAACAGCAGTCAATAAGTAGCGCATGGAAGTGAGCACGCGCGTACGCAAATGTAAATAAAATTCATAAATCAAATTTCATGTTTAAAAGTTAAATGTCTCTTAATGGCACAATTCAGACATTTTTTTTAAATAAATAGATTTCAGGTGATAAATTCTGCCATAACAACAAAATGTGTGAAAAAAGGTTATGTAGTGGTTGAAAGTTTCATGCAGCCTATGAGTGTGCTTCTATAATGTGCTAAAATCACGCCTCCAGAAGACCTTTTCTACATGATAAAACATGACTTGATAGCCAGATATATCAAAATGGTTAGGGTAGTTACCTCCCGAGTAGGGATAAAAATGTATGACATGATGCGCGGATTTGCTGAGTATATTAGTAATGAATATTCAGTTATTCGAAACAGCTGATCACTGTCGCCGTAATGAGGTGATCAGTTTTCAGTCAATAATTAAATATAGTGTTTCCTTTCATTAATTAGTAAATATAAAAAATTTCCGCTACTGATCAAGGAACTACGATTTTAGTAATCAGATTTTAATACACCAGTGAGACCTACACAGTTGTATATTCATTACGCAGGCTAGGCGTAGTCCATCACTTTTAGTAAGAATCGCTACATATCACATATCAGTTCTGCTTTTTATTTTTGTCTGTTTTTAATTCTAAAATAAAGAAAAACATTTTATTATCCTATTTCCCGTACACGTGATCACTTTAGTTTTAACAGATTGATGGTTTACATACATATGTGCAACTGTCAAGTCGCGATTGCTTGCACGTCGCGAGTTCACTTTTCTTTTTCTTTTTTCTTTTTTTTTTGCGATGCTGAGTTTGATATGTACTTTACTTTTCCTCCTTAACCTTCCATTTTTTTTTAGTATTGCTTTGACGGTTGTTTGTAATTGGGTTCATCATAGGTCATAACCAATACAGGATATATCATTTAATATTACGATTTCAGATTCATTTAAACAATTCAACGGTCATGTTGAAAGGTCAAGAATATGCTCAGAGGTGGTTTGGAACATAACCACGGTTGTCAATATGCTCTTTGGCTTGACTACAAGGTATTTCTCTGATATTTCCACTCTTCCCGGGGGAGCAATTATTCTAATGAAGGAAATCCTGTTGGTCTGCTCAAAGGGGTCTTCAAACGTCCGTTTATAACCTTGACCAATGGTCTGTCCAGACTAAGATAGACTCCAAATTTCGTCATCTTTTTATTTTTGCTTTTTTAATTCGTCGTCAATTGACCATCTGGTGGAACGTGGAAAGAACCAATCATCTGTCAACAAAAGACATAGATTAAGTACAGTCGTTTCTGTGACGACAGTAGGTCTAACTGCAATTGGCCTGATGTAGTCTCCTAAGCATACTTCTTATGTGATTTAAAGAGTAACTCCCTTTTCATGGAGTAATGTTTGATTACAAAGTCAAATGTGACACTGGAGAGCACATTTCAGCATGTAACAAACACACTGTTATAGCACATCAGCACATTCAGATTCTGAACTAGCAGAACATCATCGCAGGAAAATCTCTCCTAACAGATGCCCCTTTACAATGCCCCCAGGACGATTACCCTCCCCCCATCCGTCGTAACGAATACTCCCAGACAAATTATAGATTTACCATTTCCGTGGGACAAATAGCCCCTGAATCTAGACAAATATAGTGGACAGATGCAGTTAAATGTACGGAGCAAATGCACTTAAATATAGAGGGAAAAAGCAGCTGCGAATACGCTGATTATTTTTTCTTCGAGTGTTCCCGCTGGCCTCACACCCCCCCCCCCCCCCGGGCAACCGTGAGAGCATCTTCACAAGTTGGCCAAGGCCCGAGTCAAATTGGCAGTAGGGTCGCCATGTGCCTTAGCCCTTGTAAATTCCACTACTAACCCTAAATAAAACCTCCCCAAATCATGAAGATCTTATACCGTATACTTTCTGATGAAACAGTTGACTAACAGTCACTGTTACAAATGGTTTAAAGTTATCGTATAGCCGATTGGTGATATAGTCCAAGGATTTCGTGGCAAAAAAAGAATCGTTTCTCGCTACCGTAGAAATCAAACTCTGAAAGCTTCTTGCTGTTTTTTCCCCAAAGTTTCCTCTCTTGCCCATTCGATGATTTCAAAATCTGTAAACAGTCACAAGTGGCTTCGATAACAATCATATACTGGTGAATGTGTTTGTAGCGAGTGGGTGTGCCTCTCTCTCTGACCAATGTCCATTGGTATCACCAGGATTTTAAAAGTGGACCGGGGAGGGACATTTCGAGATTTCGATGTCTCGACTTTTTCGTTTTGAAATTTCGATCTTGCAAGATTTCGATTTTTCAACGTTTCCACTTTTTCGTTTTCTGTGTTTCGACTTTTTCCTTTCGACTTTTTGCACACGTCACACAAGTACACATATCGTGCATGCAGGCTTGTATGTACTCCGACGAGTATGGTTGGCCGTAGCGGACAAAAATCAGCAATTAAGGGTAAAATTAATTCAATTTTATGGTACCATTAAATCCAATAAATGGTATCAATTTTTCCAGCTAATCAAAATTCACCAATTCATCAATTTTATGATACCATTAATTTGATTTAATGGTACCATTAAATGGATTTAATGGCACCATAAATGAATTTATGGTACCATTATTTCAATTTAATGGTACAATTTGTTAGATTTTATGGTACCACAAATTAATTAATGGTACTTTTAATTCAATTTTATGGTACCATTAAATCGATTTAAGGGTACCATTAATTGTCGATTTTTGTCCGCTATGTCCAACCATAGACGAGACCAGGGTGCTAGTTGCTGTTTGTCAAATAGCAACTCCCTGCTCTGTCTGACACTGGGAGGTACCGGTAGTTTTACTGGTATCGGTACTAGTACCGGTAGAGTGCTTCAATACTTTACAAGATTCTTCGTTTCGCCTGTCCTACGTTCAATATGAATTAGAAAAATATTGGCTTAGGTCAGCAAATACAATCTGTTGGCAAAGTGACTTCGGATCTTGTAAGTGGCGTGCATTTCTATAATTACTGTAAATATTTACTCATAAAAGCAGAGAGATTCTGGGAAACAAATTTTAGCAGAATATTTATAAACAACGCGTATCAAGCTGTTCTGTGAAAGATGACAAACTTGCGAATCCCGACATACTTTATCTCCAAGCTTTATTGCTAACTTTATACTTATTTTAGGCACCCAGGCTATAACGTTACTGTGTTAGCTTAAAGGAGAAGGAAACCCTGGGAACATGTTTATCAAAATGAAGCAGAAGTGGTTGACAAACAACTTCCCAAAGTTTCATTCAGAAATATTGTTTCCTATCCAAGTTACACACTTTTGAAATTCAGAGAAGGGTGCTGAAATTTTTGTCCAAGTTGAATGTAAACCAACTTGAGTAAGTCGAATAATGATGTCACATAACCACAGATAGCAGGAATTTTAATGCATTTCTTTGTTTTCTTTACCTAAAATTGTTACAAATCCACACACACTTGTACATATTTTGTGTTGAATTACTTAGGTGTATCATGCAATAGTCAATTCATTAATACTCTGATTTGAATCTATGCATGCCTGTTAGAAATATATTGACAGTAACATATAAAGTAAAAGAAAAGCTTTTCCAATCACACGTGGTCCAGTGATGTCATCACAATCTTAAAATGGCAGCTTCCTGATTAATTTTTATGAACTTTCAAATTGCAATATCTTGGAAAGTAAGCAACATATTTGAATGAAATTTGGTAATGGTGTTCATCAAATGTTAGTCTCTCATTTAATTGTGTCAAATGTCCTGACTTTCCTTCTCCTTTAATCAGTAGTGTCGTACATTATACCACAAAACTTTGCACGGTTGACACAGAGTAATCTTAAAAGTAGCTGAAAACATATTGCTTTACGTAAATAAACTGCCAATAGTGATCATATATAATTAACTCGATGAAGTTCTGGCACTCTTCATAGGCCTGTCGTAAAGGTGGGCTCTAGGGTTCTTTCATAGAGAGGTTTGCGACATGCCCTGTTAAAAAAATCCAGTCACGTGATCCAGGGAGCCATGTTGCTTCCAACTCCCAAATAGCTACTTCGTCGCGTACTAGTACCGTAACGTTGTGATAGTTACAAGCGACTATGGTGACTAGCATCCCGTCCTTGATATCCGACCAAAATTCATTTCAAGCAGATGTCAAAATATTACTTTGGTGTGCATTGGCTGTAGCACTACGAAATCGTTTCAATCAAGAATTCCCAGAAATAAAGCGCGAGTAAGATCTGTAAATTTAAAGTCTACCGAAACTCTTGACCACCGAGACCGTTATCCGGTTACTTAGGCCTATAGTAGCTATAACGTTACGTCTACAAGGTGAGAGTAACGTTACTAGCTAGGAGTTAACTTATATGCAGACTAACTGTAATTCCTTTAATGGTAATAAATTTGGTACACTGCAATGTACCAGTTTTTAGGCTGCCTACTTTAGCTTTGAGTAGAGGAATCATGAAGCGAAGGGAAAGGTGAATTTGTTGTGCGTTCCGTTAGATGGCCCATACGCTATTACACTCCACTTAAAGGAATTCTCCACCAACAAAAAAACTTCACATGATGTAAGCGATTCTTTACCGTTCTATCAGTTAAACATAACTATTTTACCAGAGGAAGCTTCCTAAGATGTGAAATAACGCTTTGAAAGTTGCGCTCCAGCACGAGCCTGAAAATGTGTGACGTAGACCCGACAAAAACTGTTTTCCATTTTTTGCACTCTTCCCGTTTCTGGCAAGGTCTTGGACGCACAAACTCTTTCGTTAAGAGATAAACCTATCTTTGGAGGGTAAAGTGCTTTGTAACGGAGCACGCAGTGACACAGCCCTGTTCTGGGACTAGTTAATTAATAGCAAGGAATGATGGAAACGAGATGGAAACGAGAGAAATATGGAAAACGATCTAAACAGTCCGTCGCTTCCATTAACATATACGTAACCACATTTTTTTAGTGAAACTTTTACGATGAGAAGAAAGTTACGTGATATATGTTAAAAAGACATTTACCTGATATAGCCAGGGAGGCATTCATCTGATACTTTCCTTGAAAATTTTACTCTTAATGAGTAAACAATAAAGAATCATTTCACGATTAGGAATAAAACTGAGTTAACAAACATAACTCATATTTTTTGTTATCCTTTAATTAATATACAGAGAGGAAAGATAATTTCGATTTGTATTTTTCCTCAGAGTGTGACAATCAGTGTATTGTGCGTGGGACAATCAGTATATCGTGATGAAATATCGTCTTTTCTGTTTATTAGATGTAGATGACACCTTGAACACAAATTTAAGCAGTTTCTACCCATAATTCTTGCAGCATGGTGCAAGGTTATGATTCATTTTAAGCAAAATACACAAGAAAATATGCTTTTCCACGACTAATTCATCCTGATTTAAAGTGAGTATGTCAGCTGACTGAATATAATGGAAGAGTATATAAAACATTACTTAAATGCAGGCTGTTATGACGTCATTTCGAGATCATTATTGATTTGATCAGCTTTATTTACACATTCATAACAAAAAGGAGCACAATTAAGTCACCAAATATTTTAAATAGTATCATATCGGAATGGAGAGACCTGACAGAAGCTTAGCTTTTCCTGTTCAGGCCATCTTGGAAAGAAAACAAAAAGAAACAGCAATAACAGTAATATCTAAACAATACGTAAAACAAAAGGAAGAAAAAAGAAAATAGAAAACAAGACGAAAAGTCAAGAAGGGAAAATAGAAAACAAGACGAAAAGTCAAGAAGAGAAACATATTACTAGCCGAAAAAGAAACATCCTTGAAATATAAAATGCGATTACAATGATTCAGTTTCAAGATGCATGCAGAACGATTATACACATGAATTCTTAGTGAGGAGGATACAGTCTTAGTGAGGAGGACACAATTTACAAACGGCAGTAATGGATAAAAATAACAGCATGGCAAATAAACCACAACAAACAAAAATGACAGGAATTATTCGAGGGAGAAAATAGATCCCAGTAACTTCCTGTTGTGCTGTAGCAACAGTTCCAGCTGTTTCTGCACAGATTAATTGCACAATAAAAGATAACGGCCTGCTTTATTACATTTCCTTTAAGATAAACTGATCGGCTAACAATGAGTTGAAAGTACGTTCTAATATGTCCATTGACTGACCTACTTCCTTCAGTTGCAAGAGTCAATTTCCAAAATATTTGTAGTTGACGTAAAGTAAACACTAGCCCACGTATCGCTCTGGAGATTTTTCGTGGCGAGTAGTTGAACAAAAAAAAAAACGAAATCGTCCGCTACGCGGGGTGAGTAAACGCCCGATGTTCATCACGTGGTTAGTCTTTAATAATGATTCAGGGCTTTTCAAGTTAATTTACTGTCCCTAAACAACCCCCTCCCCCCCCCCCTTCTCTCCCGAACCATAGCTGACTCTGTTCTGGTTTTCTGGCTAGGATGTAAAAAAGGAAACGAAGAAAATTTGAATTTTAAAGTTTGCGGATCAGGAAGCCCACATGGTGTCATCAAGGGCACTATACCATGTTGACCCTGGGTGAACACTGGAGAGATTCGCCTGGTCGTTTCGATAAGTGTCCAGAAAATAACGAGGCAGGGGTAAACCAATCAACAATGTAAGCCAATGCACCCCCCCCCCCCCCCCCGTCCTTGCATTCCCTCCCTGGACCGCCACTGAATGTTCAAATCCGACTGAGGAGATTGTATCCCACAGTCTTTAGCCACTTTGTCAATGACTGGAAGAGGTGGTGGACCTGCCCAGCTTAACAGCTGTACCGAGCAACCTGAAGCGGACAAGACCTAACTCAGACAACAGGGTAGCTAGACCCTATTGGGTCGGGTCAACTATATGCCATACACGCAAGCTGTTTCGTACAGACACGGGGACTGATAGAATAGGAAGCCGGTAAAGCGCAAAGAGGAGCTTTATGTGGGGAGCTGTATGTCAGTTCAGAAATAGACGATTGGGGAAATTGTAAAGGAGAGAAGAGCTGGTGAAGTAAAGGGGTAACTGCATGTGATGGGCTTAAATGGCAGAATAGCCCTTCGCAGGGGCGAATGGGACCCAAATAACCCCCCCCCCCCCCCCTTAGCACTACTGTAAACAGCTTAACTAAACAAGCCAATTTTGAATCCTCAGAAATTTCCTAAGTGCTTCCGCCGAGATTTGATCCGGGAACCCAAAGATTGTAAGACGGACACTGCAACCACCAAGCTAACTCTCCACCATAAAAATGATACAAATGATTATCAATAAGTTAGTCATGAAAGATTCAATTTAGTTTTTGAAATTCGTGACCAGATACCTTTTTAAACATTAAAACTACTTCATATGGCAGCCAGTACAAGTCAGGGAAAAAAATTAAAAAGTGACAGATTTCATAAACTCTTGAATGTGAAACTTGACTAATTATGCTTATTATAAGCATTTTTATGTCGCTGCTCCCTTCAAAATAGTCTCACATTTATCGATATCAAGTCAATATAAGGGCGCTTTAACAGTAGCATTAGTCAGATTAGTCTCACAACACCCTATAATTAAGTGTTGGACAAATGCAAGATTTGCGGACTGAAAAACACACCACAATTTTAGAAAAAAGCTCAAAATAATTCATTCGTAATTGTACAAAGTACAGTCACAAAGTGTGCCAGCTGAACTTGTCATTGTTTGGACAACACTTAGACCTACTACTCATGGATAATGACATTAAGAGCCTAGCCTAACGTGAACAGCATGTTACGGGCCTAAAATTAGTATGTTACAATAGTGCACGTACCATAGCCTTGCCCAAAGTCTGTAAGTCGCATCAAACAGTTAGGTTTTAAGCATAAAGTTCACTCACAGTTGTAGTTTCTTGAAATTTTGCTATAAACTGGTGAAACATTGAACACTTCTTTTTAATTTGAAAAGAAAACACACCAAACTTAAACACCATGAACTTTAAAAAAATCGCTTATTTAGCCTTTCCCAAAGCGTATCCCTGAACCCGTGAAACAACGTGCACAGCCAAACCTATTGGCTGCTAAAGACAATTGATATTCCATACAGGTTGGGAATATCCTGTCTCTTTACTAATAAGAACCATGCCTGTCTCAACAGTATGTTCCGTTTGAAAGTTGTGGATTTTTATAGAAATATCAATTTTAAAATGGTTCATTGCACTTTTGGAAACTGTGATATCACCCAGGCACAACTTCTTGAAGAATATCCCTCGTATTTTTTTTTACACTTCCGACTGTCCTAAAAGAAGCATTACAAACGTTTTAGAGTTGTGACCTTAATTTCTCTAATATTGTAAGGTAAATTTACAATATGCCTAATCTACCTTTTCACTAGTTTCAAATTTCAAAATTAATTGAGAGCTTCAATTTGAAACAAAAGCAAAGACTTGCAATAATTTGCCACTGTACCAGATATGTTTTGGTACCATTAATTAATGCAACTGGAAATCTTTCTTGATCAGAGAAATCTTTCTTGAAATAGCAACATCTTGAGTTAGGAACAAGATATTGACATAGGGTTCGAAATTTCTATAGTGGAAAATTATTCTCTGTACGCCCCCCCCCCCCCCCCTCCTCCTCTTCAATTGTCAGTAAAAAATGACTTTAATCAGAAAATGGGTGTTTGTATATTCAGTTTAGTCTCACAACAGACACGTTACCTGTAAGAAGCACATCAGATGAACAATCACATTTACAACATTGTTCTACAGTATATCCCTACCACCACCTAAATCCTAACTCCCCTATAGCAATTTCACTTTTGTACATTTAAAGGCAATCTACAAAAGTGACCGTGGTTGCTATCGATCTGACGAGCGGCCGTTAGATTTTGGAGCTGGATATTCTTACACGTGATAAGGAATTCCCATCTTTAATATACAGTAATTGCAGCGTGATTTGGAAACCAGCTACCCTTGGCATGGAGCTCACTGTAAAACCCTGAACTCTGTCTGACCTAGACAGTTCAGGTCACCTCACAGGGTTGTGTTTCTCGTAAAAACGTCTGTTATGGTTGTATAAAGTTATCAAGACAAGATGCATATTGTCTGTTGTATGGGTTCGTATTGTACACGTTTTCTATGATCGTTTTGTCGAGTTCGGGGTTTTGTTTTAGAAATTCAGGTTGTATGCACGTGTTGGAGGCATCTGAGTTTTATTTGTTGTCTTATGTTGGATTTGCTCAGCAAGTCTTTCTCACCATAGATCGTCCTACTTAAGACTATAATTGCCGAATGTATAGTAGAACCATTTCGCAAAACTGGTACGTATAACCAATCTGACGTGACACAGTATGAAGTTTGTTGATTGCGTCTGTTAGAAGATTATCAAAAACTTTTGCTGCTAATGATGAATCTGTATACATTCTATATATTGTGTTGTGATGACGTATTATTCTGACGTAAAACAGAGGATATCTACATTTACGGGCACCTCATTCACAAGATTCAATTGGCCACAGGTAACTGAAGGTAATATGTTGCCGACCTACACTGTACAAAATAAACTCAGTCCAAACAAACTGTTCACACCGACGGTGAGACTAAACCACACACATACGGCCTATGTTGTGCTGTATAGTGTGTAATCGCGTTCACATTAAGACGATAATACGTAAAGATGGACACCAAACGAATAAAATGAACACATTATGCACCAGAAATGTCCCTGCAATCATAAGTCATTCACTAGGTAAATGGAACAGCAACAGGGAAAATTTCACATTGTCAGTAACCATGGGACTATAAAGTCTATGGACTATCGTGGCCCTGAAGGGACATTCCGAGATTTCGATATTTCGACTTTTTCGTTTCGATATTTCCATATTTCGACTTTTTTCGTTTCGATATTTCCATATTTCGATATTTCCATATTTCGACTTTTTCGTTTCAAGGAGTTGAAAGACCCGTGCTATAGGCCTGCGCAGCTTAGTTAACTGCATATCATATTGCGGTCTTTGCCCATGCCTACTGTATTACTGTGTTCTGTGTACATTGGGTCAAACCAAAGAATTCGATCTAGTTCTTTGGGTCAAACCAACTCATGCAGTACATTAGGCCAACTGCTTCTCACTTGGCAACATGGCAGAGGATAACGCCACAGAAGACCAAACAGAAAACCACCATCGTACAGTAAGAATGAATGATGATGCGCATTAAACGCCAATTAAATGTCGGGCAAACCCAGGCCAGGGGCCCCATACTCCCCATAGCCTAGCTTTGGCCTAGCCTAGCCTATAGGCCCTAGCCTATAGGCCTAGCCTAGGTCTATGTCAAACGAAAAAGTCGAAATATGGAAATATCGAAATGTCGAAACATCGAAATATCGAAACGAAAAAAGTCGAAATATGGAAATATCGAAACGAAAAAGTCGAAATATCGAAACGAAAAAGTCGAAATATCGAAACGAAAAAGTCGAAATATGGAAATATCGAAACGAAAAAGTCGAAATATGGAAATCTCGAAATGTCCCTTCAGGGCCACGATAATGGACAGCAAAATTAGAAATACTGTAAATGTTAGCATCAATACCAATTAAAATTACACAAGACAGGACTCTTTATTACCTGGTATTTACTAAGTGGCCTAAACTTTGTGAAGATCCAAAATTTAATCAAACCAACATTCCTACAACTTGATAAAACTCATCATAATCAAGATTTCAACAAAGAATTTGAGGAATTCAAAATAAAACAAACTCATTTTTTAATAAATACACACCTGAAAATTTTGAGGCAAACGATAAATTTGATGATTGACAGAAGAAGGCCGCCAGGGTCTAGTGATTGAAGGCAAATATTGTCAAATTGTTTGAAAGGACAATTGGGGGCGTGGGTTCAGGGGTCAGAGGCTGACCTGAGGGTATGTGTGGCAGGACTATCTAAGACTAGCGCCACCATAAGTTGGTGTGACGCATGCAAGAAAATTTGGGCTTTTCAAACCTCCCAGATGGCCGGAAATGGCATTTCCCGGCCATCCCGGCTAAGCTGTATATACGCAGCCTTGAAATAAGAATGTCATGTCTGCAACTCCTCAATTCATGTAAAAAATTCATTCTATGCAAAAGGTACGGGAATACATGTCAGATGGGGTTAAGGTAATACAAGAATCATCATAAATGACACATACATGGGAATTTCCAGCGAAACGTCTCACGGAGGGGTGGTCCAAACCCACAGCGAAAAAAAAACTTTCGTTAGGCAGAAGATGAACGTTAATAAAATGCAAACAGAAACTAGAACTGCATTTGCCCACAAACACGCAGAATTGTAGTGCGTGGTAGGCTAAGTCCTTGTTGTTGGGAGTAAGCCAGTCTCTGTGGATCCACTCCTCATAGGAGTTAGCATTTTTTGGGTAAGGCAGTGCCGTTTCCTGTCGACCCCTTTCCCAATCCATTCCTTTTTTTATATCACGCTGGACGAAACAAAAATTCCATTGGATCTCTCTCAAAATGTTGTAAAGTTGCCGACGCTTATCGTTACTATTTACCGTATGTCGTACAATCCTTTACTGCCCTGAGTTTTAAAGAGTAGCCTATTCTAGTACTAGCTGTATATATGTCAAAACTGTCTTTCTCTTTCACCACTGAAATAGAACATGAGAGCAGTACATGATTGAAGGACGTCATGTTGTAACCACTAAAAAGCAGTGAAGCAGCACAAAATTCTGTGACATCATATTTAAACACAATGGCGCTGTATTGCACACCAATTTGGAAACGACATTGACACTCCACGTTTATCACCTCATTGGAAAAAGGCCGAACCACATTTCATCACGTTTTATGGAAATTTATCCGCAGGGCTCTCTCATCACTTTAACTCCTTAAATCGTTCTTGCAGTAGTGGCATTTGCTTTTCCTTAGTAGATTTTGGTTTGAAGACGGCCATAGCTCGCACTTACTGGTATTAGTAAAAGGTCTCGCATGCATATTTGTATGAACTAAGTTACATCACGCGCAGGTGAGGCGTTATGAGCCAGTTACAAGGCTCAACAAAAGAAATTGTTGGTCGACCAGTAATGACAAGATCGTAGTGCGGAGCACTACAATAATAATTACCATAGCACCGCCAATGTCTAATGATTGGGGGCATATTTTGCTTATACGTCATCGGAATCAGATATGAAGCGCCTATCCAGGTTTTTCAGTACGGGTGGAGACCTGGCCAGAGGGCAAAAATCTTTTGTGCGCGATGCGGGCAGGACTTTCTTAGCGCCGGGAGCGCCATTATCATGGCCTGGAACGTGGACTTTACAAATCCCCCAGATGGTCTTAAACGGCACTTCCCGGGTGTTCTGGGCTTCATGTACCCAGCCTTGAAATGGGGCTCTCATGTCTGCAATTTCTCAATTAATGAGAAAAACATCATACTATGAAAAAATAGTACTAATTTGCGTTGCTCGTAGCTAGCATATTTACACTATCGTAATTTTCTGAAAAGTTAATTCAATACTTTTTACCTTCTAACGATAACAGGGTTTTTTTTTCTTTTTGAGAAATTTTCAAATAGAAGGTGACCTTAAACAAAATCTGGTGCAATATTTTTCATCTATTGCACTTAATTATTCCTCCGAGCTGTTATGGTTCCAGAAAAGTTATTCCAATTGTTTTACCCTCAGTTGCTTATTAGTTTGCTACAACTGCCGATGATTGTATGACAAAGTGGAACTCGTTTGTGTACCAATAATGTTTGAAAATGATAGCCACATTGAAGATAGTATTTTGATAGAAGCATGAGAAGAGTGATGGTTGGACTAGATCTGTGCGGAGAGGGTTGTAAGGGAGGAGGAGTAACCACCCCATAATGAAAAATTTCTCAACTACTAGCTAAACTTAGATGCAATCCAGTGCAATACTTGGCTTCTTTTAAAGTCATAAATTGTGACTATCCTCACTCCTAAACTGAAATATGGGAAATTCAAATGAAATTTTAGATTTATTGAGAATTTTTTCAATCACCAAGTAGCCTCAAAATCTGGTGCAATATTTGTCATCTTTTTACGACATAACATGTGCTAGGCTAAAATATGAAGCATTCTAACTATTTTCCGACTATCCTTGCTCTTAGTTTCTTCTCATTTTTTTTTTTTTTTTTTTTTGAGGGCTCCCCAGTCACGACGTCCCTTTTATATCCACAATTCATTCAAAGATCACCAACAGAATTTTGAGCTCAGTCCTCCTTTGTCGGGTATTTTGAAAATTTGTTGGTGTATTAATGAGGAGGGAACGTGCCACAATCTTGTTCACTATTAACGTGCAAAAAACGTTTCCCGGTGTTTGGACTCGAAATTCTTTAATGCGATATATCTTTTAGGAATTAACTTTTTAGAGTGCAAACTTAGAAGAACGCAATTATAAAATCAGTCACGGTAAATAAAACTTTACTACACAAACTTAAAATTCGTTAACTTGATAATTGCCATTTGAAACGTTACCGTTACTCCGTAAAAGTATAAAGTGGGTTACTGGGTTAACGTTCTTCAATCTTCATTAATTTCGAGATGCTTCGAAAGAAACAATATTGGCAATATTGGTTTCAATGTCCCCCTACAATTTAAAAAGCCAGGCAAACATTTCTCTTTTACAAAAATTGATGGGGATATTTGATGGTATGTGCCCCACCTATCGAAATGTGGGGGGGGGGGGACGTGTCCTCTTGCCCCCTCAGGATTCTACCCCCAGGATTGACGCCCATGTTCACGTTAAGTGTGACCTCAAAACCAGGCTCCGTATAACTTGAAGATATCACTCATGGAGTCAGCGTTTAAGCACATGCTATTGTTTGCCATCACATCGTAGACGTATTACCCCTTGGCTCACTAATGCTTATATTTGACCCATGCTCATATCGTCCTCGAAACTAATTCTAGCACCGCGCCCTCTAAAACCTAGCCCGGTCTCGTTTGAATTTGCCAGGAAGTTGTGGGGATTACATGTCAGCATTACTTAATGTATGCATTATTTCTTTTTCCATGTACTCATGCCGGTGACAAATCTTTGGAGTCTTTGGAGTACTTAGATAGTCTTCAAAACATTGGGGTTCAGTTACAGTGTAATACATTTAAGACTACAGAAGCAAAAAGTTGTGATGTGGGACAGTAATAAAGCTAACGTTAGCCTAGGCCTAACTTAATACAACTAATGAAAATCTTTCAAGCACCCTAAAGTAAGTAACCTGTGTTTTCAAGGTAATAAGAGGCCTGAACATGAAAAATTAATAAATACTTTTTCCCATGGACTCATACCGGTTACTTAGATTATCTTCATCATTTAGGTTGAAATATCTTACGGATAGGCTGATCAATTTCATGGTATTTCAAACACAACCTATCGCTTCTTTACAATGTTTGGAGTTTGATTGACTGGAAAGTAATTTCTATACGGTCCCTGCGATACATTTTCCTCTTTTTATCTAGTGTCCTTCAGATGTTTGTTTATACATAACTGCATTATTTTACTGTACTTTGTAAAACATATGTAAAATAATTTTAAAATTGAAAAGGCAGGCCTACATTGCAATTTCAGCAGCTGAGTAGTGAATTGCGTTTGTGCTCCTAGTCACCTATGGGGTCGTTGGCCTATTTTCGAGGCCACACCATTACCTTAACCTCACTCCTAACCTGACCCCTAACACTAACAGTACCACTTGAAGCTTTGTGAGTAACGATACGAATAGTCATACCATTTCCCTATACTGTGGTAAATAGAGGACTTGCTAAGTTGCCAAGCAAATTGGATTAGCCACTATAGGCCTGAAGGCCTGCAGGGTCTATAGCTTACTTACTAACGTTACTCAAGCAAAAGGAGTTGTAGCGTAAGGATAATTCTAATGCTATGCAGTGTTGTGTCCATCAGTGCTAATTTCAAACGATTAAGTTCGCACACTTAAGAAAAATAGCTTACATCTTTGTGTGACAAGTACTCAAGTAAATTGGAGATAAATTGACTTCTCAACATTTCATTTTCTCCCTGAATGAAGGAAGCCCAAAAGAGAATTGCTGCAAGTTTTAGCTTATAGAGATCACCGATGTTCACACACAAGCTGAGAAATCTTTTTTTTTTTTTAGCTCAGATGATTGACCACAGGACCTAATGATAGATAGCCATTGGATGATGATCGGTAGTGTAATACTTGATAAGTTACTTTTTGAAAGATTCTGCCTGTTTTCTTAAAAACGTGCAAGCAGAAAACGTGGAATTCTTCGGATTTATGATTTTTAAATTATTTGAGGATTTATCTGCCTAAAATCATGTTGCCCCAGAGGTTGACTACGAAACTTCACGATAAAGACATTTGGCCCAAAGTCTATACATGATACATCATCATACATGCACTTGTATATACAAGTATGTCAAAGGTTGCCTTTTTGCAGGGCGCACAGTTGCAAAACGTATTCATTGGTATCAGCTTTGAGAGTTTGCTGCCTAACAGCTACTGTTTGCACAATGTACCCAATGTCTTAGGCTTACAGTGATCACTTACAGAATGTCCTACTCTGTAACTTAACAAGCGGTCATCCACAGAAAGTTTCGGGAACTGGGGGGGGGGGGATGATTTGGGGCTTTAGGAACCTAATTAAAGGGGGGGCTAAAGATATGACCATCTCCACTGTTTCTCCAGTGACAATGAATCAGTTTATTTCTATCAAATAGTAACCATGCATCTCAATCCATCTCATTACGTATTAACATTTTTCATAGACTGATTTCATAATAACCGAAAAGTTGCACACATGAGATCCCTACTTCAAGGATGGGGGGTACATGCACACATGAGATCCCTACTTCAAGGATGGGGGTGCATGCATCGTGAGACTCAAGGGGAAGTGCCGTTTAGGGCCATGTTGGGGGCTTCTACATCCAAACATTTTCTTGAACGCTCAGTACCATCTGATGGTGGCGCTCTGTTTAGATAGTCCTTATATAGAGATGATAGTCGTTCCGACCCCCCTGCCACCACTAAATCTCTCTTTCTATAGAAACTTGAGAGAATTTTGATACTTCAATCAACCACCCCACCCCCTCCCCACGGGATTCATTTGTTTATCCATCCACAGGGCAGTGTAACAACAAAATGATTGCTTCATGTACTTGATGTTTGATACGCAGTCTCTAGCCCATGTTTGGTACACTAAGGGTCTAATTTAGATGAAGTCATATTTAAGTCTTGTTTTGTATTTCTATCTTATTTTCGTAATATATGTTGTTTCTCGGTTGTGATTAATGACAGTACTACTATGACTGTCTATAGTCCTTGATCACTACAGAGGAACAATGTGAACTCATGCCTGTTCCGTGCAGGAAAAATGTCTTTGGGGCGTCATGAATTACTTTGTCAATGAGTTTATTTTCTGTCATAAAGGTTTCAGTCTGTCTACATGAGGTGAATACCTTAAAAGTAGACTGTGTAACACGTGATATTCCATTGTCCAATACCAATACCAATACTTGTTGAACTTCAATGAATTATTGGTTACAATACGTCTTTGTTGTCTCTTTTGTCACTCGACCAAAGTAGAACGAATAACAGATATTACCAAAACCGCAGTATATCATCAATTGAGGATCCCATTGGAACAGTTCCAATTTGTTCAAACAGTGTCCCAGTTATCTTTCAGTCAAATTTAAGTGTTAGTTACAATACTGAATAATTATGCCCGCTTTTCTGCTTTAACTGTCATGTGCTAGTACTGAATATGGTCCGTCAACTTGAACTGGTACGTAAAAGCAATCGCGTATGACGCAGTAGCAAGGGTCACATTCATCTATAAGGAGAGCATAGTACGCCTAAGTATTCTTGGAAATTATGAATCGGTGATCATGAATTGGTCACACATCTGACTTATAGCCTACCTAGATCCTCTGTGGCAGACACCACTATGTGACTCCCGCCAAGATTTCATAGCAATAAGCTGAACGAATGGTACACCATGCGTGGTAACAACAGACTTGCAATGTGAGTACAAAACCTTGTATCCGAGGATTCGAGGACAAGTATGAGAACGATTGCAAAGTGTTGAGTACAAGTACGAGTCTGGTCCCTTTCTAAAGATACAAAAAATGAAGAAAAACAAAGAAGTGACAAGAATGACACACGTAAGAATATCAAATTTAACAGAAATTTACAGAATTATAAATCACATTAAATTGTAAGAGGAAATGTTTTAGCTTTTTCTAAATACTTGAATACTTGCGGAGGATTTAACATCTTGATTTAGTGAATTCCAAAAGTTACACCTGTGAGTCTTTGCTGAGAATGTGCAGGAATAGGTCTGGGATGTAGCAGATTTAATAAGTTTCTTAATCTTGTATAATAGTTTTTGTGCTGTGATTTATAGATACACTGTAAAAAATGTCTGTAAATTTACAGGAAATAAAAAGAAGACATAAATAAGAATTACAGAAATTGTCTGGAAACTAATTACTAGAACATTTCTGTATTCCTTTTGTAATTCTTTACTTTATTTTCTGTAAAGTTACATTTAACAAGTTTCATTTTTAACAATGTTTAACATTTATCTAACGGTGAAGGGAGGAGGTCAATGATATCTGCAGAAATATTGCCAAGATGGAAATTAAACAGATCATAAATTGTAAGTAATCTAAAAGTGAATAGAAATGCAATGCAGGGTGTTCTTTGTAGGGTACATTGAGTATGTTATACGAACAAGTGCTGTTCCATTGGTGTTACTCCACAGAAGACTATAGTTAAAATATTTAAGTAATAGAGTATTATATAATAGTGTCGCATGTGGTGAATGTTGCGCTACCATAGCACAAGGGTTCACGCAGAGTTCAACCCGACTTTATTAGCCATTTCTTTATTCCGTTGAAACGGTTAGAATAGACAATGAAAAACATTAGAAATGAAAAGCGCATGCACCGTTACTTTGAAAGATTTCGCAATAATTACGGGATTGGTTGATTTAAGGTTGGCAACGATTTGCATATAGATTACATTGATTCTGACTGGTCAATGTCATTATGGATCCACGTGACTCTCAACCTCAGAAGCGAGTGCTACCAGATATAATCATTCAGCCCAGAACATGGTTGCATAAGTTGAAATACTGTGTCACATTCATTGCCAGGTGTTATTATTAAGAGCGAACGTATGAAACTATTACACCAACCATACCAAGTCAAGTCCCGCCGCAGGCGACCCTCCATGCAGTGGACAGTTTGACGCCATTGTTTCCATTGGAGAGCTATACTTTCAGCTATTAGGATTCCCATTTCTAAAAACTGGCATTTTGTGACGACACAAGTGAGAAAAATAGGTCCAAGTTGTACCATTTGCGGGAAGTAAGAACGATCGTACGGACACAGCGTGCAGAATGTGGGAACATAAACAGTACTTGTGCACAATCTAGGAATATACTTTCTAAAAGTATTGGAATCATTCATAAAGCCAGTCAAATTTTAAATACTAAGGCCTTGTGTAAGTTATATTGTGCCATTTTTCTTCCATATCTTAATTACTGTTCTGAAGTACGGGGAAATACTTTCAAATCTAATATTACCCCATTATTTCTACGACAAAAAAGTTTATTCGTTTTGTATGTAAAGCAAATTTCTTAGATCATACGGCTGGACTTTTCCATAAGTCTAAAGCCCTGACATTATGGCAAATTATAGATTTCAGCACTGGAATATTTATGTTTAAGGCGCACCATAGGCTATTACCTAAGACCCTGCAAGACTTCCTAATTAGCATCCAATGACAGATATAATACAAGACAAAAGAACAACTTTAAACAAAATTATGTAAAAACAAAGAAAAAACAAATTGTGTATTTCCACCTCAGTAGTCAAACTATTGAATTCACTTGATAACAGTATTAAACAATGTGAAACCCTTTCCCTTCTTAAAATAAGGTTTAAGCAAAAGTTATTTTTCACAATTAACTTATATCTCCTTTCTTTGGTTATGTAGATGATTTCTGAAAGAGTGTTCTAGCCTGATATATATATATAGATATATATATATTTCTCCTCCTTTTGCAGATTTCTTCTTTTATCTTTCCTTACGCTCTCTAGTGTCTTCTTTTGGTGTTAGTGATAAGTTGTTATCACAATCTCTTTTCTATTTTATCTTTTAAATAGTTTATGTAGGGGAAAACAATTTATAATTACTATACTTCAGTTTTTCTCCTTTTCCATCATATCTCGAATATGTTCAAGACAACATAAAATATGTATTATATAAATATTTACATTGCATTTAGCATTGTCTCTCTGTTATGTTATGTTCTCCAAGTGTATGGAAATAAACCGTGTCATTGTCATTGCCATATGTTTCTGTGTTAAAATTGCTGAATAGCAAAAGGAATCCGACAAAGAACTCAGTTTCATAGATTTCACTGTAAAAATAAACATGCCATTCTATTAACGAGTGACGGTCTTGTAGTCGGAGTTGAGCATATGCAAACCTAGGCTATGCCAGCTATCATAGAGCTAGTAAGAGTTGTACGTAGCTATGTCATATCGTCACTTTACTCACATGGCCTAGGCTATGGAACGCCAAAAGGGCCACAACATATGGTGATGATATCATTTGTTACGTTATTGTACCCAAAATATACGTCTATATACCCAAAATATACATCTATATAACCAAGAGATACGTCTATACCCAATATACGACTATCAATTGAAAGTAAACGTCATTATATTGAAATGTTATGTCATTGTAATAAAAAATAAACGTCGTTTTATCGAAATATTATGTTATTGTACTGACAGTATACATCATTGTATTAAAATTACACCGTTATCAGAAGTGATGATGTGTTGCTAAGGCCCGTATCTAGAGTAATCATACACAAATAAGGAAGACGTGTATGCGTGACTGAAGCAGACAAACGGAAGTAGGTGATGTATTGTAGCTGGAAGGAACCAATCAGGTTATTGAGTTTGTACATATTCATAGCGCAAAGAGTTCCCTCGAAATTGACTTGCCGGGCGGTTAGACTTGTTGATTTGATCACTACTGACCAATCATGTTTGAATTTAGACCTTTCTTCCTCACCTGTAATGCACATCTTCTGGGTTTCACTGTCCTCTCACTGGTATGCAGCATTTCAGATATTTCATGGTTGGTGAAGCCAATGTTTACCAGCCCTTGCAATCTTTCGTCTATATATACCGCATGCCATTTTCAATCTTTTCAAATGTGCCGCGCTCGCCGCTATAGGTTTTTGCAGCCAGTACAGTATACGCCAAAAAATGCAAATAATACACATGACTTACGTATCTCCAGACTAACTAGACACGCCTACAAGTCTTTCATGACTGTATAACTGATAGATTTTCACACTCAGGTTTGCGATAGCAGGACAACTTATAGGACAACTTACCGTATAGCATCGAATGGCATCGAAACAGTAACTGCTATAGGTGAGACAGAGATTTAAATTCAACTCAGGGCCTAGCCTAGGTCTAACTTAGTTCCAAACACTAAATGGCCTCTTGCCTTTGGAAATGTTCTGAATCAAGCAAACGCAAGCAATTACTGCAACGTAAGCCCATTCTAATGGTAACATAGTCACTGTAGCTAATCTACTTGGTCCTGCATGAAAGGAGGTAGACCAGTGATTCTTAAACTAGGTAGATCGGTACTCCTTATCTATATATTTTGTGATCTGCTGACCCCGGTGGCTTTGCCCGCAAGCGTAGGTCTGGGAAAATTTTGTAACTACAAGTCTCTAAAACAGTTTTAATGTTCTAAATCAAATGATATTCTCATCGAAGCTCTTCTGTCTAATCTAAACTTCCCATAACTAAAGAATTAAATCTTTTATTCCCCTTGCTGTTCCTCAATATAATGGACACAGAACTGAAATACTGAGGTTATCAATGTATTATTGGTATTATTTCTCTTGAGACTAAGGCCTTCAAGGACCCCCGGGGTAGTGGTCGCGGACCGCTGGGGGTCCGTGGACCCAAGGTTAAGTACCGCTGAGTTAGGCTATCGCTAAACGCTATCATTGCCTACCAGCCCTTGGCGTGCAGTTGTGCTTAGCAAAGGAACAACAAGTAACAAGTAAGCCGTAAGCCAGCTTATTGCCAAATTTTTACTGTAATGCCAAAACATATGCAACTAATTTTGAAATAGATAAATCCACATTCATGCAATGAGCACTTAAATGTTTAGACATTATTGCACTGCGTCAGTATTGTTTCGTTGGACGTAAGGCTAGTCTAGTGTTCTAGCTGCCGACCAACGTTACATTAATTCAAAAGGCCCAGTCTAACACATGACCGCTTTAATGCCTAACAAGTAACAGTATAATACCAGATAATGGTGCTGATTTGTTCAAGGTTTCCTTCCAAAAATGCTATTGATAGACCATCATTCGCGATTTCAAAGAAAGATGAGCCGTTTTCTGCATCAACAGGCAGCACTGCAAAGTATGAAAAGCACACATTTATGTTTGTCTTCTTTTTTCTTTGTCTCTGTTTTTTATTTATATTGCATTGTGAGACGGTGCTCCTGGTGATTCGTTAGGAAAAAAGCGATTCGTGATTTAAAGGCTGTAATGCATCACCCCAGACAGTTTCAATTCTCCCAACCACCTACCTCTAGTCCCTCCCTCAGCCTGTCTTACATTCCTCCACATGTGTAATCAAAACAATGGATCCCTGTGTACGCTGTGTAATACGAGCTGCTCCGCATCTTTCGAATTTGCTGGCAATCTAAGAGTACTGTAACTTAGGACCAGTTGAGAATTTTCCTTTCAGGGAGGTAAAAATATAGCTTAGGGTGATGCAATACAGCCTTTAAGCAAGAAGAAACGTCCCAAAACTGAACTAAAACGGATGAAGCACACATTGTAAGAACCCATAATTATATGCTCATAACACATACCTGTTCACTTGAGTGCAAAGACAACAGCTAATGCAGCATGAGTTGGAGGCGTCAATACATCCATTCGGCTAGCTTAAAGCTAGCAGCTCACCAGTATTGATAAGGGTTGGACAAATGCCCTATCTTGCGGAAAAACGCACTATAATTTTGAAAAAAAAGTCCCCTCCTCACAGAAAAAAAAAAAAAAAAAAAAACGTGATGGGAATTGCAAAAAGGGCTCTCACATACTGTGATAAATACCTGGGACAAAAGCCCTGTTCTGATGTAGATCTAGAATGTTTTTACAAGTAATTTAGTAAATTTATTTCTTGCAGCTGATCATGCAGGCTATCCGTGTACCTAGTATGCTAGCACTGGTGTTAGTACGAACGTGAAAATAATTGTAGTTTTCGGAAACCTTTTGAAAACTGGAAGTGAAAAATTTGACATATTTGGTAAAAGTAAAGAAACGCAATATCTGTAGAAAACGCAAATTGCGGACCCCCACCCCCTAAAAAAGAACTCTCATTATTTACCTAATTATTGCATATGATTATCGAGATACCTGCCCAGTTATTGCTCTCACCTGATGTATAATTATCGGTTATTCTTAGGCTTAACTCAAATCGGGGGAGGTTCCATGACTATTTACTTCACAATCTTAACTCGAATAAATGATCTCATGTTTGATCGAGAACTATGTATCGCTTAAGAGATGTCGGTTTTTACCAAGATCAATTGAGTATTAATCAATGTTTGTTGATAGGCAATGGCTTCCATTCTATAGCGTCAAACTATGGATCAGCTATGTTTCACTACGATTGCAGTGTTTCGCCGTGAGGGGTTTGAATGGAAAGGTTCAACCTCAGTCCAGAAATGATTGATAATTGGGATGCAAAATGGTGCCACCTAGAGACAGATGTTCTTTTGCATCCAAGTAACCCCATTTTATGCCAGTGATACACGTCAATATGGATGCACATGTACCATTGTCTGATTCTAAGAGAAATAATTTAAAACGAAATAGGTATGTCACGGGTTTGTCATGGGTATGTCGTGGACTTATTTTAACTACTTATTCAACTAGCAAGGAGAGTTAAGAATCAAGTCGATGTGTAAGCCAATATAAATGTCACAGAAAATGGTTTATGTCAATCCCGGATCTTCTGATCACTGGATGAAACTATTTTGTTACAACAAAATGTTGACAGCAAAGATGTTATGTACATACGTTTTCTCGAATCGGTTTTATTCTGACGATAGGTGATTTATGACTGGGTGTAAACAAAAACGAAGAGAGAAGACGTAAACTTGAAAAGGGAAAAGGGATATCATACTCAAAAGCACACTTAACGGCGATACCCCCCCCCCCCCCCTTCCGTCAACATACACACACAATTGAAACATACAATCAATTTATCAATAAAAAAAAGAACGCTAAACAAATACACCGTACAACTGTCAGAGGGTTTTATTCCCCGGCAGGTACTGAGTTAATAAAGAAGATAGGAGGACTGAGGACGTCCTACAGAGTGCTGGCTTCTAACGTTGAACCAGAGACAGATCAACAGAGGTAATGATTTCAGCTAGCAGTGTAGATAAGCCTTCGTCTAGACGCTCTTCATTCAGTGTGATCATTTCCGGTTTGTACCGACGTCAGAGTTCACCTGTGGCATATTTCACTGCAAGCTATGTGAAAAGAATGCGCGTACTATATACCAATAGAATGTTTTCAAGGGATGCGAATTCACTACCAACATAGAGTGATTTCTTTATCCTGAAGTGTTGACCACGTAATCCATCTTCAACAGGAGCTTGCACATGTTTCAATCCTTACGGGATGATTTCTTTTGTTCTTATTCTTGGAGTTTGGATATGAAAACGTGACGTACAAATGACCTTGGTGAGGACAATATTCACCAAACCATAGCCTACGCGGAGGTAGTAAATTTCTGGAAACTTGGAAGAAAAATTGCGTCCCGCTGATCGAGATGAGTGTGACTCCTCTGCCCATTCAAAACTCGGTTGCTGATCGTGGAGTGAAGATGTTTGGAAACACGATTAAACCAAGGCCACGCACGGATAACGCTGCCTTACAATGATGGAAGAGTAGTGTTTCTCAGTCCAGATTAGTGAAGGACTGCTATCAAAATCAATCGCCATCATCATCATCATCGTCTTTAGAAGCAGCGACACTGTACCATCTTCCCAGTTGTTATCATTTTGCTCTTCTTAATCACCATGTCCGTTACAAGGCAGAGGCTAAGCATCTCCCTGTTTGCTTCCAACTTATTTTTTACGTTGTTAATCCATCCATGTGACGGTTCTTCGATTGATACCAAGATAAAGAACATCCAACCGCCTCACATTATTTTTCTGCTAGCAGACGATCTAGGCTGGAATGATGTCAGTTACCATGGTAAGGCAGGCTCTCTGATTAAAACACCCTTCATTGATAAACTAGCTCGTAGGGGTGTGCGTCTGGAAAATTATTATGTGCAGCCAATATGTTCCCCTACAAGAAGCCAGCTAATGACGGGCAAATACCAGGTAAGTACCAAGTTTAAATTATGATCACAACTTTTCAAAAGTTCTAGATTATTTTTTTACAATAAATCGTATAGATTGCGGGTTGCATTACAATGTGCGCAAGTGTAGTTTTATGTGTATAGCTAGTAGGTGCACACCACTGTATACACATAGCAAACCTATAGCAGTCTGTAAAATAAAGTTTGCACGAGAAGAACAAGGTCATACAGGAAGTCACTATTAAGGAGATTTACTCCCTTGTCACTTCATCAAAGAGGGTATAGGCAGATATATGCCGGCAATATCGAGTTATGCGATATTTGGTAAGGTATTAAATGGCTCTTCAAAATATCTCTATGGGTGCTATATCTTCTCTTTAGGATCTTACCGCCAACTTTCTCTTCTTAAATATTATTAACATGCACTGAACCCTAGCTAGGTGAATGATGGAGGGTGTATATTAATGTATAGATTTCGCTGTCGTTTATAGTAAAAAAAAGTACGCGTGATCAACCATACAAATGTGTAAACACGTTTCAAAAGATATATTTTGACACTAATTTCGACAAGTTGTGAAGGTACAACCCAGAGTGCATGTACGTGCCATGGTGGTTACTCCATACTGTGCCAAGTGAAAACGCTAAACCAAACTTTTGAGCCTATGTAGATGGAATATCGGCCCAGTCTTTCAACTGGGCCGATATTCATACTTCCGTCACAGTAATATTAGCAACACTCACTGTACTGACTTTAATTGAAAATGTTGCCACTGTAACCTAGTTGAGGTTTTTTCATCGCACTTCCTACAAATTCATGCAGAGAGTACCGTCCGCGTAGCGGAAGTTTTTTCCGTTCAGGTACTAGCTACGAAAAACTAACATCCGCCGGCTTTGGAAACAGACTCTGTAGGGTTAAGCCTTTACTTATTAATCACTGAGTTTCACATAGGTAAGTGATATCAATATTTCTAAAGAGGGCAATACATGCTTCCAAAACAGAACCCGCAGGGCATGTAAAATTCTCAGTTGTCCTTAAAATAAAGGTTAAGTAAACTAAGGATAAGATAAAGCATATCAGGTGGGACCTTCTCTGGACGTCACACATTTGCATATTGGCTTATGTTTATTCATGATGCACTGTAAAAGAGAAATTTGTTTGTAAAATGATCAATGTTTGATGGATTTAAATGAAAATTGTGGCTATTTTCAACACTTTTAATGATAAATTCGGTCAATACTCCAAAATGTGTTTTTCATTTTACGTGTACTTTAAAATTTTATGGACGTTGACCTGACAGCGGTGTGGACAAAACAACATGTATTCAAGTTCGGATTTCTATAAAGAGTCGTGATGATAATCTGCATCCAAAGTGTGCACGTAACTTGAGGACGTATGAGCGGATGCACCCCTTGTCAACGGAAGTTTCGATCAAAATGAGAAGAAAATGCACAGAAAGATATTAAATGAAGTAAAAAGAGTACAACAGTCCACGGTGAGTGTTTCCCCCAATTCCGCCATCCAAGGAAATCATGCCGGCAAGTGATACGCATGCGCATTAGCAAGTATGAATTTATTTGGCATATTTTCGTGTAACCTATGCGAATCAGTACCTCATTTGCAAAGATTGAAATATCGACCGGCACCGTACGCACTCTTATGGGCTTACGCTTTCCGTGTTTTGTGAAACCCAGGGTCACACATGTGAGAATCAAAACGCAAATCAACTGTCAACGAAAATCACTCAATTTGAATTGCTAATTTATTAACTTCTACAAGTCTCCAAGTCTTCTTAAAGTCTCCAGGTCTAGAGATTAGTTCCTTTGCAATAATTTAGCGCAACCATCAGTTGAAACGCAAAGTACCAGAAATCTTTTGAGAATAACTACCCCCAGACTGCAAGAAATTGCCCTTCCCATCCTCGGCAACTTAAAGCATCTGAAAATGGCACATCAGTATTTTGTTGGATGGCGCTTATTTATTATTGAATGTTTCGGAATATGTCGAATGGATTAATTATTTGCTAAATCATATGCAGGGACAGGGGGTGATGTCATATTTAAGTGTCACTTTTGACGACTTCAATACCTTAAAGGAGGACACTATCTCTTCCCTGTATACTAGTTACTACGTATAGGGATGAGATAACATGAAAGGGTTAACGCACTTTCACCACACAGTACTCACACCACGTGGCTAGAAACAACAGTTCTTGGTGCATACTTTGTAACATGTTAAATGAACTTGGCCATACCACATTCCACAGACATTCGCTTCGTATTTCTATAGTACACTTAAAACAATGTTTTCTCCCGGTGTGAAATGAGAAATGTAAATGGAATTACAGTATCACAGACTTGTGGTCAAATGCAGGTCAAATAAAGTACATACACTTGTTTGACTTAATTCTTTTTCCTTACATTTTTTTTATTTCCATGTTGTACAAAGCCGGGATGAATATGGCAAGCCGTGTTGAAAAAATACGCCATTATTTTATCCAAATATTAATTCTAATATGTACTGGTATTAAATAGAATTAATACGTGGAATAAATCAACCAATGAGAAAGGCGGAATACGTACTGGTGCAAATTCGAATATACAATGATACGAATGTGAACATATATATTTCCTTTTCATCCAAAGTTTAATTTTTTTCATTTGTGAACTTACATATTTCATACGTGACTTGTAGAATACAATTCCAACGTGCTACTTAGGAATATTCTTTTTTTATATACAAAATTCTCTCAGATATTTTTCAGAAAAACTTTACGTAATCAATAGTCGATCAGGGATGCGTACCAAAAGATCATGTCTATGCGACGGAAGGAGACGAAAGAGGTAAGCAAAAAGGAAGACAAACAAAAAAAGCTAAAAGGAAGTCAATGCGAAAGAGCATTTACAATTTTATGTCGTTATTCTTAGTGGAGAACAGCTGGACTTAAAAGACAAATATGGCTGCTCTCGGCTGCTAATATGTTTGTGAAAAAAGTCAAAACATCAGGAATAGTTGAGTTAAGTTTACAACCAAATGCAAAGTATTTACAATAAAAAAAATATTGTACGGATGGTGCAGCGGGAAATTATGACCAAAGAAAAAGTTATATTTGGATAGAATTAATTATCTGCCAAAAAGGTGTTGTTCTTTGTCTAAAAGGAAAGTGAACGTATGTGGACAGCTCCAGAAAAGATGTTCGATTATTTTAATTTTAACTTTACAAAACTCACAAATGGGTGACTCAACTTTGTTAAAGCTCTAATATGAGTTGAAAATTTGTCAGTTAAAGTCAAATTCTGCAGAATATATCGTAGTCACTACAATTATGCTTACATGAATATTCATATCCATTCCCATTGGTCTGCTTGATTTCAAATAACGGTGATCATGATTGAATGTTATGCTTTCTTGGAGAGTTTGAATTTTATAGGGCCAACAAAAGTGTCTAGACAATTTTCATATTCAAATATCTGGAAGATGAGTGCAAAGTTCCCTTTCAAATTTTGTGACAGGTGATCTTGTCGCCCTATTTTCTCTTCCTTGAAACAGTCTGATGAAGGACAATGGCCAGTACAACTCAAAATTCCTGCTTTAATGGCAAACAACAATTTGTTAGTGGCTACAATTCTGTGATATTGAGAGTAAATAATCTTACTGTCAGAAAGAGAAGTGCGAGAAATTGTAAAAACAAATTATGCCCCGCCGTCTTTCTGATTGATTGATTTAATCCTGGTATTCGATTTATCACCAGTTTATATTCGAATTAATATCAGTATATGTTCGAATATATACCAATATATTTTCCGCCTTTCTGATTGGTTAATTTAATTCCGGTGTTAATTCGATTTGATACCAGTATATATTCGTGTTTGGTTGCTTTAATACTGGTATAAAGTCGAATTAATACTGGTATATAATCAAGTAAATATCCCTATGTATTCGAATTTACACCAGTGTATTTTCTGCCTTTCTGATTGGTTGATTTAATACTGGTATAAATTCGAATTAGCACCGGTATATATTCGAATTAATACTGGGATAAATTATTGGTATATTTGTCCAACACGGCTTGCCATAATCGAATATATTTCGGGTGAAGTCATTTCGTATTACAGTATATGTATGTTAAAAGGAAATATTGTGTTTAAGATGGCGTACAAACAACTTTAATCGTTGTTAAATCATTCTCTATTTCCTCCAAACATCGGTAAGATAAGTTACTGAAAATGCATCATTTAAATGTTTGAAACTTTAGGTGGGTATGGCAGGTATGGATGGCAGTTAATGCAACAGGGCAGAAATTATTCATGCATGGAATAACTGGTGGTTTCTACACTCGAGTTATCCTGCAGTGTAACATGTTTGTTACCTTGTACGGTGTTTCGCAAAGGGTGTAAACAGGGTTTCAGATTTACACAAAATTTTGTTCATTGATGATAAGTGTGATTGGCAAAACCCTAACCTGCTTTTAGTATCACATTTTATACCATCATCGTAAGTATGCAGAACATTTCTGCTTGGCCTGTAACGCTGTGCGGCCTCTGTTAACTACCGCATGATATGGGACCACAGATCAGAGGGGCCTATATCGGATCACAGACATTACCAATACATACTACTGAATATAGAGTTGTGATATAGATCAACAGACTGTCTCACTGCCCACAGTGTGGTCTATAGCATGCGAGGTCAATAGACTAGCCTCTCTGCCAACAGTGTGGTCTCCTACGGTTACTTTTAAATGTTATTTCGATTTATTTTAAAAACTTTAATACTAAATAAATTTCATAATAAATTTTAAAACTTTGTTTTCCTTTACTTTTGACGACATGCAAAGTGACAATCTGCGGGTATTTGTGGTGACCTTTTGATGTCATGAGCGTGACAAGTTTTGCACAAAATGTGACACTCTCTCAAGGAGTGACCTACTCGACTTCGAGATTAGTCCGGAGGGGATCATTGACAAGTTCATTGATAAGTTCATTACGATGCCACCCTTCAGCGAAACATTCGCAAACAAAATGAGATTGTGATGGAGCCAACTCGAAATTGATTTACGTGACATTTTTTTTGCTTTAAAGTTGATCCATTTCAAATATATGTACATATATGTTGATACATACCTTGAATACACATAAAGGGTTTCCTGTACGTGCTTTCTTGAAATATCAGCATTAATTTCTTTTCTTCATTATTGAATTTGTTATTTTGACCTTGAAATCAATAGGTGGTCAACTTAAGTACTGGTTATGTGAAAGTCGCAAAAATCTCATACGCCTCATACATTAACATTATGTTAGCACTAGATATTGAGGTATTACGTTTGGTGTAAAGATTAAAGAAAAACATGAAATGCTTTATCAATGTGGGGAGACGATATCACTCCTGCTTGATTCAAGGTAACTTTCGGTAACAAATGTGGCAACTTCAGCTGTTCATCTCTCTGAAATCACATATGGGAATTGAATGGAATTTTCACTACAGTGGTCGGATTTACTAACTATTCAACATATCAAAGCTATATTTGGGGCTGGACCATCCATCTAATTAATTACTCTACATTGTTGTTGATAATTCCCTTTTAAAAGTAGCTAATTTGAAAGTAAACTGCATAGCCATGTAATATAATACGATATGATACGTCTCAAATACCGCAATCTCCACCCTTTCACACCCCCCCCCCCCCATTCAGTCATGTCGCTATATCTGGGCCATGTGGCCCATGGACCTAAAATCCTAAACACCCCAGGCTCCAATACCATAATGCTAATTTATCAAACCTTTCACGTTGCAAAGCAAAATATGCAGGAAAGAAACCGTTTGCATGATTTCATAAAGTGGTCCAAATGGGACCAATAATCCTGAACAACCTGAAGGAACCACTACCACAGTAGTTAAGTGATGACACAATTTCAATTTAATACCATAAAATCCTTTGTTGACGCAAGAAACCAAAATGGGACATTTTCCCTGTGTTGGTATAAACAATATCTCAGGAACATGCGCCGTTGGAAGTTGAGAATTTTGGTTTCGTTGACAACAAAAACTTATGCAGTCATGATTGTGTGTGTGTGGGTGCGTGTGTGTGCCCTTGTTTCCGGGTTGGATCGAGGACCGAAACAATAGATTTTAGGTCCTCTGTAGAAAATTCAATAGATTTCTCTGGTCCTCTCAAGATTAACAATAGACAGTCTATTGTTAAGGTTAAGGTTGAGGAAGAAAAACAAAGGAAAGCACAATGAGGTCCTCGGAATGAATGGAAAACGAAATTGTGTGTGTATGTGTTTGTGTTTGTATCTTGAGAAAAGTAATTGCTTAAGTTTTCATACTTGATACATAGATGTCCCATATCCAGTTAAAGAGTCTATTGTTTTTAGTGGAGGTCAAAGGTAATCTGAGGTCATCAGAGGTCAAACTAAAAAATTTTTGTTTACACCATATTTTAAGATATGAATCATGAAAACTTTTGATACTTAGTGTGCGGATGCATTATATCAAGTAGAAAATCCTATTGTTTTTGGTGGAGGTCAATTGTCATCTGAGGTCATCAGATGTCAAACACTGGAAACTTTGTTTACACAATATCTCAGGCTATCAATCATTAAAAGCTTTTGGTACTAAGTAGATGGATGCATATATCAAGTCGAAGAACCCTATTGTTTTTGGTAGGGGTCGGAGGTCAAAGACCATCTGAGGTCACAAGAGGTCAAACACTGAAAACGTTTACACAACATCTCAAGATAGAAATCCTGAAAACTTTTGATACAGTAGTATCAGAATGTGTTATTTCAAGTACAAAAAGACTATCATTTTTGTTGGAGGTTAAACGTCATTTGAGGTCACCAGAGGCCAAACACTGAAACTTTTTCCATGTTATCTCAACATAGGAATCATGAATTTTTTTGATGCTTAGTATGTGGGTACGTTGAAGCAGGTGCAAGAAGATTTGGTGGAGATCAAAGGTTATCTGAGGTCATTAAAGGTAAAACTCTGAAATCTACATAATATACATTTTCACAGGTGCCAAATTTCAAGGTTAAAGTTAGCACTTCCAATTCAAAGGAAAACCAAACACAATACTTTGTTACAGTGCACTGATGTCGCCAGGGATTCTGCTGTAATGAGAGCCTTTTTTTTTTCATTAAACAATATCTTGAGTCAGGAACAAGAAATTGGCATTGGGTTTGAAATGCCTGCAGTGATTTTCCTTTTTCATGTAGGAACCTCTTCAATTGATAGGGAAATATTTCATTAAGAGATGTATGTGCACTGCAGGGTGCAAGGATAGTGATGTGGGCGAAAAGGGAAGTATGAGTTAAAACTACATTAATATGACATACAAAGAAAACAACTTTAATCATTGTTCAACCATTCAGTATCAGCAATAACCATGAACAATAGCTTCATCTCCTTAAAGCATTTTGCATGAGTTACGGAAGATGCTCATGTTTAAATTTTCGAAAGTTTGGTCGAACAATATATTTTAGAGCAACAAATGACTAAAATTTTATCTTTAACAAAGTTCCGTCATGCGTTATTTGAAAAATCTAACATTCTGTGTCCATAAATACTGGTTTAAAAGTATCACTTTCTTGTGATGGTAATTTGAACTTAAAACAGTTGCTGACTTTTTTCCTTTTTTTGGTTGTTTGGGTAGTAATAGGACATGCGTTCTATAGCGGTGGGTGACTCCGTGGATTCCACAGTTAGACATTCAGTACCATATTAGAATTTGCTATTCAAAAAAAGGACTTTGAAACCGTCTTATTGTTTTGTAGGTAAGGAAGAGAGCATATGCTCCCTTCCTGCCCGCCAACAAAATAACAGTGAATCGTATGTTCCAATATGTCTCGCTCCATGTCTGGTTCGTTTCCAATATTATTCGTCATTGATTTCACTTTCTGACGTTAACGGTGGCACAGATTTTGTTCCATCCATTGTTATTTATTTTTTTTAATGACTACTAGCATAATATATAAGTTATATTTCCATCGTGATTTAGCCTAATTACAGAAATATTAATTGGTTAATTGTAAACAAAAACTAATATTTACATATATTCTCTTCGGTGACACAGACATTGCACACAATTCTATTTGATTGATTTACCTGAAAAGACTGTCACTAATTAAACGTGAACGAATCATTCATAATTGTTCATTTGCTTACTTTCATTTAAATTAAATCCAATGATGATTTACATGCACAAAAGCAACATTTACCTATAAGTCACGTCAACAGATCTGTTTCCATCATGAGGTTGTCACTAAAAACCTTGATTTGTAAATATACTTTTGTTACGATTGAAGATTGACGAGGATAACACTTTATGACTACGTCCCACCCAGGCAAGGATTGATATATTTTCTTTGCCTCAATTACCTCCGTCATTTTCTCTTCATTATTGTGCTCTAGACTTATTAATTATAAAATAATTAATAAAATAGATGCGTTCACTACAATTTGTATTTACTCTTTAAAAGAACGTTATCAAAAATTTGAGACCTCAAGTTGTCTTCGTATTGTGATTATGTCATATCGTACTCTATTGTTTTCCTCTGTCAAAGATTTGTATGGAGAAGATTTCTATGCAGTTTAGAAAAATATTCGTAGCACACCCTTTGCTTCCCATCCCGAAAAGCCCAAATTAAAATGTTAAAGAAAATAATGGCTACATAGCTACATGATAAATGCGCTGTGAGAAGATATGTGAACAATAGCAGCCAGGCTTGTGTTTAGATCTTTCTTTGCATGCACAGCAGGGAAGTTATTGAAAGCTTTATAGATTATTCATGGAGTTGTTGGATAATTCACTTAATCTTTTCGTTCCCGATGATTGGCAGTTGTACATCCGTTTGAACAGCTTTCTTTTTTTTCTCGAGGTCATAATTTATCTCTTGTCACGTCTTTCAAACATCACCGCTATAAAGATCCACACCATATAACGATATAGGATAATCGAGGTGCCTCCGTCCATGGTGGGATAAAGATATAGGATCACCGAGGTACCTCCATCCATGGTAGGATGATGATGTAGGATCATCGAGGTACCCCCATGCATGGTAGGATAAAGATGTAGGATCACCTAGGTACCCCCATTCATGGTAGGATAAAGATATAGGATCATGAAGGTACCTCCATCCATGGTAGGATAAAGATGTAGGATCACCTACGTACCTCCTTGGTAGGATGATGATGTAGGATCACCGAAGTACCGCCATCCATGGTAGGATATAGTTTTCTGCTGCTTAACATAAAGCAGCCATTTACCATCTCCTTTCTCATCTGATTGTAGAGTAAGTTTTGTTCTGCACTTTGTTTAGTGATTTTGACACGAGAAGTGTCAAAAATTTCGATAAGTGACGTTCACGTGCCAGTTAATAAATGGCTGAAAGCACCTATTGTACACTGGCTTATTGCAACACTTGCTAGATACGTATCAGCATACACATCACGATGTGATTCACAATTTATCTCTCACTGATCAGCTAATGGTGTAAACGTGATCGAGAGAGTGACTCAAAATTAATCTCTCACTGATCAGCTGATCGTGTAGACGTGATCGAGAGTGTGACTCACAATTAATCTCTCACTGATCAGTTGATCGTGTAAACGTGATCGAGAGAGTGACTCACAATTAATCTCTCATTGATCAGTTGATCGTGTAGACATGATCGAGAGAGTGACTCACAATTAATCTCTCACTGATCAGTTGATCGTGTAAACGTGATCGAGAGTGTGACTCACAATTAATCTCTCACTGATCAGTTGATCGTGTAAACGTGATCGAGAGTGTGACTCACAAGTTAATCTCTCATTGATCAATTGATCGTGTAGACATGATCTAGAGTGTGACTCACAATTAATCTCTCATTGATCAATTGATCGTGTAGACGTGATCGAGAGTGTGACTCACAATTAATCTCTCACTGATCAGCTGATCGTGTAGACGTGATCGAGAGTGTGACTCACAATTAATCTCTCATTGATCAATTGATCGTGTAGACATGATCTAGAGTGTGACTCACAATTAATCTCTCATTGATCAATTGATCGTGTAGACGTGATCGAGAGAGTGACTCACAATTAATCTCTCACTGATCTGCTGATCATGTAGACGTGATCGAGAGAGTGACTCACAGTTAATCTCTCACTGATCTGCTGATTGTGTAATCATGATCGAGTGGTAGAGATATTTCTATTGTTGAAAACTAAAAGAAACAAAAAATATCGTTTGTCAGTTCATGATTAATCGAAGCCCATAGCTTCGATTCTTGGATTTACTCAATCCGTTGTGTTTTCTTTTTTATCATTTTTATCAGCGTTGCTGCCTACAAATAGTTGCGTTATACGTTCTTGTGCACACACGTGAAATGCAGATTTACCGTGAATGTGAACAGTGAAGCAGACATTTCTGTTGCTTTATTAAGTGCTAATCGCCATTTCAGCCTGCTTGCAAGACCCTTTGAATTTTATCATAGTGTGTAACACTGAGTACCTTTCGACATTTTACAGACTTTAACTCAGGGAAAATAGGGGATTTGATTGGATTATTTCAAGTCGTTTCCACCTACCTAGAATCACTCTGTCCATGCTAGCTTCAAACCGGTACTGACAGTCAGCACAATTAGCCTAGTCACAGGTACTGTTGTAACATCGCACATGTATGATGTACCACCACACCACGACAAGTGTTATGGTGGTCATCCCTCTGTTCCCTTCACTACTTGAAGAAATAGTCCTGTCTTTACGGACAGAATCGTTACTGGCGGAGTATATTAGCCTAGGCTTAGCATTACTTCCGCTACAGTTTTAAACGAGTTTGTAGGTTAATTTTAATGCAGGCATTACTTGGCATGTGTGAGTTTTCTTCCATTGTAGTGGTGTTTCGTGCAAGTTGTGGAGCCATGTATACGTGGCTGTACGTGCGTACCGTTGTTGTACCATCTAGGTCAGGCCTACTGGTGTTACAGTTTATCATCTCACTGTAGCTCGTAGCCTAAGCCGTAAGTGTTACAGGGCTGATCTGCAATCAGAGGTGCAGCGTACATCTCCACAGTCCCAATGGGCTTCGATGTACTTGCCTGCAAGTGCAAATCTTCTAGTTTGTATGTGTATTTTCGGCTAAAATTAGGGACTCGAGCTCTATAGATGTTTGGGATATACTAGATTATGGAGGAACCGAGGGAATGAAATATTATCGCATCAACGAAGGATTCAAATCCCGTGCATGCATGAACCTCGAAAGGTCAATGATCGAGAATAAAAAAAACATTACTGGATCAGTTTTGAAAGATTAGAGGAAGATCCAGTCTACGAAATCAGAGACAAAAGAAAACTTGTTGAAGCTGGAGGTTAATTCCTAGATTATCGTAATTACTTGAAGTATTAACAGTGTAAAGGATAGATCGTTGAAGGTCATCAAAACCATCCACGAACAGTGATTTCGTAATGTCATACACTACGTGACATGTGCCTCATCTTATCGATGACAACATATGACTGTTGTCTATGAATTGCATGAATTCTAATCTACATGAGTTCAGATGTGTATTGGTTTGCAACCACTCCACAGTATGTACTACGTACAGCCTGCCCTTTTTGTTTTTTTTACATGACTGGCTTGCCATGATGTATGCAGCCATTTTACATGAGTGGCTCGCCGTGATGCCTACAGGTACCATACCACCATTAATTTCTCCATTGGCTTACACACTTAAATGCCGACATTCGAGGGTCCCTAGTGCATGCAAAGTACATCATATTAGGGGTTCCTTACCTATCATGTGATTATTAATTGCCTGGCCTATCATAGCATTTACAAATTTCTATATATCGAACTTTCAAAGCTTGAGTTAGAAGGGGTGAAAAATTTGAAAGTGCTCCCACCCCCTTGACAAGGCTCACAGACCGAAATGTTACTACGACACCTTCGATTTTCTAAAACAATCTTTATCTCCTTCAATCGTCCTGATTTTCACGTCATCTGTACTTTCATCGGTGCTCTCCAACAGCCGTCCAAGAAAAACAAAATATAATGATGATGACTGAGACCATGATGAAAAAGTGATTGTCGTCACTCTTTTTTTGGCACTTTTCTCGAAGGGTTAACAAAACTCGCAGATGTACAAAATCTAATGTTGGTATGGTACCTACAAGTATTTCCCTTTAAATAATATGTAGCAGTTCCTCTGATATAGCTACTGTACTTCAAGTTTTGATATTATTTCAGAATATTTGTTTTTAATCAGAAGTTACGCTAAATATGCAGAGATAAAATGAAAGGGAGACCAGCCAATTATCTTCAACAATTGCTATTGTTATCTCCTATTCTCCCGTCCTGTGTCTCTATAACCCCACCCCCCCCCCCTCTCCCATTAAAAAAGCGTGATAAGCGTGATATGGAAGTTAACCCATCAGCCTACGTGCCTTGAATGGATGGAGAAACCTACACTTAAGAACTTTGATGTGAGATGGATAAAGAATGTCTTTTTCTTAGAATTCATTAGAACCAATATTCTGTCATATTATTGAAAAGTATTTTCCTTTTGACCTTTGCAGTCATTTGGGTGTGTGTGTGCGCGCGTATGTGTGTGTGTATGTGTATGTATGTATGTATGTATGTTTGTATGTATGTATGTATCTATGATTGTCTGTCTGTCTGTCTGTCAGTGACACTTGCTTAGGTACGCTCTATCTGGATGTTAAGATTGTGATAAATAAATTGTGATGTGATAAATTGTTGACTATATACCCTTTGTTAAGTCAAAAGAACTAAGTAAAGATAATCTCCAAGCAAGGAACCAGAGAGCGCATCGGGGTCTTGTTAAAAGAAAGTCATTTTCACCCTTGAGTCTGTATCACTAGTTGTACATGCAACTACTGCTTATGTTTACCCGGGTTGCCTCACCTAACGCAATTTCAATCGGGTTATGAGTCGCTTTGTTACGTTATACAGTGTTCGCCTACCTCCAATTTCCATTTTCGAGAGTGGAAGGCCATGAAAGTTGAGTGTAAAATTGCTTCCTCTGTCTTTACCTGACTAAGAAACAGTAATTTTCCAAAAATTGTGTTCACCAATTTAGCAGAAAAATGTAACAAGCAAGAAGCTTAGAGGTTCCAGGCCTGCACCCCGGCCGAAGGGACTGGGCTTCTCGCTCGTAATGGGTCGCTTTATATTACAGTACCTCAGTCATTCACTAACCTTCGCATCTATGCGACAGGGCTTTTCGCAAGCACTGACACAAGGGCGCGTAGCCGCGTAATAGTTTCTTGGAAATGTTTGCCCTCCCCTCACCACTTTAACAGCAAAAATCATACCCTTGTTCCGCGTGAAACACATTTATTCTTTTAGTTTACTGTTAGTGTATTTAATTCCTTCGTAGAGTGTTAATCTGAAGAGAAAACTGAAAAGGAAAAAGCTTAAATGGAAAAAAAAGCTAACATTATGATTGATTATGTATTTTGTGTCTGTCTGTATGCGTGTCTATGTGTGTTTTTGTGCGCGTGTGTACCTGTGCTCTCTCGTTCGTGTGGAGAGTACATTTCCGGGATACGCTCCAGGACTTGGCTACATGTCTTCAATTTTTGCCCCCACCCTTCCCCAAAACCAAATCTACGCCTCTGACTGAAACAAATACATACTCACACAAACAAAAACAAAGAAATAAAATCGATAGCTTAACGAGAAGCGCGACGAAGGATTTAAGAAATGAACAGTAGCAAAGATTTACTCGAACATGAGTTGAAAGCCGGAATCTGTCATCAACACGCGAGTTCACTCTGTTAATAGTTACCAGCATCAGAATCAATCCGGGGATATAGGTTGGGTTAATGATTACACCTGGAAGAAATGTATTGGAATCGACGGTCACGTTTTCCATAATGTCTTCATCCAACTGAGAAGAACGTTACTAAGATATCACTAAATCAGGTACCCCTGGTGGTTAGGTTAGATTACAGTACAGTAGAATTACACAATGATCTCAGTAATGATGAAAAACCAGTAAACGTATCATCAAAGTTTCAAGATGCATGAAAGGTGGATGGAGTGCTCATGAAACTGGTACAGATCATCGTGTTTCACGGGGATGTGTATCTTCATCAGAGCCCGTATTTATTAGTTTCACGAAAAATTGGCCCTGTGTCCATCCAAATCTGCAATGACCTCCCGACATGATCGATCAAGTTCTGAAATGGTTTAAGTCCCCTCCCACTTTATTTCGAACAGGCTGCCTTTTATGCTTTTCTGGACGTTGCATTTTTAGCTTTGCATCAAAACAAAGTCACTGAATTATCAAAATAAAGTACCATGAACTGGTGAGGGGTAGGGGTGAACATGACGTTGTTGATTCTCTGGTTGCACCACCTGAAGTAGGTGCAATCATTAAGTATGATACAACCGCCCCTCCTTATGCACCCTTAAGAATCCAATAGATGTAACTAAATGTTGGTAACACTTCACGCTTACATTTATCTTGTTATGTCGATGGAAAGAGTAAGTTCTGGGGGACTCACAGAGACCTCGATTTTATTCTCTTTAAACTAAACTGATGATTTTCTTGCGGGTTTTGTTGTTGATCTTAATGTTATTTCTGAACACATAACCATATATTTTTTCAAGGTGATCTAATCTTAACCGTGTGTACGCCGTAATGGAGAGCCATCACAGGACCAGTTGACAGATTTCTCCCACAGAATCATATCCCGATGGCGATCAATAGCCGGCAGATGTGTACGTGCACTACTAATCCAATACAGTAATACTATAGAGTAAAGTAGTCGTTTACGTGGTTCGTTCGTTTATAGTGAATTCGTTCAGCTCATGTTTGATATGATGATGACAACAGTTTTGGTGATGGCAAATGGAAACAATACACTCATGTGGACCAACTATGTTCACTCTCACGTTCCATATGGGCGTGTCGTTGATTGTAAGCCTATAACCACCGAGTGAAAGCGCCGCGCTTGCAACTGTCAGCTATTTTATTTGGTTCGTATGTGACATCTATTGTGTTTCATACACTCGAAAGTTTACGGAGATCAGTACCATTTTGAGGCCAACGGTGGTCAAAGTCCTATGTGTATCTAAGCAAATTACTACAGAGTATGTTGTATTTCAAACTTGCTGTGTACACAATCACGTATGTAATTTTATATTAGTCATATACAGGAAAGCCTGTAATCAAGTAAGAACCAAAACTTGTGAAGAATTTTGAACATGAGCATAAAAACACTTACATGAACAAGGACCGCAAGAACTAACCGCAAACGCCCACTTCAGTTGTAGGTATTGGTATATAGCACCTGAAAATTTACATAAAAAAATTATGGATTATTTATGTAGGATGACGAACGGACGAAAAAAGTGGTTTCGTATCATCCACGGTAGATAGCCTATTATTAAAGGTGTACCATTAGTAGATTTAGGAAATTCACTTTTTTCACACCTGTTAAGTTTCCTTCACATGAAATGACAAATGGTCAAACTTTAATAAGTGAAATAAACGTTAATGAGTGAATAATCAATTATTTAACATGGTCATTGAAAATTCGTGACCAGAGACCAGAGACCAGGATAAAAATTCAAACATTTTGACAGTTTTCAAGACCATTGGGGGTGAAACCTGACCAGCTATGCTAATTGTAAGCATTAGAATGTGGGTGTACCGCCGTGCTTCAAAATCCTCACAAATGTATCGATCTCAACTCAATGTACAACTTTAAGAGCAACTCATCATCATCAATAACGACGTAAACAACACTATAGCGATAGCAATAACATAAACAACTTCCGTCGTCCAAAGCTACTACGACAAGTAATAACCGCAAAAGGGCCACAATTACATGAGCAATATCAGTAGAATCAATAAAACACAACACAGCAAGAAGTACTACTACAAGTACTACTACACCAGCAATGAACATTACAACAGCAACAATGAAAAACACAACAGGGATAAGGCCCATGTCCAGGACTACTACAGCAACTGAATAAATGCAATCCTTTGGAAAACAACAAACACAAAAGTAGCAACAAGGATGGTAACAAAAAGTAGCCTACTACAACAGCAATGTAACTTACAGCAACACTGTCAAAAACAATAGTGATAACAGTTATGTCCAGGAACTATTACAGCAATAACTACAAAGCAATGAACAGCAAAACAAATACAAACAATGTCAGTGACAATGTCAGAAACAATATCCAGAACTACTTCACCAGTTAATACAATACCATGAATAACAACAATTGGACGGTAGCAAGAAAGTACTGCTACAGCAAAGGTCAGTTACAGTAACACTGTCAAGTGCATGAAAAACGATGTAACAGTAAATCAACTGCAACTTCTTCATAAAAAAAACTACAATGAGAAAAACAAACAAACAGAACTACAAAACAAAAACGGCGACAACAGCGATTTAAAGTGCAACCAACGTGAACAATAAAAACAAACAACTATAACAAAATGACAATGACAGATCCACTAATCTGAATCTGTTAAATTGTAACTGACACTGCATAATCTCATCTTTGTATATTTCATCTAGATGACATTACTTTGAGCATCAACATGCACATTTTGTGTGTACAAACTTTTAAATGTATAGCCCAGAGCTGATATATTATATTTGAAACTACCAGGAAAGTCAAAAGCATCTCATAGCCTGGTTCTAGTACGGACCCCTACTGTGCAGCTTTCACTGGTTGACCTCATAAACAGCATTTCACTGAAGTTAGAGGAGATGCAGGTGAAATACTTCCTATTTGGCGGCCTCCTAATTAGCCTCACAACGGACGTTGTATTACTCACGCACCACCTCTGACTCCATTCGTAATACCAACGGTATGTAGTTGGAAAACGGTACATACCAACACCTGGTTGGAAAGTTACCTCCTAGTAATTTGACCAACGCCTTTCACCTGTGTGAAATTTTTATGGTTTTCAGGTTTACAATAGTTCATACAATGAGTCTATGATCAAGTGCCATGTAACATGAACGATACCCTCTTCTGTAAAGAAGAACTAATACATTGACAGTTACGTTATATTTTATTTAAACTCTTTTAAGAGATCAAAATGAAAAATGAGCTGGTTCTTGTTTGCTTGACTGGTCTATGTTTGCATTTGCGTCAGTGTTTGTAAAACGTCATTTATTCATTTTTTTTTTCGGAGGGGGGCTATACGGTATATTAGCACTAAATAAACTTTGAAATGTTAAGAAATGAATTAAAAATCCAGCTATTTCTGGTCTCTCATGGTAGTTAATATATTTGTCATCGATCCTTCTTTCAAGTTTAGAGATATTTATTCCGTAAGGGCACATTAAAGTAACTGTATAACAGCATGTTAAAAAATGTGTTCCACTTGTAAATGTATCTTTCAGTACTTGCTCCAAGTCCTTGTAATCTGTCACCCTTTCTCATTTATTTTTATTTGTTTTACTTCAGTTTTAAATTTAAGTTGCTAACTTCATGCATGGACAAATCTTGATTTTCCAGAGTTTTTCAGGTTCAACTGACAAACAAGAAAACTACCAGGGTTGAATTAATGCTTTTCAGACGAGCATGTACAACTCAAACTTCGATCTTGTTTTGTCCTGAGGTAACGGAAGCAGTGCTTTAATTATAATCATCTATTCAGCAGCATGTATATTACCATTGACTAATTCAAAGGAATAAGTCCTCTGGAGAGAACACTTGATTTCCGATAAGGGAAATAAAGTAACAATACAAAAGGCACCCTGACAAAATAACTCTAACAGCTTGACCCCTGACCTTTCATCACCTAAGAACTTCATTGAATGAGAAGCAAGAGAGACCAGCTACAGAAACCCCTGTTGATATGACTGCACACTTTTTATCTTTCCTTTTTTTCAGTCGTAGATGTTGAGGAAATAAAAAAAGG
This sequence comes from Stichopus chloronotus, assembly GCA_021234535.1. Lineage (NCBI taxonomy): Eukaryota > Metazoa > Echinodermata > Holothuroidea > Aspidochirotida > Stichopodidae > Stichopus > Stichopus chloronotus. The sequence continues at coordinate 504,865 of SFZH01000008.1, forward strand.
ATACTTTACTTTGAAACTTACGACAGGAAAGAAACATTAAGGTTTGATATAAATAATATAAAAAATGAATAAACGAAGCCTTCTAAGACATCCAGAGTTTTCTCTTTTTTTTTCCTCGAAGAGAAAAAACAACTTTACGATGATCCAATTGTAACAATGATGTTTGACCTGTAGACAATAATAGTCATACTGAGATCTTTTACTTCGCTCGCCCAGTTTTTCTGCTTGTATTTAGCTGAGGGTTGAACTTCAGAAGCCCTTCCTGAGCGGAGATTTAATAGACACTTTATTACTCGGTATTTGATGTTTCGTCTAGTCCTAGTTTATCCCCATACTTATGTAGTCAGAGACCGTACAAACAGTGGATTGGGCTGATTAACTTCACACGGTCAACAAGATAGGTCAACTGACGCCTATCGTGATCGAATGCATTTACCGACAGTGACCTTTAGGTGATAAAATCATTGAACGAAAACCTGACTAATGTAACTCCAAAGATTTATGAATGATTTGTGGAGATCTTTGTCTGTCATGCTTTAGATGTATACACTGAATGATTTCCAATATCAAGTCCTAACATCTGTGAATATAGCGCGCACTGTCAGATGACATTAATACAGAAATGACCTTTAAGGGGAAATGAGGCGTTTGTTTTACAGAAAACAACCATATTTTTTACGTTTGTGAACGTAGAATGCAGCTAATTTTCCTAACTAGTACAACATTAACCGCGAAGAAATTAACACCATTATAAGAACTTCTTTGAGTTAGTTCATTCTTACACAGCCAGATTCGTAGAATGATAGATTTTTTAAAGTAAGGAAAGACAGTTTAGCCCTCTTGTCAAGAAATAAGTTTCTTACAGATAGAAATCCAGTTATTTGTTGCTCAACAATAATATTGTTCATCCAAATTTTCAAAATTCAAATGATTCATATTCCTTTACTCACCACATGCATGTTTTGAGGAGGTAAAGCTTTTGCAGATGTCTATTGGTGGGACTGGTCTAACTACGATTAAAGCAATTTTTTTGCATGCCATCTTGGTGTATCTGAATGCCCTAGCTCCCTTTACCATAACCTAAAGAAGTGAGTTATGCGCTGTATACTGACATGATGATAGAATATGTGACATGTATAGACATCGATATCAATATTTTCTCCTAATCTGAGGTAAGCCAGAACCATTGACTGAAAGCCGGACTAGGCCGGAGAGGGGGCGGGTGAGGGGTGCCTTACATTCTACTCTAATTCTCCACCAGACGACAGTGGGTTACGGAAGTAGATCAAAATGTTGTGTTCGCTTTCACCCCACCCCACCAGAAATGAACAACATAGATTTCCTTCTTACATGCATGCAAGCCTTCAAGATATAAATTAGCGCTGGATGATCTCTGCAACATGCCAACATTAATTACGTCATCGCACTGATTGTAGCAGTCTTCCTATGATACGCGTCTAACATCAACCAACTTTACATGATTTTCATCTTTTAAATATCCTGCACAATGTTACTGAAGTCCTTTCCTCTCTGGAATACTCTACGCAAAATACAATAATACAATTTGTGGGCCCCTTAGGTACGTGTCCCACTGGCACGTTCGTAAATCCGGCCTTAACCAGATGGTAAAGTGCCACGGAATAACAACCAGAAAAAAATGCAAGCAAATATGTACCAAAGCAGACGACAGATGGAACTAGAGGGTTGCTTTAAGTTTGAATTTGATCTGTAATTTTCGTTGAGACTTTAGGTTCAGACATATTCAGATTACAATGTACAAACTATTTCTTGATAGACTGAAAGGATTATGATGTTTAATTAACTAAACCTAACAATACGACTCAACAAACAATAATGGTGGTAACTGGGAACAGCTCTGTACCTGGTGGTCCGAGAGCGATGCTTCCGAAATGACTCGTTTGATGACATAATACCAACAAAATAGAAAGCCATGTCGAGACGGTTCTTTCTAATTCTAGAATGACGCAGTAGTTATGTACGTGCATCAAAGCTCTTAGTCGCTGCTAGCTCGATCTAAATAATTCGATAATTTAAAGATGAAAGATCACCATCTAAACACCAAGATGGTAATAACGGTTCTGTGGCCGAGAGGATAAAGCTGGTGACATTTGATGCAATGAAGCCGAGTATATTAACACGGAGATTCTTGGTTCGATACGTGGCGGGGTCACAGTGGGATGGGTTTTTCGTCCAAGGGTGTAAAGTTTTCCTATCTTAAAAGACCTTGTGGAAAAAAGATACCAAATTTGATCCAAAATTGTTGTAGCCACCTGACGTTAAGTTGTAATATATAAACCACGGGCTCCATCCACACTTATGGGGTTGCTTAGCGTCGTAAACTAACTGCTCTTTAAGGCCTGAATTATTATTATCATTTTTCGTTTTCCTAAATTTTCATATTGGGCAGTACCATAACAATAACCCAAACGTTTATGAAAGCTATTGGAGTATCGTCATGGAATCATTGAATAGACTACATCTCTCCCCTAATGTCAGAAACCAATGACACCTCCCCCCCCCCCCCCCTTAACATTGTGGAGGACTCCCTGAAGAGAGAGTAAAAGTAGAGACAAATTTACAGACTTTATTAATTAGATTGCTTGTAAAATCACAGTGTCAGTACCTTGGTATGCATTGCATTATATAGTGTAGTTTAAACTTTGAGGATCAGAAAGTCTGAGAACTCATCACTGATCCTATACCATGTTGATGGTGGATAAGCTCCGGCGAATTTCGCCTACTCTTTTCGATCAGTTTTCAGACGGTAACGAGACAGGGGTGAAGCAACAATACCATGTAAACCGAAACCTGCTTCCGGGACCGCCATTTAGCGTTCCCATCCGACGAGAGTGTATCTTCCAGTGTTTATCCACTCTCCCAAAGGCTGGAAGGGGTAGGTGGAACTGCCCACCTTAGCAACCCATTAGCTGTATTGAGCAAAACCTGAATCGGACAACAGGATCGCAAATTGAAATAACCAAATAACCCCATCAGTACCATCTGTAAACAGCTTCACTGAATAAGTAACTTCGAGTAGCCGGAAAATTTCTAAGTGGACCCACTGGAATTAGATCCATGGACCTAGTGATTGCAGGATGGACATTCTAACCACCAAGCTAACCCTCCACTCTTACCTGAAAATATCTGAAAAATATAGTATAATATGATATAATAATATCTGAAAATATGATATGATACAATGAGCAAAATAATACGTCTGAATAATACCTTTAGTTAATCTTCTCCAGAATTAACGAACGGATAATGTTGATGTTGAAATATCAGAAATAGAGTTCCCTATTTTAATTGTTCTGTTTTGTCAGCGTGATAACAGCACTATCATAAATCTTCTAATTTGCGTTATATTTAAGTGCGAGAGTACACGAATTGATGAATTTTTCGACTGGATCATGGCCTAATGTTACAAAAATCGTAGCTTTTACTATACCATAAAATAGTAGGGTCCAATTTAACATCGCTGACCTTTACATATCGTACAACGTATAACTTGAATGTGTACAAAGAACATCAATAAAAGAACGTGGAAGAAGTCAACGTGTAAGAGGAAAAATTGCCTCTTAAAACGTTTTGCATGACTAGAAAAAAGATTGAGAAAACAAATACTAGTTAGGCTACTCGGCATTTTTAATATTACACAACATTACATATAACACATTTTGTGGTTTTTTAAAACATTACATCATGTTGTTAGGCTACTACACTTTTGAAATTCATAACCATTACATCGTATTGAACTTTAAACGTCATGTTTCATAAGTAGCATTGCATCTTTGCTAGAAACCCCCCACCCGTGATCAGTTTCTGACCCCAACTTGAAAACATGTCATAAGAGAAAGAACATTCGTTTGAGAAGCTCTTGTGATAAAGGTTGCAAGTGTATGTGTAAGTGCCTGGATGGTTGCGTGAGTCTCGTCTAATGGTTATTCCGGAGTTAAGACTCAAAATGAAATTGACTGCATATCGCAGTGTGAACGCTGTCAGTAGGTTCAAGGCTGAGCAAGATTATCCAATGAGTTTATACAAGCTATAGACAAGGTTAGGCCTTTGTACTCTTAAGAGAGGTGGAAAGTAAGATTTTATTTACAAGTCTGTGATATTTTTAACTATTCCTTTAGAAATAACTAACTTTATTTGACAGAAAATCAATCTACAAATCAGAAAGCCGCAAAATTGAAGGTCGGTTACGACGAAAATGTTGTCGAATCGCCATCGCATTAGTTCTGTAACGCTCAAAGCAACAAGTCGCACAAAATGAACGAATTTTCAGTCTTTTTATTATTTATGTCAGTTATTTCAAGTTACTTAATCAGATGACCATGTTGATCTTGTCCTTGATCAATGTTACAATTTAACAAAAGTATCTGATATTTTAATGTTTTTATTTTCTTTATACTCTGTGCGACGTTTCTAAGGAAACCAGAAATATGCTCTGTTGTAAAAGGCACTCTGTTGCCAATTTTTACTGTATTTTAATTTTTGCAAGCTGTAAGCAAAAATAGACGAAGTCGATTCAATCTCAAACATGTTTTTTGTCAGTCTGGCATTAAGAGCCCTGCTAAGGAACAAGTCGATGATTAATGACACGTTATGGTAAATATACTGTAGTACTGAGGGTTTTTTAATTATCAGGGAAATACCTAAAACAAAAGGTGTGATTGATTTCTATGTAGTCCACCTGGCACATCACTCTCTTTTGAGAGAAGTCTATGTGAGTGATTGTTTGAGGACGAGGGGGTGGTTCCCCTCGACTGAGGTTTGCTAAAATGTACTATTTCAGGACAATCGTGAATATATTTTGTTCTTGTACATAATATGGATGTAAAACAATTCCAACTATACTGCTAAGTATTAGGAAGAAAAGAACTAAACCTCAAAGTAAGACATATCATTTTTCATGCAAACGTTTTTTTTTATATATATTTTTCAAAGATAATGTGTTCCCAAAGGTATACCGTTTACCGTATAAGTTGTTCCGACCAAGCCCATTGTGGATTTGTCCGTGTTGTGTCCCTTTGATAATCTTAAGAGTGAATGTACAGTTAGTGGCGAAGCTTCAGGGGGAAGGGGAACAATCCCCCCCCCCCTTCCCGATGGTCGTGAGAAGGAGTGACCAATGCCGCAGAGAACCGATTCGAGCCCGGGTAACAGATCACGGGTCCCTCACACTCATGTCACGGGGTTCACATACATATTCAAGTGAGGCGCCGGGACAAAAAAAAAAAAAAATGACAGGGCGAGTGTCCCGGAATATTGAAAACGGAGCGCCACTATCAGTTGGCCAGAAGCGAACAAGAATATTTTCGGCGTTACAAACCTCTAGATGACAGAAAATGGAACTTCCCATGCAGGTGTTCTAAGCTGCCTGTACCCAGGCTTGAAATTATCGTCTCATGTCTGTAATTTCTCATTTCGAGAAGAATGGTAATACATGTCATATGGGTTGTGATAATACGTTCTCTTTCATTTATCCTTGTAGGGTACGGGGAGGCTGAATGTTCCTTAAGTTCTTGTACTTCTCCATTTGTTTTAAGTGTGGAATGGGCCCCCAAAGGGCCCCACCCTCTGTTCCTCCGCCACTGTACTCATATATCATTACACAAGCCAAGGGACATTACTTGTTTGGCAAGTTTGGGGCTGAGTTCAGCACCCCTGGGTTTGTCAAAAACGTCAGTATTTAACAAGTACCCATAGCACCATCCATCTTACTTTTTATCACAATGAGTGGTTCGTGAAGATTTCGTGAAGCATGAATGTGCACAAATGTTACCAGGTTTCGTAAGTGACAACCGCACTGAGATGTATGCATGGAACTAGAAAATTTGGATTTGTATTGTAACCTCATTAGACATAACCTGTGCTTATTCTCTGGCGTTTTGAACGTTGAATATACAATTTTGACGGAGTCCTTTTTTCATGGGAAGGGGGAGCAATATTTCAATAAAGAGTTGAAGATATAACTATGATCATTGGAAATGACTGACATGAACCAGAAATTAGAATACTGCATAGTACCAAATGATGTGCAGTAAACTGTTAAGTGGCTACATTACTTTGTAAGTAGCCAAGATTGGATACAGGAAATGAAACTGACCATTATTTTGGTGAGTGGATTGCTTTTAATACTAGATGTTAGTTAAGGAAGTATAAATAACTTTTTAATGAGTAAGACAATGATTACACTGTATAGATATGTGAAGAGCAAATCACAGATAAAGATAGATATGTGAAGAATTTGTTGTAGAGATTAAAGCATGCTATTTTCAGTCCTTTTTATTATCAAATAAATTTGAATTAAAAGCAGTAAACAGAATGAAGAACTGTAAAGAAAATGTCAAGAATCCATAAACAAAGGCAATTCTTTGAAATCTGTTGGTAAAAGAAAACATAAAGAATAAATATTGTTACATCTTTTGAACCTACTTGGTTCTTAGGAGGATGTTGAATGAGTAGATATGGCACCAAGCCTTTTGGTTCCTTGCATCAGCAAAGAAACCTTTACAATGAGGTTTGTGTGCCTGTGTGTATGTGTGTGTCCTGTGACAATTGCTTAGGTACGCTTTAATTCAATAGGGGGAATTCGGATGAAAGTCAAACTTGGTATGTACGTTTGACATATTAAAAAGGTGTGGCCTATTGTTTTTGGTGGAGCCAAAGATCATCTGGGAGCACTGGAGCAAAACTTTGAAAACCTTTCTAACGCGATATCTCAAGTTGTCAAGTTTGGGAGTGGACAAAGTCTATACTTAGTATAAGGATGCATTATGGTAGTGGTTTCTTCGAGGTCCAACTAGGCCATATGGGCCATTTTATGAAATCATGCAAAATGTTTCTTCACCTACAGATTGTATGGGGGTTGTGTCACATTACTACTATGGTAGTGGTTCCTTCAGATTGTCCAAGGTTTTTGGTCCCATATGGGGCGACGTGGACCATTTTATGAAATCATGCTTTTCTGCATATTGGCTTTACAACGTGAAAGGTTTTGCCAAATTAGCATTATGGTTGTGGAACCCAGGGTTTTTAAGATTTTGGGGTCCAAGGTACAGATTGTGAGTCCTTCTGTGGTTTGTTAAAAGAACAGTGTGTGCGTGATAGTTACATAACGTACTAAGTGCAAAGGTCACTGATGTAAAAAGTTAGTAAATCATAGGTATGGAAACTTTACAAATGGTTTTAACGTTGTCAGACTTAATTGTCAAAGGGTGTACAGATATGTGTTATGCTTTCGAAATCCTTCGAACTTGGTAGACACTAGGCTACAACACTTTCTTTCGGTTTGATAACTGTGGATGCTTTTTTTCATGATCGGAATTTATGACCAATATATATATATATATATATTTTTTTTTGGTTCACGTACTTACCAAACGTAGACTACATGAGTCTAGGCTACATGTGGTTACGTTAAATTGACTGGAAGCCTACTCAAATCACTTTAACTTAACCCTGTCTTCAAGGTTATTCTTCTCGAAATATGTGATTTTCTCGCTTTTTTCGACGTTACCTAATATCTTTTAGTGAAATAGGGAAACTTACCTCAATTACATTAATTACGTTAGAAAGTAACTGCATGCTAATTGGTCGACAAGTAATGCCCGACTAAGATTCCGTTTATCACTGGATCATACATGGACGTACTTATAATGCATGTATGTACTATCTGTAGTAGAACTAAGTAGCTGCACCTGTTGTGTATAATTATGTAGTACATATATACCGTTTGTATCTCAGTCGGAGAACATACTATACTGCTCTGTCGAAATTCTCCATTTTAACAAATTGCCAGAAGAAAAAAGTGAAACGTACTCTCTCACCTTTATGCACTTCTGGTTGTTATCACTTTATTGATAGAACATTGCCATTATTTATTTCTACCACATGTTGAAATGATTTGAGAGTCAAAATGCAAATAATATATGAATAAATACAGACGATCTACACAGACCGTAAACAGTCAGACCTACGTTGAACAACGTATCTTTTTCACGTCTGACGTCTTCTATTGTCGCATGCGACAGATACCGTTAAGCGTTACTGGACTTGTTATTGATGTTATAGGACTCTTATTGACGTTTACTGGATTTCGCAAATTCTTCTCAAGCAAGCTATTTAGAGTTCATTTTTAACTTTTTCAACTTTTACAAATTTTTCAACTTTAACAAATATCTTGTGACATAAAGAGTCAATTGAATTGAAGCAATCCTTCATAGTAACTCAACCTGATATAAAATGATAAAAAACTTTATTCATGACGTCAGTATAATTCAAGATATTTCTAGTTTCCCCTCTTTCATACACTGATCTCACCGTGCGAACGTTCCTGCGTACATTAATGTTCACCTATATCAGCAAGTAAAGCCAGAAACCTAGTGTCATAACTTGAGATCAGTAAGTAAAAAAAAAAAACAATTATGGTACACAAAAAAAACCCCCACTGCAACAAAGACAGAAGTGTGTGATAAATCGAATGTCACACAAAGAGAAAATACAAGATTATCAAACTGAAATCTTGGATTATCGACCGATGATACTACCACTTATTATTCCACATTTATAATGAGATAATTCAACATTATCAAAAATAACTTGCACTATCGACCGATAATCCAGGTTTATCGCCGACAATCTTGCATTATCCCAAGATATACATTTTTCTTACGTTGATAATCTTGAATTCTCGATTGAAAATCCAAGCCTACTTGAATCCTTAGATTATCTAGTGACTATACATTTTTTTGTAGAATCGTGGATTCTAGATCTATAATCGTGGATTATTAAGCGAGAATCCAATCCAAGATTATCGTTTGATAATCCAAGATTATTTTTTGATAATCCAAGATCTTCTTTTGATAATCCAAGATCTTCGTTTGATAATCCTAGACTATCGTTTGATAATCTTGAATTATCGGTTGACGATCGTGGATTTTCGGACATTTTGGCTAACCACAGAAGAAGAAAAAGCCAAAGGTATATTGACGAAAGTGCTGACGTAAACATAACATGGGTCACATTAATTTCACACCAATAGACCAATTCTGTTGAACCAATTGCTTCCTATACGGCAAGCCGTCGAAGGGAAGTTAGCCAGTAAAAAATGCTCAAGTAAACCATATCAATTGTTAAAGGATGAATAAAGGGAAGTAATAATGACTTCTTCTTTTGTTGTTTCTGTCTACTGATAAAGCAGCTGTATACTTTTTCCCCTTCTGTTTTGCAAACATGCAGAAACCATATCTATTATTATGGAGTCAATCATCATTAGGGAGTGAATTCGTGGTGTTTGGTGATGACGTCACTATAACAAAGCAGAACTTAATAATTATAAAACTTTACTGCCAGAAAGTCTGGGGGGAAAGTCTTATAGGATAAGTGAATAAAAAAAGGTGGGGGGGGGGGGGTGAGGTTGATCGCCATGCATGCGTGCGAATCTAACTTTTTCAAATACGTTAACATTATCATATACTGACAGTTGTAATTATTATAGTAACACACAAATTTGGTCACAATATGTATAGAAGGCCTAATTTTATTTGTGTGACTTAGGAAGATTACGGACGTAAAATACCATAAAATTTGCTCAAATATTCTGATGAAAAATAGAAATTTCTATTAATGTTGACAAATTTCAAAAGGAAGAGTTAACTTTCATTTATGCTTAAAATATGATTTTGTAATGTAAAGGAGAATTGAGCCCCCGGGCCTACCCACGCCCAAATAATTAAATAAATAAAAAAGATTTTTGTGTTGAATATTCTTAGTTTCACTTCTATTATCACTAATATTATCTTACCTTTCAACAAATACATGTTAGGAATGTTGATCATTAATGTCTGCATGTATGTGTCAACCACCCCCTCCCCCATTGGAAACAGCCACAGTTTTCATCAAAATCCATCACACATTCGCTATTTTACAAGCTAATTTCTGTTCTGTTTTTACCATTACATCATCAGTAAACAAAAGCCAAACATGCAAATTTGTGCACGTCAAGAGAGGAATTGAGTTGATAAGACATACGTTATCTTTTGTTCGGCTAATCTTATTTCAAGGACAATTGAAAATTTTATATCACTCTAGGGTTTTATATCACTGTAGGGTTTTATTTCTGGAAGCATGTGTTTTCTTCTTTATAAATATTGATATTACTCACCAATATGAAACCCACTAATTAAAAAACAGTATAGAGAGTCCACAAAAGATATACACTATGCCACGCCACAACGACACCATACGATCACTGTACTTTATGAATAATTCCACTCGCACTAAAATATATCTGAATTTGTCAAATGCAGTTCATTCTATTTTAGAGTAGAATCCCTAGAAATCTGCGAATGTGAATCCATGTACTGTTAAGGATAAGATCTTTCACAGTCATCCACGTAGACATGCAAATTGAATTCAAGTAAAATGAGAAACCACAGAATTGTCGAAGAAAAAAGGGAATATTAAAATAAAATAGAAAATGTTATGTAATCAAATATTTTATGCCTCAGTCCCGAAAGATTGCAGATTCTAGTGCAAACCAGAGATGGAGCGAATTTAGTGTTTTGTCTTTCTTTCTGCTGGGTGTTGGTTTGATTACATTTGACTGCAGACTTGGGTACATCTAGACTTTGCAATAGTCTCCCTTGGCGAATAAATTCACTTCCTTTCCTTTCCATATGTTACGCGCAGTCTGCCGCCAAACTGCTATATGCTAAACCTAGATGTGTGATCATTCTCACTCAACTCGTTGTAAGAAAGAACAAAAAAAAAGCTTGTCATTAACCTAGATCTATTATGTAAATAAACATGCACGGATCACGTGACCCTATGGTCATTGACATGCAGAAGAGAGGATGTTTTGGAGAAAGCAGAGAGACACTGAAACGACTTCCAGTTGAGAGAATGAAAGTAATCTTTGACAGAATAAACTTCATATTGCAGGGGGGGGGGGTGGCAGTTGACTTGTTTTTCTTTTCTTCTTGGTAAGTCACCATCTACGATTTAAATGTTAATGAATCTCTCATAGACAGTTACTCGTCACATGTATGGACCCACGTCCTCCCTAACAGTAGCTATGAATACAACCAGGGCAAGTCATACGGAGTAATTTTGAGAAAGATCATTGAGGAAAGATTCGGTGAACTACTATAATTTCCTTTCTGACTGCATTCACACAGTGACAAAGCTTCTCCTAAGATGAAGGATGTTCCCGTGATAAATCCATGTATGGGGTCCTTTGTCAAACCACTGACTCCCCTCCCTCTCCCCTCCCTCCCCCTCCCTCCCCTCCCTCCCCTCGCATCCCCTCCCCTCCCCTCCCTCCCCTCCCTCCCCTCCCTCCCCTCCCTCCCCTCCCTTCCCTCCCTCCCTCCCTACCTCCCTCCCCTCCCCCTCCCCCCATGTGAATTATTCACAGGTATAGTTTACGCTTATAACATTTTCAAACTGCTTGATATTCTAACGTGTAAGGAGCTACTCGTCAACACCACAGTAGCCAGCCATGTAATTATTAAATCACCAGTTCACCGTTCGATGTCTATTGAAGTATCCTGAAGCAACACTCGTAAACTAAACTGACAACCTGCAGGTTACAGGCTCCGAGCGTTTATCAGTACAGCAAACATGAAATCATGTGTATCATTATTTCATATACTGAGGCTATGCTTGATATGTCGGCTTATTACCTTGTGCGATATCATTAACAAATCCTATAATTATAGAAATTATTGGAATGCCATTTGTCAGTTGTCACACTCTGACATGGTTAAAAGTATGCGAACGAATGTGTTAAAGCAATATAAAGAAGGATAAGTATGAACGTGTCCTCCGACCTCTGCTTCTCTCCATTCCGTCCAGTAACCGCTTCTCTAGTCTCCCTGTCCCTTCCACCCTCCCTCCCTCCCTACCCATACACAATCATCCATTCTCCACACGCCTTTCCATGTAAACCTTGTGTGATGGTCTCGTCAAGGGAACTTTTTCATTAATGTTATGTGTCTGTTTCTTTTGTTGTCAAGGCTCTGAAATGTTTCAGCGTGAACACGCTATTAAAATAATTACGATGGGTTGCGTGCGGTGTGTGTCCAGGAATGTTCTGAATTATTGATTTATAGATGTTATGCTTGTCCCCCCCCCCCCCATGTATTGTTCCAACGAACCAAGATATCGTAAATAAAGCATAAATCAATCTTAAAGATACGACTCCCTTTAGAATTCAAACAGTTGACCTGAATAAAAGCAGGATTTTAGTTTTTATATGTAACATATTAGTAAGAAGAAAACTTCATCAAAACGGAAAATATAATATCAAAATATGAAAGATTCTTCTAAGAGAAGTTACTGTTAATCTTCTGAAAGACAAAGGATGCAAAATGGACTTTTTTGCGGTGTCATATATGACTGCTCACAGGGCTCAGTTCTGCCAAATTGTGAAGTTTACAAATAGTTGTGGTCGTTATTCTGTATATGACTATTTAAGCTGTGAAATAATTCTAAAAACAATTAATCATATCTTACAGAACAAACCAATGACAAGATGGAGTTTTTGTTGTAGGCATAGTTTACTGACGATTGAAGGGGTTCTTAAATGAAAGAGAATAATTTTCCATTTCAAACATTTTAAACCCTATGTCAATTTTTGTTGCCAATGCATCTCGTTACACTGCTCATTCAATCTGACAATATAGGGCGGATGTCACAATTTGTCACAATAATTACCTGATACTATAAAGACCGTCACACAAATATTTCTACCGTATTATCGTTTTCCCTATTTGTTGACTTTATGAATGTGAAGAGTCAAGAATCAATTTATAGTTGAAAACTTGCAATAATAAAATGTTACAAACGTACAGTTATACTTTCTTTCCTTTGTAGGTATCCTTCAAAAGAAACATTTTAAATTTCATACTCAAAATAACAAGGAAAATGGCAAGATCAAATGATATTCTTCTTTTTCCATGTGCAGGTTCATTCATAATCTTTTTGTCTTCAAAATCTACGAGAAATGTTGTGCTTACAAAACACAGAAAAATACATTTTTTGTTTCAAATGCCTCATATCCCTATAGTGGTTGTATTCTTCAATAACTGACAAGTTTCCCATTGTAACTTGTAGTAAGCTAAGTACATCAACATGGTGCTGTGATCTAATTATGCGAGCTTGTGCGAGTGAGCACGAAAAGCTGGGCCAGTTTTTCAACTATTTCTTTCTTGTTCATCGTAAACTTACCTTGTTCCATAAAAGATAACTCTGCAACGAAAAATCGGATTAAAACGCGGTTTTCTCCACAGAATTGAGAAAATTATTTTACACAACTGCACATCGTTTACACCTAGCTCAGATGCAAAGAAAATTTGTTCGCAGGCGCGTTTGTCCCTAAGTCCAGACTCAACAACAAAGCTGACCAAATGTATTACGTAATCACAAGGCAATGAAACGTGGCAACTACAGAAGAGTGTTTGAGGAATGGAATGTGTAGGAATAGAATAAGAGCGCGTGGCACCTACAATTGGTAGTGAATGATAGATGCTATAAATTGGGTTCGTTGGTTCACCTTCTAGTGGCAACTCCCTGGTGTGATTGTACTCTACTAGAAATAAATAAAAAAGAAACAGTTCATCAATGTGAAGGTGTGAATTTATGTTACCTGGTAGCAATGATAGAGGTACATTACTGTTAAGGTATGAGTGTAGGCTACACCTATCTGCAATGACAGCGGTACATCACGGTGATTGTAGGCTCCCGGCCAATGATGATACAAGTACATCAATATGTTGGTGTGATTGTAGTCTATCAATAATGAGAGAAGTACACCAATGTGAAGGGCTAACTGTATCTGCAATGGCAAACTACACCAATGTGTTCGTGTGATTGTAGGCTACCGATTAGCAATGATATATACATCAATGTGACGGTGTGAGTGTAGACTATGTAGCAGCAATAATAGAAGTACATCAATATGTAAGTGTGATTGTAGTCTAACTATCAATAATGAGAGAAGTACACCAATGTGAAGCCTTGAATGTGGGCTAACTGTATCTGCAATGACAAACTACATCAATGTGTTCGTGTGATTGTAGGCTACCTATTAGCAATGATAGAAATACATCAATGTGAAGGTGTGAGTATAGACTATGAAGCAGCAATAATAGAAGTATATTAATGTGTAGGTGGGATGGAATCATTTATTTCTCTCTATTTTTTATCCTAATTAGATACGAACGGGTACCCAGCAAGCCAAGTTTAGCCCAGGAGACACCCTTTGTTTACCCTTGGAAGAGAAATTGCTCCCTGAACAGTTGAAGGAGCTTGGTTATGCTACTCATGCAGTTGGTAAATGGCATCTTGGTATGTCGAAGAGGGCCTGTCTACCAACACAGAGAGGATTTGATAGCTTCTTTGGTGAGAAATATCTCCAAGTTTTAGCACCATCATTAACACGCATCTAGCAAACCTTTGATAATAAACATCATTATCACCTTCAAAAGATTTGATGTTAAAGTCAACCGCAGCACGACACGTCAATGTTTATTTTCTTGTCACTTTAATGTGGCAACGTACGGTAAAGTATTCTGCAACAAAAGTAACAGGTAGCCTTTTAGCAGATAAAAAAAATGAAAAACGAAAATAGTGCAATATTTCTCAAAGGGTTTGTCACATCTAACTATACAAACGAAAGTAGCAAAACTCTCATTCCTTGAGAAAAAGAGGCATTTCAACAAGATTCTTCATAGTCCGGTTGTAGATACTCATACAACAATGATACCATTTATCATTCTTTAATAATGAAACAATGGATTTGTCATACTTCAGAAAAAACATTACATCATTTTGAGTATTACTTTCACTTTGAAGACAAACAATTCCATTGTCGTGATGTTTATGCTCTTAAAATCCTAATTGACAAATCGCTGAAAGCATTTCAATACAGACTGCATTCAATATCTTCGACATAACCACCAATATTGTATCATGATTTCAATGTTTTCAAACAAACCTTTGCTTCAATCACCAAACAGTCATTTTATCCCTTAGGCGACCAATCATTCCATCACCTACATACAAACAATCATTTTATAGCCTAGGCAAACAACCATGTCTGCACCTAGGCAATCTTTCATTCATCATATCAAATTATCAAGTCAGAGATGTTATCACACTAAACACCACTAGGAGTAACTTCAGTTATTTTATTTTTTTTAACATCCTCATTCCTATCATTTTATATAGTTAGTCTGAATCATTGTGTTACATGTCATTAATGTCACTCAATAAATGATAAGGCTGTCATGTTGTTATAAGCCAGGGAAGTGTCAACCGCAACCAGGATTTTCGACTGACAAAATAAGATTTACAACGAAAAAAACAGAATTATCAATCGATTAATTTCTAATTTGTACTTGTCTGGGCACTACATTTGCCAAAACCAGGACTAGCCTTACCTTTATGCGCGTGAGTGTGGGGGGGGGGGGGGCTCACAAACTAACATAGGGACCCTTCACCTTCAATCCTTTCACAAGACTGTAGGGAATCAAAGGGAAACAAAGGTTGTGGGCGCTTTCAGGCGACTCGGAAGGAAACTTTTTGAGAGGAGGGGAGGGGGTGGAGAGTTCCAGCAGGAACATGTTGGCGGAGCGCCAACATCGGTTGATAGGAGAGTAGAAGAAAATTGTGGCGTTCAGAAACCGCCAAGAAGGCCGGAAACGGCAATTCCCATGTGTTAATTTTTCCCGTCTGCAATTTCTTAATTAATGAGGGAAATAAATCTATGAAAAGTGGTCATATATTTCAGATGGGATGAAATGAGTCAAGAGTCATAACGATTCTTATCATTTTCATTAATTTTTGGAACACTTGGCAAATACGGGGGGCGGGGATGCTAAACCTACGACTGGCTTCTTGTCATTATTCTAAGTAAAGCGTTACCATTGGTTGACGGGTAGCGAACCAGAAATTTTTTGATAAACGTTTTAGACAAATCACGTGAAATGAAACATTCGATTGATCATTTTCAGTACAAAATTTGCAAATCTTGCTCAGTTATTTAGGATAACAACCGATGATGGTAGAGCACCACCATCAGTGAGAGGCTACCGTTCTGTACTAGAACATTTTTAGCAAAACTACTCGTCAAATTCCACGATAGGGCATTTTGCATTTTCAACAAACAGAGTTCCTTAAACATGACTTTAAAAGAGGAGGGGGATAAAATTGCTTGCTTTTTTTCAGATTATGTCGATATCAAAGATTAACTAAGAATTATTTTAGAAAAGAGTCATTAAGCTGAAGTCAAAGGGTCATTACGTTGGAATCAAAGGGTCATTACGTTGGAATTAAAGTATATCTTGTCATACAGATCGATAAAATGTGGTCACATGAACAATTCCATAGGACTGTGAGAAATTCAGTAAATTTAAGGGGAAAGTGAGAGTTATATAGTGGAATTTTTTCAGCGTTTGTTTGTTTGTTTGTTTTTCTTTTCGGAAAGGGTGATGACACTGATATACGACCAATGCTACGCATCGTTGAGTTTTACTTTGCCAATCAATCCATTGAAACTATTCAGTATATTATTTAGTATCTATCTATTAGTGTCACACTTTGCTCAGATAATTTACGAGCGAAAAATTTAAATTATGATTAAGATTGATCACTTATTGAAAATAGTGATAGAATACTTCTTGAAGACGATTATCTCCAAAGCTAAATGTAATGAAGTCTGAAGATAAACGTTTGAAATCGCTTTATCCCATGGACCCATGGGGTCTAGAGACAGGTTGTATACTGTGTTCACATGGACACAGATCCCGGTGGGGTCTAGAGACAGATTGTCCCCGACAATCTCCCCCCCCCCCCTCTAAAAAACGAAAATCTTGTACTTTCCTCGTGCCCATATTTCCCTTTCGGTTTATAACGAAATGGCAGGAGTCCCCATCATTTGCCTCAACGTCGATGATTTGGTTATACATAAAATGATACATAAAAATATGTTAATACAACAACCAGAAACTTCTGATCGGTTAATAAGAAAATTTACTTTGTTCTTCACTTATGAAATCAAAGAAACCTAAAGTTTGGTGTTTTGCTCCTCTGGAGGATACATTACCACATTGCCTGCCCGTCCTTTATTGCATTGAAGCAAATTGTTTATGTTAAGTAAATGACAAGTCAATCAATTTCCAAGCATTTATAGCATGCACAGTGGAGAGTCTAGATAGTGCTTCCTCTCGAAACTGGCTTTTACAGAGATTTTTTTCTAATTACCGCTCTTCTCTTCTGATTAAGTTTCTTATGTATTCTGTGAGGTAACATCAGTAGCTTAAAACAATTACTTCTATACCCGTTTGCACATTCGCATCAAAGACAAATGCAAACAGACATGGCATATTTACCTTCTCCGCGTTCCAGAGAGACCTTTGACAACACAGACGTCTGTCACATGTCCGTAAGTCCTTGCAGCCGTCCGGAGCAGACGCTGACTCAACCTAGCCTATTATCTTTACGTTCATTTACATAATAGCAGTTTCTATTGTATTTATGGTTGACACAGGGATTATTCTCAATGAAAGAAGACAGAAAGGGGAGGGAGGAAAAGGGAGGGATGGGGGTGCTGGTGACGCTTTCTTCATGAAATATCGTTTTTACGTATATTGAAGTTCATTTATGTTCTTCTATTTTCCATTTTATAGTAAAGAGGAGTACACTCAAGCTCTGACCCTAAAACAATGACCTAAATACGTTTCACAGATCTTATTTTCATCCAATTCAATTTCTTAGGAATTATATTGGGGACCACAGACCATTTCACACACGAAAGGACATTCAAGATAGGTAACAGGCAATTCATCGGAAATGCCTTTTACGAGAACGAGAATGCATCCTCACGATACAAGGGCACATTCTGCACTGAGGCCTACGTGAAGCGAGCAGTCAGGATTATTAAAAAACATGATAGGAACAGAGTAAGTTCTATTCGTGGTCGACCACGTTAGTTCAGTGAATGTCGAGCCAGTCGTGTCGATTCTTCCTCTTATCATCTTTTTATGCCTATCTGTCTGCCCGTCTGTCTGTCTTTCTATCCATCCATCCATCCATCCATCTATCCATCCATCCATTTGAAATAAGAGTTCTCCTATAACAGTGAGTTTCGAACGCAGATGTATCACAACAGGAACTTCCTGAGTAGATTAAAGTTTGCCGAAAATCGTCACTATCCTTAGTTTGAAGTAACTGTCAAAACTATAAAAACTAAGTATTGTATAGCGCCCTCTTTTAAACTGGGCAAACTTTTATTATAGATGGCGCTCTACTAAATTTTAAGGTTACATAGGCAAATTTTGCGTTGGTAGCTAGGGCGGACTGCACTTGCAAGGCAGGAAGGGAACTCTGAACTTAATTCACGAAGTCAGGAGCATGTTTATTCTTGTGTGAGGTAGTATATAAAATATATATATATATACACACACACACATTTAATTGCAGGAAAGAAGAAACGGACGTAAGTGTTCCTTATTTTATTGTAAAGGTTTCCTGCTGTGAAATCGTGATCACTTTTATGTGTTATAATGTTTATAATAAATATTCTTTTCTACTATCAAAAGAGATTGACGTATGGTCCGTTGAAAGGAACATTTAAGTGGGATACGATCGAAGCTAACTCTACAGTTACGTGGTATCTTTAACACTTTGCTTTTTTTTTTCGGTTGCCAAAAGTGCATATTAACTTATAGCTGTACAATAAGTCACAGAGAAATAAGTTGAATTTTAAATAGAACCCACCTCTGATGCTTATTTCGATTTGACACTTGCATCACAATAACACTGTTTATTATTTTTCCTTGTAGCCACTCTTTCTGTTCGTTCCGTTTCAAATGGTTCACCTGCCAGATGATGTCCCCGCAAGATTTAGACACTTGTACAAGCACATCCCACATTTACAACGAAGATACTATGCCGGGCGAGTAGCAGCCCTGGACGAAGCTGTGAAAAATATAACTAGGGCTCTCCGCATCAGAGGACTATATCAAAACTCCGTCATCATATTTTCAACAGGTTTGTACATGCTGCGCCGATCAGTAGATCACGGCAAAGATTTAGGTTAGTTTAAGCAAATTGTGCAACTAATTTTTCACAACGAGCCACTATATGTAAACTTACACACACACACAAACACATACAACTTTGTTTTCCATTCATTCCGAGGACCTCATCGTGTTTTCTTTTGTTTTTTCTTCCTCAACTCTAACCTTAACAATAGACTGTCTATTGTTAATCTTGAAAGGACCGGAGAAGTCTATTGAATTTTCTACAAAGGACCTAAAATCTATTGTTTCGGCCCTCGATCCCACCCGAAAACATATATGTATATATATGTATATATATATATATGTATATATATATATTTCTAACAAAATAGGCCTTGTTGACAGGATTTACAAGATTGACAAAACCTGGAAAGGCTTCGACATTAAATTAAAAGAACTTTTCACAACTCTAGGAAAAAACTAATTTCCTTCTTATTTAATTCATAAAGTTGTATCTTCTTATCTTGACATTAAATTATCACCACTGAGTGCTTCTGAGCAGTCTTTCCTCGATATTAGATATTACAAGATTCCTTACAGTGGACATTTTTCTTACCACACTCAACGAAAAATCAGACAAATGATCAAATCCCATTGTACTAATATTGATGTCAGACTTGTGTTCACTTCCTTTAAAATAAGTAAATTGTTTGTTACCAAGGATTCTGTTCCAATAAATCTCAAATCCCATGTAGTCTACCAATTCATTTGTTCAAGATGTAACCCTTGCTATATCGGGGAAACCCACAGACATTTGGCTACAAGGATCAATGAGCATCTAAAATCCGATAAAAACTCTCATGTTTACAAACACTTACACAAATCCCCCTCTTGCAAGGCAAAATGCGATCACAACTCTTTCAAAATCATTGACTCGGCACCCACTAAGCTGCAGCTTAAACTCAAGGAAAGCCTTCATATCAACTGGAATCTGCCC
The DNA here is from genome assembly GCA_021234535.1 of Stichopus chloronotus. Lineage (NCBI taxonomy): Eukaryota > Metazoa > Echinodermata > Holothuroidea > Aspidochirotida > Stichopodidae > Stichopus > Stichopus chloronotus. The sequence continues at coordinate 524,917 of SFZH01000008.1, forward strand.
AATCTCAACAAACAACTGGAATCCCCATTATTTTCTTTATTCAACCAAATGTTACTTCTAAATATTTCGTCTTTGACAACCCAATTGGTAGTACGTTCACCTCTCCTTATTTAGTCTTATCATCAACCTGACGATGGAAGTTGACCTTCCGAAACATGTCGTATTTTTATTATAATCTTTTGGTACACTGTTAATATATTGATGTTTTCCATCAAGTCAGTGGTGCTTTGTTTCATTTTAATATATATATATATATATGTAGACCCTTTTCAATGAAGTCAGGACATTACGTGACTTTTTGTTTGGACGCCATGTTGGCAGTCACGCTTTGTTTACATAGGCCAATGACAACGCTAATTTCTGTGCTTTATTTAAAGGGTAAATCAGGGTTTGACAGAAAATTCACGTTTAGTTGATTTTTCTTTCTAAACTGATTGTTCAACGAAATATAGAGACGTTGGGGAGCTGTCTGAAGGTAGAAGAAACAGTAATTATTGCGTTAATTACTGTTGAATGAGAACTACGTAATATTTGTCGGGCACAGAAAATAAACGTTCATGTACAAGACAAGACCGCCCCCTCTATACGATGACCAATCACAGCGTAAGACTGGGATGACGTTATATGAATACACATAACCGAATGTTTACGGTTCCCATGCTGTTCGTGCATTGCGCAATGCTAAGTAAACAAGGGTTTAGTGATAGTTGATGATATATACAGCACACGTAGGCTACATATGAAATAGGAAGCCCACCTCCTCATACCTTGAAAAGGCGATAGTATTGAATATTCATATTTGATGCGATGAATATGGATGTTACAGACTCTCGGAGTTCTTCACCGATTTTTGCGAATTTGACTCTTTTCTCGAAATTGTCCACATGTTTTGAGATAATGTTGATCATATTTGTCAGTTATAACTCATTGTACGATACCGGTGGGGAACTGTAGTGAAATAAATTGTGAAAATAAACTCTGATTTCCGCTTGAAAGGAGGATAAGGGGTTTAGACATCTATTTTACATATCTTTTTGAACATTTCTTCTCCAAATTGGGTATAAGCGTACCTCCTTAACAGATTTGTGGCGAAAAATGATCTACCCAAGCACATTCTATCAGAACGTGCCCCAGTAGAAAGGAAAACCCGTTTATTTTCTAATTTTTCTTAACGTCACGTGATATTCATGAGCATGTGTTTTATGCATGTCCTTACCTTGGATAAGGAATGTTATTTGGTCAAAGATCCCCAATGTTTAACATACCTCTGCAGGTAAGCGTTAATGGATGGCCTTCAATCAAAAACATTTCATCTACAAAGCAAGAGCGAGGCATAAAACACATACTCATGAATTTTATCCATGAGACGTCAGCATAAGAAAAGTTAACAAATTAATGATTTATCCTCTCTACCGGGGAACTTTTAGACAAACTTTATCAACGGCAGAACATTTTATTATCACAAATCTGTTGAGGAGATATATAGTTATGTACACTGTATATATGTCACAACTACCCATCCTCCTTTAGTTGAAGGACGGATTCTAAGTTACGGCATTTCGGATGTAATTGAACAGTTGGTTTTACCTGACCTACACGAAAGGTTAGATCACTATCATAAGAAGTCATGTTTTGATTACAAAAATGGGTATTGGTTGGTGCAGAAGCAAAGAAAAGACATTGCATTAGCGAGTTACCAACTTGGCAAACATCAGTCATCTGCAAATTGACGGGCAACATGGTAACTTGACAATACTCAGAAAATTGCCGTTTTGAAGTGAAACTGAATCTCATCAATGAATATATTTTCCAGTGTCAGTGAGCTGCTCATTCCGTTTTGTATGGAAAAGTAGCTCAGCCAGGTTTGTTCAAATGCAGTTATTAATGTCAGAGTAGCAGTCCATCTAAGGAGAAATTGACCATAGCAGAAATTTTGACGAGATGCTAGCAACTCGGCAAGTTCTCAGTTTTCAGGAATTGATGCTTTGACGAGATCACGTGTTCTAAGTCCTACTAGTCCAGACGACCGCCCCCTCCCCACCCTTAGAGGAGAAAAAATATACAAATACACAGTAACAAAATATAAATTCAGACCTTTGACCTGGACATTTCTGCTGCATGGGGCTAGTGAAGTATGTAATGATTTGTTTGAACTAATTTATGTGTTCAAATTGTCTTATACTGCGAGAGTTCACTGGGATACGCCCTCTTACAACAATTGCTGGATCTGCCCGTGACGTCATCACAGCTGGTAGGTAACACGTGATGCAAAAGAATAGACAAAGATACATTGGCCAGTGAGTTACTATTTGACTCCCTGCATCAACACTGTTATAAACGCACGCAAATGATAAAACCAAATACGAGTGCAAAATATATGATCCAGAGGGACATTTTTATTTTTGAATATTTCTTTTTGTTTTGTCTTCTTGTTCCTTCCATATTTATTTACCAGATAATGGCGGAGCGATTGAAGCCTCTGCGTGTAACTGGCCTCTCCGAGGATCTAAGGGTACTCTATGGGAAGGGGGTATTCGAGCTGTTGGATTCGTTCACAGTGAGCTCCTGCCTGTCTTTGTTCGTGGAACAACTAATCATCAATTATTTCACGTCACTGATTGGTTCCCCACGTTAGTGAAGGGTGTGGCCAAAGGCAATCTTAGCAACATACATTCCAAACTTGATGGATTCAATATCTGGTCGAGTATCAGGTACTGCATTCATTCCAAACATTTAAGTATCACGCAGTATAATCTAGAGATGTGTAATTTAGTTCAATAATGTGTATTGCAGTCGTAAGTGGACGTTCTTTATACTATGTCCCGTGGCATGTCATTGGGAATGTCATTACTTCAAGGCGACTTGCAAATTTTTTCCAAGATGTCGACTTAGCGTAAGTCGATAACTCGACAATTTGCAAGATTCTGTCGAGATAGCAAGTTATATGTAACTCGGTAACTCAACAATTTGCAAAACTTTTCCGAGAGGTCGAGTCAGTGTAAGTCGTTAACTCGACATCTAGCATGTCCACCTTACAAAAGTGATGACAACCGTAAACAATTATTACGTTTAGACCCTAACTTGTACTGGCTGTGTGCATGTGAATAGGCACTAATGTGAAAAGACTCTGCTCCAAACTTTTCAAAAAAGCAGCCATTTGTCATTAGTATGTGATTGAAACGCGACAGATTTAGGAAAATTTAGTGATTTTAAGAACTAACTTAATGGGCCTCTTTAAGATACTTTTTAATCAGTGGTTCCGTGTTGTTCCTCAGTCCAGTGTAAGGTGGGTCAGGATTGCTGTTCTTCAACCCAGTGTAAGGTTGGCCGAGTGTCAAAGACCAGTTCCATGTTTGGTGTTCAACAGAATTATCGTGTAATATGGTCTTTATGTTATTTCGTTAAAATTTGTTCGTTTTTGTGTTGATAATCTTCATCACGCGTCCAGTCTATGTATGTTATATTAAAAATGCTGATAATAATCCGTATTTAAATAATGGAATCTTTAACCATAATTGTGACTTGTTAAAGCAATAGCGTGTCTTCTTATCCGTGAAACAACCATCATCATAAAACTCTGATATGTGTTTTCAACCTGCACCTAGACTCAAAGTTCAGTCGTTCTATTTAAATCATACCTATCCGGATATCTTTTATTTTATAGTTTGAAGCTCCAAATGTACTCTACAATTTTTTTGTTTACAAATAACTGTTTCTGCAATTTTTGGGCAGAAATTTTATATGACAAATTGATAATGTCTCTGACTGACTTTCCTCTCGTCTTACCTTAATTGTTTATAGATCAAGCTCAGAGAGTTTACTTTAGTTGTGACGTCATTTAATTGTCTGCAGGTCTTTCAAGCCTTCTCCTAGAAAGATGATTCTTCATGAAATAAATAAAAAGAGATCCGCAGCGAGTTGGACTAAAGAACATAGAAGTATATGGGGAAAACTGAAACATCTACCTTTTAACGTCACAATCAGAGCTGCATTACGCGAGGGAAAGTGGAAACTTATCACTGGAAAGGCAGGTGAGAGAATTCTGGAGCAAGTATAAAATTGACGAATAAGTGTTCATGAAATTTAATTGAAGGTAGACTTTACTGGACTATTTATTCATCTTTTTCAGATCAAATAAAGTAACTTCTAATATCCTGCAATATTAAAAACCTAAGTTTTTTCACTTTTCTGTTTCTTTTTCTGTTAGTTTTATAACTATGTATATTTAATAAACTCATTAATTTATGAGATTGCTGGGTTGTCAACGGTTCGTTTTTATATTTATCATTCTGCATATTTCCTCACATAAGAAGGCCGCCCCCTATGAAACAAAAAAACCAAAACCTGAGAAATCTTGTATATCGTGCAAATGTAAATTTGTTAAATGGAGTAATACGTTTCTTTCTTACGCCATATTTTAATACAATTATGAAGGACCTGATATGGCATTGAGGAAAGTATTCCTGTATGCTCTGTTTTAACCTCCGCCTAGGCAACCAGGCACGACTCCTCCCATTAGAGTCACACTTAGAAAGAAAAGAGAGGCCGCGTGTGGTGAACAATGACGTCATTCGTTTGTATGACATCAGCGTCGATCCGGCTGAGAAACATAACCTGGCGTCCTCTTACAAACGAAGAGTGAAAAAGATGTTGTTCAAAATTCGACAATTTCAAAAAACTGCCAAGAAGCCACTGCATAGCAAACTAGACGAGAGAAGCGACCCGATGCTCTACGGAGGAGCTTGGACGCCATGGCTGAATGATGACGATCCTAGCTAATAATTGTTTATTTCTATGCACTATGCATTATCATTTCATCAGATCGTAATTGCAGAAAAGGTATTGTTCTCAAGCTTTGTGTCAAAATGATCCGTTGTGGTTGGTGTAAATTACATATTGATACTATTTTTGTCAAGGAATTACTATTGCTGTTGCAAATTCCATGGTTTAAATTTAAAATCTTTATCAATAAAACTGATTTTGCAGCCGGTGATATTCTTCGATCCTATTTTTCGGGTGTGGATGGCGGGTTGAGGTGGAGGTAGCAGGGAGGGTAATATACTGAGCAGTGGTCACACCGTCAGCATTTGTTTATGCCAAGCGGGTAAATCACAGAATCTTTGCAGACTTCAAAAGAACCTCAGGCTTTTTTTTCTGTTGCTTGTGTAATATATTTGGATGGCCCCCATTCGCACCCTTATTTTGTATGAAGAACCTCCCCTAAGTGGTGGTGACTTTAGGTGCGGGCATGTCCTCGTTTTGTAAATGATGATTTTGTACCTGCATCCCCCTAAGGGATAACTATTGAATAAAGGGTTGTGAAAATTTGTGATCAGACACTTTTCACATTAGTACTAATAATATATGCACGCAGGCAGAGACAAAGTTATAGTAAAAACATAAATGACAGGTCTATCGCTATTGGATAAAGTTAACTAATTTTGTTAAAGTTGACTAATTTTGTCAATTGTAAGGATTGTCATGCGGCTTTACCGCTCATAATCCTCACATATTTAATTTATCAATATCAAGTCAATACGTTGCTGTAATATTCAGGTGTCTTCTGATTACTTATTTACTCGATCATTAATGTTCATTTGTATGTGACACATGGAAGTCCTAGTAATTTCACCATTTGACTTATATTTGAAAAAAAAAACCTTGACAGGGTTAGACATATTTAGTGAATTTCACAAACAACTCAAAGTGCCCCGTTAAGAATGGAACATCACTCTTACATACATTTTACATTTTGTCTTGCGATAAAGGTTTTATTGCTACAGTATTTTAGAGATCTTGGAAGCGAGATGCATGCTTTTACTTTATTTAGGTGAATAAAGTTCCGGAATACTGTACAACTGACTGGGAACTATATCAAGGCACATAGATCTTAAATATTCATCCTTGTGTGTTTGGAAATTTGTATATTAATGAAAATAGTAGCAACGAGCTGTGTGCCACTTGACATATCCAGCTAAATCAGATCAAAGTTTACTAAATTATCTCAGGCTGAGAATCAACTAACATCAGCGGTAACTGAAGTCAGAGAATTTAGCGATCAAACAGGTAGACTTCCTTACCTAAACCGGTAATTAAAATCAGAGATTCAATAGACCGAACGGGTAGATACCTTACCTACTTTGGTAGTTCAAGTCATGTATTCAATTGACTGAGGACGTAGGTTACACTACCAACATCAGTAATTAAAACCAGAGATTCAATTGACCGAAGCTTGTACATGGCATGTTGTTTGGCTGAAGATCATCAATGTGTACCTTAAATCTGCAGGTAAAGATTTATGACCTTTCACCAACAACATTTATTCAGCAAAGCTAGAAAGAAGTATAAAACATATATTATCCATGGGACGCCAATATAAGCAAAAATTAAAAATATAGTGGCATTTTTGTCTTTACTGGGGCACTTTCTAACCTTTGTTATTGGCAGATCAATTTTCACCCACTTCACCAGAACTTTGTGTAAATGTATACGATCCATGCTCAACTGAAACCTTGTTATCAGTTATTATATCATGTTTAACTCTTATCAACCTGAGGGGTGTGAGAGGGTATCGGGAGCATTGAGTTTATATTAATCCATCGGAATGTTTATGTTATACAATACAACAGGGGGCATGAGAGAGACTTTCATACTCACCTGTGAGATCATGTAAGAACTTAAGTATCTCATAGTTTTCAGTAAAGTTTAAGCTAGCATAATAAACAATTAAACCAACAGTTAAAACAATTTTTCGTACGCAGAAGCTATGATCGTGTTAATTCATCGATTCGAAACGTATTTACTTCTGATGGTGGGTTATATTAAATCCGTGTGCCAATAATATAAATAATAACTAGATCTCGGATTGCTCATGTGTTTTGCAAGTAAATTGCAGTCAAGATATTCATTTAATGTAAAACTATATTCTGAGCCTATAGGTAAAATATCAGACTGACATTTTTAATCCAAGTTTTAAATCACAATGGCAAAGATGTGCAAAAAAAAATTGTGTCAAGCATATTTTAGATCAATTCTCAAAATGTATTGGCTTCCAATGAAGCTGTAGGCTACCTGTGAAGAAAAGCCAAAGAAGTAAAGTAAAAGCAACAAACTGCTGCAAAAGAAAAACAGAAATTTTTTACATAAATTCGGTTTCGCTTAAAAAGAATGAGAGTGCAATAAAAGGCTGCAACCATAGTACCCGATATTGAATAATATTCATTGATAAAATAAATCCAAAATGCTCAGGAAACTATGACCAAGTTGTCGAATAAACTTTTTATATTGTCATATTTACATTAACTTGTATTTATTTTTTCTTTAAGATATTTCGCGGATGTGAGTTAGATGGATACCAGCAACAATCTACGGTAGCCTCAAACCATCTAATAATGGTGTTCATTGACCATGTATCCGATTATGTGTCATTTCATCATCCTCTGACGTATAGAGTGACTCAATACTCGAGATTTGAACAAAGAATGTAGCTGTAATTGCTCGTTTCAGTCTTGGTATCATTTGTATGAATTTAATACAAGTAATAGTTTATGGTTGTTTGTTTCAGTTTTTATCTTTCTTGCGTCAATTGTTACCTTCTCAAGTCTCATATCAGATGTATAGGTTTTTAGTGTAAGAGGAATCTCTGTGAAAGTGATGCTGCGTGTGTATTTCACCAAAAAAAAATGTCACGATCTTCGCCCAAACGGTAAGTTCGATTAATTTGAAACATGGCACTAGGGTGCTTATAAATGTAAAACTGTAAGTACTCTTCGACCGACTTATGACGTCACTGGTCAAAGGTTACGAACACGGAAATTACTTCTAGCATTATATGAATATGTGATAGAGATGTAACAAGATTGTCTTGTTTATGAATGTAGCAAAAATGTGCAGGAAATATTCAAAAGGTCAAACGTCAGGAAGTTGAAGGTTTAATCGGTGAATATGTTGTGAAAGATTGTGTCACAAACGTCTACCAGACGGTATGATACGTAGGTGTTGGCCCTATGAATAACATCATAGGTCACAGAATTAAAGGTCACGTGCATTACAGCACATCACACAGTGTGTTAATCTGCGTTTTGATGCTATTAGTGTAACGTTGGCCGTGCACCAGTAATGGGCTGGTGGATCCCTCTATAGGCGAGTCCTTAAGTCATATGTGGATGCGGAACAGGGTTAGGGTTAGGTTAATAGAAAACACGGGAAAAAGGATTACAAAGATGGAAAGGTATGGCCTTGTAAGAAGTATGTCTATCAGAGTATCTTGTAGCGACGAGATGCGTCGACTCAAACAATTTACGAGTGACTAAACTAAGGAGATGGTTGGCTGACCAAGAAAAGCAAACAGTTTAGGAAGCCGAACAAAACTATTTAAAGTGAGATAACAGAAACAGAAATAGATGTCATGGAATTAGCCTATCACTACAACTTACCTTACTCCAACATGTAAAGAATGCCTCACTACCTTACAATAAAGAATACCTTACTTATTACCGGGACGTTATTCACTTTTACGTATACTCTCATGCATCATTTAGTAAAATGTCCTCATTTGGTTGTGATTACGACAAAATGCTCATTTTTTTTTATCTCTTGTAAATATATGTTTCACTTTTTTATGAATATCTTTTTCAAAATATCATTTTATACTTATAAATATACCATCACTGAATATAATCATTTTAATTCATTTTCTCTGAGAAATATGTAATTTTAACACTACCGTTTCACTCCTTATGAATTACAAAACACTTGCTGCACTTAGTTATCACGAGATGGGTGGTCATACAATTTCTGCTGTTAGTAATATTCTACAGGTATTACATAAAAACATCCAATAATAGTAACAGTTCAATACCATCAATATCGAATACCTACTTTTATGATTAACCCCCCCCCCCCCTCTCTGACTGCCTCGTACTTGATCTCCTTAATCTGTTGTTTTGTATCCCTAACCTCCAACTCTACCCACTTGGCGCCTTCTTTCAATGCCTCATATTCATCATTACTCAACACAGAAGCAGAGTTTGAATTGTACTGGCAAAATTTGGCGCCTTTATTTTACTCGCCTCATGGGCCCTCTTAACTCTAGCAGCAAGAAATAAAGCAGAATCCAAATCATTTGCACCTAATTCATGTACTGTCATCAGTTGGAGGTATGAATCTAAGCCAGCCACAAACGAAATGATTCAACTTCTCTTGCTTCAGTATTCTGGAAAAGCTTCTTTTATCAACTGTATTGTCTCAGCGCTATAAATCTCCAGAGGTTCTTCACGAATTCTAGTCTGGCTTTAATAGAGGTTGGGAACGTAGCAATAAAATTACGTATTTTAACCACCTACCTTCTTTTCTTTTTAACTTCATTTACATCTGATTTGATGGAGTCGTTTAAACTGTCTCAATTATCGAAATGCTTGACCACATCTAATGGGTAATTTCTGTGCCACGTCAATAAATTCACCAGTGACCTGAACTGGAACTTCTAACCGGCGACACCACCGACTAAAATCTTCAGACCCATCACTAGCTCTTGCTTAGCTCTATTCTGCCATTTAGGACTCATTACATGGAATGCAGTCTTAAATTGTTACCCTTTACTTCACTAGCTCTAAATTTCTCCTTTATAATTTCTCTAATCGTCCATCCAACCGTCAAATATACAGCTTCCCGCATAAAGCTCCCACTTTTACGCCCCGCCTGTTTTCTCTTCTATCGCTTCACGTATCTGTTGGACGCCGGACTGCCGTTGGAATATCGTGGTAGGTTAATGATAACGAACGAGACACCTTGTTACAACCAATAATGTAAAAATTAACCGATAAAGTAAAAACGACCGATAATTTAAAAAAATTAACCGATAATGTAAAAACGCTAGTTTACCGATAATGTAAAAAAAGGTTCTGAAGACGATTTCGTACGGACTTCAGGATTTCAGGGGGCAAACCCTGATGGAATACCAAACGGCGCCGAAGACGTGGTGTGAGCACGATACACTCCCCTTATGCCCCACTCACACTATGCCGAAATGACACACGAAGGGGACACGAATTGACACGAAGTAAAATTCGTCTCGCATTCGTAGGAAAAAGCCACGAATGTACTTGGCGCGAACACAACTCGAATGGAAGACGAACAAGGAGGATTGTGACAGGAACGCCATGCTAATCTCAGAGGAAAGTGAGACGAATTGGAGGAGATAATAACACGAATGGCCCGAACAAAGCAAATATAATACGAAGTAGACACGAAAAATAGACCTACAGGAATGTGAAAGGAATATGTGGCGAAATGAGGCGAATGACAAGAATGCTGGAGGAATAAAGAAGAAAATACAACGAAGTTGACGAAAGCGGTACGACTGTGAAGCGACATTGACAAGAATGTACAAAGGAAAGGGTATATATAGGCCTACCTTTATGTATATGTGGGGCTGAAATCAGCTTAGTATTCACATCTTTCATCAGTATGGACTTTCTTGATCACTTCCAGAGACTCCTCTTTCTACAACATCTAGTTGATCTGCAGCAGGAGATAGTTGCACAAGATGCAGCCATATTACAGCTGATCCAGATACGGCAAAACAGGAGAGGTGGCAGGAGGAGAAGGGTGTGGGTCCGACCTTGGCTGATGAGGAGACCACTTCTTGGCCATTATGAGCGACTCATGGAAGAGCTCATGAGAGAAGACGTGCCTGCCTACAAGAATTTTGTACGCATGGAACCTCCATTGTGCAACACGTGGTTCGTGGAGTTAGGGTATATTCGCGTCACTGTTGTGTCACTTTCGTATTATGTTCGTGCCACTCTTGTGACTTTCTTTGTATTCGTTTGCTTTCGCCTGACTTTCGTTTCATTTTCCCAATACATTCCCATTGTTCGTCTTCCTTTTGTCTCACATTCCTCTCTTTCGGTTCACAGTCGTGTTTTCTTTGTGTTATTTTCGTCTTGTTCGTTTAACCTTCGTGTGTATTCGAGTCTCTTTCGCCTGTATTCAAGTCAAACGAAAACTCCCACGAGCAAGGACAATAGAGACTAATACCAAACGAATTCTACACGAACATGAAGAAAGCATCACGAAAGTGAAACGAGTATCCATTTTGCCCCGAAATTTTTAAACAGTTTAAAAATTTCGGGGCAGGTTTGCGAGCACACAAGAACAAGACCACGGCCAGACGAAAACTCACGAAGACAAGAAGAATGTCAGGGGAACACACACGAAGACGCCGCGAACCTTAATTCGTGTCCATTCGCGTCCCCTTCGTGTGTAATTTCGGCATAGTGTGAGTGGGGCATTAACGGTGAGGGGTGGGACCCACCTGAGGTTCCCTGGTGGGTTCCAGGGGAAGAGCTCCGGTGGGGGTCCAGGGGGAGAATCCCCCGGAAGCTATGAGGTATTTACGACATTGCAGGCATTAAAACGACGCATTTTTCAAATGATGTAAAGTCGAAACTTAACCTAACAGACCACAAGTACCACAATTTGACTATTTTCAATTATATTTTTATATAATTTACTTTCTTGAGGAAATCCTACTTCCCCCAGGTGTAATAATGGTACGCACAGCAGTACATCACTATAAATGAGACATTAATTTATAGTAGGCTTATGAGAAGCACGTGGAAAAAATATCGAGAATTGCGATTCCGAATACATAGGTAGGATTTGGGATTTGGTTTGCAAGGACCATGGTGCATGTAATGACCTACACTAGTGCTTTCAGTGACCCTTACTTCAGATCTTCAAGTAACAATAGTGTGGCGCGTAGCAGACGCCCATGATTTGAAAGAAATTGTATGGCAGCCAGACAAAATTTTGATTGTATCAGTCACCTCCCTTTGAGGCGCGAGCGAAACGCACCCAGAAAATCTTCCTAGCATTACGATTGTATTTGTTATCAATGTTTTCCGTCATTTAACATTGCAAAATGGATCTTTGTAGTCTGTTGGAAATTCTCATATAGTTGCTCTGGTCTCTTTTCCTTTCGCTCATTTTCCTTATTATTTTTATTATTTTTTCATTCTCTGGGAAAAAGTCGGGGGGGGGGGGCAAGTGCCCGTACGAAATCGTCTTTAGAACAGTTTTTACATTATCGGTATTTTTTTTACATTATCGGTCGTTTTTACATTATCGGTTAATTTTACATTATCGGTTGTAACACACTTTGTGGGTGTATGCGGTATAGGTGATCCGACCCAACAGGATCTAACCCATCACTCGTGTAGAACTGAACGCAGTTCAACCCGTGGCATTGGATAACTCTATGGCGTTGGGGTGTGACCTTTCTTGGAACTGTTTTAGACATGATACAATCAATAGTTATGGGTACGAGCACTATAAATACGAAATGAAGTAGTTTCACACTCACCACTTATGAATGGATTTCGCAATCACACAAAAAGATTTTTTTAAAGTCCAAATAAAATAGTCCAAAAGAAATATCACAATGGAACAGAGCTCCTGAAGAATGTTGACGGTGGTTGTTTTCAGTCACAGTTCCGCCGATATGATAGCACGGAGCACCATACACTATTTTCCTTCTGTGATAAAATATAAATTGTAGTTGATTTACCGCCAAGTGTCCCCAGTTTTATGTGCCCAGTATAGTATGGTAGATTGAAGTGTAATACTCAAGACTCCATAGATCCCCGGTCCTCGAAAACCACTTACTCTACTTCCATTTGCTTCTCGTCTGGTGCGGGACACCCAGGACCTTTCCGGTGACCACCGGAAGTAGACTACTTCTCACTACCTTGGAAATTACGAAAGGTCAGGACATCAGGTTCAACTCAGTTTGTTGCTGGACGACAGTTCTAAGGTGTATAAGAGTGGCCGTAGGACTACAAAAAGTGCAATTGCAATTAGGTGAGTAATAATTAGTAAATGGCTGAACAGGTCCCAACAGTACGGATTACGGACATACGAAAATATTCTATAATAGAGAAAAGAAATTACGTTAAAAGTCGAAAGTTATTAGAAAATTTAACTTATGTTTATTAATGACTCCAATATATCACCAGCTGTCCCCGTCAAAATGTTCCGACCTTAAAACTTCCTTAAATTTAACTTGTTAATTTCTCCGAAATGATACCGCTGCACCAAAATGTAACGTTCGCCGTGCGCCAGTAATGGGCTGGTGGAACCGACGGGCAATTTCTTTCGTCATATATATTACAAGTTACGGCGTGAATAAACTTAGGAGATGCTCAGTTGACCAAGAAACACATACAATTTACAAAGCCACAACAAAACTATTTTGACAACACAACAAAGACAGAAACAACTGTCATGGAATTAGCATATCAATACAACTTAACTTACTCCAACATCTAATGGAATACCTTATACTACCTTACACTATTTAAAGATTACCGAACTTTTTACTTGGACGTTATTAACTCTTACATTACTAAATAGTATCATTACTTAATTCAGTGTTGTAATCGAGTCACTAACGTTCGAGTCTCGAGTTGAGTCTCCCACTAGTCGAGTCAGAGTCGAGTCAGAGTCTTTCACTGGTCATGTCGAGTCGAGTCATCAACTGAACTCGAATCGAGTCCTCAATCACACACGAGTCGAGTCGAGTCACTCTGTCTATTCGAGTCATCTCGAGTAACTTGTGCATATTGACCTACAATTGACCTATAATACTAGATCAGACAAGTACGTTATGTACACAATTGTTAAACATGCTGACTTGGTCACCCCAGATCCTGAAACCGTCGTTGGGGCGAGAATTGTGCCCCCTCCTTTCATCCATATGTCAACGAGTATCGAAATAAGAAGAATTCTACCATTGCAGATTTTTACACAGCTCACTTTCACTCTACATGTCACTTAAATTAGTCATTTAGTTTTTTCTTGCCTTTTTAAAGAAGTACATGTCGTTTCTATCTTTGTATTCAGAAATCTATCAGAAACTCGTGTTGATGTCACACCACCACGTTTTAATAACAGTGTTCATGTAGCAATCTTTTCTGCAATAAAAAAAATTAAAATAAACGAAAAAAATCAGTAAAAACAAAGCCATTGTACAAACCAAGTGCCACACACACAAAAAAATTCTTTTCTACTAAAGGGGAATTCAATCAAGGAACATGTCTTCTGACTTATTTCAAACCATTTTCATTCATATTTTCGACGTTTTGAAATGAACTTCTAATGGGCAACGTGGTATGTTCAAACTTCCCGCCCTACAGAGTTTCTAACACTATGCATGTATGTGAAGGGCGCCGCCATTATGATGTTATTGACTGTGATCTCTGTGCCTTGTGACGTAGTCGACGACCAACCATGATCAACGTAATTGACCTACATAATTAGTTATTAGACATGTTCCTTGACTGGAATTCCCCTTTTAAAAATGTGCCCTTGTTCCCTGGACTGACTCTTATTTGATGAGCATAACCAATTTAATCATACTTAAAGTAAATGGTTCGTTCCTTACACCCAGAAAGTAACTACAGCAATATTAAATTTTGTAGCTGTTCAAGGAAGTAAGGCATATATGCCATTATGCTTGATTCCACGTTTGTTTAATGTTTTTTTTTTTTACTCAATCTGGTGAAGAAAATGTGGAAAGTAATCTGATGACTTCAGACTCGCGCCACCATTTATTAAAGGTTACTCAACGCTGGCACCGTGTATTAGCTGTAGGCATAATGCACGATTTGGGGGTTAATGCAAGCGATGCACGCGGGCGCATCCACCGATAGAATCAACCTCAAGAGTGCATTATACTGCAGTTAATATCCTCAACTCTTATTGGTCCCATTTCAGTCAGGTGACCGTGGGGTTAATCGCTGATAATCCAACTGGTTAAACCACGGTCAATCACCGGCGGATGAATACAATAAACTGTAGATCGACAGTGTGTTTTCAGTCTGCTATGTCTCACAAAACAACGGCTAATACAGTATTACTAGTAATAGGCCTACTAGTACTAGTGAAATAACGTTCGATTTGAAGTTCGTAGATCTAATGATACCTAGGCCGCGCCTAGAGCCTAAACCTGCTCAAAAGTAAAATGTAAATCTACTGTAAATCTACATAAAAACTGCACAGTATACTGTCAGTGGTAATTCTTCTGACGTAGGATAATATCAGAATTGTGTCCGGTGAACTTAGCTTCAACACCTTTGAAAGTTTGATAGGCTACCGGAATTAGCTTTCCTGCTGAGATGTTCATAAACAATTCCTTATGCAATAAAATCGTAAAGAGGACTGCAATAGGCCTACATCGCCATCTTGAAGGGTCTCCATGTAACTACCGGATTAACATTCTTAAGGACAGAGAACTCCAAAGCACAAATAATTTAGGTCTATCGATAGGCCTAGGCCCATATATGGTAAAAAATATAAACAGGAAAGGCCTTGACATAAGTTATTCCAAACCAGCCTTAAAGTGAGCTTACAGCAATGTTAGACAGTAACTTTTTGGCCATGTGCAATCCTTCTTCTTTGTTGAACTAACTTAGGCCTAGTTCCGAAAGTTTGCATAGCCTACTGAGACCTCTCACACTCACACTAGCTCAGAAAAAATTAGGGTCCGCACGCAACAAGTCTTCCACTTATTGCTGCTGTTAGGACTGAGAGTAAGACATCACACATGTCCAATCTTTCCTCGAAATGTATATTCAATAAATCTGTCACTGTCACGGTCTTTATCCAACATCAGTCTAATCAGTCTAAACAATAATAACTACTCCTTTGTGACACCAGATCATCATCAAGCCAGTGACACCGGAGAATTACAGGTTTTGAAAGTTGAGGAAATAAGGTCTAGATTATTCCGTAAATCTCGAGACCTGACCAGCAGAGATTCAGTCATATCCAATTTAACCGTGTTGGGGCAGTGGAGAGAATACACGGGAGGGGGTGGGGGTCGGGGGTGGGGTCGGGGTCGGGGTGGGTGGTGGTTAGAGGATAGAACAACACTGATTCACAGAACATTCCACTAAAAATACCTTCTGGTTGGTGGACTGTTTTATACTTGGCATTAACAAATTATTAGGTATGACTTTTCAACAATTACCAAACTTTGCAGTCTTTGCCGAATAAGCAGAATAACCAGGTTGAGCTTTTCAAGCCTATAGATTTCTCAACTTTTGGGTTTTGATTCAGATACTGTTGGCTTGAGAAACAATTGTTGACTTTTTGCTTTTTCTCCATGAAAATGAAAATCTACCTAATATAAGAAAAGATTTCCCAAGGAGAGGGGACGTATCATCCCCCTCCCGAGGGGACGTACTACAAGTCCAAGCCGGCATACATATCATACTAACTGGATGAAATATTTTACTTTCAATAGAATGTGGCCTATGGGGGGGGGGAGGGGTGAGTTCCGTTTGCGTATAGATTATGAGGAACCTACGCGTGACATCAGATGGAAGTTCTTTTAATCTGTCTCGGCGTTAAGATGTCGCTTGAACTGAGATTAATATATACAACTGGCATGACATAGCTATCGTGTTGTATCAGAGTGTAGCTGAAGAATCTCGTGGGTGGGGATGTGAAGGGGAAAGATATTTTGGTAAATTCAAGTGCTGTCTCGTGTTCATGTTGCTACGGTTTTTATCTTCAGTCACAACAAAACGAATTCCTGCAGAAATACAGTATAAATACAGTATAGCGAGGTTAAAATAACAACACTAAACCGTTCAAATCATATCGTTACTTTAGCGAGCTTCGTCGATTGGGATTCCGCATGCGTTGCCTTCAGGGAGCTCCCTTGATGGAGGGGGTCAATATGAGAAATCTGTAAGCCAAGGACATCCATGTATGACATTAGTGCTGTGTAGGTTTCATTCTCCAGCTAAATGAACAACATACTGACTTGAATGTATGTCATACCATCGGATCACAACATGGCATAAGGCAAACCTAATAGACTGTATTATTACAAGCCAATTGACCGTAAAACCTGAAATAGCTTTTTGTGCAGGTCACTAATAGCAGGACTTCCAAATATGGTAATGTATTGTTACAAGGACTGCAGTTCTTTTATTTTAATCACTTTGGTTTATTTCCTGCATGTCTGGAAGATGTTTCATCCTCATATAAAATAGTTTCAAATCCGTTTTAATATAGACTTACCTGGAAAATCTATCCTGAAAGTCGGAGCCCCATAGAACCATAAATCCTTCATAGATGAAGTTCAAATCTCAAAGACCAGGCTATGGTAGTTCATCACTTTGATGATGAAGTAACATCGGCCATTATAACATTTGTGTCCCCATCTCGGTTTTTGGATTATTTCATGGTATTTTTCTTAAGACATGATCGATTTTGTTTTTCGAAAGTAAGCATGGCGTGGAAGATTTTTCCCACATGACCATCTTCATTCGATAAGTACAAGACAGTGGTTAAGATTAGTTGATCCATAACACTTAATATGTAATCATACTAGAACCTAAGCTTTAAACGACATGTATGAAATACTGTATGTAGTGTTATTTAAGTGCGTAAAATAACACATTGTGCCTTTACAAGAGAGTCATGAAGTGTACATATGAGATGTCAACTGGTTGAATACAAATTCTGCTTACTGGATGTATTATCCTTGATGTGGAACATATACTGTACGAGAAAGTCTGAGGATTTTCTTAATTCAGTTCAACAGACTTTATTAAAACTCTTTTTCTGCTGTTACAGAAGCAAACTTTAAACAAGCAAGTAGATGAACCACCAAAGAAGGAAATAGGTACATAGAAAAACTGTTATGGGCATTCAAATTTATATTTACCAGAACTACAGTACTACGCATTTATAGTCATACGAGAGAAAGAAACTATTGAATAACACGAAGTATTTCACGTTTGTGAATATGTTGCTCTTATGTTTTTTTTTCTTACCAGTGAAACTCTACATCATGCATCCTCAATTAAATTTGATTATGTTGTTGTTATGTTCTGGGACCTATCGCCTACCTAGGGAGGGATTTTGAGAGGTACCCCATCCCCTGTCGCAGTTTTTTTTTCGTCTTTAAGGACGGACTCAGATTCAAAATGGTGTAAAGTTTTTTCACTGTCCCAAGTCAAGTTGTCTACAAAACGCCCAAGATTTTGGTTAATCTTTTTACTTTTGAGGGAACTTTCGAAATAGGCAAATTGCTTAAAAAACTCTCACAAATTGTATTTGCACCACTGACTTGCCACAAGTGGTCTTCGCGACCGTTAGAGAAGACTCCATTATTCAAGTTGAGCATTAGATAAGATAAAACGAATATTAACTTAAATTGGTTATCACTTTTGTTTATTGTAGAGAAATAAATTTTAAGGTAAAGGTTCGAAAAACAAGTTCGTTCGTATCGTCTTTTTGAGTTACAAAGAGCAATTTGTGAGCAACTAGACGAGGGGGGGGGGGGGGGAGGTTTAGTTTATCAGGGAATTGTCATTCACACATAGCTGATTTCAAATGTTACTTTTCAGTTTCGGATGGATGAAGGGTACGGTATATATTGGTGCAAATGGTAACATTAACATCGGAAATATAAGCATGTTCCTTTCATTCCTTTAACTGCATGTTTGTAACAATGTTTCTTCAACTGTGGTGATTAATTCAAATAAAAGTCCTCATATTTTGCTTCAAAGTGTAGGGAATGCATGTCCCTCACTGCAGAAAATAAACTAAAATTGCTCCAGAAAGTAATTGGTGATTGAATTAATTGTATAAATAATTATATTAAGCAAGATATAGTCATTCAAGATAAACATAAGAGTAAATGTAGAACCAAACAGCATCACCTTAAAACTCTCCTTTCTTTAAAGTCATAAATGTCTGAAATGCCAGAGTAATGGGATTTGATCTATCATGGCCGTCATAATTTTGCCACAATAATAATATCAAATCCATAATGACATCTATGAAATGCTCACGAATTGCTAAAGTAATGAGATTTAATACAGCATGTCATTTATGATAATACCAGATTAATGAGCTTTAATCCGTCATGGCTGTTACTATAATGTCAGAGTAATGAGATTTAATACATCATGACTGTTGTGGAGTTTTAGTCCATCATGTTATGATAATGCCAGAATAATGAGATGTAATGCATCATGGCAGTTATAATAATGATCTGATTAATTTTACTTCTTTATCTAATCAATAAACGATCGTATTAATTTTGTTATTAAGTGTAATACTAATTCTTCTATGTGTCTGCATACAATAGTATTATCTTTCTCGACATTTTTGAGTTTATTAAGATGCTCTCTTAAAAGGCGTTTTGAATGTTCACAAACAAAGAGGTTCCTCCCATTCGAATGCAAGTTATACTGTCATCTACCACCAAATGAAGCTTTACAAAGCACAGCCGGTAGACGGCAAGTTAAATGAAAAAGTTTGGAAAGCAGAAAACATGAAATCGTTCGGTACAACAAAAGTAGAACCCTTGATTTCAGCTTTGATGGAACCTCAGTTCCCGATCTAGCAATAACGAAACATTTATTTTAGGTTGAAAGAACCCTGAAAAATGGTTTTGATGTTTGGAGAAAGTATTACACTGCTAACAAATTTTTCTTGAATCTTTATCACATTTATCAGACATCAAGAAAGGGGAAAACATACGTAAAATCATACGGAGTAATTAACCGAGTCGCACTAATCAAGAGACTGTTCGTTATGACTCTTATGGGTTGTACCTTTGAAATATCACACAGGATATGCTATTTTGGAAGAGTTTAAAATGGGCAAATAAGATAACAGGCCCAAGGCCGAATGGTTCAAGTAAAAATGGAGGGCTGATCTCATCACCCCAATTTTACTGAGAGACGAATAGGTTTAGTTTGACTTCCTACATGTGGACGGTTATGGTGCGGAAACAAATACCGTTTAATACTTTAATTGATATTAGTATCAAGGTCATGATAAGCGTATTAAAGATACGGAGATATATTCGGATGTCAATGAGGCAAAAATACAATCAAAACTTGAGAAAATTTACGAGTTAATTCTTCACTTCCACCAGAGTTAAAAATAAATTAATTTGAAGTAAAATCCTTTTTACCGTTTAGGATAAAAATAGATTAGTTGAGTGTTGATATACCTCACTATAAATAATTATAGGTGGTTTTTTTCCCAACCCCAAACCCACTCATGGTACACTCTTTACATCAATCTAAGTTTTTTTCTTCATAAAGTGTAGACGTTTAAACCAGTAAATTTACATGAATGTGTAACTCACGGCATCACTTATTGGAAAAGTGTTCACCTATGCTTCTAATTGCTACCATTATACATGGTTGATTAATACTTTTCTTTCAATGTAACTTTACAACTTTTTGTAAACTATTTCTGCACCAGCTTTCAGACATACAAAGAGTCGCACCTATATATTATGATAAGTAATGATAATGACAGACAAAAGTAATGCTTAAACATTTAGTGATCTCTTTCATGTTATTTTCTGTATTATTTTGCGATTTGTCTTTCACTAAGATCCCTCAAAAAAGTTATGAAGAGCCGTATCGAAATGCCGTAGGAGAAATAATTTGTTATCTTCACGATTTTTTTTTTTTTTTTGGAGTTACGGGCTAACGCTAACTCGACGTCATTGTAGAGATGGTCTCTTATAGATTTTTCCGCCATATGCAATTTACAATAGTCAACAGCGAAATATTTCTTAACATTCATCTAGAGGTAACAACAAGAATGAATGTGGAGCAGTTGGTGCTGTTGAAGAGAGAAATTGAAATGGTGAGATGAGAGAAGTGGACGGGGATGGAGAGGAAAATGAAGGATTAATAGGTACGTGGAACAGGGAACTTGAACCAGAATAGAGGAGTGGGAGGTGGGGTGATCAGTGGTCAATCTGTTGAGGATGATTGGTAACAAAATGACGGAGAGCTGACCTCTCAATTCGCAAAACATTAAAAAAGGAGACCTTGCTAAAGCTGAAGGAATCTGAAAACACAACAAAGTATTCAGCAACATTCAGTTAACAGTAAAGCAATAATACTTCATTCATCGTATAGCAATGAGGCTTCATTTGTCAAGAAAAGACGTAATCAAACTAATTCAAGTGATCTAATCATGTTTGATCATCGTTAAGAAATGGCACAGACTAAGACTGCTAGTTTTAGTGTCAGTCAGTTTTTGAGAAAAAATTTTGTCGACAAATATGAATTTTCAAGAGGTGTGTCAGGCGACATGAGCTGTTATTTCCTTTTTGTGGAGAGGGTAACCACCAAACAAATCAGTTATGTAGCTAAGTAACGATTGATATATACAACATATATACGTATTTCATCAATATCGGTTAGCTGGTATAGGGCGCCTCTTGAATTCATAGTATTGTTATTTAATTCATCTTACAGCATTACTTCCAAATGTCACGTCCATGACCTTCAGGAAGTTACCGGGGTTTATGTCTTCATATCATTTTCAAGGGCTTTTCTTGTGCTACTACATAATGTACGTTTTAAGTCGGTACCAAGGTGGTTGATGTTTGGTTCCTATAGTAGGTATAACCTACCAGTGAGGTGGTGGAGTTTGAAGTCTCTGGGATTTCCAGTAAGTCTGTTATGAGTGCAGTGCCCCAGATACTTACTTCGTGTAAGTAATATTTGGTTATCCTGCAAGGATGATATAGGAAGAGCTGATAATCAGACGGATTTGCAAAGAGATTAGAAGAGAAGAGGTAAAATTATAGAAGAATGGGAGCAACGAAGACTAAGAGGCCTATTTCTGGACATAACATATCCATGACTTTCGATTCAAAAGTATTGTGTGAAAGTACTATCTTTTTGTAATAATTTAAAGCAAATTTAAATTTCCGATTAGATCAACACTCCTAAATTGTGACATGACATTTTGATCATGGGTCACTGATCAAGTGATTTCCTGTCCATTTGATTGATTATGGTGAAGCGATCAAATAATGTTACTGTCCATTTGATCATCATGGGTCATTGATCAAGTGATTTTCTTCCATTTGATTGACTATGGTGAAGCGATCAAATAATTGTCCATTTGATCGATCATGGTACAGCCTTTAAATGATGTTGCTGTCCATTTTATAATCTTTGTTTTCTAGGGACTATTAAGTGTTTATTAGTTTTGCCATTATACTTTTACTTTCAAATATGAAGAAGAATGAGCAGTTCGTCCATGAATATTGCACAGTGTTTGTTACTTGATGTCGTTGTATGGTGGAGGGGTTAATTATAGCAATGTTCATGAGAAACCATTGTCTACTGGCTTTGTACTTAAGATTAAATATAGACACAGCTTATCTATCTTTCTCATGCACGATCTCTGCCCCTAAGTATAGTTTGATTACATCTCCATATGTTTTTTACTTTAACCCAGAAAGTGACGTGTGTGAAAACTCTATCTGTTAAAAATAAAAAAAAAATCTATGAACAGTTCCGGCTATGAAACCTGGAAATATTTAAGCACAGCCACCCGATAGCAACTGCACAGACTGCATTTGTCATCGAAATCCCACGGAAATCCCAATATGGAAAAATAATAGTTTACCTGTGGAAAGCAGACCTACTATAGCGTTTATTGCACAATCACAAATCCATACCATTATTTTGAGATAGTCTTCCATCGAATTGAATATCAGACACAAACCGTGTCGTCCGGAAATAAGTGGCCATGATCATGCCGCAGATCAGCCGTTTGGTGTCCCTGTGTCTTCTGTTACTTATATCACAGGATGATAGTCTTGCGAACGATGGTGAGAAGTCAAAGCTAAAGCAATCGGCAAGAAAGAACGTTACAACTGAAACGAAACATCAACCCCGTAAATCCAATCCTCCGAATATCATCTTCTTCCTAGCTGATGATCTTGGATGGAACGATGTTGGCTTCCATTCCACTGGTCACTCTGCGATAAAGACCCCATTCCTCGATAAGATGGCGGAGCTTGGTGTGAAGTTGGAAAATTATTATGTACAGCCGGTCTGTTCACCAACAAGGAGTCAACTTATGACGGGTAGATACCAGGTAAGTGTGGTACGGTATGTGCAGGACAAACCAAGGAATAACATACCCCGGTCACGTTACACAAATCACAAAACGGAAATATATTAATTAAACTTGGATTGTTTCCTATTGATTACTTCTTCGCTTGAGTTTCAAATTCAGAGAAGTTATATATTAACTCAAATTAACATTTATTTTATACTGTGGGGATGCTCAATGGAGTAATATTTCTACACTGGACAATGGTACTTTAATTAGAGTTGACAGTGATAAAAGAAAACATACCAAAGGACAGTTCGTTTGAAAAGAATGTGTAGTCACTTTAAAATGGCACAATACCTCTTAATGCCACATTATTCTATGGTCACTGAATCCAGAGTCCACTTTCACACCATAGCATGGCTGAAGATACTTCTCAGAGATTCTTGTATCCAGAGTACGTCCTTTAAGTTATAACATAGTTGAAGATATTTCTCGCATTTAGGCCATAGCATAGAGTCGAAAATATTTCCAGAGTGAGTTTTGTATCCGGCAGAGCCCACATTTAGCTGGCCATAATATGGTGAATAATGATTTAAACCATAGTTTTATATATGCGATATAACTACAAGAGCCATTATTTTGGTAGATGTATTTGACGATAGGAAATTGATTACAATCAAGAACTTCCTTCTTGAGTCTTTGACAATTTAGGCAACTTGTGTTCTTATACGTGTTAGAACGATCATTAAATGAAGGATTGCGAGAAGATGCAGAGAAAAATGCTTAAAGATAATTATAAAGCAAACCCATTTAAGAACAAAGAGGAGAAACACAAGAAATCAAGGTCAAAAAATATAACATGGAAAAAAAACTTGCATAGGTGGTAAATTTGTCGTCAGCCTGTGATTGATTGAAACTACTTATTAAAGGAATGGATACAGATTAGAAGGATAAAAATTTAACATGAGTGCGGCACCTCAATCATTCCAAAGTAAAATACAAGATGTATCTTCAGTGGAAGGTGAAAGGTTTAGAGTTCCAATCCTGGTGAAGTCCATTAGATATAAATAGTAAACTAGTTGATGTCTGAATGAACCATGGATCTGATCAACAGTTCGTGATAAAGGATCAAATTATGAAAATAGCATTCTAGTGAATAATTGTTTTTGGCTATAGTGTGCAATGCTGAAGCTCCCCGCAGATCTTTAACGGTAAATCAGTTTACCATAAAGCTCGATATAGCTTATCAATCGCTGGAGTAACTTTTGAGGCGCAACTATACACTGAACAAACACTCATAAACGTTGCAAGATTTCAAGAGCAACTTGATTATTTCAGTGATTTCATGATGTAATGACCTGTCCCTGATATATATCTGTGGCTTCAATTTAGATTTCTTTCAGTGGTGTTTGATTTCTTTCAGTGGTGTTTGATTTCGTTCAGTGGTGTTTGATTTCTTTCAGTGGTGTTTGATTTCTTCCATTGGTATTTGTTTCTTGTTTTTGGATCATATATGTTGCTGATATTAAATGATTGAGGAGTTCTTGATCTTAGATGATCGAAAGATTAAAAATGGCGAATAAGCATAAAGAGGAAAAAAAAAATGAAGCGCAGGCTGAATGAGGTGGCCTGAATCCTTCTCAGTCTTCCCTAATATGCACCCCCCTGTCTCCAGCCGCCCCCCCCCCCCCCCACATCCCTCACAGGGGATACCATTACATTGTCCAATGGATCCATATAAGGTTTAAAGGGAAATAGGGCGTTTAACATGACGTACTACAGAAATAGCTTAAGTCATTATTAAACCATTCAGTATTATCAATTAACGTCTGCCAAAGCTTCATCTCCCCAAAACATTATGCATGTGATGAATAACGGAAGATGCATCATTTGAATTTTGAAACGTTTGGGTGAACAAATTAGTGTTAAGCAACAAATAACTGAGTTTCTATCTGTGAGATTTATTTCTTCAAAAAAGACTACTGTCCTTCCTTATTTTGAATAATCTATCACTCTGCATCCACAAACATTGGTTTTAAAAATATGGATGTTTTCTGTAAAGCAAATGCCCTATTTCCCTTTCAGGCTGAAAAAATCATGCAGATTGATTGTGCCGTACATGTGCCGTTGATTCAAAAACAGCAGCAAATAGGTATAGTGGTAAGTTGCTCATAGATCACGCAGATGTTTACTGCCATAAGTCGTTACCTCTCTGTGACTACACCTGTATAAGTTTGCCGATCAAATCAGCTGAGTCAATGGTCTGTTTGTCTACGGCAACTTTTTTTTTCTGTAATCCAGAAGGATTTTTCTATACTTGACATTTTAAGAAGCTTTAATTGAAATAGCGTCCTTTCTGATACGATCATGTTTTCTTCAGGAAGCTATTGTAGGTCAGATTTGTCAGCATTTTGTCTGCTCAAGCTAAATTGCCGCTTGAGAACGAGAGGAAATATAACAACAGAAACTCAGTTCCGTTTTTCCCACCGTGTTTTACCTTTAAGCTGCAGCTCACAAAGCACATGTTAAAATGAAAAAAAAAAGACCCGAGCAGGTAAAGCACCTTCCCAGAGTACATCGAAGACATTGTTTTTAATTTATTCCGTTATTCTTATGTGGTACTATATTTGTTTTAAAATTCAAAAACCAAAAAAAAAAAGAAAAAAAAGGGGAGTGGTTCAAGTTATAAAATGCTAATACTTCTCAGACTATCATGTACTTAATTTAAGGTTCGGTAGACAAGGACAAGAGCACAAGATGTGGTTCGACGTGCAAGTAAGTTATTAACTATTGAACTTATTTGACATACACTTGAAAATTATTTAGCTACAAGGAATGTAAGTGACGTCATCACAGTTAAGTAAATAACCATCTGGACGGGAACAAACATGAGTGTAAGGTATATAGGGTTATCTTACATCCAAAGGCTATATGTCATTCTCGTTAAAGTAAGCAAACCCTCTAAACAAACCATTAACCATTATTCCTGAATACTATTGTTGAAACATACCCAGCTGATCAATGTTTGTTCACACATAGGATGACAGACTTGTGACACTTGTCAGGTAGAAATAAATAGGAGAATTTTAATGACTCGGACTCGAGTCGCCTCTTTTTAATGACCCAACTTGAACTGGCTTGACCTGACTTGAATTTTTAGTATTTAATAGCTGTGTCACATTAAAGGAAAGGTAAAGATATAAAGTCATGTTGAAGCCATCCTGCTCCATCAGCACCTTACACACTATATTTTGCGTTATACAACCGTAACCTTTGACCTTCGCCTATGAAGTCATCGGTCGAGTGGACACAATGTCTTATACCCAGGCACCTAACCACCTAGTTTGAAGCTCATCATGATATACCGTCTAGAGGAGACCGTGACACAATTTTCAGAGTATTTTTACCGATTCGATCTTTAATCACGTGACTTTGATGACGACATCAATATTTTAACAAATCAGTTGTATCGACTACTTTTCGAATATGATACTTTTATAAGTCTAGGACGTTCACATAGAGATAATGTTAAAAATGTGTTCTTTGTTTTCGTGACCCGTGACCCTTGACCTTTGACCGTTAACGATAAAGGTCGGGCGGACACTATACCTCATAAACGGGCACCCATCGGACTTGCCGTCTAGGGTGAGATGGTGACACACTCTCTTTTGTACACACACACAGGAACACAAATTTGGACACCCCCCTCACCCCCTAATCCCAGTGGGTAATCTCGATCCATGTCAGTGTATACCATGAAGTACCCATATGCGGACTATTTACCAACCAAGTTTCGGTTGAATACTGCAACGGGTGGTTATTACGATAATTTCATATTTGTCATTGTATAACGGAACACAGAAGGCAAATACTGTGTAGCCGTAGGTTGTAGCCTATGAATCGGAGGCAGCAAGAAGTCCGGGCAGACGTTCCGCCTATTTCCTGCAAATGAAGAAAGAAGCCGACGCGTTGGTAACAAGCAGCAGTCCATCACTGAACAGTGCGGTGCGGCGCGGCGTGCACAAAACAACGTACTAATGTATTATGTTAGTACGTTAGTTTTGTTTTCTATCAAATTGGGCATTTCCATGAGGGAACGTGACGTTACTGCAAAACCTGCTTACATACGGAGCATATTCGAAGCACATACATCGAGATGTTTTCCTCATCAAGTAATCAAATTGTTGGAGTTTGCCTAGGATTGACTAGACTGATTTTTGAAATTGAAAAAAAAAAGAAAACTGAAAATGTCCTTCGTTGAGAGTGATCAGTGTCCGTAGAAGAAGCATTGGTTATGTTGATAATACATCCAGTGTAGGAACAATGAAACATGATTAAAAGGATGGTCTAACCACACATTTAGCTCAGATATGTTTAAGAGTAAGTTAATCTAACCATTCCGGTGAAACTTCCATCCAATTATCATAAATTGTTCATTTCTTTCGTTCGGTTTGTCGGGTGACTAGCTGCAAGAAATATACTGACATTTTGCGAAAAGATTCGCACAGCAGAGGAGGCTTGTGTGTGACAAGATGTTTCAGAAAAGGTCACTAATTACGAAATGCAGGGCATGTTTCCACAAAAGTGCCACAAAATATTAAGTGGCCTAATTGCAATATTAAGTACTAGGCTCATTCACAGGACACAGATATCCAGATATGTCGTAATGGTTAGTGTATATTGCTCTCGAGAAGGAATAAATGTGAGGATTGGCTGCACAGGAAAACTTTGAAGACGTTAGGCGTGAAAGAGGGTCGTTCAACTTATAGGTCTGCTTGTCTACGGTTTTGACTCTCAACTCATTTTTCATGCTGTTGAACTAAATTCTTGCACTATTCTACCAATAAAGTGATAACAAGGAGAAGTAAGTAAGGGTAAGAAAGTACGTAGGCCTATAACTTTTTTTCTTTTTTTTTCTGACAATTTGTTGGAATTGCGAAAGCGCAGTAGTTTGGTATGTCTGCGACGCCCGTACGTACTGTATGTACGCATTGTATGTGCATCATGATTATGCACAGCACTGGTACAGCTGTTCTGTATACTGCACCGAGTACACTGCATACGTGATGTGTACTTCTTCGTCGGACATTACTTTTTGACCATTAGTAGTTGCTTTCTAATCTTACGTGATTAAGGTAAATTTTCGTATTCAACAGAAGAATTTCACGTAACAGCGTCGTGTTAACAGCGAATTTGGATAAACCTGAAGGGCGAGCTTCACTGCAAGTCATGTATGGATAGGATAGCGTGGAACAGTGGGTTAAGAACTAAGTTACAGCGATTTGGGTACGGTTAATAGTTAATCTGTCTAACGTAAGCGTAGCTATAGCCTGTAAACTACTGCAGTCTGTACGTTTTGGTACATACGTATGCTTTCGTACATACGTAAACCTAATAAACAATTACATATCTGTCGTATTAATTCCTATCATGCAAAACATTCACAGTTATTAAACTGTTCGGAAGTGTTATAGAGAGTTACTGCTAAGTTCGAAAGTTTCTTAAAGATGCTCATTGAGTTGTTTTGTGAAATTCACTCAATTTTTCTAAACCGGTCAAGTTTCCTTCACATACTAATGACAAACAGTCAAACTAAAAGGATCCCAAAGTTTTACATACGTTGGAACATTAATGAGTGAGTAACCGAACGATTAAATTTGGTTTTTGAAACTTTGTGACCAGAAATTTTCAAATTAGTACATTCACATGCACACAATCAGAGCAAGTAACGGTCAAAAATTCGAAAAAAATTGACAGTTTTCATATAACTATTGGATGTGAAACGATTAGTTATGCTGATTGTGAGTATTGTAGTGTGTTTGTATACTACAACATCACCGCAATCTTTACTGATATCAACTCAATGAGATTCTTTAAAGCATAACACAAATTTGAACAACCTTTGAAAATTTAGTCTGACAGCATTAAAACTATTTGCAAAGTTTCCATTCCCATACTATCTCAACTGTTTATATCAGTGTCCTTTGTACTAGTGCGTTATACAACTACCATGTACATAAATACGTTCCATATCTACTAGCCTAACTCTACATCATACTAAATACCAAGTTGAATAATAATATAACAGTATTCATTCAAAGGACTGCTTTTGCTTAAGGATCTCTGAAATTTTCTTTCACAGTTCTCCTTCATCGTTCTGTTTACTGTTTTTTATTCAAGTTTAATACTGAAATACTTTAATTTTACTTCAATACTACAAAGTTATTTCAAAACAAAAGGATTCAGAATAGTATGCTTTCCCAGGCTTGAGCCTGACACAGATCTGTTTACCCCTCACACATATCTATATTTCTCTGTGATTTGCTCTTCATATATCCATACGATGTAATCATTGCTTTACTCATTGTCTCAAGTTATATAACTCAATAACTTAAAGGAAAATGCATTTGTTTTACAGAAAACAACCATATTTTGAAAACCTATATTTGTGGACGTAGAATGATAGATTATTCGAAATAAGGGAGGACAGTAGCCATTTTTTTTTTCAAGGAATAAGGTTCACACAGATAAAAATTCAGTTATTTGTTGCTCAACAATCACATGTGCACCCAAACTTTTCAAAATTCAAATGATGCGTCTTCCATTACTCATCACATACATAATGTTTTGAGGAGATGAAGCTTTGACAGATGTTTATTGGTGAGACTGAATGGTCTAACAATGGTTAAAGCTATTTTCTTTGTACGCCATGGTGGTGTATTCTAAACGCCCTATGTCCCTTTAAACTATTCACACGCCAGAAAACACTGATTCCAAATATGTCAATTACAGTTGACTGTGATAAATTTGATAGGTGTTTATAGTGCCTGAAAGGATGGTCTCAAATGTATTTCTTCCTAAATTGATAAAACAGCATTAATAATTCAGATTATTGACCTCTAATAATAAATTCATTTTATATACACTAACAAGATTGGCATATCATGTGTTGTCTTTAATGTTATTGTTACAAACCCCTAACCTTCTAAGGATATTCATGACTTAATAACAATCCTCTCATATCAGTATGTGCAGTTGAACTTGAATGTCCTTACAGTGCCGAGTCGGATATAATTACTATATTAATTGGTTCGTGCTTCCTGCATCTGGAATTTGAGAATGTCATCAGGGAGCTGCCACAGATGTTATAACGCATTTACATGTTATAATGTTAACATTTACATGTTTTAAATGTTATAATGTTTTATTTTTCTAACATTCAATCCGTTAATCATTTGAAAGCGGGGACTGGATCATGGGGTATTCATCACTTTACCTTTATCGTATATGTTGCGTGACTGATGGCGTGTTGGGTCGGCTATCCTTTTTTGCTAAGTGTTTTTTTTTTTTTTCTTGGGTCATTGGTTTTTGAGGTTTATTGCTCTACTTTCTTTAAGTCGTCTTTCACATTGATAAGCTTTTACTGGTAGTTATATAGACCAGCTATATATGCTCTTCATCTACCATGCCTCGCTGATATGACATCACTCTGTAATGTCTTGGAGGAATGTTGACTGAAGTCCATGTTCATATATGCTGAAATCTCACCCAATGGTTCAGCCCTGTCATACAATACATGCTATACCATAGAGTGGCTATTCATCCTTTATTGATCTGTTTTAGTTTGTCAGCTAAAAAGATGAGGACAGTATGAATGTAGATGGAGATGTGTTCTTTTTTCAAAGTCCTTGTTAAAGGGGACCTCCAGTTAAGGAACAGTGTCTTCTGACTTATTTAAGCCATTTCAAACCATTTTCATTCATA
Organism: Stichopus chloronotus; assembly: GCA_021234535.1. Taxonomy (NCBI): domain Eukaryota; kingdom Metazoa; phylum Echinodermata; class Holothuroidea; order Aspidochirotida; family Stichopodidae; genus Stichopus; species Stichopus chloronotus. Next base: position 555,598 of record SFZH01000008.1, read on the forward strand.
TTCTTGACGTTTTGAAATGAACTTCTAACGGACAACATGGTATGTTCAAACTTCACAGCCCCACAGAGTTTCTAACACTGTGCTTGTATATGAAGGGCAGCGGCCATTTTGATGTAATTGACTGTGATCTCTGTGGCTTGTGACGTAATCGACGACCAACCATGATCAACGTGATTAACCTACATAATTAGTTATTAGACACTCTGTGTATTCAATGTGACTATCAGAAGATAAGGTAATCAATAAGATCGCAATAAAACACAGAAGAAGAATTTTCCTTCAAAAGGCAACGTTACACAGTGTGAGCCGGTGCGAACAATACCGTGAAGATAAAGAAAACGTAATCTTTAGTAAGTACTAAGTGAACCTTTTCAGAGACAGGGGAATAAGCCATGTAATTAAGAATTATGTAAGACAGGTCAGGTTGGTCGTCGTGGATTAGAGCTGGTCGTCGACTACGTCATAAGCCTCAGAGATCTCAGTCAATTACATTGTAATGGCGGCGCCCTTCGTGTACATGCATAGTGTTAGAATCTCTGTTGGGTGGAGGGGGCGTGTACGGGAATTTGATAGTTAGACATGTATGGCTAGGCGTTCTCCCCAGTATTGCACATTGTGTACGTGATATTCACCGCTCTCCTTGGGCGGGATTCTTGAAACCGGAGGGCCGAACTTGGCCCGCGGGCCGTAGGTTGCCGACCCCTGGCTTAGATAGTCATTGGTTCCTGTATAGAGACGGTTGTGACAACTGGTTAATTGACGCCATTTTGCCTCAAAATTTACTACGCTACTGATCATTTGTGAGACGTGATAACCAATCCAATTGCCGTTATGTTTGTTTTCACTGGATAATTTCAGATTATTCATCACCGCCGTTTGACTAACTTGCATGCACATGCATAGGCCTACAATGTTCACGCAGGTGGAGGCGAAAGGTCTGAAATCGCAACCCTCTCTATATGGAAGTCCGAATGGTGCTGCCAGCACTCACCCCCCCCCCCCTTACTATATATTTAAAGAGCAGTGGGTATATATGAGAGTGCCCCCTAAAAGCCATATTCGTCCCTCTGACTGAAACTGCTAGCTCCGCCACTGGACACATTCGTAACAAAATACTTTTGACTTTATTTACTGCAGTTTATTTTCAGTTTCTTTTTTGCCTGTAGAACTTCACTGTTACTGCATTTCATCTTAGCGCATCCTTTCTACAAACATTCAATGTCGATATTTATTTGATATGTAGGTCATCATATGATAGGCTGGATTCAATCAAATATACAATTGATCGGGTGGATGGATGGATGGATGAATGAATGAATAAACGAATGAATGAATGGATTGGATGGACAGGACGGAGGGATGAATAAACTAAATAAGGCGCTTTAAAAATATCATTTTTTTTTTCTCGTTTATCTTACTTTACAAAAGATCAGAATGGGAATCCAACACACTAACTTTTCGCCGGGAGAGACTTTGTGCCTTCCTTTAAACGAGACCCTACTTCCCGAGGCCCTTACGGTTGAGAGGTTACGCAACGCACGCGGTAGGAAAATGGCACCTTGGTATGGCTAAGAAAGCTTGTTTACCAACCAGAAGGGGATTTGATAGCTTCCTGGGTGAGATATTTCTCTTCTTAAATCAGGGAGTTGATATTAGGAGATACATCAGGCCTGATAGCAACTCCTCGCTTAAGCGCATTCATATCGATAATTATCGAATTAATAACTCTTCTAAAAGACAGGTCTTTTTTATTCTGGAAGGTTTGTTAGTTTTTATTTAGTGTTAATTTCTATTATTTTATCGACAGTTACTGTTAGAGAAGAAAACATTCATGATATTCAGTTATCATTCTAAGAATATCACAACTAGTATTCATTTCTGCGGTGACGTAATGTCCCCAAATTTCCACTTTGAATAATTGCATTCAGAGTGCTAGTAACAAAACCTACAAAAGAGTCGGTTTTCTCAATCGTCCGCGATATGTATTTCTTTGACACACCATAACTACTTTGTCCAACTTAATCCTTTCTTACCTTACCTATTGTAATATTTTCATTAGATGTAACTAGATTGCGGCTCTTTTTCTCTTTAAAATAGTCATTCGTCACATTTATGATGTCAACTATTTTCACCACTGGTAGCTAATTTAAATATTCTCCATATCTGTGACGTGTGTTGCTATTCATTGGTTGCGTTAATTGTTGCGCGTTATATTCCCGACTCAGTTAGATTTAGTTGTAGTTCCCACTATTATCGTTATCGTATCCATGGCAATCTTACGGTGCCTCACTTGCTTATCCTTTTGGCAGTTTGTAACTAAGACATCGGATAACTTCCTGACGAATGTGAGGATAGTATTAAAGATATCTTTAAAGTATATCTCATTATGAGCTTCCGATACTCCTACAAATGACTGTGCTTTATTCCTTTAAATTTCGTTTAGCTATATCTTTTACTTTCTTTGTAAAGGAGTTCTCAAGTTAGATAAGCTCTTTTTGAGCCTCTCGTTATCATTCCTCAATCTCTTTCGTTTAGGTATTTCATGATGCTTTCTCCACTGCCAAAGGCGATTGCAACTTGTTCGTACGAACGTATGGATGGGTACATTAATGGATGAAGGAATGAATCAATGAATGAAAGGGAGGGAAGAAGACTGGTAAAGGACACATAAGGGAGGAATATGAGAAGGACGATTGATTAAATAAAAAAATGTTCAAGATGAGGAGACGCACAGAAAGGGGTGATGCCCATTGACATTTCGTTTTCACAAGTCAGTAACTGTTCATATATGTAGGAACTTGAGAGATGTTTCCTATTTTTGTCAATATTTAAATCTTCATACAGGTATCGTTTTAGGTACAAGTAACCATTATAATTACAGGAGATCGCTCCATCTCGACCGAGCAAAGAGAATTCATGCAGATGGGAATACATTATATGAGAACGAGAATGCAACAACCAAGTATCGAGGAGTATTCTCATCGGAACTGTATGCCAATAGAGCAGTTAAAATTATACGAGAACACAACAAGAGAAAGGTTAGTACGAAAAAGAAAATACAAAGATGGTTGTGATTAGTTCCTATACATCACATCCTCCGTGTGATGAGTACGGTAGTTGTTTTGTTATCAGAAGTGCGTTTGTGTATTTTTTTTCGCTTTAAATTCCAAAATCATTTAATAACTCTATGAATTACTTACTAATCGATATCATACATGTTGGTGAGACTATAAACGATGGCTGATTAAAGTATTTCTTATATCATAAATATTTTTTCCAATTATTTTGCGAGGAACAGAGCACGACGTCAAACATTTTAAGATCGGAAGTTCAATAACTCTGATTTTGTCTTAGTGGGGTTACTAACTATCTATGGTTTAGGAAGTAATGCTGGGAAGGATGGACATTTTCCAGTCATTGTTCTCTCATACCATATCTGAATTCTCTCAGAATTATTGATGATTTCGTTATAGAGCATCTGTGATGTATCTTCATGTGTACACTGAAATATAAATTGAAATCGAGGTTAAATTGGTTTGTAATTTATTTTTATATCAGTTCTTGGCAGTTAGCGTTAACTGAGATTACCTGTAATTTCGACACCCAATTTATCACAGCATATTACCATTTCGAGCCATTATTTTACATTAACGTAATGTTTGTATTAAGTCGCGGTACTTCTTGCCTAACCTGGCCTCTCTAGGTTGCCTTACGTTATTTCTTTACTATATTTCATTTACGCCTTACGACTTTTCTTTACTATATTCTTTCATTAATTCATCTTGTTTTGTTTCGGTGTCCATATATTAATCTCTTTCATATATAACTCAATTTTCATAAACGCATTAGCAGTATCTAATGACATGCACTTTACAATGAACCCATGAGATGACCATATAGGGAAATGACCAGCACAGTGAAGAAAACATAAAGTTAGATAAACCTGAATGAGCTGTTAATATAAAAAAAACATAATCTTCTTAAATAGAGGACGCTAGATGCCTCTCTGACCGAGCGATCCTTTACAAAGGAACTCTTAATCCACGGTGGCGGCCATAAGGGGAAATGCGAGATGTAAAGTTATCTTGTTACAGTAACTTGTTGTATCGACAAGATTTTGCAAGCTGTCGAGATACCAAGTAAGACTAACATTTTGGAAATTTGTCAAAGTTGTCGAGATAGCAAATTCACATTTTTTACCGAGATGTCAATTTAACGTAAGTCGATTACTCGATAGTCAGCAAAATTTGTAACAAATTATATATAAACAGGTGTCTCCACGAATTGACAAATTTCGCCGAGATGTCGGGTGAGCGTAAGTCGGTAGCTCGACAATTTGCCAAACTTGTGTCGAGCTAAAAAGTATTTGTAAAACGGTATCTTCACAGGTTGGCATTTTTTTTTCATAGATGTCGAGTTAGCGTAAGTCGGTAATCGAACAATTTGAAAATTATTTCGTCCTGATGGATTTACATGGCCTCCGTCCTATTCTGGTCCAGAGGCTCATAAATATATCGAATGTAAAAATAAGTTCGAAAGTCCACAACTACTATGTAAAAAGTATTTTTCTCGCTCCATATTTTCTTAACTTGAAGGAATCAATTTGTAACGGTCTTTTTAAGGTTCGTATTTCTTTGAAACCAACCTGTAAGTAACTTGCAGTGAAGTAATCCGATAATCGGCACAATCCTCCAATCTATTATAGCTTCAGTGTTTTGTTTTTAAATAAAGCTTTTTTACATGAAAACTGCCTAACATAATATATTCGCCGAATCAAATTTTTGCCAATATACCGTGCATATCCTTTCACATTTCTGTTCCCCAACAGCCATTGTTTCTTTATTTAGCCTTCCAAATGGTACACACACCTCACAAAACACCATTCAGGTACATCAGAAACTACAAGAAGAAGATTAAACTCGAGGAAAGGCGTCATTATGCAGCTAGGGTTGCCGCCTTGGAACACGCCGTTAAGAAAGTGACAAAAGCTTTGGTGGTCAACGACCTTTATAAAAACTCTGTCATAATATTTTCTACAGGTAAGATGATTAGATTGATGGAAATAAATAATTCATCATGATGTTAGTGATCTCTCATTTAAACGTCTCATTGTTGTTATTAATACATCCTTTGTTTTCCAGTTATGTTTGGTCTCACAGGTCGAAATAATTAAAATTAAAAATTAAAATTAATCATATTGTCATCTATATTGATAATTATAATAACCGATCAAAACAATATATTTTGGTATTTATCAAACAGTATGATGTAATTCAGAATGTCTTAAAGTGCGCATCGCCTCCTGATTCAGATATGCGGGATAAACGGAATATTCAGATGCAGACCTAGACAATGTGAAATCAAAAGTTGTTTTTTTTTTCTTACTTTATTTTAGACAATGGCGGTTCGCTTGAAGAATTTTGCCTGTAACTGGCCACTTAGAGGGTGGTAAAGGAAGATTATGGGAGGGCGGCATGAGAGCCGTAGGTTTTGTCCATAGTGAACACATACCTAAGAGAGTAAGAGGCTCCTCCTACCATGGTTTGATGCATGTTTCTGATTGGTTGCCGACGTTAGTAGAGGGCGTGGCCGGAGGCAGCTTGAAACGGCTTAAGAAACCACTGGATGGATACAACATGTGGAAGAGTATAAAGTATGTCAATAAATATATTTTGACAAGTACCCCCCTTTCCCGTCCATTGCTCATCACTTCTCTTATTTATTCATCTTTAGTCATTTTAGTTTCTTCATCGTATCGAAGGATGGATCCTCATCTATCAAGTTTAGGCTCTCCTTTGCTTTCGCTCATCTCCAAAATAAATTTTATAGGGTGAATAATAGTGGTGGAGGATGTGAAGCGGTATCGTCACGTGGGAGTTTTTGTCCACTTTATCACATGAAGCACATTAGTTACTATACTTACATTTATCTTATGGATATAACTGATTTTGAAAAATTAAAATGTATGAATGTAAATTTGAGATGCTCAGCCCACCCCATGTGATCTGCACGATCATGAGACATAACACAACAGATTACTGCTCCCCCTCCTCCTCCCCGGGGAAGAGTGGTTACAATAAGTTGTCATTCAGGACATTTCAAATTAAACCGTCTGTTTCTTCCTTTCTTGTTTAGTAGGGTTGGTTTTTTATATACCATATTATACATTCGCATTAAATGGAATATATGTGTATTTATTCGACCAATCAAGTGGCTGGGAATATGTACACGTATTAAATTGAATATAGACTCGTTAATGTTAAATCGAATGCATACACGTATGAAATCGAACTCATACACGCATAAATGGAGTATGTGGACTTGTTTAACACGTGTATATATTTAAATTTGTAGATGCATATGTTCGATTTAGTATCCTGTAAATGTCCTGGCAACATGATTCGTTGATTTAATACGCATGTATATTCGATTTAATATACACATATGATGAGCCTCTAACATATACGTGTACTCATTCGAATTAATACTTGCAAATATTTTAATTAATACATCCATATATTCATTTTAATAGAATGAAACAATACGGATTTGATGGAAAATATGTACATATTGACAACGTACACAAATGATTATAATAAAAATACTACATACTTCGGTCACCTTACATTGTGAGGTTACTGCTAATAATTGAAATAAGTGACTTCCAATTGATGGGTCACGGCAAAAATATTTAGGAAGAAGTAACACTTAGTTGAACAGAGAAAGTAATGGGGATTCCAGTTGTTTGTTTAGATTAGGCAGATTCCAGTTAATATAAAGGCTTTCCTTGAGATTAAGCTGCAGCTTAGTGGGGTGCCGAGTCAATTGTTATGACGGAGTTGTGACCTTATTTTGCTTTACCGGAGGGAGATTTGCTTAAGTGTTTGTAAACGTGTGAGTTCTTATCGGATTTTATGTGGATGCCCATTGATCCTTGTAGTTAAATGTCTGTCGGGTTTCCCCGATATAGCAAGTGGCTATATCTAAGCATATATATATATATATATATATATATATATATATATATATATATATATATATATATATATATATATACAGCTGGTCTTTAGATTTATTTCAACTTTTTTTTTATTCAAGACCCTTTAAAATTACACAAATATAAAATAGAATTAAAAGGTCGAACATAGATGTCTCCGTAAATCTTGGAAGGCGGATATAGAGGTTATTCTTAACAGACCAGCGTCCTCTGAAGCTCCCAAAGCACTCTAAGGTATAAATTCAAAGACTTAACTAGGGATCACAACTACGCTACAATACTGAATTTGATAACGGGACATTTTTGCAGAACTGATACGTACAAGCATTTACATTAGACACAGAAGAATGGCTCATTTTGCCATCTCTAGGCTGAACTTGAGAACAGTGTCCGTTAGTATCCGGAACTATTATGGAGTCGTTGATATATGATATATTATCACATTATAGTTTGCATTGTGATGAGCTATACTGATGGCATAAACCTCGTAGGTATTGTTTTATGGAACTATTATGGATTTGTTGTTATACTATCACATTATAGTTATCTTATCGCCCTATAGGGGGCTAGATGAGATATTGCAGTCACTTGGCTAGTGGAGCTATATATTGTACTGAGCACCCATGGGAGAATGGTTGCCATGGAAACGCTTGGAGTGGGTGAATAGCGACACCCCAGGGGTACCCCATGGTAAAGTGGCCATGGGTACAGGGGGGTCCGTTGGGTGGTATAAATGAAAACGTGTCCGTGCCAATGCGTGTGCGAGTGTGCGTGTGTGCGAGTGTGTGCGTCCGGACCTGTCAAAATTGTGGTTTTTCCTGAATAGTTTGAAAAGCGTATGAGCGATTAAGTTGAAACTTGGTAGGGATTGTGCATGATGCCAATATGTGCGAGATGTATTAGTTGTATGGTAAATCGAGTCAAATTTGCTGATTTTTGAGAAAAAAAGCCAATTTTGCCCCAAAATTGGTATTTCCAGCATATCTTGAGAAGTTTTTTAGTTTTTAATGCCAAATTTTTGAAAAAACATACCTGAGAATGAAATATTCAAGGTATATCACTTTTGTAGTAAAAAGAGTGAAATTTGCTGATTTTTTAGGAAAAAAGGCCAGTTTTGCCCCAAAATTTGTATTTCCAGCATATCTTGAGAACTATTAGATCAATCAACCTACTGATTTGTAAGTACTTACCTGAGAACACATTGTTCAACATAATATTGCTGTAATGGTAAATCGAGTCAAATTTTCCGGTTTTTGAGAAAAAAAGCCAATTTTGCCCCAAAATTGGTATTTCCAGCATATCTTGAGAAATATTTGAGCATTTAATGCAAAAATTTTGCAAGGACTTACATGAGAATGAAATATTCAAGGTATATCACTTTTGTATTAAAGAGAGTGAAATTTGCTGATTTTTTAGAGAAAAGCCAATTTTGCCCCAAAATTTGTATTTCCACCATATCTTGAGAGCTAATTAAGCATTATATACAAAATTTTGCAAGGTTGTTCCTATGAACACAATAATGAAGATACAGTATATTACTCTTAGTAAACTTAGTAAACTTAGTAAACTACTCTTAGTAAACTTAGTAAACTACTCTTAGTAAACTTAGTAAACTACTCTTAGTAAACTTAGTAAACTGGTGAAACTGTATAATTGTTTGGTAACAAACTTTGAGCCAGCATCTGGATCAATACTAGACACCACCTTTTTAACTTTAGCCAAAACATCTTTAGCAGAACTGGCCCCTGTGGATAATGTCTTTTATGAGAACATTTTTGTAAGTCAAACAATAATTTTAGCAGAACCAGGCCCTGCACAGGTAAAGAGGAGACTTATGTGCAAATACCCATTGAGGGATGCTCTTATATCCTGCCCCTAACTGTAACCACTAAGCCTAACCTACATGGCATAACCCAAGGTTATAATTGTGTTATGTAGCGTAATATGCACAGATACTTTTGAGCCATTAGTTATCGTTACTTGAGCCTAGTAGCACCAGGCTATAACCTTAAGTTTGCTACCTTACAGTAGATGTCAGTATTGAGATGCTTACCACCAGTTTATGCTTGAAGAATGTTTGCCACTCATTTACAACCAGTTCCCCGAACTACGTCTCTGTGTGTTGTGGTAGCAGTAAACTATTTACAAATCCCTATGTGCATGCGCTGTATTTAAGTCAATGCATGTTGGCGATGAGATATGCAACTCCGTGGATTGCCCTCTTGTTTGCATTGTGATGAGCGGTGCCGATGACATAAATCTTATACACTGATCAGTGTAAGAGGATTTTGTCTTTGCACATCGCAAGCATTTACTTTTATATATTTTATTACTAAACTGGAATTGTCGTCTTATGTCTTTGTTTCTTCAGGCTATTACGACAATCACCAAGAAAAGTATTACTGCACAATATTAACCCAACGAAGCAAGCAAAGGAATGGCGCAAACGAGATACGAAACAATGGGGCAAGTTAGAAAAGCTACCATTTAACGCAACAATAAGAGCTGCTATTAGAGTAGGAAAATGGAAACTTATGACTGGAACAGCTGGTTAGTATCAATTCATCAATTCCAACAAAAATTCATCCATATATTCGTTCATCCATGTATCCTGCAAACCTGCTATCTATACATTCTTCAAATTTTAATCATTCATCAATTTAGTCAGTTATTATTCACTCATATAGCCCTTTATCCAATATCAATTAAATTAGTCATCAATTTATTCTCCCATGGCACGCATGAACTGATTCATTCATCTATTCATTTCTCCAACGACCAATCAACCGATCTTCCTGTCAGTTTTGTTCACTCCTCCATTTATCCATATATTATCTATTCACTCAACGAAAAATCCATCTGTTAACACTTCCATCCATCCTTTTTGTCCATTTATTTACCCATCTGCAAATCAACCTCTCTAGTCTTCTATTCATCCATTTATCCATCCATTCGCCCTTAAAATCTTTCTTCGTACTCTTCCATCCATTCATTTTTTTTTCAATTGCAGTCATATCATTTGTCAACCCATCCACCCAGCAATTTACCCAGCTGCATGTCAGCCTGTCTTCCATTCATTTATCCATCCATTCACCCAGCTACCAATCCACGTGTCTACCTATCCATGTATCCATCCATTTAGAAAGCAGCTAATCTTCTTTTATACCCATCCATTTTTACATCCATTCACCCAAGAGGTAATCCAGCTGTCTACCCTCCCAGATATCCACTTATTCATCCATTCATCCATTCACCCAGTTACCAATCGGCCTGTCTATCCTTACAGACGTCCCTTTATTGAAACCATCGATCCATCCAACCAATCAACAATCTATAATTCAACCCGCTTCTCATAAGGTCCTCCCTTTGTTTTTCGTCCATTAATCCATCTATTCATTTACTTATTCATTGATTTCACGATCATACAGTCATATTCTGTTCATTTGTGTATTTATCATTGATTTTGTTGTTCATTATTTCGTTCCAGGTTCCGGAGAGCGCTATCTACCCGCCGAGAGTAAAGTTAAGCATAAGGTCTTCTTTTACCAAGACAGAGCCCCTATTCGATTGTATAACATCAAGGAAGATCCCAGCGAACTGAATAATCTCGCCTCCAAATATCCAGAAAAAGTATTGAAGATGCTAAGAAAATTAAAACATTTCCACAAACAATCGGTAGAACCTTTAACATTCAAGGTAGATCTAAATAGTAATCCATCGTTACATAATGGTTCATGGTCCCCTTGGTTAGATGTAGATTACTGAAATAATACCAAAATTAATATTAACTTTTAATAAAGTTAAAGTTTTAATATTATGTTCAGTTCCTATAATTATCTTTGACTTGATGATTCTTGAAAATGTGAATATGTGAAAACTTCCTTTACTTATATTACAATGTGTCTGGTCACTGGGTTGTCATATACCGTTGTCATATACCATTACCGAGAAGTTCAAAGGTCATAATATCAGCCTGCGTAGATGTGGAAAAGCCAAAGCACTTCATTTTGTGTAACATTAAACTAATATTTACAAATATTCGCTGATGAGGTAAAGCGGTCCCGTAGTAATGCTTACCGACTCCAAAGTTAACACATGGCCTCACATTAGTCTGTATTGGATTGTACCATTTTTCTAACGGTGTGTATTTTCATAGTGCTTACGGTGTCTTAAGTGAAGTCTTTGTGCCACAAGTGAAAAACGGGCTGCGTGCTGTTCAGTTAGTGATAGACTGCTGGCAACTTATCGGCATACTGGCTCTGATACATGGGTTAAGTTCCGAAAAGCAACCACTGCATTTAGGTCATGTTTGGCGGCAGTAGTGCAATCAGGGAGGTGCCAGTACCTTAAGGCACAACTTAAGACCTATGCAAGACAGTATGCAGAATAGTGTGACCACTATATTTGGAGAGTGACGTAACTGTGCTGTCATTGTGATGCATATATTATCAATTTTCAGATATTTTGTTTTAATGAAAACCGAAGTAAATGGAAAAGTCACGTCTAAAATGAACGTGGATTATAAATTTGTTGTTACGTATGATTATTTTCTTTCTGTTTATGGCTGATAAATAAACTATACAAATATTAACCATGGAAAACAAAATGGAATAAGTAAGTCATAACAACTTTCTATGGGAAAGCATTTAAAATGTAGAGCAGAGTGCTTATCGGTCCAAAATGTACCAAATTAACACACGAAATGATGTAAAATATCTATCACTTTTCGACTGAACCGTTGAAATAGACGCACATATCGTGTATAACACTGTTGTAATACCGCCGAGTGCTTACGCTGCAAGGAATCACAAACGGTGTGAAGTAGCTATATACTTTACTTCGTAGAGTGTGGAGTCGTTTATGAATTGAATTAATGCGGTCAGTACGACAAACAGTTAATCAACTTGAAACTATATCTTGATTTTACCATCTTATCCAAGTAATACAAACAAGTAATATTTTGACGTAAAGCTATTACAGAATGAAAGAGTGTTCAGTATTTTCCTAACTCTGCGTCTGACACAAAGAGAGTATCTGTAGGCACTACTAGAGTACCTTTATAGTGAGAGTAGCGACAACTTAAAATTGGACGCCATTTTGTTTCCATTTCCTGTATATCTAGAGCACACTGCACATGACTGAAGAGTGCCTTTTAAGCGTTGCGGGATTTCTTTTGTCGTATTTCTGGTCTCTATTGAACGAGAGGAGTGGGGTTTCGTGTACAAAATCTTTGGGGAGTCACTCACAATGATATGGGTTCGGGGAGGGGGCAATTAATGTCACAAGGGGCCAGATTAGACATCCTATTTTGATGGCTGCCTGGCACATATCGAGTACACGCTTGATTTTAAAGCAAACATTTAGAATTGATACTGATACCACGTAAGGGGGAGACAAAACATTATTCGCTGAAGATCCCTCGGGGCACAAGGAGGAGAACAAAGGGGGGGGGGGACAGGGGCTGCAAATGGGAAGATGCCCCTTGGCAACAACAAAGGCCCGAAAGGTCAGTTCAATTCAGGTGAACTCATTTGGCTAGAAAATTTGTGATAGAAACATTTAGACTACATTGTACTAGTTTGAAAACCCTCCCCCTAGTTTGGGCCTGGCGCTTGGATCCAGGTCCCACCAATCTCGAAGTAATACGAAGTATGACATGTGAGGTATCTACGGATACAGCATTTGAAGAAACATACAAAAATGTTGTTTATGTTCACCATTGAATCTTGTCTAGAATCAGAGCTTTATTTTAGAGTTCTCCCAACATTGGGCCCTGAGCCTGAGTGTCATAACATATTAGAAAGTATAGCATGAAAGGTAATTATGAATAACTAGTTTGAAGGAGAATATAAAACTGCAGTCCTTAATCCTGTGTAACTTGACCCCTACACAACAGTTCAGTTTGAGTGAATAAACTTCAACATTTTATATCTCAGCTCAGGAATGCCCTATGAAGATGGGAATTGGACTGTTAGAAGTCATTCTTAATGGTCTTTAATTTTGGATTTTTGACTGTAGGTACACTTTTATCAAATTGCCAGCAAACATTAGAAATTTTGACAGCATACACCGTACGAAACGTAGAAAGACATAGAAAAAAAGCCCTTGGGGAGACTTTGATCTGAAAGGTAGGTTATTGAGGTGAATCATGAAGGTATCTGAAGTTTATGCAAATGCCAGCATTATTAACTATTTCTGTACATACGTACTAAATTACAACCAAAGATGAAACAGCGAACAAAAAATTGTGAGTGAACACAAAACTTGAGAAAAATTGAAAAAAAAAAGACACTTCAAGAGTCATTTCACTTTCTTAGCTAGTGTACCCATAGTCATACGCTTGCTGAAAAGTTCACCATGTCTCTTCAGTCTTGCTGACTCCTTCAACAGTTCCTAATTTCTTCTCTTTTTTTTGGAGAAAAAGTGCAAGCGAACATTGATGAATTTACTAATGACATTATGTTTGAGATTGTGGAAGGGAGAGATCTTGATATCTTTGGTCAGCTGTTCTGCCTCAATGACAAGAACATCTTTGATATTGGGTCCCTTAATGAGATTTCTTTACTTGCCCCTGAACAGAGTCTCCACTTTAACCAGCATGTTAAAGGCTTTTTCAGACACATGCTGCAAACAACCTTGTCTGTACTCTTTCAAAAGGGTAAGCGTAGCTGCCTGATGACGTGATGTGGCCCATCCTGAGGTCCACTGGTAACCTCACTCAAACATTCGTCACAAGTCTTTTCATTTTTCTTGATTGAATTAAGATAGTGCCCAGCAAGGTTATAAAAACTGTCAGGTTCGACTTGGGGAAGGTTTGAGAAAATCTGCTCATCTGATAAGCAAGGTTTAGGAATTTCTGGCTCTTGTTGTGGCATCTGCAAATTCTGGTTGAAGAACTCTGCCAAAAACTCTCCATCATCTTCGTCATAGCTTCCTGCTTGCTTGAGAGTGAGGAACTGTGCACCACCGATTAATTTCAAGGCATAATTGAATTCCAGTGGTGAAGGAACAGGCTTCTTCAGACGAACTACTGAAAATAAATTCTCTAGGCAGTCCTGAGTAAGTCGAGATGCGCGGAGAAATTTGTTCCCAGCATTGAGCAACTGATGCAGAATAGCAGTTTAGTTGGTTAACCAATCCAATGAATTTTGTAATCCAGCTTACTTTGCCAGATAAAGGCTAGGCGACGGTTTGTCCCGTCCTACACAGACTAGAGTTCCTTTATAGAGAAGGAACCCTAACACAGACGAGCCTAAAGTTAGGCCTAGCTACCCTTTTCGTCCTATTCACAGTACGTTAGTAGCCTATGCCACTGAGTGTTGAGTCTACCACCTATAACTTAGTTCTAACGTTACATGGCAGAGAAACGACGTTGTAGTTCCAATTGCACGGCTGACTTATCTCCCAAACTTGATGTGGGAATCTGTACATCCTAAACCTTTTCGAGATGGGCAATAAATCCACAACACCTCTCTTTCTTGAAACTGGATGTCCTTCATGACTCGCAAAATTTTTGGAAAATAGTCACATGACTGTATTTTGAACTCGCCTCTGATAAAGGTACTCTAGGCACTACTGCGCAATGACGCCCCCAATCACTCGAAATTCAAAATGAATGTAATGAAAATGCCTTGCTCTTTTCACTGAGATTCTGGAACCACCTTGATATGATCATTAACTCCGGGGGCTTATTATCTTTCTTCTTCTTTTACCTTTATCACTTTCACACAACGTATTACACATTCACAACATACAAGAACCTCTATCAATAGATATGTCTATATCAACAAACAAAAAAACATCCCCGCCATTCGAAACTTAAATATTTTGTGCCAAAAATAAAAGAACAATGTTTGTATATAGTTTCATGTCTGTGTATTCTTTGGCTTTCTCTGCGTATCTAGTACCTCGATAATTTCGTGTTCTAGTCTTTAGGTTGTAAATAATAAGCACTGTGGCGGCATTGCTTCCAGCTCAACGCAACTTTACCGAAATCTAACTAGATTGGTAGTAGCAAAAATGCTAGGAGTCTGTGTGCGTTTGTGCTGCTTAAGGAAACGGTTTTCCTGCCTTGTTGCCTGATGTAAATCCCATCAACGATGTAACCGAATATTTTCCTCTCATTTCAGTTGTCTATTATCCTAGATTTTTGTCAGTATGTCTTAAAGAGATTGACAGTCCTTTATTCGGGGCAATCAAGGTTATAAAAACTATTGAACGAGTTGTTTCATCTAGGATAAATGATCACATTTCTGACAATAATTTATCTGATGTTTTTCAGTCTGCGTACAAACAATACCGTGGTACTGAGACCGCTCTTATTAGGGTCAACAATGATATATTGACTGCATTAGACAATGGAATGATCACTGCCCTTGTTCTCCTCGACTTGAGTGCTGCCTATGATACTGTCGATCATGACGTGTTCATATCTAGACTCCGGAATCATCTTGGCCTACGGGATGCTGCGCTCGACTGGTTTAAGTCTTATCTGTCACAGAGACCACAACATATCTGCATCGGTAATGCCATATCCGATGCTGTTGTTCTCGACTACTCTTTTCCACAAGGCTCGGTTCTGGGTCCTCAACTCTTCACCATCTACACTTATCCAATTCGCAACATTATTCTCAAGCATAATCTCCAGTATCATGTTTATGCTGATGACACTCAGATCTACTTTTCATTCAAATCCTGTCAACACGATGCTGACTCATCACTCAGAATTATGGAAAATTGTATACAAGAAATTTGTCGTTGGATGCAGCGAAACTTCCTTAAACTGAAAGATGACAAAACTGAATTTGTGCTTTTTGGATCTCGGCAACTACTTTCAAAGGTCAATCTCCCGTATATACGCGTTGGGGACTCACAAATTGCTCCTGTTTCTCAAGCAAGAAGTCTAGCAGTGGTTTTTGATTCTTACATGACGATGAAACCACATATATCTAATGTTATCCGTTCATCCTCATCACACATTCGGAACATTGGTAGAATTCGAAAGTACTTAAATCGTGACGCCACTGAACAAATCGTTCATTCATTTATCACTTCTCGTCTGGATAATGGAAATGCCTTACTCTTTGGTTTACCACAATCTCAGCTCTCGCGACTTCAACGTCTTCAAAATACAGCAGCTAGGGTTGTAACTTTGTCAAGAAAATCGTCCCATATAACACCTATACTTCGTGATCTTCTCTGGCTTCCTATTTCTTATAGCCGGATTATCTACAAAATTCTAGTCATTGTTTTTAAGTCACTTAATAATATGGCTCCTATGTATGTTTCGGAGTTACTCCAACTGTACTCTCCATCACGGAATCTTCGTCCAAGTAGCTAGCACATTTAACCTCCAGGAACACAGGTCTAAACATCTATGGGGTGACAGGTCTTTCAAGGTTGCCGCTCCTCGTCTTTGGAACACTTTACCTTATGAACTGAAGTCATGCACCAGTATTGCAACTTTCAAGAAACACCTTAAAACTCACCTTATGTGTGAAGCTTTCTAGTAGTTCTTTTTTATTTTTTTTTTCCATACTGCGCCTTGAGCACCCTGCAGGGTGGATATGTGCGCATTATAAATCTCTGTTATTATTATTATTAGGTAAGCCTATATCCTCTACAATAAGACGCACTGCGAATACTCCACTAAATACTATACTGGTTAATAGATAATATATACTTTACAAATAATGTATGTATTCCTTTATCTACATATAAAATTGCATGTTTTTTAAAGTATTGAGAAGACGATTTTAGAGCCACATTCTGTTAGATTCAACCAGGGGATGATTTAGCACCGTTCGGTTTTTCATTCCAAATTTTCGTACTTAGATATTTTACTCAATCTGACAAAAATCACGTTTTTTTTACCGGAGGTACGGATCCAGTTGAAAAATGTTTAGGGTGTGGTGCGAATGGCCTAGAAAGTGCCGAAGTCAAAACCTGGACTCCGTCCTTCAAATATCTAGGTGTACCGTGAAAAGGCCTCCTTGATCTTATGGTATATAAATGTATGGATAGAGTTGTTCTGAAAAACGTTGTAATTTTCGAGACTAATTAAGAGCGCCCTCTAATTGGCGATTCAACTTTCTTATTTTTGACCATGTTTGAGCGCCCCCACCCCCATTTAATGCGCTCTCATTTACCCTTGTTTGATCATGTTTATTTTGACACATGGTTACCGTTTCTTTAAAAAAAAAAACATAAAGGGCAGAGGCGTGGTGAAGGGCGCTAGTGAAGAGAGAGCGCTTTTGCTGTAAACACTTAGTTTGGGGTGATTTTCGTCAGACTATATCTCACTGTGCCCCCTATAGAAATCGGTAAAACTTGTTTTATTGTGATAATGAAGTTATGTTATTCCCTCAGAAGGTAGCACTAAGCATTAACATATACTGTACAGTATAATCACAGCAGTCGTAGTTTATGTGTAGGTCTACAGTGTCACTGTAAAGTATTCAACAACGCTGGCGCATACATAATACTGCAAAACATGTAGGTCCTGTATCCCTATAATTTAGGGTTATTACCATATCTCTCAAAGCTGAAAGTTGGACACCTAACTTTAAAGACTGGCCTGGGGGATGGACTTGCTGAAGGGAAGTGCTCAGTTTATGATGCTGATACCAAATCAAATAAATTTAACTGTGCGTACACTTTTTCAAGGAAGAGCCGGTCAGACATTTAAAAATTTACCTTCAGTGTCCCTCTTACAATGTTTGGATTCCTAGATCAAACCTCGGTGGAGTCACTCGAAAATTTATCTTCAGTTGTACAGTAAAGCTGTTGATATCAGTGGTGCTGGTTATTTGAGTTATTGTCCGATTTATGTCTAGAGCGCTTCAGGTTGCTCAGTTCAGCTGATGGGCTTCTGAGCTGTGCAAATCCTCCAAGCCTCTCATCATTTAAGAAAGTGGATAACGACTGGTGGTTACACTCTAGTCTGTATAGGACATAAATGGCAGTCCCAGGAGGAGCTTTGCTCTCCTCTTATTGTGACGGTCTTGTTTCACCCCTGCCTCTAAATTCTGTGGACATATTAGAAAGAGTAAGTGAATCTTGCCGGTATTCATTCACGATCAGCATGGTACAGACTCCTTAAATAGTCCATATGGGCTTACTGATTGTCAAACTCTCAACTTCAAAATGCTATGAACTTTTCATGGAGAGCCTTTGTAGGAATTACAATGTTGACGGTTACCTTTTGTGGGAATACCTTGTCAATGACTGTTGAATAAGTATCATAACCTTCAGTCGTAATTTTGAAAGTTGGTCCACACTTATGGTTGGTTATGAAGTACATGTATGTGCTAATCAAATTTAGGGGTTGTCATGAAAACCACTGCATACTTTCTGATCAAACATGTCATTTAATTAATTATGGTTCATTCAGCCATTGTTTTCTTTGCAAGCTTGGGTATACTTCAAGAAATTGTTGGTGATTTTAATAAATTCTTTTGCTTTTTATGCTCTGAAAATTTTCAAATAAATCTGAGGAATGATTATTATAGCTGTGTACCAGAACGAAGTGTAATTGTTCATATAGTGGTGATCTGATGTGCATATGAAAGGTTAATGAGGCAAACCGCCTCCTACTTTATTCTGAGCCATAAAAGAAGGGATGCAAAGCAACACAATAACTAAGTTTCACTGGATTATATAGAGCGCACTGAGATATAGCCTGACCAAAATTGCATTAAATCACCTTTTTAAAGCAATGAGCTCCCTCTATTCACATGCTCCCTCACTGCGATTCTGCCGTTTACATATTTTCTTTTTTCTTGCTATATCATCGCCCTGTAGGGCTAAGATGAGATAATGTTGTCACTTGGCTAGTGGAGCCATATATTGTACTGTGCATTCATGGGAGAACTGTTGCCATGGAAACGCTTGGTGGATGAGTAGTGGATGAGTAGCGACAGCCCAGTGGTAACCCATGGTAGAGTGACCACGGGTACAGGTGGGTCCTGTTGGGTGGTATAAATGAAAACGTGTCCGTGCTAATGTGTGCGTTTGTGTGCGTCCGTACCTGTCCAAACTGTGGTTTTTCCAGAATACTTTGAAAAGTGTATGAGCGATTAAGTTTAAACTTGGTAAGGTTGTGCATGATGCCAATATGTCCCAGATGTATTGGTTGTATGGTAAATTGAGTCAAGTTTGCTGATGTTTGAGGAAAAGTCAATTTTGCCCAAAAATTGGTATTGCCAGTGTATCTTGAGAAATATTTGAGCATTTAATGCAAAATTTTGCAAGGACATATTTGAGAATATAGTGTTCAAGGTATATCCATTTTATAGTAAAGAGAGTGAAATTTGCTGATTTTTCAGAAAAAAGCCAATTTTGCCCCAAAATTTGTATTTCCAGTATATATTAGACCAATTAACCTACGACTTTGTAAGCACTTATATGAGAACACATTGTTAACATTTTATTACTGTAATAGTAAATCCAGTGAAATTTGCTGATTTTTGAGGAAAACACCAATTTTGCCCCAAAATTGGTATTTCCAGCATATCTTGGGAAGTATTAGAGCATTTAATGCAAAATTTTGCAATTTTGCAAATTTTGTGCTTCTCATAAGAGGTGTCCTTAATTAGCCTCGAAATTGACAACGTTTTTCAGAACAACTCCACCCATATATTACATGCCATTTGAGCAAGGAGGCTCGTTTGAGGGCGCACCAAGATATTCAAAAACGAAGCCTTGTTTTTGACTCTAGCCCTTATTTGACAATTCGGACGCCCACCCTGACACTGTATACCTTAACCTTAGCCAATCCTCCCAGTCAGTTTGAATAGTGAATCTAGTCACAAAAAAAACAACATTAAATGGACCCCTCTACAAATTGTTTCATAGTTACGAAAATTGGCTCTTAACTGAAGAGAACTTGATCATTTAAAGCTGTTTCCAAAACAAAACCTTGCAGAGAACTCCTACATCACGCATTTTTTACAGTTCGGTAAAACCCTTTCTAAGTACCAAAATCACATAAAACAGATTGCCGAAGGTATTTTGTTAGTTTCTGACCTTGTCTCCACAAAACGTTTTATCAGGGAGGTGCTAGAGCTACCTGGTTTTACTGAATCAAACCAGGGCTAGCAACTCTCTGATCGAACTTGGCAGACCCTTTACAGAAAATGGGCATACAATATTAGACAGAGAAAATAGAAATGATGTTTATATGAAGTCCGCCACTGATCTGAGTTCGATGACAATATTATTCACAGAGGTATTGTTATACCGCCACTATTTTCATAATGCTAGTTTTTGTATTCTTTGCATACTCGCTTGGAAAACTCAAATTGAACGAACCACCAAGGCCAGTGACATGCCCAATTGAATAATCACCAGTTTAATACTACATCAGAAACAAAGAATCCACCTTTGATCATATTATGTGCATATTTCCTATAATTTATGCGTTTGATATGTATTGGAATAAGATATTAACAATATTTCTTTTACATGGAAATCTCCTATACCATGATGGTTAAGGATCTACACAGCTCAAGTACTGAACCTGATAGAAATGGATAACTTGGTTATCAGACGCGGTTTATTTCCTTCCAAGGGAATAAAGCAAATATGTCGTCGTGGGAATTTGAAATATCAACCTTGTCTTCAGTCGGTCAGTTAAAACCACAAACAGTTTAAAGGTTAATCAAGTTTGCATTCGGGGATAAATCCGGGGGTCACTTTTGACCACTGGTTTCTTTCCTCGTTTCCTTTGCCTGTCTGGAAGAAGACTTAAAAGTTTTAAAATAAAAATATCCTGACGAGATATCGATCGAAAGGAAGATGAAATGATAAACGCAAAGACAAAGGTTGGTAAGAAGTGACGCAATCAGTGATGCCGTCATAGGTCTGTGTCGACAAACAAAACAATAACAACAACAAAAAATCAATCATAGACTGGGCAGGGTTTGGCAAGTTCAATAACCCCGAGTTAAGTCGTGATATATAAGGTGTAGATAACTGGATAGCTTCCTCTACAGAAAGGTTTGTTTCATCTTAGAAAGTTATTCTTCCCTCTCCTCGTTTACTCAGCGTAGTTTGTTTCGTTCAGCATAGGTGTGGCAGCAGCCACAGAGGCCACTCCTCATTCTGCTTAAACCTCCTCATCATTCCTCTCGCCCGTCGTCTTAGATACAGCAAACAAATCCACAATCCATTCATGCAAAAGAAAGGTGGTTATCAAGTCAAGACATTCATCACTTTTAAAGGAGAATCATTTCTAGTTGTAATCTTCACTCTAGATATTATTTAATCTGTTCCTGTGGTCCAAATCAACGATAATCTCAGATGCCTCTCATCTATTACCATCATTTTGACATTCCAGCTGCAAAATATGTTAACAATTTGACAAAGCTTTCATTTTCGTTGGTAAAAATATTTGTTTTTCTTAGTACAGAAAAGTAATAGCGGATAGCATGTTGAACAAAGTAATTTCATCATAAGAGTTTAAACGCCGTCAATTGAAGAGAATACGATGAAAGTTATAGATGCCCCTAAACAAGCGAAGAAGACACAATTTAGATTGGATTAAACCAAACAAAAAAATTCCCAGATAACCTATTGAAATAAAACAACTGTAAACCCCAGATAACCGCGCCAATAAAATAATGTGTCATCAAAAGATATTCTATCCAATAAAACAGTATGAACCCCCGGAAAATCTGACATAACAATATGCAAATCCCAGACAATCTGTCTAATAGAAAAATTGTAAATCCAAGATAATCTGGAGTTTACACATTGTTTGTAATGCATGTAAAAATAATAAAACATTAACTAAACCGTAGATAATTTGACCAATAAAGCAATCGGCTCAGATAAGGTGTTCCTGAAAACAATAAGTTAGGTAATCTGTCCGAGCCTTAGGTAATCTGTCCGATATTATAATATTTCAAACCCTGGTAACATGTCCAATAAAACAATATGTAAACGCAAGAAGATCTTGAAGAATAAAATAATGTGCAAATCCTCTGTCCAATAAAGCAACAACCAACCACTGATAATTATACCGGTTTGAATGATACTAAAAGGCTGGACTGACAAATTTAGTCCACTAGTCTCCCAGTTCCATGATCAAGATATAAAATGATCAGCTACAGAGTTCTCAGTGAAGACAGTTGACGTAGTCACGTATGTGTTGTTTATTCTTTCATAACAATCATACAGAGATGTTGCAAACAGGTAATGAACAGTATATTAACTGGTAAATATGAAATCTAACTCCATCTTAATTAAGGGGGCATTTTTTTTAACAAAATAGGCATGTGAACCCTTTCAGTTGAGAAACATTTGTCATTTCCACTAGTCCAGTCATAATCATTGCGTGACAATCATGAACAAATCATTTCTAGGTAAGAGGTCTACAGAGAAAAGTCTTTGATCGCAACTATAGCTGTCCTAACATTAACATATTGAAGATCCGACATACAGTGCCTGAAGCATTAACTGTACGGGAAAGCCTGGTTGACATGTTGAAATAGTTTTTCCCGCTTGCTTTCAGTTTATTTATCTATGACAGAAAAAGTGAACAATGATTAAAACTGAGCTTTCAGAACTAGTAGAAAGAAGGGCCTATGTCATTTAGGTAACTAAACTCTACTGGGTAAATCTAACCACAAAAAGGTTAATTACTACCCCTTGTAAGAGTGACGACAAGCTGACCGCAGGAAATCACTAATCACTTAAAAACAATAGACGAAAATGAGTAATTAAACGATTTTATTGTTTCGATATAAGTGCTCCCCACTCGTCAATGCTTTGTCCTTTCTGTGCAAAGAACATTTTTTTTTCAAATAAAGTAATAACGGATTTGTTTTGGAACATGTGTTTCTTAAGTTTGGTTAAAACGGTTCATTGAGTTGATATCAGTAAAGATTGTTGTGATTTTGAAGGGTCTAAACATATCAGTGAAAATACAATAAGCATAATTATTCGAGTTTTACATCCAATAGCTATGAAAACTTCAAAATTTTCGAATTTTTGACCGTTTCTTGTACTGGTTGTGTGAATGTGAATATAGTACTAATATGAAAAGTGTCTGGTCACGAAAATTCAAAAACCAAATTAAATAGTTAATTACTCACTCAGTAATGTTTCATTTTATAGAAGACATTGGGATCCTTTTAGTTTGACCATTTGTTATTATTATGTGAAGGAAACTTGACCAGTGTAGGAAAAAATTAGTGAATTTCACAAAAGAACCCAATGAGCCTCTCTAAGATATTTTCAGGGATTAAAATAAATCTTAACTTCTTAGGGTGCTTTGTTTCTTTCATTTTTCGCTGACTCATGTTTCTTATTTATCCTTGAAGTTAATTCGACCTTTTCAACTCTATCTCGTTTCCGTTATTGTTTTATTTTACGCTGAACTTTACTTAACTATCACTCATCATCTATAATTCAGGGTACCTATGGTCAGCTTTTTGGTCAATCACTGACTAAATTACTGTTGTGTTCTACCGTGATGTTTATCTACAACGTCGAGTAACGTAAATTTGTCAATGTTAGCCATTTCGGAAAGGACAGTGATTCGATAAGGTTGAATCTCTATTCACTCCTTGCAGAAACTGACCAATAACAACCTCTGTTTCTTCGTAAGATCCTTACCAGTGGACTTAACCCTTATCACGATTGGCTTAAGTCTTTTTCTGCCCAATACGATTAATTTAGAAAACCAAAAGGTATTCTAGCCTGTCATATCGATGCTTAATTTAACAAATTTCATTGCAATTATTTTTCACACAGGGTTCTGTTCCCAATCCTGAATTTTCAGAGAAGGGTAATCGATCCCTTCAGGGCATTTTGGTGGTGTGCCCCTGATTAACAACCTGGCTTAAATGCCCTTGTTTAAATGCCTTGACAACTGAAGAAAACTGATAACTCCAATTATGTTTGGTTAAACTTTCCCCCTACGTTTGTCTTCTATGAACCTGGATAGATATATAAGCAACACGAATAACGGGCATACGATATTTCAGCATCAATGGCCGTTTCCAGTGTTGTAACATGATGATATTATATTGCCAGACTTACAAATTTTCAAACAATAATATGTTTATACTCAACGTGTGAGAAGTATTGTGTAACTCCTAAGGGCTATAGGTCAATGCTTCATCCACCCTCTCCCCCCGTCCCGACAAGAAGAGGCCAATCGCTAAACCGCCAGGGTAGATCTTGAACAGGTTCAGGTAGTAGAGCTTCCCCACGGTCAGTGCTCCGTGGTGGTACTCCACCATTTTCTGGTGGTAGGGGTACCCCTGGGGATTCGCCAGCACTAGCTCGAGCTTCTGTTAAATCAGAGTCATTCAATGACGAATCATTGATAAACACTGCATGGAATGCCTTCATTGGGTGAGTCTGGAGACGAACATAAATTTGGGTGCAAATCGCGGAGTGATTTCGTACATGACATCAACCCGTTTTGAATTGATAACGAAAATAAAAATTGCAGGAAAGCCAAAGAAAAAAAAATCAGTCACAGAAGCAAAAACATAATGTGGAAGAAACGAAAAATCCAAGGTGCAGGAATAGGCAAAAAAGTGGTAAAAACGGAAAACAAAGTCCCAGAAAAGAATAAAGAGTCGCAGAAACGAAAATAAGTGTCCCAGAAACACACATAAATTAAAAATATTGGCCTTGCATGGTTTTCCATGGTGTCCTACACGCAAGCGTATTATGATGGTTATTAAAATGCAAATTTTGTTCAAATTATTCAAAAGATTGGTTGACGTTCTCATGTGATAGCGGTAAAACTTTGCATTGAAGTAGCTCTTTTACATTAAAGCAGTTTTTGTGGGGGCAATGTTTTCGTTCAATGTTTCTTGATCCACATTCAGTGGTTTGATCTACAACTAAGCTCACTGTATTCAGCGGATCATGTAGATGGGAACGTGAGAATTCTTGTTAAATTTTGGTCGGGATATGGCTTAGTACGACCAGTTTTCTTTTTCGTTTTGCAGTTATATATTTTATCGCTTCACGAAAAGGACTTCAGTCGAACTCCCAAAGGTATACCGTAGATGCAAGCGTGACAATCGTTGCTTCCGTATATAGTTTGGCCGCAAAGACTATGGACACTCTACGTATATACAACACACATCTCCACAGTACCATGCTACGGAGTCACAGTCGATCGCATTGTTTTTCAGGGAAATGCTAAAACGTTCCAAAATAAGCTGGCGAGCCTGCAATCATGGATCGAAGGTGGTTGTGATTTTCGTAATCACATTGTCTAGTTCTCAATTGTCTTTTGAATGAATGAATGAATGAATGAAAGGTTTATGCACAGCCTCTACCTTGACTACAAGGCATGCACGGTCGTGCTGAAAACAAAATAACCAATGTTAAATAGTAGAAAACAATTTAAAATAATAGAAAACAAAATGGAAAGAACAATAAATGTATACAAAAGGCACTTACTTAACATTGAGCTTCATTACAAAATTATTCGCATTAGAAAAGAGAAAATGTTTTAGGTGTTTCTTGAAACTATGTATACTGTGCATGTTCCGGAGATCAACAGGGAGAGAATTCCACAATTTAGGACCACAAATTACAAATGATCTGTCACAGAGGGTAGAAGTATTATTTGGTAAGACAATTGCATTAGAAGGAGTAGAGGTGGTGAAGAGATCGGATAAGTAGGACCGGAGCTAAGCCGTGTGTGTCTAAGATTTTTTCACGCAGAAACGCAGTATCTCCTCAAAAAATGCTAAACCGTTTACAAAATGGATGCAGAAGCGCAGAGGGAGGAAACTCTCCAGGATATGCAAGACAATGAGGTCACGTGTTACGTAATAGGAAACATTACTAGCTAGAACGGTTCTTACTATGCCGGGGATACGAAAATACATTCAAACTGTTCTGAACGTAAAAATGATTCACTGGTTCACAGAGATTTATTTTGATTAACGAAGCTTTCAAATCCTCTTTTTTTTCATTGTTAAGAAACCATATCTCAATATGCCACGTTCAGTTTGGATGATACAGAGAAAGAAGGCTCAAACTGAAGCAAAGCCAAAGTAATTTTCGCTAGATTTTAAGGTTGCATTCAATTTAAAGAACGACGAAAACTTTTTCAGTGTTACGCGACATTTTGTAACGTCGAAAAATCTTGCAATCTATATTGACCTGAGCAGTCTCTCCTCAAGCAGAAACATCTTAACCATGGAGACTATACCCTCTTAAGGGTATTAATTCCATGGTTAGGGTAATGCTGCTTGAATAAAAACAAGAAAGACGTCGTGAATTTCCTAAAGATATGTGTACGTCTCAGCAACATGCATGTCTAGACAAAATTTTGATTTGGAATTTAAAGTGCATGTATAGTTAATAAATATGATCTTCCAGTTAAGATATGAAAAAATAAGTTTATTGAAACACGAGGTTAGTTGGACGCTCTAAAACAGAGAGAAGGTACACAAATATGAAAATATGTAAACATAAAACATTAAAAAACTTTAAAAATTGTATGAATATCTAAACCAAATATCTTCAAACATTAACCTATAGTAAAACAAAAACAAAAGACAATGGCAAGAGAGTGCAATGACCATCCAGATTAAACCCATATATATGTCGATTGTGTCTAACAGTGCCACCGCGTTCTCGCACTTCTATTACAAGGGAGCTGGTATTACTGCTCTGTGTATGTTCATAGCTATATCACTGACTGCCTATAATTTCGGTCTTATTTCCGCACTTTTAGGGGTTGGTTAGTTGGGTTAGTTGACTTAATCCCAGCAACAGACGACTTGTTTCTCTGATTAAGAATTCAATGGGATGTTGTCTTTTTCCATCGCGTTGCTGTAGACCAGATTTCAACCACAACAATGGGTTATAGAATATAACACATACGTTATTTCAATGAAACCTACGAAGACGGCGTATCATAATCTTCAATAGTTCATGCTACTACAAAGTACTTATATATAACAACACTACCATCTATAACCACCTCTATGAACTCTTTTCGACGTACAAAGATCAATAACGATTTCTTTTGTCATAATTTAAGTTACGCATAAAATCACTCACCTGACTGAAGTATGTTCACTCGTCAGTTGATTTTAGACCTGATATGGGGGGGGGGGGGCATTGTCATTGATTAAGAGCTCTAATTCATTGCTTTTGTCAAAGAGTGAATACAACATTCTTTGTGGGATACCAGTGATGGACATGATAAAACATTAATGAAATCCAATGTTTTGATTTTGACTTACTGTGATCTTCTAGTAAGGTGTAAAAGAATCCACAAAATAAAATCATGACTGACATTCATTCTTGGCAAGAATTTTTGGTCCAAATGCGTTAGAAGCAAAAGAGAAGTCAAAGAAGAATACCAGAGCAACGTTACTCCTTTTTCTCCCTTCCCGAGGCTGAAGGGAAAGGTATCCTCTCTATACTGAGCATCGATCGGAGGGCAGACTGTATCTGGTTTAGGTGATTATCCTTACTATTGACTCAAACATTGAGTATCAAACGATCGCGCGATTTCATAGCTAACGACATTAATGTGACAGGTAATGAAATCAATAATGTATGAGGTCTAAATATTAGGTTGCCATTGGATATTTCCTTAAATTTGGTTTCGTTTATTTTATTTTACAAAGTAAATATACCTACACGTAAATGTAAAGTAACAGAAGTACTAATGTATATGATAAACAAAAGCAGACACAGACATAGTTTAAACTTGTTCTGATTCCAACCAGAGATTAACAAAGACTATACACAGGACTAATCTGAAAAAAAAAATCGTACCATACATCCACATACAAAGAAAATGAACAAATATCTTACACCTTTGTGAGTATCATTAATTAAAATAAAGAGAGAACAGATATTTCTGTACTTCTTAAAAAATGTGATACAAGGTGAATCTTGTAATTTTGTATCATGCATGGACAATTCTCATGATGAGGATGTGTCCGTTGGTCAATTGTTCCCCTTGAAGGGAAAAAACAATAAAACGAATAAAAATTCCAAAATTACCACCTTAGCTTTTTTTTTTATAGAAGGCTTATGTTATCACAATCGCAGACGTCTTGCCAACTGTATATATTACTGAGTTTGAAATTAAAATGAATGTATAACCTCGAAAAGTCTAATGCTTACTTACATTTTGTGTGGGGAGGCTTGTCAACCGGTGATCCACGGTGAAAAGGTGTAAAAAGTATTTTGAAACAACAACAAAGAAAGTAACTTTAGTAGAACAAAAATGACATCACAAATTATTACTACAATCTACTATTTCATATGTGTGAATAAAATTCACTGTATTACATCTTATCTCAGGATTGTCCTGTGATTGTGGGAGTTTGCCCGTTTAAATTCATGTTTTAAATTTTGTGATATATATTTCCATCATTTACTTTATGAAGGCTACACTTAAAGAAATTATTTTCTGTCTGTGGAAAGTTAAAAAGTTATAAAGTTAAGGACACGGTAAACGCGACAAGGTATAATGTGCGTGCCACTGTCTGTGTGAAACGTAACAGATCAGCCAAAGATAATGATTTGTAAGCCAATAATATGACATAAAGAAGATTAACATTCTGTCATTTCAAGCAATAAAGGAAGCAATTATTATTTTCCCCTGCCACTTTGACGGGAAACCTAAACGAGCATTCTGGGTTTTTATTGATTATTTGTACATTGTATTGACCTGACGCATACCTTTGCTTTTATTTTTGTAATGTGTTGTCTTTTATCATGTACGTACCATACTTTAAATAAGTTGACCATTTTTATTTTAAGCGAACGCGGAGACGACTCGTTACACAGACTGACGAAGCAGGGTGTCTAATGCCGCGATCACACTACAGCAAATCGCGTACTGCGACTGCTTGCAACTGGGTCATTTTGAAAATGTTTGCTACATCTCCGCACGGACTGCGTCGAGTTGCATTGAGTTTGCGACTAGTCGCATGGGTTTCAGACGAGTCACTTGTTCCTTCATTTGCTCCGAAGCGCTCCGGGCCACATGAAGCAACTGCTTGCAACTAGAAATACCTTGCAACTGGTTGCAGTCTGTTCTCTGATGTGCTGCAACAATGTTGCGATCTACTGCGCTTATCGCAGAACATTCCCAACACGATCTAAACTAGCAACTATAAGACAGACTGCAACAGTCTCATACTGTGCGGCGCCATGCTGCGTCGTACGCCGCTGTACTGCGAACATTCGCCAACAAGCGCAATACGGAGAACATCTTTTACCTCCCTAAAAACTGGTCCAAACGCCGCCTGCGTGCGAATGTGCAGCGAACGTACTGCGAAACATGCGCAACACGACGCAGCAGCTACTGCAAACTAGTATTCGCCCGTTCCCTCAAGGTATTCTCTTCCTCGCCTGATTGAAATCTGCTGCTAACAAGTCTCAACACGTTTGCAGCACGATGCAGCACGGACGACTGCACACCCGGATTTCAACTATTCATACAACAGCCACAACACGTCTATGGCAAGCCAAATGCCCAATAATTCGAGAAACATGGTTTCTCGACCGAAAAACCAGGTTTACCAACTGATAAACCTGGTTTTACGACCGGTGAACCAGGTTTATCAACCGATAAACCAGGCTTTTCGACTTACTGAGCATTTAGCGTCGACAAACCAGGGTTATCAACTGATATGCCAGGTTTTTTGATAAACCAGGTTTATCCATTCAATAAACCAGGTTTATCAATTTGATAAACCAGGATTATCACCCATGAAGAGATAAACCAGGTTTATCAAGTCGAAAAACCAGGTTTATCAACGCCTAATGCTCAGTTATTCGAAATTCCTGGTTTATCAAGTTGATAACCCAGGTTTATCAAGTTGTAAGTTAGAAACTGATATGTTGTAAGTTATCAACTGATAAATCAGGTTTCTCGAATTACTGAGCATATGGCGTCCATAAACCTGGTTTATCGGTTGATAAACGTGGTTTATCAACCGATAATCCAGGTTTCTAGAATTAGGGGCTTGCCATACACGTCAGGTTTTTATACACGTGTGGGTATGTCTGACTACAAGCATGCACCGATAGTACCAGTACATCGCAAAACGATCACAGTAGATTGCCGAAACAGTCCGCATACGTTGCATGCCCCGTCGCAGCTCAGGCTCCGACGGTGTTGCCCGCATTCGCCGTCGTTCACCGATCGACGCAACACAGCGCAGCACGTTTTGCAAATAGTTGCACGTTCTGGTTTGCAGACCATTCGCGGTACAACGCAGTACAACGCAGAACAACGCAGCCAAATTGCAGTACTGTCTGCGTCACCCCCCCCCCCCCCGATTGTAGACGTCACTAGTTGCAAGCAGTTGCACGCCATTTGCAATTCTATGAGTTGCAGAACAGTCGCAGACATGACTTTTTGTAGTGTGACCGAAGCGTAAGTATCTTCGAAAAACAAGCAAAGAAGAGATATAAGTCCAAGATATCAAGACAAGAGTAGAAGCAGATTTTATTTGTCCTATGACCCAGAATCTAGAATATGGGTCTGTGATGGTTATTAAAGTCCCAAAACTCTATTTGTCCCACTAATAAGGTGTTTCTTAACATCCGAAAAAAAAGAAACCGGGACGTAGCGAGGATTTTTTTTTTTTATCATGGGGCAAAATCAACTCATCGTCCCTATTTTTGGCCGCCGGTCCTGTGGGAGGGATATAGGGGGGGGTGTTGCCCTACTAAGTCTTATCCCAGGATTTCAAATCAGTCAGTCCACAGATAGGTCTAGGAGACGTGAGGAGAGGGTCTAAGGGAATGGGGCACTAACTTCTCTTTGCCTAGAACTTTGAAAGAATCGTGTTTGCCATTTTAAGTCGACCCATAACTGTGCAAAATTGACTTTCTTCCACACCTGCACCCATGAACCTAATTTAAAGGTTAAAAAGTATTGAATGGAGATGAGAACCGCCAGGACTGTCTACGCGGAGTGCCACCATCAGTTGGCCAGGAGCGTACAAGTACATTTTTGGCTTTGCAAACCCTACACATGGCAGGAAACGGCACTTCCCGAGGTGTTCCAAGCTGCATGAACCCTGCATTGAATCAGAATTCTCACGCCTGCAATTTCTCAACTAGGCCTGATGAGAAGATAATTGTATGAAAATGGTAATACATATCAGATGGGTTAAGATGATACATAAATTGTAAAGAATTATTCATCCTGTGTCAATTATTCTTGGAACAGTTGGCGAATAGTAGGGGCAGGGGGTGCTAAACATGACTCTCGACCCCACTCTTTCATTTGTTGATAATGGACAATTTTAAACTTAAAGATAAAAATTAAAATTGGGGTAGACGGTTGAACATTATCTTATGCAACTAAGCGACGGAGAACCCGATTATGGGAAACGACTGGGCAAAACATGACCTTATTGCATGCACCCTTGCTGAAATATTTCCAATTTTTTTTAATGAAAATTACATACTTTTAAGTGGCAAAATTGACATACCTTGAAACAGATATATGACAGAATATTGGCAATACTTTAAGTTGGCATTGACCACCAATACTTGGGGGGATTTTCTTAAATTCAACGTTAGGTTGGAAAAACTAGAGTAACATTCTTTCTAAAATCCATGACATCATTAATGTCTAAGGTTTTGATTGACAATTCGGGGAGACGTATTGCCAATGCGTACTATGTGAAATAAATATGCCGACCGTTCTGCTGCGAAATCCATCACCTCTTGTACTGCATGGGTAAAAGAATCAGGCGCATGTATGGCCAATCTAAACCTCGAGTCAGCGATGTCACACAACTTCACGAACACCTTGTTTAAATTTCGTTGTTAATCTGTTTCGTCTCAGTTAAGTCCAATCTCACAAAAAGATCACACTTGTGAAACCCGACCCTTTCTCAGTCCCCCTCCCCTCCTCCAGTTCTCACCAGCTCTGTCAACCTACCAACTTACCAACTCTACCTTCTCTCTTCGCTTTTTCATTTTTTTTTTTGCTTTTCTTTATTTTCCAACATCCGGCATCCATCTCGTCCCCAAAGCAATCTCTGTGTGTGCCCCTCCCCCCCCCCCCGGCTGGCTACGCCACCGATATGACGGGTGGAATGATTAACTGAGTACAGTCTCTCACGTATTTCCCCCTTCAAGAGCATTTTACATTTATTTTTGTACATAAAGTAAAACTTTCTTAAATTCTCGAAGAAGATATACGATACTGGTAAAACGAAGACGCAAGAACTTGCAAACACGAGAGAATATGAAAACACAAAAAGATAAGACAAAGATTAAAAAGTGTGAATTAAGAAAGATTCGAGTTGTGTCGGGGAATTTTAGGTTTATGTTGTAATCATGTTTGTGGAAATGATAAGCTGTAATTATGTTCACTGTGGATTGTGTGTGATACTTTCAGCCCTTTACATGGAATGTATACCTACTACATGGCCTGTAATTATGTTCACTCTGGATTGTGTGTGATACTTTCAGCCCTTGACATGGAATGGTCACCTACTACATGGCCTGTAATTATGTTCACTCTGGATTGTGTGTGATACTTTCAGTCCTTAACATGGAATGTATACGTACTACATGGCCTGTAATAATATAAAATCTGTGATGCTTCTAACTAGTGTCAGCCGAAAGTGTGAAGAAAAGTTTTGCCAAGTCATTCTTATAATTCTTGCATTCATATCAGAAAACAATTCCGGGAATGAAGCCGGAAGGCAAAGGTAATCTGACGACTCGGAATGTCAGAAGGATGAGCCATGTTTGATATACCGTATGTTATAAAGTTACATTTATTGTCGTATTGTGCATGTCGGATGGTGCTATAGTGTCTGAAACATTAAGCAGGCCAGTTGATATCATAAACTTGAGCTTATCCTGTTTATGCACTAAGAAAGCAAAAAAAAAAACAGGGTAAACTGGTTGAGGGCAGAGGACTTTGTATTAGCTAGTCAACACATGAAGATATTAAAATAACCTGATGTAAGCTGGCCCTGAAAATGGTCTTGATTTTGTTGAATTTGCTTGAAGCTGCTTGTCTTTCATAATGGTCTGGAATGTTAGCTACACAGATTACCGAGGTAGATTAGGAACATACTCAGCTATTGCGTCAAAGACATTTTTTTCTGCTGGTTCCAGTTTTCGGGACTAGCAAAAGGAAAGCATAAAGAAGTGTTGAATATAAAGCAAAGTTGAAAAAGAATTATTGCACATTCGTAAAACAATGAAACAACACACACACCCGTTGGCTAAACATATAGGGCTACTCATTCTATCGATCCTCATTTATCTCTTCTGGAGGAGAGAATGTAAAAAAAAATATATCCCTAACCATTAAGGTCACATGGTTTCAAAAAAGCAAACCAATTAAGAACCCACACTGTTTTCACAAAAAGAAAAATTCACAAAAATCATTTGATTCATTCAAAATAGTGAACCTGTCACCATCCACATCCCATCTCCTCCTCCAGGGGAAGAGTTGAATTAAATCTATTGTGAAGATTTACAAGAGATAGTAGAGTTAATTGTCGAAGATGAAGAGCAAGTCTCATTAGGTTCCAGTGATCTAGAGTTGTGAGAAAGACATCACTAATTGTCTAATCTTCAGGTTTCCAATGACCGGCTACTAACATGCATTCTACAAATATTAAGATATAAAAAAGATATTAGATCTTAAAAAAAGATATTAAAAACTGGCTACGAAGCTGGCATTTACAAAAAAAAAAATTATCTGGGAGAACCCTGAAAACGGAAAAAGTAGCTCAAAAGTTTATTTTGTGTCCCATTGTTAAGTCTATATTTCACCTTTGACCTCTGCTTCTTGTGGACTACCCTGTAGATCACTGCGGTGGCAGTCAAGACAGCTTCTTCGGCTGATGTTTTTCACGACATTGGCTCATGATAAAAAGATTATGTGAATTGTTTGTAAACTTGATGACTTTTAACAAATATTTCGTCCTCATTTAAATCATGAATATTCATTCTCACGAATATTCTACATGTAGCTTTAAAAAGTATCTTGACTAATAGCTTACGTTTTGGGGGGCAAGCAAGACATTTTTAGTTAAAGCTTCATTATATAGGTGTCATCATATTAAATAAATTAAACCAGTCAAGAATATTCTTCAAATCGAAATAGCTTTCAAAGGTGGTGTTTACAAGTTAATGAATGACTGATGTAACCAACAACAAAAGTATGCTGAGCGATTAGACAAAAGGTGCGATAATTTATTGTGACTTAAGGTAGCAGTAATACACTCACTAACTTACACACTGAAAACAGCAATACAGATAGATAATGAAAGACGTCGTCTATGATACCATTCACAAATTCCCGTATGTGAACCATTCAGATTTCGTATCATGTCATTATTCAAATGTCATAAGGATTGGGAATTTATAGCTGTGATTCTGCCCCCTCCCCCCCCCGACAAAGGTTTAATATAACTGGGACATTTTCAAAAACAGTCTCTCTTCCAATCGTTTTAATTTTCACTTCACTGATCATACTTGAAACAAAACGCAATCACCGCCTCTCATTTAGGTACTTTTCTTTCGCCGCAGGTCCAACCTTTCCTTTATATAGATATTATATAGTGTAGATATTATATAGTGTAGATATTATATAGTGTAGATATTATATAGGGTAGATATTATATAGTGTAGATATTATATAGGGTAGATATTATATAGTGTAGATATTATATAGTGTAGATATTATATAGTGTAGATATTATATAGTGTAGATATTATATAGTGTAGATATTATATAGTGTAGATATTATATAGGGTAGATATTATATAGTGTAGATATTATATAGTGTAGATATTATATAGTGTAGATATTATATAGTGTAGATATTATATAGTGTAGATATTATATAGTGTAGATATTATATAGTGTAGATATTATATAGGGTAGATATTATATAGTGTAGATATTATATAGGGTAGATATTATATAGTGTAGATATTATATAGTGTAGATATTATATAGTGTAGATATTATATAGTGTAGATATTATATAGTGTAGATATTATATAGTGTAGATATTATGTAGTGTAGATATTATGTAGTGTAGATATTATATAGTGTAGATATTATATAGTGTAGATATTATATAGTGTAGATATTATATAGTGTAGATATTATATAGTGTAGATATTATATAGTGTAGATATTATATAGGGTAGATATTATATAGTGTAGATATTATATAGTGTAGATATTATATAGTGTAGATATTATATAGTGTAGATATATATAGTGTAGATATTATATAGTGTAGATTATATAGTGTAGACATTATATAGGGTAGATATTATATAGTGTAGATATTATATAGTGTAGATATTATATAGTGTAGATATTATATAGTGTAGATATTACATAGTGTAGTATAATAGTGTAGATATTATATAGTGTAGATATTATATAGGGTAGATATTATATAGTGTAGATATTATAGTGTAGATATTATATAGTGTAGATATTATATAGTGTAGATATTATATAGGGTAGATATTATATAGTGTAGATATTATATAGTGTAGATATTATATAGTGTAGATATTATATAGTGTAGATATTATATAGTGTAGATATTATATAGTGTAGATATTATATAGTGTAGACATTATATAGGGTAGATATTATATAGTGTAGATATTATATAGTGTAGATATTATATAGTGTAGATATTATATAGTGTAGATATTACATAGTGTAGATATTATATAGTGTAGATATTATATAGTGTAGATATTATATAGGGTAGATATTATATAGTGTAGATATTATATAGTGTAGATATTATATAGTGTAGATATTATATAGTGTAGATATTATATAGTGTAGATATTATATAGTGTAGATATTATATAGGGTAGATATTATATAGTGTAGATATTATATAGGGTAGATATTATATAGTGTAGATATTATATAGGGTAGATATTATATAGTGTAGATATTATATAGGGTAGATATTATATAGTGTAGATATTATATAGTGTAGATATTATATAGTGTAGATATTATATAGTGTAGATATTATATAGTGTAGATATTATAAAGGGTATTCAATAGTGGTATGCTATAACAAGGTAAGAAAGGCACTGTAGTTTATCGTAATAGTGTACACATAACCAACCAAATGCATTAGTAGCGGTGAGTCACAACAATAGTTACGTCCACATACCTTTGTTTTTATGCCACCTGTTCGATTATTTTCTTAGACCATAGTTGCGAAGAGCTAACATTTATTTTCACTCGGAAATACTTGGGAAGTAAGAGTTATATATCATTTACGTAGTAAAGTTTCTTTGGAATGACTCACACTAGAAAATTTCGTGCAGGATCCGCTTCTCATTGACCCATTGAAAGGAGAAGAGTGGAAAAAACTACTGGCTTGTTAAAAAAGCATTTATGAAAGTATATCACATGTTTGCATTTGTTTTAACTCAAAATAATTAACTCCAAAAAGTACACCGTTTTGAAATTACCTATATGTAAACTACAAAGTTGCAAAGAACAGAAACATTTCACCGTACAAAACATCCATATTCAATTTAAATACAGGTTCCTAACTATTTTGCGAAAA
This sequence comes from Stichopus chloronotus, assembly GCA_021234535.1. Lineage (NCBI taxonomy): Eukaryota > Metazoa > Echinodermata > Holothuroidea > Aspidochirotida > Stichopodidae > Stichopus > Stichopus chloronotus. The sequence continues at coordinate 592,168 of SFZH01000008.1, forward strand.
TTTCAATATTTGCCTTTAATGTACATTTTGCTTTTAATGTACATTTTAATGTAGCATAGACTGCTCAAAGATACCGTATTTAGGAAGCCACATTACAGGACGATTTGCAGTATGTGGTCTATTATACTTCATCGTTAATTTAAAGCTTGATACTTTCAACAAAGTGCTAGACTATGCTTAAAGTAATCACGATTTGTGAAAAAAAAAAACAATTTCTTTTGTCTTTTTTATAATTATTGCTTCTTTCTCTGTGATTCTTATAATAGTACACAAAGTAATTTACGTAATGATATTTAACCCTCTGCACTTAAAACTCATTCGATCACAACAAGTCGATATGCAACAAAATGAAATAAATAAATACTCTTAGCCAAGCTAAGAATCATATTATTGTTGTTGCTTTTAATGAGTGCCAGTTATTTCATCATTCCATTCATGAATTCATCGTTTATTTTTGTGTGTGTTATGATTCATTGATTTGGTCAAAGAAGAAATAAGTAATTAATTATTGACCCAGTGTGCAAGAAGTTTTATACAAATTTAGAGATTTCCTTTTCATTCTGTTCACAGTTGTGTGGTCCCCTTATAGAATACTTACCTTAAACAAAACAACATGAATCACATCGCAGAACGTCTTGGTTGCTTTTAATCGGTCCTACTCGCCGGGAGTCTGTTTTGGTTTCTCACAGCATTTACCGATAACTACCGGATAAGTTGGAGACTATACGTTTTGTGAGTGTCTGGTGAAGCCTAATTTAATTTGCCTTTTGGCGAGTCCTACATGATCGTCGTCATTATAGGCCTGTCGTTCCTCAGAGATAACATTGACAGTTGTTTGACATCCGAGTCTTACTACTTGAAGGTTGTCTCTACTGACTGCATCAACGGGGAGGGGTGAGATTAAATTGGAAGAAAAACGAATAGGGGAGGGGTGATGTTACCTTAACTTGAAAGTTATTTGGTATCAGTTCTGCCTGCAGCTCAGTAACGATAAGCAAAACTATTGGGACCAGAATAAGGGAGTCAATTGAACAAACACAAAACAAAGCAATCAATTTGAAATTAAATAAATGTTTCATGTATGAAAATGATGGCTGATGAATCCCCGGACAAGAAGGGACGTTCAGACTCTATATGTGGGAAGGTTGGGACAGAGAATGTTCTGAAACAGTGTTGACTCAATTAGGGTAGTAGTAAGCTAAATTTGCTTCTCTCCAGATAATTACAACTGAAGACTGCATAAATACTTATTAAAAGTTGCAAGAAGCATAAAACATCCATATTTACTACCATTGCGAATTGGAATTTCATTGCAGGGAAATTATTGCTGACAAGCACTTTTTAATGTTGGTGCAAAAAAAAAAGAAAAACACTACGATAACTTAGTGTTGTATTTAATGGAATGATGTAAGTAATCACTAGAGTTTCGCAAGTAGGTCGGGACGGGGAAGGCTGGGGGGGGGGGTGAAGTGAAAGAGTTACGTATCATCACAGACTGAGGAGTCTAGTAACTTGCTACCTCATATTGAGAGACATGATTTTCTGGGAAGACTGTTTGTAAGTTAAAGGTGATGCCTACGTCAGAGCAGAATACAATGACTCCAGTGACTTATCCAGGAGGGGCACCCCCTCACATTGCCCAGTCTAAAAAATGACTAAAAATTAAGAAAAATCTGTTGTTCATGAGGGCGTGGATCAATCCAAATAATTTTTTAATTAACAACAGTGATGTTACAGGGGCTGAAAAGCGCTATTTCCGGCGATTCGAGTGGTTTGTTACACCAAACTTTTCTCGTAGGCTGGGCGCCAACTGATGTTGTTGCTCCAGTCCCTGGGTAGACTCCCGGATGTTATAAATCACTGACAATCCACATACACGCTCAAACTTAGCAGCCCTGTGATTAACCCGCCTACCCCCCCCCCCCCCCCCCACTGACAAATTAAGACACCTCAGACAGTCGGAAATGGCGTTTCTCAGACTTGTAAGTAGAATTTAAGTAGTCGTTATTGTGTGCTTTCATTCGCACTAAAATGTTTACTTCAATAAAAAATATGAGCCAATGCAAGACGATCAGAAAACTAACCAGTTGAAAGGACCACGAAATGAGCTCTTATGACATGTGCATTCTACAAAATGAAATTGAGCAATAAAGCTACTCGTGTTTTATTTTCATTTTTATTCATTTATTTATTTTTGCCCGAATTGTTCTTTCAATTTTTCTTTTCACAATTTAACTGCAGCAATTTAATTTTAGCATGGGGGGCAATTGCAAAGGTGGTCTTTTTTACGGGGGCATAACTCATATCTCTTCACCCCATCGCCCTCACCCATGCGAACGGCACTGAACAAGGTTTTCAACGGTTTTAAGGGGCGCCCTCACTGTCTTCTGTTACACGTAATAGTTTGGCCGTAGATTTTGAGAAGTGAACAAAATTTATGTTGTTCGAAAACCCGCAAAATAAAAGAGCAACATGCCTGGCTTTGACCTTGGAGCTATCCCTGTAATAAAGAAAGGATTTGACCGTACAGTGTTCGCCACACGAATGAGCTCCCCTCCCCTTCCCCCTCACCCCATACACACGCACACTCACCACCACCCCCCACACACACACATACGCACCCACACACAAAATCTATACACACGCACAGACAGCGGGATGGCATTGTGTGGACTGACGGGAGTGTAGTGTGTCAATCTGTAAGGTGTCTGGAGTAGACATACAGGCCTATATAGTACACATGATAGTTAGCCAAGAGAAAGTAAGTATAAACAACTGAATGAAATCGATTCAATTTCGGTATACCCTGATGTTTTGTTAATTCATCCAATCCAGTTTTGAGCAATAACTGTGAACAGAAAACTGTCATTACAATGAAGTCAAACTGCGAATTCAGTTGAGTGGTTCTAATGTATTGCGTTGGTTTTTATAGTTACGTGGAAACCCATACCACAAAGAAAACCTCTTTAGTACAATCACACGGTGAGAGCGATTAGGTCACACCAATCTATCTAACGGACTTTCAAGTAAACATTGTGATTCCTTGTTAGTCATGCAGTTGAGACAAATTCGCACTCTACTGTCCTCCCATACAACATAAACAGTTTAATGCAGATCTAGGCTCAGCCAGAGAGCTGTTATATAACAGCTCCATGGTGTAGCCTATCCTCACATGATATCATACGTGTTTATCCCTTCTCGAGAGACGTACCCTAACCATTATCGTATATCTGCCTACCCAGTCATGTTCTATCATGCATAAAAAGGTCCTCTCGAGACATGAGTCTAGCAGCATGTTCCACATATTCTATGAGGATAGGGTGTCTTTGAGTTTCATATCATGCATATGCATCGTGTTTTTCGTCACAACCAAATACCAGTACGGACCTTAAATATTTGGTGCCTTATAATGAACGCAAATTATTGTCTATTTTGAACTTGAAGAATTTGCTTGCATCATGATGTACCTGTAGTGAGGCAAACTTAAAATATATTCATAATTTACGATAGAACGTACTGGTATTATCATTACGACTCAAAACAGTAAATTAAACCGAATTGTTAGGTCATTTTAGAAATCCCTTCCTTGATCATCTTATTATCATATGATTGTCTAATTTTTGTTAGTCATGGCTATATTCATAAGAACGGTTATGATAATCTTAATCATAGCTATGAAGGTACACACGTGGCTCAATTTTATCGTTGGTGATCAAAGAAAGGATTAAATGTCTAACTTCAGCCATTTGACTAGTAACAATAGAATAAGGAATCTTGCTACGGTTATGGTTTCATACAAAGGATAACATTTAAAAACTTATGGTACCATTTATTCGAATGAGTAGTTCTGTTAGCGTAATATTTTGTCATAAAATCGGAAATATGGTACCGTCAATGGTGGTAACATCAATTTTGTATTCTGTTGCCAATCATATGATGTGCTGTGCAATTACCTTTAACGTGAGCTGCTATACCGGTAATCTGATTCCTCCGTTATACCGGAAGTTGCAACCCAAAGAACTGCGCCGATAGGAATTACAGTCATATCCTGACCTAGGTAAGAAGCCCAGTGAATCAACAGAGTGAGTACTCGATGGACCTTTTAAACTATTCCTTACAACGTAGTAAAGTCATGTAATTTGTATGCATGGAGCTATTGGTATATAATCATACTCAGACGTAGAGAAACAAAGACAAAAAAAAGTCACAGGACTTATCATTGACAGGATTACAGAGATATACTGAATAGTATAACCGGAACGAGTGGCGGCTGAAGATACAAATGCACTTGTAACCACAATAACGAATTAGTCAGCTGAATTTAGGGGAAAACACAAAGGTCGGTAATTGTTCGAGAGTAATTAAGTGAGTAAGCTGTCTTAATATTATTAAAACAAAACAATTTAATAAATTTACTACGGCAAGTGTTTAGTAGTTGTTTTGTGAAGATTTTGTACATGCCATAGAGGTCGATGAATGCCACCGGTATACTTTAGTATGTAATAGAAAGTTCGCTATTCAATCATACCACTTCCGATCACCTCTTAATTCTTTACCCTTTTCTTCCAATTTCGGAAATTACAATACTGTGATCACATTTAGGTACACAGGCCTAAATGTTGCATTGGATGAGTCCTAATTGTAAAAGAAAACTGATAATTCTTTCCGAAAACGTACTTCAAGGATCGATGTGCTGGAGATGGTATGGTGTATCATGTAGTGAGAGACGGTGACGGGGGGGGGGGGGGGGGGAGGGTGAAGAGGGATGGGGTGATGATTAATGTGGAGGTTACTCTACTATGCAGTGGCGCAGTTAACAGTTTCATTCAGAGGGAGGAAATGGTGTTTTAGGCGCGCTGTGTAATGAGTATACCTATTGCTCTTTAAAGATCAGAGGCGGGGGACGAGTGCCGGCAGAACTATCTAGGCGGAGTTTCACTATCGGTTGGCGCTGAGCGCACAAGAAAGTTTTTACTTTTTCAAACTCTCCTGATGGCCCGGCGGAAATATCACTTCCTGGGCGTTGCAAACTGCACATTCAGAGTCTTGAAACAGGGATCTCATGTTTGCAATTCCTCAAAGAGAGCAAAAAGTAGTAAATCTATGAAATGCTAAAACATATCAGGTGGGCTGAGTTAACACAAGAACCATAAATTATGCATCCTCTTGTATATATTCTGGGGGCATCTTGGCAAATATTTGAGTGGGGGTGAATGTAGGTTTAGTTCCAAACTTGTCATTGGACGGGCAATGGATTTGCAGGGATTGTTTACAGGGGTTCAGAGTCTTGAAGTGCGCCGCCATGTTAGCTTAGATTTTTTGTTCTTGGTGTTCCTGTGATATGGATCAGGGGCATTAATGAAGTTAATAGAGTGTGATATGGTAATACAGTATTATCGCTGTTGCAATGGCGCTACCAGAATTTTTGAGTTAGGGGTGAACTGAGCATTGTTTGAAGACTACGGTATCCAAAAGGAGAGCCAGTACCTAAGAAAATACCTAAAACTCTTCCATAGATTATTGCCTGCCATAGATTGCCCCCACCTCATCGTTCAGTGCCTTTCCTTATCAACTCTGGCGATATCAATTTATTGTAGTTGTACGGTGACGTATTATTTGCTGACATAAGTATTGTATTTACCTCAGTCTATACCCTGTAGCTGTAGGATTAGACAAATGTTCGGTTGAACCTATTATGTTGCAACTAATTGCTGTTTATTCATTATTCTCTTTTTTTTTCAAAGTTATCAACATGTCAATTTTTTCACTTTATAGAAGAGCTCAGTAGCTTAAACTAAGTCAATCATAGAACTTACAGGTACACAAAATTATTGTAACAATTTAGAGTATACACGATTGCCACCAAAGGCCTACTCGAGTCGTAATTACATCCACGTTGTGATAATATTGGTTATATGGGACTAATAAATCATGAAAGAAATGGCTAGCACTAGTAGATGCATAAGGATTCGAATGGTTGTTCAGTCTGCATAACAAATAAATGCAATAACAATCATAAATGTATTATCATACCCAACCTAAATAGTATACAATAGATGTAAGAGGATCATAAATGTATTTGAGCCGTAAATGTAGCAACTGACCCCACCTAGCATAATGCAATAATGTTCTGTCATGGCAAAAATGTAGTAAATTCTGACCCCCCCCCCGCCCGAAATAACGCTGGGTGACCTCTGACCCACATTTCAGCATTTTTTTTTATGCATGCTGCAGTAATTCGGATTTTCTGTGGTCACATATAGGCAGTGTTAGGTAAAGTGTGACAAATTGACCTAGTTTTATGAAATGGATTGATTCCATTCGTGATGGCTTCACATCCTTGCCCAGATCTAGCTAGGCTACTATCCTATGTTTTATTTCATGTGGTTATAAAATGGAAATACATACAGTGGTACGTAGGAGGCCACCTAGTAGTGACACCTTGACTTCTCAAACAAGACGTTGCTTCAAAACATATTCCCATGTAGTTTAAATTCCAGCCAGCCTTAACTCCATCCGATATCGTTCACTGGAACCTATCAGTGTGTAAAGAATCAGTCAGCCCAGAAAGCTGACTGCGGTCAAATCAAGCATATACTGTACCCTTGCCTACAGCCCCGAATGTACCAGGAGTGGGGGGTGGGGTCGGGGAGAGCGTTGGCACAAACTAAGGAGGGGGGCCCTTCGACTATATTCCTCTATAAGACTATAGTGGCTCAAGCTATGCAAGGAGGCAAAAGGCCATGGTAACCCCCTCCCGACTAAAATCAACCCCACTGATTTCTTTCACATGTACATGACAGCTTACAAAAATAAAAATTACGCAATCTCCCAGCCTATACTCCAACATTAACTGCATCATCTCACTGATCCAAGTGATCCTACTCGGAAGTATAACATACATTAAATCATAACTTTGTGTGCTTATCATTCCTTACAAAATTTCAACAATGCTATTTTTTTTTGGTGGGGGGGGGGGGGAGGAAGGTCCATTTACTTGGAGTCCCTGTACAAGTGCCCCGTTGGCCCATACTTAAATCCGACGTACCTGCTTACTGACTTAGCACCATAATCATGAGCGATAAATCTTGTAATTGTCAATTTTGAATAGTTCCTTTTTCAGTGTTAAAGCTGGAATATAAGTTGAATGTTTGCTTATGAGAGTCAAGAGTCCGAGGAATATATCATAGAAACTTCAGGAAAGCATTTTTTAAGCCACATTTTTGTGTACATGAATATTCGTATCCATTCCCATTGGTCTGTTTAATTTCAAGTAACGTTGATTGACTTTTATGCTTTCTTGTAGGAGCGTAAATTTTGTAGGGTCCACAAAAATGTCTAGACAATTTTCCTGTTCAAATATCTGGAAGATGAGTGCATAGGTCTCGTTCAAATTTTGTCTTGTGATCTTTCCCCCTACCTTCTCTTCCCTGAAACACTGACAAAGAACAAAGTGACCACGAAGTGATTGTCAGTACTACAACTCATATTCCAGTTTTAATCTTCAATAAACAACAAAATTCTACCATTTGCTCTTTGGTCGGTCACATCCCGTCTAAATTGAGGACTCGTGATTGCCTCTGAACAAATGAAACTTCCAACAAAGTAAGATGCTCTGGTCCGAGCCGCATTCTTTCCTACTTTCACATTTATAGTTAAAAACTGTTACATTTATGGTGGGGTCACATTATCACATGCATGGTTGAAATTAATACATTTATGATGGGTCAGTTATTACACTCATGGTTAACATTATTATATTTATGGTGGGTTTTACATTTATGGTGGGTTTTACATTTATGGTGGGTTTTACATTTATGGTGGGTTTTACATTTATGGGCTATACAGGCTCTATTCACGAACAGTGATGACGTCATTGTTGGTTTGGTTATTCTTACGCATCACCAGAAGGACTTTCAACGGGAATCGATGTTTACATACATACCCCGGCCACGATGCAATGCATACTGTATTGTTTAGAAAAATAAATACATTCACTACAATAATTGTTGATAATCATGTCAAATATGGAAAAGACAAAAAAAAATCAAATTTCTACTGCCGACTGATTTCTTGAAGTCACACTCATGGTCTAAATACTGTTGAATTATTTTACCATGTACGGTGTGAATGATTTACGAAGTCTTAATATCTAACAATAAAAACAAACAGCAGCTTGCAGGAAGAGCAATTCAGAGACATTAAGACCAGATTGCAGAAAAGTACCAACCTTTTTAGTAGTAGGTCTAATAGAAAAGATGAAATAAAATCATATTAACTTTAGATGCTTTAAAACAAATTTGCCATAATTGTAAGTTATATTTTGCTGATCAGCGTGGACAAGTTGCTTGTGATTGTTGATTGTGATTGTACGTTGGAACAAGAACCTCAAGCAGTGCGCCCTTACTCATCCTCATCATAAAAGCTTGCAGACTGGATTTCAAAATGAAGAAAGATTTTATCTCTATGATGATCAATCTCGCTCTCGTGCTAAATTATTCACGCATCATAGTTATTATAATACACATCTGAAGATTCTTAATATTAGCGCACTTTACTAAAACCAAGTCATCTACGTCGACGCTAATGTGAATAGTTCTATTTTCTCTCTATACAATACGATCTATTAGAAGCTTCTTTCAAAATCGTAAAGGTCATTCTGTAGCTTAGAAAAGGTTCTATAATGTATTTTCTTTTTTCTTGTTTCCTCTCTATTGTTAAAGGATAATTATCAGTCATTGTATTGTCTGAAACTCAAAGACGATAAGCAGTAACTATAGTGTCGAGAAAACGTTTTGTACTCCAGTTAATGTAATTTTTTCGTTAGGGCCTACATAGTTTGTCACGTACATTCTTACATCGACTCAGCTAAGTTTACAATCAAGTACTTGAATCCCGAGACATGTGGACTCGTACTGAAGACTATAGTGACAAGGACACCCGACAGTGTCACTGTAGGCAGGCACGTCTGATGTAAAGTAAAGCTATATCCAGTAGTCAGAATTGTAGACAACACAAAGACAAGAACCCAAGGGCACTGTAGTTCCTTGCACAGATGGAGACTATAACGTAAATTATAAAGTGAAAGGGAGCATATTGCATTATTTTGGACAAGAGCCCATATGGTCCATGTCAGACCATGAACCCTCACTGTGACATAAAATCTGTAGAGACAGAAACATATTTCACCCTTTTATAAAATGGCCCATTTCAGACATTGGACCCCAAACATGAACCAACATGGAACCACTTCCATAGCACTAATGTGACCAACCATCAACAGTGTTACATACAATATGTAAGAGAAGAAGTATTTTGCATGATTTCACAACAGACTATGGGCACTATGGTTCCTTGTACTTGAAATATACATACTGTAAAATGATATGCCTGAGTTCATAAATATCAAAAAAGGCCATTTCAATTAATGCAATGAACTGAAGATGTTGATTTAGAACTGCAATATACAGCAATATCCCATTCATTTTACAAAACACAAACAGCTGTAGATCTCTGCAAATTGCAAGTAAGGCTTATCACATCTATGCCCCTTTTAAGTCCACCAAACTGATAGCATGCCCTGGAGGGAACTCCTGGTGTCTAGTTTAAACTGGTCAGAACACTAACTGACTTATTTTCTTTTATTGTTACCTGCCCACTTCACTTATTGAAAAGACACTTACATGAATGCACACATTAGCACTCAGGCACGAGGAGGTAAACTGATCCAGCCAAAACTTGTCTGGTGTGACCACCTACTGTACTGCAAACAGCACTGCTGCTTTTTCATTTGATCAAGAAACTGCTAACTCAAGCAGTACTTCCATGATGCACTGGAGAGGGGGACTGATGGAACATATGAGCATCCATAGTTTGACTTTCATCTGACTTTCCCCTATTGAGTTAGAGCGTACCTAAGCAAGTGTCACACACACACACACACGCCAACCTGACTGCATAGGTTCCTTTGCGCAAGGAACCAAAAATCGAATCATTACCTCGGGAGATCTATTTTGAAAATTAAAATGAGCTTTTAGTTTGAAACCTTCAGCATACATATTCAGAGGTCTGCCTTTTCGTCAGATTTGCAAAGACATAAATATTGTGCATTACTGACGTCATCAAACTTGGGGGATAGTAGTGTAAAGTAATAATTACGTTTGTGTATTTCAATAAACTGGCATGTCATTCTTTTCACCAATCTACCTTACGGAAAATTAAATTTAATTTTTGTACTAACCTTTGTACTAAATATTAATTTCACATGTGATTTTCTCGCTAGTTAATTTTCTGTGTTTTCAATACTTTGTTACTCCGAGCATGGGCGTCAACAGGTGGGGGACAGGGGACATGTCCCCCCCCCCACTTTCAAAAGTGGAGGGGATATCATATCATTTGTCCCACCCACTTTTCAGAGCAGTTATTAAAAAAGTCACATGCATATGTGCGATTTTCTATCACGATTGCGATGGACGCTGTGTAATTCGTCTCCCTTGGTGTCAGAGCGGCATCTTTCTACAAGTACTTTCTGTCGAAATTTAGTTTCGTGAGACAAAACTCCCAGATCTGGTTCTGATGTAACTAAAAACGACTCAGGAAGGCCGTCTCCTGCTATCTAGGGGGTCTCATGTACCCAAAATTTTCTGGTAGCTACGCGCCAACTAATGGTGGCGCTCCGCTCAGATAGTACAGTGTCCCCCTCACTTTCTGAAACCTGCTGACGCCCATGACTCCGAGGAATACAGTTTCCATAATTATTTGTGTTTGCATTAGGATGTTCTAACTCACAGATTATCACTGGATTTACAAGACATAGTTCAGCAGCTTACGAAACGAGTAAGATGACGTCATCAACTTTGACTAAAAACTTAAAACTATCAAATATCATTGTTGCATGATAATGATAGCTGCTAGCATTTGAAAGACAACTGACTGCTTTCTTTTTGTTTTATTTGTTTTAACTTAAGTAGGAAAGGTCCACTGTTTTGGTGTGCCGGTGTGTCTCACTACCTCGGAAACAAAGTTCCACTCAGTCCTACTGTTATCTCTCTCTGCCGCGCAAGGGTCTTCTCGTGCGTTGCTGGTGACTGCGTTGCAGAGCCACTGAACAACAAGTATACCTAAACGATAGACCCATTCTAGGATCATAGGAACGGGTCCCGAAAGAAACCTTTGCCTGCACCATCCAGTTTTTTGTCCTCTGAGGTGGATTGTCAACGAGAAAAGTCTTACTTCACCTTATCTCACGTTATTCAGTGACTAGACGTTCTAGATCTCCCCGAGGACTCGCGATACTGACTTAGTCAACTTTTCGTGGCATCCAGCAGCCGGTTAGGACCATCATCACGGGGACACACCAGTGGTGGATGGTTCCGGCTTTTTGACCTGTTTCCGACTCACGCTCCGCATGAGACCACTGAAACTTCAGTTGCTTCGACCTCTTCAAGTTGTCCTCGGACCCTCTCTCGGTCCCCATACCGCATCTGCAGTAAGTCAAGCCTGGCCCTCTCTGGTGGGAGACGACCACCGGTTGGCAAACGTTCTCTGTCTCGACGACCATAGACGTTCATCCCATGTGTCCGTTGCTATCTGGAAGGCTCAATGGCGGCAGAACTACAGTTAAGCAGCCAGTCCAACAATCTTCTCAAGATAGAGATCATTTCCAAGAGACTGCAAACATTGTCGGGGAACCTAATGGGTTGACTGTCACCGTACTCCTAGGACAACACCACCGGGGTTGTTACAACAACCTCCAAGGTGTTGGGGATCACCCGCTCTGCCTCGCCCCATTGAACCTCCTGTGCTGTTACATCACACCCCCCCCCCCCACCGTTGCCTTTTCTGGCGAGTCTCAACGAATGTGAACTGTCGAAAGACACGTTCTCCACAATAGCGCTCTGCAGCTAAACTTACAGAACGGATGCCTTATCATTCAGCTGCAGGGACAGCCTGGACGTCTACGCGCCTCCCCGATCTGCCTTTTTTACCAGGTCTTGGTCTAAACCACATCCCTTCCGAGAGGGAGAGTCTAGAGTTAGAGTAATATTCTGAATGTGGCTGCGAATGATTTGGTTCTTGTACCTCCTCTACCTATACTGTCTCCTCTTGTATTTCCCGCACCTGATCTCACATGCATAGGTCTATTCAACGCCTCTCTCAGACATTAGAGCCTTCAAGTTTTGTCTGACTCCTCAGAGGTTATAAGGTTTCAGGTTCCGATTAAAAGAGGCCTTTGAGGGCGGTTGTCGAGATCGCAGTCAAGTCCTGACGCTACTCGAACGTCCCCAGTAGTTAGAATTAGGGGTTGTTCCTACGCGTGCAGTGTGTGTGTGTGTGACGGACAACAGGTTCGTATTGCCGAAGAAAAAGAGAGATGAGTCTTAGCTTATTGCTTCACAGGTTTCCATCGTAATTGCACAAGGCACATGTCATCACCTCAGTGTAATACTTCTGTATACATTTTCGATTCCCTATGTTTGACGCACTGTATGTTATGCACACCTTACTTTGTTTGAGACAGTTCTGTGGCCAAAATATTACATGTTTATTACATTGTAGGCCAAACAAGAATTAACATTTACAGGTTCTGAATATTGTCCTACACTACTTTAGTGAATCCTGATAATTGAATTGATAAGAGACTGACTTGTTAGATAAATCCACAATTTCGCACACTGTATAACCAGCCTGAACCACATGCGCTAGTTGATCTCTCTTTTGAGTCGAAATTCCACTTGCTACTGCTTCCACATGTACTTTTTCTTAAACATGTCATTTCGAATTTATAGGTTTTATTTAAAAAAAAAAAAAGTTTCTAACCACTTCTAGCTAAGGATCAGTGATCTCCCCTAGTCAAAGGTCAGGGATCGGAGGTCAAGGTCATACTTGTATGACGTTGCATGTGCCACATCTTGCTCGTGGAGAAAGTTCACCTCCTCCTGCTGCTGCTGCTGCTGCTGCTGCTGCTGCTGCTGCTGCTGCTGCTGCTGCTGCTGCTGCTGCTGCTGCTGCTGCTGCTGCTGCTGCTGCTGCTGCTGCTGCTGCTGCTGCTGCTGCTGCTGCTGCTGCTGCTGCTGCTGCTGCTGCTGCTGCTGCTGCTGCTGCTGCTGCTGCTGCTGCTGCTGCTGCTGCTGCTGCTGCTGCTGCTGCTGCTGCTGCTGCTGCTGCTGCTGCTGCTGCTGCTGCTGCTGCTGCTGCTGCTGCTGCTGCTGCTGCTGCTGCTGCTGCTGCTGCTTGCTGCTGCTGCTGCTGCTGCTGCTGCTGCTGCTGCTGCTGCTGCTGCTGCTGCTGCTGCTGCTGCTGCTGCTGCTGCTGCTGCTGCTGCTGCTGCTGCTGCTGCTGCTGCTGCTGCTGCTGCTGCTGCTGCTGCTGCTGCTGCTGCTGCTGCTGCTGCTGCTGCTGCTGCTGCTGCTGCTGCTGCTGCTGCTGCTGCTGCTGCTGCTGCTGCTGCTGCTGCTGCTGCTGCTGCTGCTGAAAGAAAGACAAAAGATAAATCAAAGCAAAACGATGTTATCTATGGGGAATCCGTTTGACTCGTAGAAATATATTTTTATTGTTTGATTAAATTTTTATTTCTTGCTCAACATCGTATTAAATGTCTGAGGGGGGGGGGGCTTTAAATGATCTGCCATAACTTCTCGTTGAGATCCCCCATTCATGTATCAGATATCCATAGAGACAAAATTCTAGCTACGCCCATGAGCGCAAGTCGAATCTCTAGAACCCCTGCAAACTTGAAGACCCTCAACCATCCCTTGCATACGACCTGTATGACTGCACAATACAATGTAAAAAAAAAACAAGCACCATTTTGTAAAGATTTTGTGAATGACGGAGCCTAAAAACAATAAAATACACTAGTGCAATAAATTGCTCAGGTGGTCAAATAAATAAATTGACGCTAATACCGTGAGGCGTTTTAAACATTTTACGTTTAATGTTGAACACTTATAGCGTGTAATATAGTTAACATGGAAGCAATTAAAACTGAATATGCCTAAAACTTAAATACTTTTCATTAATAAACTAACACAGTATTTAAAATGACGTCAATGTGTTTATTTCACTATGAGGAGTTTATTGCTCTTGTGCATTTTATTTGCTGTATTTGTGCATTTTATTTGTGTATTTTATTTTTGTTTTAGAATAAACACGTTCACGAGTTCAAAATCTGTTACAAAAGGTATTTAACTTTTTAGTTCCGCGAGGGTTTGAGTAACATTTTTAGGAGACTTAATAATGTTCAGGAGAACAGTTTTCCATGCATCAAAGAAAATACTGTCAGCATCATTTAAAGGAGCCTTAGAAGGGGGTTATCCGGCAATCTTATTCAAAATGTTCTAGTACGGTCGCCTGAGCCCCAACTTATAGTGAAGGGTGCTCTACCTAGATCATAAGTCACCCTACGATTTCCCCCTTTTTCTAAGTTCAGCAACCCCCCCCCCCCCCTTACCCTTTTTCGAAATTCCTGGATCAGCGGTTGGACGTTATGAAGAGTACCGTATAGATAAGCAATCTTAAATTATAAAGTCATGTAAAATGTTGGAGAGCCGGAAAATCTACCTCTGGATAGTCACTTCCCTAAGTTAGCTTACCGTTCAGAGCTGTCCAGTGACTAACAACAAAGGCCATGTCACCGCGTGATCACTTCACAATAACAGTAGTCTACAGCTGTTGCCTTAGCAACCTGTCGTGTCTTGTTTAGAATCAGCTGTATAACTCCAGATAATAGCTCCATGGTACTCAAATACATTTAGCATAAAACTCTGCGTTAAATCTAGCCTGCAGGTCAACATTTGTTTCCGTTACTTGTGTGTGGAAGGAATGACGTCAACAACTTGCAATAAATAACAGTCCGCAGCCAAGGCAAAGGAAAGCTCCCACCACTTACTAATTTCCTGGTAGTTTTTGTTTTCAGTCAGATATCCTAAGACATGTTTACGTGGCCTTTGTTCTCCCTTTAAGCCCTACACTATTATACGAGCATGTTTGAAATTATGATAACCTTGCGCAATTGTACGTAATTATCCTCTTCAAACTTGTTACTAAGGGTGAGTTTTCTTTAACAAAACGACACCCGACCTATTTCAAAGACTGTAAGGCTTTGACGAACAAGCAAGTCATCCTTGGTGAGTCACTAGGTGCCGCATGTGTATGCATGTCTGCACGTACGCCCACAACCCTCGCCCACCCTCACAGATCAACAACCCACCTCAAGTTTTACAAACAGGACCTTTCAGAGTGGTCCACTATGTTATAAAAAGCTCATAGAATTGGAAAAGTTTTTGTTTGTTTGTTTTTTTTTCTGTGGGGCTTGCTGTGCATCAGATGTTCACAAGACTACCTACTACAGTTTATCAAATAATGTATAAGTATACGTATTCGAAATTAACGTTTATTTTTAAGGGAGGATAGGTAAACCTATTTGTGATATTTATCTCACATGCGATAGCTTTTTCCACTTTCGACTTCAAAATTGATTGCTAGCCTACATTTGCAACAGATTTTTGTTAATACTGGTATGCAAATGGCAAATTTAGTGAGAAAGTACCCCGGCAGACAAAAAACTACCATTATGTTGTTATTGTTTTAATTTTTCTATGTTGAAGTCCCATACACATGCCTAATATTAATGAGCATATGTTTTATGCCGCCTCCTATGTTGAACATAGAATAATGTTTCGTCAAAGATCATCAATGTGCCTTGCCAAATTCAGGCAGAAATTTCAATAACAACAACTCCCTGGTTCAGTGGCAACCTGACTGAAGCTAATTTTAAGTAGAAATCAGCAATATGTTTCTCTTTATTGGGCAGTCAAAACCGTATCTCAATGGACAGTTCAGTTTGTAAGAAATATTTTAAAATGGTACGTTGCGTATTGAGGAACTTGTGATGTCACCCAGGCGAAACTTCATGAATAGGCATAGTCTTTGTACTTCTTTGTAATCTTGACTGTCTTAAAAAATTACAATAGTTTTAAGAGATGTGACCTTAACTTCCATAATATTCTAATGTAAATCTACAATATACCTAATCTACATTTTCACATGTGTCAAATTTCAAGGTTAGGGCTCCAATTTCAAAGAAAAACAAAGACTGTTTGCAGTAATTTGCCACTGTTACATGACATTTTGGTAACCTTCAGGTATCTGGATTTGTTTGTCTTGACCAAAGAAGTCTGTTTTTCAAACAGTAATATTTTGAGTTAGGAAGACAAAATATTTGCGTTGAGGTGTGAAATGCCTGCAGTGAAAAATTATTCTCTTTCATTCAAAGGTAAAAATGGTGTTTACAGTGCACCAACATGGCATACAAAGAAAATACCTTTAATCAATGTTAAAAGATTGCGAAACTGCAACATGAAATCTTTTCTATTGGGCATATTGTGAACTAAGTGTAATACTTGCAAGAGGAGTCTCGCTAGCCTCTAAATTGCAAGATGTTGTATAGCATAACCATACAACTTACTTACGTATAAGACTGTAACCCTTGCTGACTTATATGTTGCTTTTTACTACTAGAATACCTTTCCTGTCAAATTATAGTTTATGTTTCTTGAGACAAGGAATCGCGAAAATTGTGCATGAGCTAAACACAAATATATCTGCTGTGTCTGTGTAAAGCTTCAACACATTTTATCTTCGGTTGCCTCAACTTTTTTTCTCTTTTCTCTTTTTTTTTTTTTTTTGGACATACACACAGTGTTTTCAAGTATACATCTTCACAGCTGATGTGTAGAAATTCACAGCACGACGTCTTGACCTGCAGACCCCGTGTGATGATCCATGCTCTATATTCTCAGAAACTCCAAGAATTTCCATAATTCAATTTCGCTTTCGGCAAAAGCAAACAACTTAGTCATATCATTCCATTTCTTTCCATAGGTGCTCTTTTCTTTGGAATCCTCTGCACTTTTTTCATTGTCTGTATCGTGCTTTCTACTCGAAGGCTCCTGCAGGCGGTAATTCATCAGTGTAAAATATGAAGCGATATCCATCAGTTTAAAATATAAAAATATTTTACTATCAGGATTTTAGTTTGTCGAAGTAGCCTCCAGAAGACTACTTTGGCAACAGCTGAGCAAAGTAAGTTATTCAAGGAACAACTAAGGAACGCCATGCATCGCTATTCAGTGAGATACATTTGGATAATCTTTCTCGCATTACCATTCAAGTTCAAGTTTATTTATAAACGCAAAAAGTGAGAGATTCTTTCGAGCACCCAACGTAATTTATGATCCAACGCTTGCACTTTAATTGTGAAAAAGTCCCATTGTTCAGTTGCTTTCCTTCAACGTGCCACTAGCGTGCCAATGCCTTGCAGATCTTCAAACAAATTATTGCATTTTATTTGCCTCCTCAGACCATAAAGCTCTGGATCTCTACTCTGATACTCGGACACATTCGGGATAACTTACAATGAATGTCACATGGTAATCTGAGTAAGTTATATACGTCATCCTTTCTATCATACCATATGCTTGGAATTCTTTAAGATCATTCATCAATTCGTAAAATTTTCGGTACACGGCTTTAACGTTAACATTAATCTTCCTTAGCACACTGTGCATGTGGTAATACTATTATGCTCAAAGCAAGTTTTCCTTACAAGGAGTGTACCTTACAGGTTACTTGGCTGTGGTTTAAAATCATTTATATGTATTCTGTTCCTTGCCTTAAAGGAGCGTAGGCAGCTGTGAAACAGGCTACAACTTAACTTCTTTCACTTTCTTCATTAAAATCGACTGTAAGCATACATCGCTTTTGGTACATTATGATCTGACATGGCAAGTTCAGTCAGAAAGTGCCCTCGTATAAACAGGAAAAAAGAGGCATTATATTTTCTTAATTTTCTCATGCTTGACGTGCCACACATAACATTCATAAGCTTGTGTATGAAGCCAACTAAATCGATATTCTTCAAACCTTAATCGTCGTATCATACCTGATATACCTGACAAGGTAAGGAGGATAGTTAGACACATCAGGGAATACAAGTTAGGGGACACAACAAGCCGACAGACCTTCTCAAAATGCATGATAGCTGTTAAGATTTGGATGTTAATACTTCATTTGTAGTATTGAACACTAGCGTACACATTGGGACATACCCCCCCCCCCCCCTCACATTCTCCATTTTTTTTTAAATACTGCATATCTTGCTAAAAATATCAGAAATAAGCGGGAATTGACATGATTAGTATCAATATAGGCCTACTATATGTATATAGGTAAACTTGAGGGAATACAGGCCCGTAGCCATGGGGGTCAGAGCGTTCGAACGACCCACCCCAAGTTGAGGGAGGTCCATTTTTTCCAGCCATGTGTTTCAAGGGTCAGCTATGAAATATTTTTTTATCTTGACATATCGTTCACTTTTAGCAGGAAGATAAAACCACTTATGTCATAAAATGTATACAGGCCCAAACTGACCACAATATATCTTCACTAGATACATATACTATGTGGGGTGATGAGATAATAAGCTAAAAAACGCGCATGCATGGTTATGTCATTGTGACTGTGGATATCATTGAACTAGATACAATAAAAAGCCCGGGACACACTGCCACGACAAGCTGCTACACGACGGCGACCACCCACAGCGTCTGCTGCGTGACCGGTTCCACGACTAGAGTTCAGTTGTGCCGTAAGCCGTCGCCGGGCCCGATTAAATATGTTCAATTGTAGTCGGGTGTAGTCGGTGCATTTTAAGCCCTGTTCAAACCGCCACGACTACCAAAGTGTCTACTAAGGCTCGTAGCCAAGGAGGGGCGATGGAGGCGATCGCCCCCCTCCCCGGCCATATTGTGGTATTTTTTTTAGGACTTCGCCAGAAATACCCCAGGAGCATAGGCATAGCCAGGGAAAGTAGGGCGAATAGGGCGACCCTGCTTGATCTCATTTTCGCTTTTTTTCCCGCGATATCGTTAAATAGTAATTCCCTCAGTTTATGTGGCAGGCCTACCAAGGCAGGGGTGGAATGCAGGGTTGGGAGCATGTATGTCTGCATGTTAAACACCCAGGAAGGGCAGTTTTCATCTATCTGAGTGGTTTGTAGAGTCAAACGTTTCTTTGAATGCTCATCTCGGCACTGCTTCATTTTTCACAGACTTAATTATTTTCTCAGTAATTGAGAAATTGAAGACATGAGATTTATATCTCAAGGCTGGGTTCATGCAGCTGAAAAAAAATTGGGAAGGGCTATTTCCGGCCATCTGGGGGGTTTGTAAAACCCACAATTTTCTTGTACGCTCCGCCTCAACCGATGGTGGCGCTCCGCTTAGATAATCTTCACGAGTTTGCACCCCCTCCCCTTGGAAGGTCTTTTAAGGTCTTCTTAAATGCTCCAGATTGCAGGAGATCTGCAGATTTCACAATTTTCCGGGGAAAGCATGCCCCCTGACCCCCTAGCAAAAACTTTCTTGTACGTTCCGCGCCAACCGATCGTGGCGCTACGCTCGGATCTTTCAATTGCAGTAATTCCGGCAGAGGCTACGGCCTCCCCCTCCACAAATTCCTGGGTACGCCACTGGTATTGAACGTGCAATGTTGTTTTGGTTACAATGCACCAGTGTTACATGCAAACTAGTTTAGATAAACATAAGAAAACAGAAGGAATTTTCAAAAGAAAAAAAAACACTGTTTTTTTCTGCCTTTCTGTATACTGAGGAAACTTTCCCACTGACTTCCGAGTGGAACAATTTAAGTGATTGCGTGCCTAGGCAAAAAGTTAAAACATTGAAATTTCATCTCCAAAAGTTTGGTAAGGCTTCTTATTACATCATTCAGACAATCTGGGAAAATAAGAGGGTTTCAGTTGGTTGATTTTGCCATATGATTTCAAATTCTTCTAACATAACGACAAAAGTGTAGAATACGATAATGTAGTGGTTGACAGTTTTCATTCAAATCAACGGTGTGCTTCTTTGAACAAGCCAATGGGAAGTATACTAGTGTTGAATATTCAGTTAACAACTCATGATCACTGACGCCGCGTTCAAGGTTGTGTTCAGTTCGTAGGTTATTTGTAAATAACAGTGTTTCCTTTCACCAAATACTACAATGCCCGATACCTACCAAGGAGCGACGACTTGATTAGTATGTTTTTGATACATTAGTGAGACCTGAACTGTTGCATATTCATTATTTAGGCGGTTATAGTAAGAACCGTTATTAATTTTCAAATACGATTTCTGTTTTTTACTGTTTTTATGCCACTCCCGTTGCTTTTCGAAGTAGTTACTGTCATTTTCCTTCATTGAAAGACATATTCCGTTCATGTACAACCTCTCGTGTACAATTAAAAATAAAGAAAAAATTTAGATGAAACATAGTCTTATCTTTTTGGCTATTCAGTACACACGCAATCACTTTAATTAGCAGATCATTTTGATAGCACAAATCTGTTGAGGAGATATGCTTAGGCCTATATCCGATCTGGAAGGAAACTTTTCAAACAAGTCGTATAAAATGTACGTCACAGCTACCTATCCTCCTTTAAAATGTATGGTCACACAGGACCTATAGAAAAATCAACAATCAATGTACTTCTTTAAAACGAAGAGGTCAAAATCACCAAACAAACATTGTTCTCAGTGAGTATTCCAATGCTTGCTTTTCCAGGTTGTCAGGGAAACCTCGAATTTTTAGCAGATCAACTTCGCGATCCCATTATGATGTCAAATAATAGATTGTCAATGATGGCTCCGTTTAATTCCTTTAAACTCTGTTATATTTTGCCAATCTGTTTTAATCTTCCTCTGGCTTTCCGTATAGGGCAGAGAGCTTCCGGAAATTGTTAGGAAGCTTATCATATTGTAGGCTACCTTTTTTGAAGCAGGGTCGCTGGATGACTCTATAGATCGACATTCAGATTAAATTCACTGATAACCATTATCGGGCAGAGCTCTCGACACAAACCTCACACCCAAAACTACTTTCCCTATAAGGAAACTGTCAAACGCTGTCGCTGAGTGTCACACTCGACGTGCAGATTGCCACCTGAATGGATTCTGAATTGATTCAGGTTGTAGTAGATTCAGGCTTGTAGTAGATTCAGGTTCTAGTAGCAAAGTGTTACTCTTGAATCTCAAGAGCTCGGTTCTCCTCCTCCTACTCGTCGTTGAATCATTTTTGGAGTATTTTAAGGATTAACTTTAAAAAGGTACATCGACAACCAGACTGACAGAGAGACGGATACACGAGCACACACGAAATTATACACTACAAACAGTTCTACACGTTAATGTTACAATCGTTCGCGTTCGTTGCGGTTCTTTCCGAGCAATGCAATAGTCAGGTAAGTTGATTTTTTTTCAACAAACACAGCAGTCAGTCAAATGAGTTTGATACAAATGAAATATCCTATAAGAGCATTTTTATTCATCATAAAACCTTCTGCATTTGAATTTAAAAACCATGAACACGATACCATAGTCAATTAAGCGTAACTAGGTTACTAAAGGTGAGTAGCATACCTAGGACAAAAGAAATAAAGTTCATCAGTGTTTGTAGATCTTGAGTAAGAAAGATTAGTTCATCCAACAATACAAAATAGATATCTAATGCTTTATAACTCAATGAAACTGTAATTAATCCTATATGGGCGGAACATGGTATCCAGGTTGCAAGGTAGCTGGATTTGGAATGGGGCTAGCGGGTTGACATATAATGCTAGCATTTCCATAGAGCTATTGCATGGTATTTTTAGGGTCACTAAATTTCACATAATCCTAGGTATTCGAATGTAAATACACGATTATCTTCACACTACATGAAATTCAAATCTTTTTCCTCTAAGGGAAATACACACGGCGTTTACAAGGCACCAACATGGCATACAAAGAAAATAGCTTTAATCATTGTTACACCATTGATGCTCATCAATTTACGTCTATAGTAAAGCTATGATCTCCTCAAAACATTATACATAGGTTGAGCCACAAAAAATGATTTGTGTGAACAGATTATTCTTGAGCAACAAGCAACCCATCTGTGAGGAACTTATTTGAAGTTTGAAGTTTATTTTCTACAACCATTGTAACATAATATAACATAATATAAAGTACATAGATGACATTCCAATTGGTACAGAAATTCATGATAAAATAGCATAAAGAAGGAATGACAAGGTATTCATAGCTTAACAAAATAATAATTTAGAGAAAATAGTGCAAGTGTAATGGTTTGTAGAGGAATCAGAAATAAGTAGAAACTTTTCGAGCCTGGTCCCTTTCTTAAAGACTAAACACAAAAACACTAAAGGAAGGAGGAAAGAATAGAAAATGACACACGGAGAAGGTAGCGTTAAAGGTGGAAAAGTAACCTGTTATTTTGAGTTGTTGTTCAATAAGTAATATTTCAGCTTCTTTTTGAATGTTTGCACATTTTGGGTTTCTGCTATATCTGGAGGTAAAGAATTCCAAAATTGTACACCAGTGCTTCTTAACTGAGAATGGGCAAGTTTTGTTCTGACATATGGTTGATTCAAAAGGTGTTTTGATCTAGTGTTATAGTTATGAAAACTTGAGTTATAAGTATAAAAATTGTCAAATGGTGATGGAAGAATTCCATTACGAGATTTGAACACAAAAATGCCAAGCTGATATTTATAAAGGTCATAAATTGAAAGTATACTTAAGTTCCTGAAAAGCGGAAGACTACATGCTCTGTACGGTGCGTGACATATGTTTCTAACAGCTCGCTTTCGAATCTTAAACAAATTACTTAGTGACGTGACGTTGCTATTACCCCAAAGTAGAAGACTGTAATTAATATGAGGAAGGATAAGGGCATTATACAACAGTAGAAGTGTATGCGTAGGTAAAAAATGCTTAAGTCTGTTAATAATACCATTCGATCTCGAGACTCTACTACTTACTACAGATAAATGTTCTTTCCAGGTTAACTTTCGATCAATTGTAATACCCAAGAACTTTGCATGATCTGATGTTTTAACTTCATGACCATCTAGCGATACACTTACGTTACTTGTGTCATTGATCCTATTATCAAATATTACAAGCTTTGTCTTAAGAATATTAAGTGATAATCTATTTGATCTCAACCATTCGGATGCTAATGAAAATTCATATGAAATGTCAGTAAGTACTTGATCTAAGTTGGTATTTTGAAGAAAAACTGTAGTATCATCTGCAAATAAAATGAAGCTTAATTTTTCAGAAGACTTATAAGTATCGTTTATATATAAAACGAAAAGTAACGGTCCTAGTATTGAGCCCTGGGGAACACCACTATTACATACTTTGCGATGAGATACGGAGTGATTAAACTGGACATAATTACACCTGTCACGTAAATAATTCCGAAACCAGTCAAATGCAACACCACGTACACCATAAGCAAATAATTTATTCATTAAAATATTGTGATCAATTGTGTCGAAAGCCTTGGATAGGTCTATGAAGACACCGGCCGTCGTAAGCTTACTGTCTAATCCCTGGGAAATTTTATCTACAAGACTTACTGCAGCACTTTCTTGAAAAGAGGGTCATCGTCCCTCCTTATTTTGAATAATCTATCTTTCTGTGTCCATAAATATTGGTAGTTGAAAGTACATTTTTTGCTGTGACTGAAAACGCCTTATTTCCCTTTAAGTGAAGCATTCCCTAAGTGGGTTTGCTATTTTTTCTTGAGCCGAACCATTACCGTATAACAACATACAAGAAACTTTGAGGATAGCTAATTTACTATCAGAGTCGTTTCAATACACTGTAAATTTTAGTACACTAATAGCCTATGTCCTCACCACACTGGGGGACAAATATTGGAATTAAGAGACAGGTTAACTAAAATCTAGAGAGTAGCTAAAGAGATAAGTTATATATTTATAAGGCTGATGGATTGATAAATACCGATTGTAATTGAAAGACTGGTATTACTGAGATGGATTGATAATAATCATAATAAACTCCAATAACTCCCTAAAGTAACCTATGAATATGAAATATGATAGTCAACATTAATGAAACTATAGAAAGCCGGGATGCTAACTGCAGATAGGCTAATGGCTGTATTGATTATATACTCATACATTTCACTGCAAGGGACGATAATATTATCACTCAGAAAAAAAGATTGCCAGCTTCGAATATTGATGGTTATCCTCATTGATTAGACTTAACATAGAATTATACCCATCTGTGTGATCTACATGTAATAAACCAAAAGATATTTTCTGCAAAGGTTAGATGTCTACGAAAGAAAATCACTCAACGCTGACAGACAACAGGCTTTAAAATAAATGTTCATTAACTTTGAATACAGTCAACCTACGTACTCTGTGTACTGAGAGATTTTTATTTACAAATTTCTTGTGTCAATTCATTAGGTACTCATATAACACGTAATTGATAGCACACACCTGGAACACACAAACACACATTGGCAACCTGCACGCATTGTGTCAAGTGAACGCATTTGTAGCACTCTCATCGAGATATATTGTACTAATTTAAACATTTTGCGTCACCGTCATTCATCGCAATTTCCATTCACAAAAAACGAAAATTGTTAAATAAGACCTATTCTGGAGAGCCCTTTTCAATTTGAGGAGTAACATGATTGCATGGAATGTTTAAGTAAGGTGATAGCTATAACAGCTCCATGGTGACAGACAAATGTGATTCATTGTAGGCCTTCAATCTGGATGCGAGACTTAAAGTGATTGCGTGCGTAGGCGAAAAGTAAAAACATTGAAATTTCATCTCCAAAAGTTTGGTAAGGCTTTTAATTTCACAATTCAGACAATCTGGGAGAATAAATAGGTTTCAGCTGTTTAATTCTGCCATATGATTTCAAATTCTTCTGACATAACGACAAAACGTGTAGAATACGATAATGTAGTGGTTGACAGTTTTCATTCAAATCAACGGTGTGCTTCTTTGAACAAGCCAATGGGAAGTATACTAGTACTGAATATTCAGTTAACAACTCATGATCACTGACGCAAGGTTGTGTTCAGTTCGTAGGTTTTTTGTAAACACAGTGTCTCCTTTCACCAAATACTACAATTCCCGATACCTACCAAGGAGCGACGACTTGATTAGTATGTTTTTGATACATTAGTGAGACCTGTACTGTTGCATATTCATTATTTAGGCGGTTATAGTAAGAACCGTTATTAATTTTCAAATATGATTTCTGGTTTTTACTGTTTTTATGCCACTCCCGTTGCTTTTCGAAGTAGTTACTGTCATTTTCCTTCATTGAAAGACATATTCCGTTCATGTACAACCTCGCGTGTACATTTAAAAATAAAGAACTTAGTTAAATTCAAACATAATCTTATCTTTTTGGTTTTTGGTACACACGCAAACACTTTAATCACCGTCGACACCTACATCTGTATTTGCCGGTGATTGAAGTTTACTTTTACTAGGCTATGGCTGAGTCAACCGTGCTGCAGTCCTTTACAGTGTAAGCTATGACAGTCCACATAGACGATCAGAGCTACAATCTTTAGGTATAACCCCCCTCCAAAAAAAAAAATAGACACTAGCCCAATAAAAGATACAACGAACCACTAAATCTAGTAACCACTAGAGAGATGATTCCTCTGTCCCGTTTGTCAAAAAATGTGAAAGGCACATTTCAAAAGGAGCGAGGGGGTATTTCATTTTTAACATTTTATGTCTTCTTTAACATTTTATGTTATATATGACATCTTTATCCTTAACATTTATGTCTTCCTCCTAGAAAATGGTCGTGAGCAAAACATTCAAACAGTCAAGTAGAGACAGATGTAATAGATGTCGGTGTTTTACTGTGATTTGTCGCAACCAAGATAGTTGTTGTGTACGGATGTAATGAGGACTTATACTTAACTACTAATTTAGACGCTTAACGCTGTCCAAGCCCGTATGCAGCTTTTTCAATAGGGGAGGGGGGCGCGGGGGGTCGATTTTACCAAAAGTGGAACATTTTACGCAATAATCATGACCAACCAATTAAAGTCGGTATATATGTTGTTAACGTAGGTCTACTATCATAGGCTGAGCGGAGCTCCGGATCTTCCCCCGTCCTCCTCCCTGGATATGGGCCTGCCGTAACTAGTTTGTAACTACAGTAAGCAATCTGAAACATCATATGGTCAATCCGTGACGTAATTGGTAATTAACATTGAAAACGGAAAAATATTCTGTTGATGACGTACCGAAATGTTCGAGAATATTGCAGTAAAAACTGAATGTTTTGTGCTTCAGGTTAAGGTATGCTAGTGTAGGCCCAGGCTCAGCAATGTAATGACTAACGACCATTTATTAGGACGGTGTCACAAAATGTTGACCGATGAGAACGTTATTTCTCGAAGTACCCCATCACTTGGATTCCTCCCTTTCCCATGTTTATGGAAAACGGGACGGGAAAATTGATGGTTTACAAGAATGTCCGATTACTTCATCCCACCGGAGCTCTCGGCATCCGTAGATGGCCGAATCTCTGGACATTGATCTGAAAGTAATCTACTGGCAGCTTAATATGGCCTTGCAAGGAAAATATTCGATGGGGACTATAAATGGCGAGGTGGCGACCGGGTTCTTAAATTCTAATGATGCTCTGACAGAGTGTATAAGATTTGAAAACTCACTAAACTACGAACTAAACCCTTCTTCACACAGCCTGCCGAAACCACTGAGGTGATGTAACTTTTGATTTTCGAGACTACTATAATTTGGTATTAAAGTTCATCAATTTTTAAACGCAGTATAGCCTATCCCTATCACACTGTTATTTGACACCTTGATATGTTACATCAATAATCAGTGAGATCCTGGGATATTTTTGTTTTCAGTGTATGCTTCATTTATCAATATGTACGATGAACCACAAGCTTCCCTTGGAATCGATACCCGATACTGACAGCTGATCCATTACTTCCATAAGTCGGAAATATGGTTATTTGAGCTAGAAAAAAGGGCACATAACACGTCTCTAATCTTTTTGTTTGCCTTTTTTGATGTAGGGATTCACATCATGTGATTGCCACTTGTGCGCCTTCCATTTTGATATACTTAACTTTCTATGTTAACGTTCACTCTGACATGAGTGGTTGTCCCAGAATAAAACCGAAAGAATTTACCAAAGATATGCTCAAACATTAAAGTCTAAATTAAAATTTCATTTTTCAATAGTTATTAAGGACAAGATCATGTTTTATTGAAACAATATAACTCATGTGAATAGAAGCAACCACTTCAAATGTTCCAGAAATAAAACGGTGCAGTTAGGAATTGACACAAACACTTCATGTTAAGCAAGAAAGGAATTCAGGAAGTTCCCAGCCATGTCAGTAATGAAAGCGATAATCAGGGTTTGGAACTTTGGGGGCGTCTCAATTTCTTGTCTGGGATTTCTTCAACGACGCCAAGCGAACACACAAGTGTAAAAATAGCCGCTTGTGTATTGTAATTTCATTACAACGTCACGTCAGTTGAATACCAATTAACAATATTGGATCAAGTTTTAATTGCCGTAGATATCTTTTTTTCGTTTAATCTCATTAGCTTAGTGTTATTACAGTATTTGTATTGAAATGTATTCATACATTTCTTTCACATCCTCGTCCTAAAATTCATACAATAATGCTAGTATCTCTTTTAGATCCGATACGTGATACATATTCGTATATGATGCATCACTCTGAAAGTTTCATACGGGACTTTTTTTTTACCTGGTAGAAGATTATTATTATCTTATGTCGTAATTATGAGTCTGCCATACATTGACACATTGCATTTGGATGAGGTCATACATTGTCACATTATAGTTACTGCATTGTGATTAGGTTATACAGTGAGGCATTGCATATAATGCATTGTGATAAGGTCATTCATCACCATAACCATTCTCCTCTTCAACACCACCACCATAATCATCATCAACATCATCATCATCAGACATCATGCTCAGTCATCATCATCATCACCATCATCATCATCAGACATCATCATCATCATAATCATCATTATCATATCATCATCATCATCATCATCATCATCATCATCATCATCAAGAGTGCGTTGCAGAAACCCCTCAGGTTGTAAACTTAACAGAAAGAGAGAGAGCGCGCGAGCAAACAACTCGCAAGATGTCAGACGATACCTGAAAATGTTTAGGGTCTGCTAGTTCCCGCCTCTTCTGTTAACTTATTCCAATCCATTCAAATAGTCGAAAAGAATGGAGATCTGTGTGGGAGGGGGTGGTCTGTAAACAATAGTCTTAATTATTGTTACTATTATTGGCCCTGTTTTCAATGGTGATACCAGAGTAGGTGGAATCTTTATCTTATGTAGGTTTATGCTTAGGTCTTCCTGCGATCATTCTTTTGTTTCATGAGGTTTTATCTTTCAATGTTGATGAGCCCGACGTAAAATTATTTCGCGGGTTTCGCATCCCTCCTATCTTTAGGTAGATCGACCAGGACGTCTGTGAAAATTGATGGTTTACGAGCATCTCGATTACACTACCTCTTGGCTTCCGTGATCACAAAATTGTTACAGAACGACAACGTAAAATTTAAATAGTGGGCGCTATGAAAGTTTCAAGCGTCAGTGTTAATAAGAAAAGGAGCACTGACGTTTTTTTCTCTGCGGTTAGATTGGAAGTCACACATCGCCATTAGATTATATACCTCTGTGAAATCTGTTAACCTTCGGGAAAAGTGCCTAAATTGAGCAACGGGGGTCGATGTTTCGTCATGTTATCAGTTATTATCTAATTCCTATACGTAGTATACAAGGAGGAGATATTGTACTTACTTGAGCGGTGTAAGTCGCCAAAAATGACACATAAAAGGTAGCTGACATTACACCCCTTGTAGTATTCAACCGAAACTTGGTGTGTCAGTAGCGGTACCTCATGGTGTACAAATGACATGGATCGGGATTACCCACTGGGGTTAGGAGGTGAGAAGGTGTGTCCAAATATTGTGTGTGTGTGTGTGAGTGTGTGTGTGTATTTGTCCACAATCGAACTTTTGTCACGATCTCCTCCTAGACTTTAAGACGGGTGACCCTCAAACTTGGTGGGGAGGTGCCCGGGTAGGAGGTGTAGTGTCCGCCCGAGGGATGACATCATAAGTCAAGGGTCACAAGTCATGAAAACGAATAACACATTTTTAGCATTATCTCCATTTGTGAACATCCTAGAGTTTTAATACTACCATATATTGAAGGTAGACATACAAGAATTTTTAAATATTAGTAACGTCACCAGGTCAAAGGTCACGTGATTGAAGGTCAAATAGGCAAAAATGTTCTAAAAAGTATGTCACGGTCCCCTCTTAGCCGGTGAGTTGGATGAACGTCAAACTTGGTAGGTATGTGCCTGGGTGTTCGCTCGACCGATGACGTCATAGGTCAAGGTCAAAGGGCACGATACTATAGCGCATAATACGGTGTGTTAGGGGCTGATAGTGCATGGTATCAAAATGATTTTTACATCTTTCCCTTTAGTTTTCATGAATGTAACATGGTATTTCAACCTTTGCAACTATGTTGTAGGCTGAGTGATTATGTCTGGCAGCGATATTCTTTTCTAGTGCCTTAGTTCCTGTACTCAGGATGTTTTTACAGCTTAGCAGATATGCCTATTACACAGTTGTACAGGAACTCGAGTTGTTTTTTCCTGTGAGGATAATATTGAAGCACACACAACAGGCCATTCAAAATATCCATAGTGACGGCGAGTGAGGATCTGAGGAATACTTTGACTTGCATACATTTCTAGAAATACTTTTGATGGTCACTAAATTTCTACGCACATGCATGCATGCATTTGCTGTTCGACGCATATGCGCTTTAGTTCAGTACTAGATCAAGTAACTTGAATATTCAGCACTTCTATCCACAGCGGGCAATCTGAATCACTGATGAAAATACGCAAATACCGCAAAATAATACTGATGAAACTGATGAAAATACGCATAATAATAATATAAATATACATATAAAATATATAATTAATAAAATAATATAAAATAATACACACTACGAACAAATCAAACTAAACATGTAAACTCCAAGGGTTATTGCAGCACTTTAACACAGTTCAATGCAACTAACTTGGCGAAACAACATGATCAACGCATGCACGTGTACAAAATGTCTGGCCAATACACATCTGGGAATGACGTAATTTTGTCAACAAACGTCGCCCTGGTATGGCCTTACATGTCTGTCTGAAGTGAAGGGCACGCTGATATTCCTGTATACCTAGTATCCACAGGTGTGAGAGTTATTGATGTTCGCTATCTTTAGATTATTTATTTTATCCCCTGTCCGAGCTGTGACAGGTTTTACCTTTACTTTATTTTACCAGCTGGACTGGTCATGGGGTCACTCCGTATTGTATTCACCCAGCAATACTCACCAATTGTTCATTTTATTCTACAAGCACAACAAGGTAAAATTACAATTAACCTTGATCGGTTGTACTTCACGGTTTCTTCACTATGCATGTTTAGTTTTTGTAAGTGTTTAATTTTACCCTCTAATGGCTTAAGAGAAAGTTAGCGTGAATTTTACAGGTAAATCATGAGCACACAATTTCAAAGTTCCATGAGAAAGTTATTTCAACGTTATGACACAGAGATGCCTAAATTTCTTTACAGTCGTTGATTAGTAATTTCTGTATACAACAGTGCCAATGTATAATAGTTAGGTCTATTGTATGTTTTACTGTTTCATATTCTCTATTATTGTAAGCCTTACTTGGGTTTAGTCTTTCTCGGTGTTTATTGTGAGCTTTAGTGAACGTTGTCTCTTCCCCCTAGTACATTCGCACAAATAAAAGTAATGGGGCATGGACTGAGATTGTAGCTAATCAGTGATCAAAACGAAGGTAGGGTTACATGTTACTTGTTAGGGATTAGGTTCGTGCGAATGACAGAAGTTTGTCGGGGAAGATGCTGCAACATTAAATTGAATATCCAAAGTAGGAGGCTCAGACACAAAAGAATTACAGTTCTTAAGTGGTGGAGAAGATGTTGAAAAGCTCCAGACTTCCTAGGACTAACATTTATTGTACTAATCTACTTTAATTGTTCCTTTTAAGTAACGTTCAACATGCTCCATAATGAAAAATGAGTTAAGACCAGCCATAAATGTAACTCAGGGTAGTATATCCTGCGCATGCAACCGTGATTTGTACATTTAGCTGCGGTGCTGCACAGTCCTGTAGTCCTCCAAACCCTAGCCAAGTAGGCTTTGACACTGTGCTGTACGTACCGTAACCCCAGGCTATATTCCTTCATATACTGTGCACATTTCAGTCTTGAAATGATTTTGCACTGCACCAAGATCAGATTGTTATGTCAACTATAAGGGTGATCTCCTACATACAAGACACATGTGAGTTTGAAGTATACAAAATGATGATGTCACTGATTACGTTAACATCAAATCATGTCTTATTAGTAATGTTAAAAAGCTGACCAACTATTACCCTGTTAGTATCATAGAGAGAAAGATAGGTATTATTCTGTTACTACACGCGCACTAACACAATTGGAATGGTGAATCATGTACTGATTGTATGCATAGCGAGAAGTAACTACTCAACCGTTTAAAACTTCCCACCCTCTATACAGACTGAAGGGTGGATACCTACATTATTCATTTGGTGTGGTGATTGAAACATGTAAGTACACTTTACAGCTGTCCTTTATGTACGTGCCTTACTTAACACAAAAGAAATTTATTTTTTGAGATGTCGTTTCCATTGTTTTGTTCGTATTACAAATGAATTATTCAAAGCTTAAAGGAACACAAGCGAGGTTGTATCACAGCAGATGTCGTCATAATCAGCTCCCTGGCCTAATTAGTTATTAGACAAACCATTATTTGTCAGGATTTCTTATTTGGTAGAATATCAAATAAGTACCGTACTGGCATGAAACCACAAATAGATGTGTCTTAACTATGGTCCATCATCATGACCGGTCTGTAGAATACAGCTGAAAAGGAACTTGAAATATGTCACTTTAACCACCTCACTTGAACTCCATTTTAGTCTCTGAGGATGAAAAAGCAGTTCATTAGTTAGGACTACACTCTTCAAGTGACCAGCTTTAACATTTCTAATTTACATGTGATTTAATGATTCTAAAATATCATTGTCAAGTTGATAATTCAACCATTTAGCTATAATGCCACCCCCCCCCCCCCCTGCAAACAATTATTTCCAGCGAAAAGCGTTGCTAAGTCATTAATTGATTTCACGTATAATTTATGCACATAAATATTAAACAAATGTTTAACTTTCTGTTCAAACTAAATATTCCTTTCAAGTGATATCCGAGTGTCTTTTGAAAGTAGTTCTTCGTCTACTTTGCTTAAACATGGTCTATTTGAAGCACTATCTTTTGTGAACCACTGATAAATTTAATGCAAACAATCGAATATACGTTCACAGTAACAGGTGTCCTCTGATGCCGCAAATGTTTGAGACACACAGTGATAACAGTATTACCTACATTTATAAGTTTGAATTGATAAAGACGTTTATGGTGTATATTGGTGGTTTGACAAATGCGAGATTTTGCTTATTTAAGAACGCACTAGAGATTTGAAAAAAAAAAGCCCCAAAATGGCTATCGTTATTACTAAAAGTGGTCTGATTCTCAATTACTTAGCTGCCTTCCTAGCAGCTGAGATTTCTCAACTGACTCATGTGTGAGACTGAACTAAACTAAATTTGACCATTTTTAATACTCTAGGATATTATAGAGGCTAGTCGCAATTTTTCTTTTTGGGATCATTATTTGTGTGTGTGTGTATGTGCATGTGTGCGTCTGCTGGATTAGAACATTAATCTTTGCCGCCATCTATTTTAATACCCTTATAAATGTACAGAGAACCTAAAGAAAATAATGAACATTTTTTCAAACGATGGTTTCGGAACTATGGGCTGACATTGTCATAAGGACGGGCCTGGTAATATTATTACCGAAATGACTAAGCCCTCTGCATATAACGCAAATTACTAAGCAATCAAACAATACAATTATTCAATTGTACCCTTGGTGAACTGTTCACTGAACGTGAACAGAAAACACCGTTTGACTCACTGTTGATCTTCGTGCTAGAATTTCCCTTTGATTCATCTGGTGACTAAATGTTGGGAGTAGTTTTGTTTAAACCCCCTGGTATCATTACAATACCAATTGTGGTGGGCAAGACTTCCAACTCCCTTGATGTGGAACTGAACCAAACAATAGAGAAATCACACACAAGCGAAAGAAAAAAAAATCAACATTAAACGTGACTATAATGTGGTAGAGGTTAAATGCTATGACACTAACTTTAGTAAAAAAAAGACCTGTAAAATAAGTGTGCTATGTACACTAATAGTGTGGGACTTAAACATGGAACGTTATGGTGTTATTTTTGGGGTGAAGGGGACTGATTTTCCGTTATTTGACAGGCGTTAAGGCTAATACCGTTTACATTAATGATTGAACATTAAGTAAACATATGTATCGTATAATACGACTGCATGCTGAGTTGTCGTAACCTTCGTTACACATCATCACAGTGTCGCACTCTTTCAAGGATTGATTTGTATCCTAGAGTGACTTTGTCCTGTACTTCGATGTTGCAGTTAGCATATTAAAGCCAACCATAAAAACATGTGAGAAACAATGTTGACTTGAGCTTATCAAGAAAAATCATGTCAGGGCCCTTGTGTGGCAAGAAACCGGGAAAGATCCGACCCACACAGTGCTGTCAACTTTGATATTACACTTAATTGAGATGAAATTTATTTTTAATATTCCTTCATAATCCGTCACATGTGAGGCAATCGTCTTCCTGCTACCACTTTATCCAGTGTGACATACTGTCACACACGTATTTGTTGATGATTGCACCAAGTCAAGTGCTCATATAGGGTCACATGATCTGCACTTCTTCAATTCCTTCAAGTATCAAGTAAACATGATGTCACTTTTTCATGATTTAAGTCATCCCATAAGAGAGCTCTCTCTCTCTGACAACTAACAATGAATCTTAATGTATGTGAGGTGTTTGTGTGTCTGTGTGTATGGGGGGGGGGGGGGGGAGAGGGGTGATTTGGCGATAAGAGCTTTGTTACTGGTTCCGACATTTCTTTCTGCTAATTTAATGGATTTTTGTTTATGAAGTCTACCTGTTTTGAGGTCATTCATGAAATTCGGTAATTTGCCAAGTAGACCACCTGATTTATACTCATTAATGAAGGAGAATCCTTCCACCGGCTATGACCTTTTGACTTGATATTGACGGTAACGTCATATGTCTCCTGACAAGCGCCCTCTAAATTATTAAAACAATAACAATTCACTTTCGCTAATTGTTTGAGAATCGTCAAAATATTGACAGGCCAACTTCATCAATACATTAACAAACGATGATATAGAGCTAATACATAGATAGTCAATCCTATAGTCAGCCATAAGTGAGTGTGCCTCTTAAGGGCGAGACTGTTCACATCACGTGACTTTTCCGCAGCAAATATTTGGCTGCTTACAGTAAAACCATCTCTATATTGATGAGGCAAGTATAACAGTGATCCATGGTATAATCTACCTACGCTAGTTACGGGTGAGAGAATCTTGCTAGCAAATTGTAAAATAAATGGGAAAAAGGTTGGCAAAAATTGGTCACCACATCAAGATAACTTTGTCGATGAAAGCCACTGTTAATAAGTCAAGCGTGTCGACGGGATATCTGTGCTTTTTTGTTTTGAATAGCATTTACAACAAAAGTAAGGGGAGCTCTCCGCTGAATCAACAGTTGAAGTAATGTCATCGAGCTGTACGTACGAAACACCATTGTAAACGCAATACCAATTATCAAAGGTTGTAATCCTGGTCTATTAACCTGGTAAGCTTAAAGTTGATCCTTCCTAACCAGTACATTTTTCATCTGTTGAAGTTTTGAAAACGATCAGCCAGCAAGATATCTCCACTGAGGGAATGTAACGAGTGGTGTGGTTTACCACGCGATAATCACTGCGTGAATTATTGTACAAAACTCTGGTTACCGATCAGCACGCTGCAGTTTAAATACTTTGGATTGATTTTAAAACAAGAATTCTGACGAATATGCTTCGATTGTTGCATAGAATGTAAGAATTTTTCGGAAGGTAAGTCTTACCCAACGTTTTCATAAGAGCAAAGTGAACCTAAGGTACCTCATACGTCATTTTCGTGAAACAGTACTTGAGCTATAGTTATTCTCTTGCAGGACCTTTACTGTAACTTTTTAATTCCCCTAACAAATTGAATCATGTTGTTATTGTATGTATTGGGATATGTGTAAGCAAATCAACTCATTTTTTTACAATAAGTTGCAGAATCAACATCAAACAACATGATAGCTGTCTGGTATTTACGATGTTACCGCTTGATGAATTCAACTAGCCTCTATACAATATTATTAATTTTGTTTGGATAGAGGGGTTGACGAATAGGGAAAGAAGTGAAAAAAAATATACCAGAAGGGTAGCTCCAGAAGTATGTTCAAAATCTCTGCAGTGTATGCCATGTAACTGATTCTAATGCCAGTAACCATGACATAACCATGACATCTAAACAATTATACAAGTAAAAAAGTACTACTGAAACCAAACCTTCGACTATGATACTGCCAATTATGAAAGTTGTACATCTAAGAATGGCTGGAGGGTAGTGTGGGTTACTAAAACAAAGTGAAAGTTGCGGTAACTTGTTAAACTCTCATAAAATGCCAATGCAAAAAGAAAAGAAAACACACAATATGTTTTTGCTTCTAGTCGGAAGGGTAATTTATTCGTAACTTGAGTCAAGTAGTTGTGCAATTAACAACGCTGTACTTGCTTCTCGCTTCGTGTACCGTGTACATTGTTTGCTGAAATGGTCACTGTGCAGTAAATGACTCCAACATACCACTCCTCCGTGAAATTAGGCTTTCATTACAATCATATCAAATTCTACAAGCCGACAGTCCTGTTGTGGAAGCATGCATGTCTTGAAATACATGACTGAGACAGCGTATACTTTCATGGCGGATATTGTACATGTAGAAATTATCAAATATCAGCAAAATGTCAGCAAAATTACTTCCTCATTCGATATCAGAGAATGTAAATTAAGTTTCATAAAGTTTCAAGATGAAATGTGTTCATACGGCATTATTACATTAACGTATGACATGTGACTTCAGTTTATTATTTGTTTACTTTTTGGCTTCCGTAAACAATTTCTCATTGAGCAAGACCAATGCAAATAATCATAGAGATCAATAACAAAACGAGAGAAAATCAAGCAAAAGCAAATGTTAAAGTTATGATATCGATCTTAGAATTTGTAGGCACGTTTCTTCGAGTCGAACCACGTGAACTGTAGTTGATTGAGCTAACGTAAAGTCTCTTATGGATTTAAGACATATCCCAGCTGTGAGATTCAACGAGGTAATCAATAGATCTATTCCACCGGTGACCAACTATGATTCAACGAGGGAAAGTTCGAATAAGCGGATAAGGACCATGTTCACCTTGAGTGGAGAGGACACTAACATATCCCTCCCACACCTTTTGTCACCTTAAACTAAACCTATCAAACTAAACTTTAGAAGTGAAAGAATAAATTGCCAAACTTTTGTCCTAAAAAATAAACTTATCTGAAATTTACAATATTAGAATCTCAGGAAGACTGGAAAGCGTCATTGTCTGCAATCTGAGAGACATTTTCATGAAACATTTCTTTTTCTGTACACTGTACGCCAACTGGTAGAGTCGTTACTACTCCCCCCCCCCCCCCCCCTCCTCCTCACTTGCCTGCAGGCACGTCACCCCACTCCCATTACTAAAGAGGGGTTTCGATATGACCGACCTCACTTTTAAAATCTTATTGACGTCCTTACGTGGCCATCTAGCCTAACTGACAGACTTTGCATCCTCGTCTGTAACATGTAGGTACTTTAGAAAGTAATATACTCGCCCCTCAGTCGTTTCTGCCCACCACTTTCATCCTATCAAATTAATACACTGCACTCACAGTTACAGGCTGATTTAAACTTCGCCATGAAGTGACTTTGACCTTGCGAATTATGGTTTCATAATTTAGTTTACAATGTAAGAACGAAGACCAGATAAGTAATCCTACAGCTTGGTGTCTGTCTGTGTGTGTGCGCGTGTGTGTTCGGAGGGGTTGAATATATAGACTGATAGGGCGTGAATATAACACCGGTGGTACTTACCTGGGCTCATACAATCTGCTTATCACAGTTAAGTAGTGAAAGAAAAGTAACACAATACAGGCTAATAAGTATATCAACAAAAGACATCAAATAACAATAGCATGAATCTGGAACCTTTTTGTCGATCACTGATTGAAATTGTTAATGAATGGAAATACTTAATTGTTTAGTTAGATTTGCGGGCTAGATTTTTTTGTTCTTTATTTATTTTTATCTTTTTTGGGGGGTTCTAACTTCAAAGAGCTATAAACTGTGACAAAACAAAACTGTAGGAGTTACATCTGAAAGGATTTGAAATTAAATACAATATCACTAAAGGCGAAACCGGGAATAAAAAAAGACTCAACTTATCTCAAAATCCGAAACATCTTCTTTGTATTGGTCCCATACACATTTTTACTTTATTGACGCCCACAAATCTGTAATGTATATATATGTATGTTAAGGCTTCAGATTCATGCCATTGTTATATACATATAGGCTATGTATAATTTGGATTACAGTTAAGATATATGTATATATCTTTATTGTGTTTAGTTTTATCAGATAATCCAATATATACAAGCGATACGATGGTTTACATGAGGTTTACCGATTTAGGTCTTGACCCTGCACGCAACTTTCAAGTATGCGCGTATGAAGTTTTGGACACATAAGTTACGTACATTTGAGTGTGCACGATACACAATGAACAAAATAACACTTGCCGATAGTGTGCAGCTGGAGTAAATATCAACAGAGTGAAATATTAACAATTCCTGACGACTTAAAAAACATCCACACATGCACAAACAAACACACAAACACAAACATACACACACGAACACATATTAGCCAAACAAGTTGTACATCTAATCTGTGTGGAATAAGTTTCATAAAAATACATAATCAAGGTGAAAGGGGGGGGGGGTATTATATTACAAAGGCTATGACTGAGGTAATTTACTCTTCCTGGTGTTAAAATGAAACCTCTTATACTTTGTGGAAAATTTATGTCCACTTAACTTGCTAAAAAAATGAAACGATTGTGATGTGAGCGATTATAGTGAGCGAAAGTTGTTTTTTTTTTATTTTTTAATGCCCGGAGATTTCCACGACGTGCAACGTGATATATCCGACATAGTAAATCTAAAAGCCACAGAGAGGAAAATATCATTATTTCACTAAGTTTAAAAAAAACACATTTTTCGTATTGATTACGAAGTTAAAAGAGAGGACAATTGATCTTAAATAAATTTACATATAACAGCCTAATATCGTAACATTCAACCCAATGCCCTTTTTATCCCCCCCCCCCCCACCACGCTACCTCTTTCCCCACCCCTCCCGTCTCTCTCTCTTATGTTTCTCACTGAACAACTGAATAAATGTAAGTCACTTTTTATCCGAAGACTCATATTTGGGGGGATACTTTAATAACTTGATAACATATAAAGCCTACTATATATTAAGCAGTTTTACGATATAGCACCGTATTGTTTCCCTGTGTTTAGCTGTCTATACAGAATTAGTAATTATAGGATTACATGCAACCTATTTCGTGGCTATGTCATCATCAATTATCTTTCTACTGTATTTCTATTTCTGTTTTTCTTTTAAGGATATAAACATTTCCTGGAGTAATATGTAAATCTACATCGTTTGATTGCGGTCTGTTTCTACAAAGCTTCTGGTGCTCGATATCTCACAACATACTTGAAAAGTAGAATGAATTCAAGTACATTAAACGAGCAGTAAATAATTACACATTAAGTATACTATAGAAACACTGAGCTGACGTCATTTTCTCGAATTAGATGTCATTTTGCAAACGAGAATTAAATATCCGGACGAATGCTGTCTGACGTGAGTTGTATATTCACTTACGAAGTTGATTCAACAACCAACTTTATTGAAGTAAGACTTGGTGGAATGAGGCAATCTTCTTTTATCGTGAATTATTAACAAAACAAGTTTGGTCTTTGATCAACATTGGATTAACCTCACGATCGATGTGAAATACGTCCATGACTGACGCATTTCTTTGCTTAAAAGAAGGTTATAATGATGAAATCTTGACTTTTAATAACAAATCAAAACAAAGTATTCTACCAGAATCAATAGTGTAAACCGATGACGTGAAAGATCCCTCAGTGGAATAGTTGCATTTACTTTATCTCTTTACTTAATAATGTTTTATAAAAGTCCAGAAGCATGGGTTCATTTGGACAGTTTAATTAGAGGCGGTATTTGTGCTCGGTAGTATAATGATGGGGAAGGGGAGCGAGGGGGGGGGTAAAAAAATGGTGAGGAATGGGGTCGCTGTTGCAAGCTCTCAAACAAATATTTCGTTACATAATATATTCACCCTACCCACCACCTCCCCCCACCCCTACCCCTCAATCGAGTTATACATGTGTAATGTGCGTAGCATTATAACTATTTCATTAAACTTACTCTCGTCCTCGTTGACCCTTAACTCCATCGCAGTTCTTGCAATTTCCCCTGCCCTTTCCCTGCATCCTCCCCTCCACTGCTCTGTAAGTGGTCCACTGTTCCCTATGTGGTTCTATCGGTGCCAGTGGCTGTGCATGGCGTCTTGGCTGCTGTGAATGCATACCTTCCCTCTGCGTCATACACTTTCAAAGGTACAATATGTCTCATGCGAATGTTGGCAGTTCGTTGAACTTAACAGTTTTTATTCCCTCCCCCCCCCCCTCCCTTTTATTTTTCTTTTGGGAATAAAAGTATATAGTCTCCTCCCTTTTGTTTTTTCCGTAAAAAATATCCCATTTATCTTTTACATCCTTCTTGTAATTCACATATTTTTTTTTTCTGCTTCGTGGTAGTCCGTGAGGTCTTTCCCATCCTTTGTCCACTAATGGGCAAAAATTTAAAAATGCTGTTGGCACAAAACATATTTTAAAATATCCATTTGAGTATATTAAGGAACGTGCCTGTGCGTTTGTGTCTACTTATTTATTTTCGATACCCGTGAGGAAATGTAACTATTATACGGAAGCTCTCTACGCCAGTAACAAAAAATAATAGTTGCAATAAGCTCTTTTACTGATAGGTTTATTCTACTAGAATATCTACGAGGACAAAACACAAAAAGTAAACATCAAGTCGCATTTAACTTATAGACAAAGAGAAAAAGCATCGCATCATCCTTGATGCTAAATGAGTTGATTTTAGCTTTCCTACTTATGGATTTGTGTTACTTTGAAAAATTTCTACTTTTACAACATTGGTGTCTGTCATAATGGTTTATATGTGAGCATAAAACCATAGTAATAAAAGTATTTTATACAATACATTCCCAATGAGAATATTTACAAATATATTATCTACAATATATAACTTCGTTACATGATTTTTGTATTCCCTACAGAGGCTTTAATCTCCATGCAGAAACCTATTGTTTCAAATATGTATAGTTTTAATTACAGTTCTTATGATGGATGGTAATCATATACAAAGAAAGATAATAGTCGCCTCTGGCAATATGACAGTCTTCTGCATAGGCTGTGTGACACTATACTGTACAGACAATGTGCAGTATCCCATGACCTAATAAATTTTTAATTTGGTTTCTCTGTACGAGTCACAGTATTTCAGAACAAAAAAGCTGCTTAATTCTCAAATTCAGGGAACAACTTGCAACGTGAAAAATGAATAAGCCTTGTTGGATTGTTTTATAAAGTTCAATTACCATGCTTGCTTTCGATAACAAATGAAACGTTTGTACGGCAACGAGACTATAGTTCATCAAATAGAAAATTTCAATTTATTTTGCAATCATTAAATTGTTGACCAACTTCAAATCCAAAACACGAGTTTCTCTGAAATTTTTCTGCTACCTTTACGTAAACATCAATACTTTCCTTCTGTTAGAGTGTTGTAGTCTGGTAGTACGATTCATTAACCTCACGATGTTGTATTTGATGTTTGCAATGTAATACGCAGGCAAAGAGGCACAAGCGTGAGTGAAACAGTTTGGCAATGTGGTCAAAGGTGAGAGGTCTGAAAGTAAGTCAATGAAACGTAAACTTTCTCCAATGACTTTTGTACTTACTGATGAACGTGATTAACTGCAAGGGTTCCTCAGCGCGCATTCAACTTTGGTTTATCATATCCTACGTGGCTAGTGCATACTATATGATGGTTTGTACTGCCTGAATGCCTGACCTGGGCACTTTAAAGTTCCCAGGATCAGGTTTTAAGTTAGTACTAAAGTCCTCTGATGGTGCCCCACCAGAGCTGAAAGGCTTACCATTGTCAACATAAATTGTGTTCAATTGCTTAAACCGCCTGCATTCCTAATGTTTTCTTGTTTCCTGGAAGGGACATTGATGGAGCCATTCCCGTAAACATGAAGCCAAAAACGTGAAAGGGACCTCGACTTGGTAGGTCGAGAGTGACCATGAAGTTTTTTTTTTCTTCCAAAGTTGGTCTTTCAATCACTTCAAATGTGATTACCGTATTGGCAACCCCATGCAGTTTCCATCTTAAACATGAGTTACTGTAGATAAGCTGTACAAAGGCAAAGACGGTGTTGTTAGTTCGATAATTAATGTAGTTGTTTGTTGTATCTGGTAATTATTATTGTTTTGTAGGGTACTGTGAATGCTATAGTGTTCCCCGAAGAAACGATGTACCATTAAGACTATGGTACTATTATGTACCATATTATTATGTAGATTAGTACCACTGACAACAACATTATTTACTTGATTGGTCATCTTGCACTTTCTTTTAATTTTTTTTTTTCAAATTAAATATGGGCTTCTCCACAGTAGAAGAACCAAGAGTATTTTAGTGTGTCACGATTGTTATGGGTATGTTAATCGTATGGAGGAGGGGGGGGGGTGGACTTTCACTGATAAACCAAAAACCAGAGATGTTCGACAACTTAATTGAACTGTTATTTCATCAATGTGCATTGCCTTTAAGGGATTACTACGTCAGAGCGTGCAGCTGAGTATTTATTGTGTATATCGCTTAAGTTTTAAAAACAGGGCGATCTCGCCTAACAACTAAGCAGCAACGTCTCCACTAATACTAATTATTATTTTTTCATTACATAATCACAAATATTTCTTAAAACAAAGAAAAGTAAACCGATAATCTTTTTGTGAAACAATCATTACTTTTGTTGTGATTTAGTTATCTGTCACTCACATTGAAC
This sequence comes from Stichopus chloronotus, assembly GCA_021234535.1. Classification (NCBI taxonomy): domain Eukaryota; kingdom Metazoa; phylum Echinodermata; class Holothuroidea; order Aspidochirotida; family Stichopodidae; genus Stichopus; species Stichopus chloronotus. Next base: position 634,576 of record SFZH01000008.1, read on the forward strand.
TCTTGATCATCTCAATGGACTTAACACCGGAAATCTTTGAACGAAGACTCCGGGGTAACTCTACCATTCTATGGGTTCGTTATGTTCTCACACACCTTGCATGTGTTCGCATAAAATATCCTGAAATCCAAATGGAGTCATACTGGCTTAGTCCAGTCTTGACTGTAGTGTGCGTGTTAATGGACTAAGTAAAGTCTCAACTAACAATTCTTATGTCTATTATGGTTAGTTACTGGTAAGAGCTCACCGATTTGACAAGGAGAGTGAATAGACTACACTGGAAGGTCAGTTAACGATTTCGAATGGGTTAGATGACTTCCATATCATTAATTAGTTGACTAAATTGAAGAAAAAACATCGAAGAACTCCATTCTGAGACTCAAATCAATCAGTGATTGCTTTGAACTACCCACCTACACTGAGAGAGTGATTGTGAAAGGACAAGGTTTTACGCAGGTACATCAGGGGGAGGGGGAAAATCATGGGTAATAGCAAAGAGCCCCTGAAATAGCCTAAAGCGTGTTTTATGCCTGTCCATGTAAACCCATGAATGTGTTTGGTCGATGACAAAGATTTCCTTTTGGAAGTCTTTCATTCGACGTCATCGTTTGCTTTCAATTAGTGAACGAAAATATCATTCCAGACTATCGTAATATATGACGTCAGAAACTAGGTCGTTTACTTTGTTTTGTCCTTAATAAGGAAAATCAGTTCTTTTCTATTGAAACTTCTTTTTCATGCAACAAAATTTAATGGCACCCTCTTCAAGTTAGGCCTAAGTGATATCTTGTGGAAAAATTCCTGAAACTTTCGCCTTTTAATCCTAGCCATCATTTGCTAGTGCCGTGTCTATTAGTGCCACCTATTCCTTTGACTTGTTATAGGTCTTAATTTCTTTAATATTTGGTTATTTTTAGTTTCATATAAGTTTATAAATTTATTACGTCATCATACATAGCTAATTCATGTTAACTTTTTGTCCGTGTCTCATGAGGTATGTATATACTCAAAATTAAGTCACTTAAGGCAATGTGAGAATAATAGCAAAGCGATCTTTCAAAAGGTTGTTGTTTTGGGTTCAACGTAAGTAGACTGTATAGATGAAAATGCAACTTGATACGATGCGGTTGACTGCATACCCCTAACTAAGAATTTGGTTACAACGGTGGAATGGCATCTTCACAGAATTTATCACGAGATGCCTTTGTGTCAAAATATTATTCAGACTTCTGTAATTGTTCACATCATCAATAAGTCAAACTCAGAAGAGGTGCTGTCTAGCCGGGACACTGATCCTTAAAATTAATGAGTAGCCTATTTATTGACAGCTAGTCCTGTAATCATTTAATAGTATAATAATAAATACAAGTCCGGTTGTAAGATCCTTTATCTATCATTACAAGTATCTGTCCCCTTCTCTCAGTGGAAATCTGATGATAATAAGTCAAGACTATCGGTGTTTCAAGAGGGAGAGAATTCCATATCATCCGACCACGATTTTTACAAATAAGTGTATTTCTGCTTTTAGACTTTTAATCTGTGCAATAGCCTGCGTTGTTAAAAAGGTCTTACACAATCTTGGCTAGTCGGTCAACGGAGCTGTTGCAGGCGTCTTACACAATCTTAGCTTTAGTCTGACCATGGAGCTATTACAGAGGTCTGACACAATCTTAGCTTTAGTCTGACCATGCAGTTATTACAGAGGTCTGACACAATCTTAGCTTTAGTCTGACCTTGGGGCTATTACAGAGGTCTGACACAATCTTAGCTTTAGTCTGACCTTGGAGCTATTACAGAGGTCTGACACAATCTTAGCTTTAATCTGACCATGGAGCTATTACAGAGGTCTGACACAATCTTAGATTTAGTCTGACCATGGAGCTATTACAGAGGCTGACACAATCTTAGATTTAGTCTGACCTTGGGACTATTACAGAGGTCTGCCACAATCTTAGAGTTAGTCTGACCATGGAGCTATTACAGAGGTCTGACACAATCTTAGATTTAGTCTGACCATGGAGCTATTACAGAGGCTGACACAATCTTAACTTTAGTCTGACCTTGGGACTATTACAGAGGTCTGCCACAATCTTAGATTTAGTCTGACCATGGAGCTATTACAGAGGTCTGACACAATCTTAGATTTAGTCTGACCATGGAGCTATTACAGAGGTCTGACACAATCTTAGATTTAGTCTGACCATGGAGCTATTACACAGGCTGACACAATCTTAACTTTAGTCTGACCTTGGGACTATTACAGAGCTCTGCCACAATCTTAGATTTAGTCTGACCATGGAGCTATTACAGAGGTCTGACACAAACTTAGATTTAGTCTGACCATGGAACTATTACAGAGGTCTGACACAATCTTGGCTTTAGTCTGACCATAGAGTTATTACAGAGGTCTTACACAATCTTAGATTTAGTCTGACCATGGAGCTATTACAGAGGTTTGACACAATCTTAGCTTTAGTCTGACCATGCAGTTATTACAGAGGTCTGACACAATCTTAGCTTTAGTCTGACCTTGGGGCTATTACAGAGGTCTGACACAATCTTAGATTTAGTCTGACCATGGAGCTATTACAGAGGCTGACACAATCTTAACTTTAGTCTGACCTTGGGACTATTACAGAGGTCTGACACAATCTTAGAGTTAGTCTGACCATGGAGCTATTACAGAGGTCTGACACAATCTTAGATTTAGTCTGACCATGGAGCTATTACAGAGGCTGACACAATCTTAACTTTAGTCTGACCTTGGGACTATTACAGAGGTCTGACACAATCTTAGAGTTAGTCTGACCATGGAGCTATTACAGAGGTCTGACACAATCTTAGATTTAGTCTGACCATGGAGCTATTACAGAGGTCTGACACAAACTTAGATTTAGTCTGACCATGGAACTATTACAGAGGTCTGACACAATCTTGGCTTTAGTCTGACCATAGAGTTATTACAGAGGTCTTACACAATCTTAGCTTTAGTCTGACCATGGAGCTATTACAGAGGTTTGACACAATCTTAGCTTTGGTCTGACCATGCAGTTATTACAGAGGTCTGACACAATCTTAGCTTTAGTCTGACCTTGGAGCTATTACAGAGGTCTGACACAATCTTAGATTTAGTCTGACCATGGAGCTATTACAGAGGCTGACACAATCTTAACTTTAGTCTGACCTTGGGACTATTACAGAGGTCTGCCACAATCTTAGAGTTAGTCTGACCATGGAGCTATTACAGAGGTCTGACACAATCTTAGATTTAGTCTGACCATGGAGCTATTACAGAGGCTGACACAATCTTAACTTTAGTCTGACCTTGGGACTATTACAGAGGTCTGCCACAATCTTAGATTTAGTCTGACCATGGAGCTATTACAGAGGTCTGACACAATCTTAGATTTAGTCTGACCATGGAGCTATTACAGAGGTCTGACACAATCTTAGATTTAGTCTGACCATGGAGCTATTACACAGGCTGACACAATCTTAACTTTAGTCTGACCTTGGGACTATTACAGAGCTCTGCCACAATCTTAGATTTAGTCTGACCATGGAGCTATTACAGAGGTCTGACACAAACTTAGATTTAGTCTGACCATGGAACTATTACAGAGGTCTGACACAATCTTGGCTTTAGTCTGACCATAGAGTTATTACAGAGGTCTTACACAATCTTAGCTTTAGTCTGACCATGGAGCTATTACAGAGGTTTGACACAATCTTAGCTTTGGTCTGACCATGCAGTTATTACAGAGATCTGACACAATCTTAGCTTTAGTCTGACCTTGGAGCTATTACAGAGGTCTGACACAATCTTAGCTTTAATCTGACCATGGAGCTATTACAGAGGTCTGACACAATCTTAGATTTAGTCTGACCACGGAGCTATTACAGAGGTCTGACACAAAGTGTTTTACGATTAAAATAAAGAAAGTCATGAAGACATCTCGTTACCGATTGAAGGTATTTAGATTGCAGCTGTAGTAATCATGGTGGTAGTCAGGACAACCGTCTCTTCTAGAACAATCTATTTTAACCTTTCTTTCTGATGAGATTGGTTGTTGAGCACTATCGCAAAAATTGCGTCTTTCATAACAATATAGCTTGAAGAGTTCATTTAAATATTTAAGAAACTCTATTCTTAAAACGGTTAATATTGACAAAATCTCTTTCTGTAAGAAGAAAAAAAAACAGAATTGAAAGCTTTCTCGAAAAATGTCTTTAGTTTTGAAAGTCATGAGAAAATAACACCCCCTCCCCCAGCCACACATGCACACTCACGTCATCGGGTATCATGTCTCAACCACGAGATAATTGTAATTGTCTATTAGTATGTGACACACGCCATTGGTCACAAAATTGGACAAATCAAAGAGTTGATTCCAAAGAAAAGTGGAAAAATACCATGTCCTTTGTTTCAGAAAATTCGTCTACGCCTTAAAGACTTAACTTTAAAGCAACCATATTGTTGTTAAAACTTTCTTCAGATTAAAGGTATGATATATCCAATTAGCCAGTAGGTTAGTCTCTCTTGAATGGAGAAGGTTATCGTATTACTAGCCATAAACCATGTAACAATGGCTGTGACGTCAAATGCACCCCTGTATCATATGATTACATATTGTATATTTGAGAGTATATATACAATTACTTTTGGAGATATAGTTTCACTACACACGTTCACCGGCGACGGTTCGCAAGACACTTTTTGAGGATTTTTGAGGCTTCTTTGACTGCTTTGTGAATACCGTATGTGTGTATACTTTATTAAACTGACAATACAGTATAGTTATAAGCTCATTCACAACATCAAGCAATATAGTTTGAAACCGCACAGTGTAACACAGTGTAGTGATTTTAATATTAGGCTGTAGTTTAGAACAGTATGCAATTTAATTCTGCAATGCAGCTGCGCACTTCAGTACAATACAACCCTAACCTGTTTAATTTCGTTTACTTTAGTAATGTTTAACATAGTATAGTGTAAACATGCACCAAACTTCGCGTACTGCCAAACTTCGCGCACCCATAAAAAAAGGAAGCCCTAAAATGCAATGACCTAATAGTTGGACAAATTTTTTACTGCAATGCCTTGAAATGACTAAAACGAAAGCTGAGACACCGTTTATTTAATCACCCTTCCGTGGTTAGTAAACTTTACGGTACTGCATTTGCATAGGAGAGGTAGGCTAGGCCTAGAGCATCCTATTCGCAGTTTCCGCCGAGTGTTACAAATTTTCAAATCATGATTTTGACTCTTCAATGGAATTTTCCTTAACCATTTTGTTGCTAGCTTGTTCACAGCTTTTTGCAGTAGGTTTAGGCACAGGATTTGTTTAAAAGGACACTCTTCACGCAATGATTATCATGCTAACGTTAGTGAGGTGCGCGAAGTTTAGGAGGTTTACATCTTATCGTGAACTCAAGTAAATGTTGGTTAAAATAACAGATTGTGAGGTACAATCCATTGCATACTGGGTCAAATTACTAGTAAAATTGAATTTAAGACTTGTTAAAACAAGATAATTAGATTTGAAGTGATTTTGAATTTCCAGTAGCTAGAAAATCCAAGGCTTTACGTTAGATGCGCCAAGTTCTATACATTCATGCTGCAGAACAGTCACGTGTGCGCTGTACAGTGTCAGTACAGCAAAGTGAATTCAAATTTCCATGTAGACCCAACAGACTAAAGAAATATTCACTGTACTTTACCAAGATTAGTCACTCATTACTTATTTATCATTTCACTGCTTCTTTTCATTTTATGCTCATACAGTGCCATTTTTGCAGGGACTTTCGAAACGTGAGTTACCCGGATGGTGATTTTCAGTCATAATCCAACTTATCTATTTTCTACACACTTCCATTTATTTTAATTCTTCTATTTCTTATTTTGCAGGTACTAATTACGTCCAGTGCTGCAAAACATTGCTTCAAACAAGAGAACGATCAAATTCTCCTGGAAATATACCAAACTGGATGACAAGGAAATCAATAAAACGTCTGCTATAATCAAATTGATTCGCAATCAGCTTACTTACTTTGATTTGAAATCACATTATGGTCTTCTGCTCAAGTTGCTACCCCTGACCACCTTCAACTTGAACAACACCAGAGTTTAATTCGGTTACCAGCATCCACGACTATAGCAGACGGTGACGCTGGTTACCATGGAGACCACTGAAGCCCTAAATACGACAGTAGACCTCCCACAATCGGGGGTTGGTTATTCTATTGTTGAAAGAGTCATCGAAGCTGCCATACTTTCAGTGATATTTTCGGTGGCAGTTACAGGTAACCTCTTGTTGTGGATTGTGATATTCAGGAGAAAATCCCTGAGAACGACCTCAAATGCCTTAATCCTTTGCCTCAGCAGTGCCGATTTGCTGGTGGCGCTGATCAACATGCCTTTCACTATCTTTACCATTCTGAGGGGAGAGTGGGTATTCGGTGACGCAATGTGTGTCTTCTTCGGAACTTTGAACATGATCACCTTTATTGCCTCTGTGATGTCACTGGCAGCTATAAGCATCAACCGATACATACTCATCGTACACCCCAACAAGTTCCGAAAAGTGTACACGAAGCGAAATACTGCCCTCTTTATTGCAGGTGAGTATCAGGTATTGGTGCATAACGTTTTATAGCGGACCTACCCTACCACCTGCAAACAATTACGGACTTGTTTCATCTAAGATCCAAGGTCTCTATATTTATGGTCTTACTTCACGTTCGATGATTATCTTCAAACACATAAATATTTATATCATAAGAAAAAAGGATTCAGTGTTACTGAGTGCAGTTGATTACGTTGGTGCACATGAATTTTTAATAGCGTGCAATCTGTAGGAAGATTGAGTCGGAATGCAATTGGTAGACGTTTGTAGACGAATGTAATTGGAGATGGCGCATGAGTAATACACGTCCGATGTGCGGAATACATTATTGTATACTTAAATGTGCTGATAAACGTCAACAAAGATTTGGAGGTAAAATGATGTCAAATATTATGATTTAATGAACGAACGATCGAGGTAAGAAGTTGCAAGTTAAAGAATGAAATACCTAAGTAATCTAGCAAATGTCAACTGACAATAAGGCGTCGCATTTGCGCAGATACTCCAGTTTAGAGTAGCTGTGCCATCGTCACACACAAGAAAGAAAGATAATTATAATATATTGCTGGACATGGCTTGTACAGTAGAATATTACTAATTCGATGGCGTTGACTTAGCAAACTCGGCATAAAATACCCCAGCATCATCCATCACAAAGTGATTAAGAAAGGGTTTGAACCGAAGTTGAGTCGTGGAAGCATGCAAGATATAAGTTGTTTGCAGTGGTACATACATCTTATGGTAAGATTAATTTAATAAGTAACCATGGTAGCAGAGTCATTCTCTCCATTTAGTTCTTTGTATCCTTTGGCCTCGATAGCAATATCAGCAATAATGCACGTTAACCTCACAATTATCGTACAACGTTTGTTAAATTCACACCGGACGAAATAAGTTACCGTTTCACGCCAGGTACGAATAAGTGACAAAATGAGATAGGAAGCGACGAGAGCAAAAAAAGAATGGAGTTGCAAAATATTCAACTTTCATCGCTTAGTGCGCGATACTTTGCTTGAGACCAATCGTTGCCCTCAAATCACATCATTAAAGTGATTGGGTGTGCACAGAAATACAAGAAGGATATAGGTTTTTTTTTTAAGTTTTTCTTTACTTTGAAATGTACACAGAAGGTTGTTCGTGGACGGAATATTCATAAAGTTGACGAAAATGAAACAAACTCAACGGAAACGACATAAAACAGTGTAAACAGAATTCAAATGTGACAATTAGAGGTTCTTCTAGTAAGAAGTAGACTGCTCCTACATAATGGAAAGGCAGGAGTATCTTGTGTCTTAACTAGTATCACGAAAGCCCGTTAGAGCCAACGTAATTTTTCTTTTTGAGATGCGAGTTTTTCTTGGCGGGGGATCTGAGTTGTGTCATTTTTTAATCCGAATTCTGTTTTTTGAAATCCCATTGTGTTTTGTTTTTTTTTTTGTTATCCGAAGTCTGTTCTTTTTGTTATTTTTTTAAATTCCGAACCAATGACATTCCGTCTGACCTTTCTGATGTTTGAACTGATCAACAGGGCAGCTACTTGACAGTAGTAGCCAAGTGAATGCACCGCATTTCTGCACATATAGAGCCCACACGTACATTTGCACATAGGTACTCCTGCATGCTGCACTGCGTTCGGACAGTTTATTAGGTGAGTTGCAGTAAATTATGAACGCTGCTAAACATGAAAAAAGATTTTACATTAGTCGAATAAGTATGGAAGCGTTTATTGTCCACAAAGATCACGTTTTACCCCGCAGGCCATTGTTACGTTCGCCACTTGAACAGCACAGCGAGGCTGCAGGGAGCATGATAATGGCATTGAAATAACAGGATTCGAATTTCAATAAAACAGAATTCGGATGTCAGAAAAAGAAAATCAGATTTCCGATTTCAAAAGACGGAATTTGGATTTCAAAAAACAGATTTCGTTCAAATTTTAAAAAATGAATTTCGTATTCCGAGAAACAGAATTCGGATCTAAAAAAAAATACCTTGGTCCAGACAGGCTTCCGTATAACTCCTTGATCGGTATCGGGAATTGAAGTATTTAGTGAAAAGAAGAACTATATTGACCGACGTACAGACTAAAAAGACCTCAGCAATCATGTCAGCAATCAACTGTTTAAACCAACTGAAATTCATCAATCGTACACTTCCTATTGGCTTATTCAAAAAAGTGCAAACTTAAGTTGAATGGAAACTGTCAAGCACTATATTATCGTATTTTACACTTTATGTCGCTCTCATTAAAAAAAATTGAAATTATATAACATAATCGTCACTCGAAACCAATTTATTTTCTCAAATCGCCTGAATGGTGCAATTAAAAGTCAAACTGAACTTTTGCACATAAAAGAAAAAGAGAGCGATGAAAGTTAAAAAATTCAACTCCACTTTCTTCTTTCACGTTTCACGTCCATCGTGTCGCAGCTGGTGTAAAAAAGTTATCTTTTTTATCGCACCGTATCTCGCGTAGAGTGAAATGGCCTTAATATATGTACAGCCATGGAGCTATTCGGTAGAACGTTGCGAACAAAAGTCACTTGTATTTCTGGTTTCTTGATCTCCCGCTCTGGGTCTTGCAGTGCAAGCACGGTTTTCGGTGTAAACGAGAGGTTCAAAGGGAGCGGCAAGCTGACCCTCGCACATGCAGGATCATAACCGTGAGGGTTAACACCGTGTGTGTGTACTTGTCACAATTGAAACATAGGCCACAGTGTTACACACTGAGTCACAATTTCATAATTATTGTGTTAATCTACCTAACGTTTTTTGTCTTTTATCAGGTGTTTGGATGCTTTCCCTCGCCCTTGCTAGTCCTCCCTTGTACGGATGGGCATCCTATGGATACCTCGAGGGGCAGTCTTTTTGCTTCTGCGAATGGACAAAAGACGTCGCATACACTTTTTTCATGGTCGGAGTCTGCTTTGGTGGACCGTGCTCTGTCATGTCGTACTGCTACTTCAAAATTTTACGCGTTTTCAAAGAAAGCCAGAAAAATATTTCACAAAACTCCACGACGAAACGTAGCGGTTCCTTTGGAAGCGCTAGGGATAACTGCATCGTGAAACTGAGAAACAAATTAGAGCCAAACTACAACAGAAGTAGCCTTCCCCTTGTGAACTCAGATGGTTCTCAAAATCAGTTTCTAACAACCAAAGTTGATTGCGGTTGCTATGGAAATGGGAACGTGATCAAATTACCAGCATCCACGGAAGTAGCTCCTAAGAGCCGTCCCATGACATCATTCCAACCTCTGAGTACGCAAGCAGCAAAGACTGTGAGTAGCAATACCAACAATGCCGTTGACGCCAGTAACACCTCATTGTCCTCCCTACAATCATCCAACGATCTTTCTGGCAAGAACCCCGTTTCTCCTTCACCGACTTCTCCCGAGTATACAAAGCGAGACACAGCCGTCGATTTTAAACCATCGAAAAGTTGGAAATCTCCTTTCAAGAGGTCGAGAGCGGAGAAAATATCTTCAAGAATTGAATATCCAAACGGAATCCAGCCTGACATTGTTAGTACAGACGATTTCTCAAATCCTTTTGCAAATTCCATCTCTGTGGTGGACATGGCAGCTCAAGGTAACCTGACCGGAAATAAGCGAGCTGTTCCAGCCGGTTTGTGCGGGACCCCTAATGGGCCGAGCTCCAGTCGGATGGCTCGTAAGAAGAAGAGAAGAGAGGAAGAAATGAGATTGACAAAATCTTTCATGGTGGTAATTTTCGTCTTCATCCTTTGCTGGTTTCCTTTTTGCATTACTATGTTTTGGAGCGTTTTCATCCAAGACGGCAATAAGAGGGTTCCTCGTCCAATTGACATGGCTTCTTTGCTTCTTGGTTTCGCCAACAGTTGTTGCAATCCAATCATATACGGTGTGATGAACCGCAAGTTTAGGGCTGGATTTAAATCTTTGCTTTGTTGGTGGAAGGATCACAACACTGTGAATCCCTGGAAACCACCGAACGTTTGAGACTTGGATGACGAGATTATATGCACATTGGAAGCAATAGTTCTATGATGGTATTTTGCTTGAAACAATGCACGAGGATATTCTCTGGAAGAGTCCATTCTCGGATATAGTTCGATGTTGATGAAGATGGTTACAGATTTAGAGGCAGCCCGGTCAAGTTTATGAAGACCATGAGAATTAAAGTTTGGCTGTTTATAAGGACATGGTTTGATTGCAAATTGCATCTAGTGAAGTTACAGGAGAAGGGAAAAGTGTGAACTGACTGAAAACGGAAGGTTGATGTGGCGGTTTCAGTGCCTTTGTCCTACTCTTTAAGGCAACTAATTGTCGCCTACGAAACAAGAACACCTTATCAGAAGATTCCAGTGACATTATAAACATCATTATCATGATCATGATATAAATATTTATTTTCTTCTTTTGGTACAGGTGTAGTCTATGTTTGCAAAACGTTGACGTTGTCTTTAGTAAGTGGCAGGAAGTTTTACACAAAATTAAGCATAGATCAACCACATATTAAAGGTACTTAGCAAAACAAACATCTTGCCTCCCTGGAGGATGAGATCGAGCCAGTTCTAGAGCACAGGTCTGATTTCCCTCAGAATGGCTGAATGTGTCTCATATACCTACCTGTGTCGGACCAAACGTTCCCGGAGCAGATTTATGTTTCTGATCTTGCTACACTGCATGTTCAGATATTATAGGCTCTTACAATATAATACTTGAGTATTTTACTGTTGTTGGATTCATTGCAAGTACGTTGCATAAATGGATGTAAACATATTGTACAGTCTTTCACTATACCACAAGATGGCGGATACAAGCATCAAGTCGATATTAAAGTCTTTGTATGTAGAGCTAGTGTTTAATTTGTTCTTGTAGTAATGTATCATGCCAGAAGTTGAAGTCTTTGGGAACATACCATTTAGTCATCATTTACGTTGTTTCTTCTCAATTGCAATAATAAAATTAACAATATTCCTGGTCTGTTCCTAGTCGTGTTATATCAGACAGGAATAATAATGATTGCACTATTCTATTGACTTTTTTACTCGTTATTATTTACAGTTGCATTAATGTTGTTCTGTGCCACTTACAAAGTTAATCAAATGTTAAACTTCAACAGCGAGTACAAATGATACTTGTGACACTGCCAACGTACGTCAGCTCCAAAAGGAAAATCCATAGAATCGTCAAAAGAATGTATTTTTCATTTTTTACTTGTCGAAGAATGCAACAAACTTCAAATGTTTGCCTTTGAAATTCTTCAGAAGATGTTTCTAGTTCGCAAGAGAACAAAAAGATATGTTGATTCTGCCTGATGGTCTTTACTCTAATTATTATTGAAAATTAAATTAAATCTCGAAAGATAGTAGCCCCATTTTTTATTTTGCAGTCAACCTCTAATTTGAATACTATTTAAGTATTTGGTTATTTTTTTTCACAGTTACGTGTCCACTATTGGGTAAACAAAAAAAGATTAATTTAATCTGGTATACTTATGAGATGTTTATGCTTCCTCTGTAATGTTAACTTAATACAAATATGTATTGAAGGGTTGAGAAGCAAATCTGGAGCTTAAACTTGACCAAAACTCAAAAGCAAAAACAAAGAAATTCCCCAAAATTCTCATGTACTCATGAATCTTAACATTCAAATACAGTTTTCATTATCAGCTTTGAAATGTGCCCACTTGCTTGTGAAAGAACGTGTACGTAAATGTTTGGTGTCCGTGTATGGAATGCCGTGTTAATTGGACAAATACACCGGTATTTATCATGTTACATTATTTCGATAAACTGTACCTGTACATCAGTATTTTTTCGAGTATTAATTCGAATATACAACAGCAGATACTCGAATAAATACACCGAAATCAATTTGAATGCGTACTGGTAAAAATTGAAAATATACCTGTATCAATGGAACTTGTACCCTTAGATATTACTGGTATACGTATCCGCACTAATACCTGGATAAATTATACACATGAATTCGTGACTGCATGAACATCTACAACTAATCAATGTTAGGCAATGACCGGATCGTCATGGACAAAACAATGGACACTTGGATGAAGAAGCAAAATGAAGTATCAATTAAACTGCAAAACAATATACCATTGTTTGTTAAGTAAACAATAGCAAACAGAACGACTGTGTGTGTGTGTGTGTTTTTGAGTATCTTATTATGTGAAATTAAAACTACCTCAGCTCATGTACTGCTGTGAATACGCTTATTGTATGTCAGTTTCCTTAAGGTCATTCAAAAGTCTAGTGTTAGGTTAGACGCTTGAATCTTTCAATATAACTGCTTTTATTTAAAATGTTAGAATATCACATAAAAAAATCACACAGAGCGAGAGTGTGGATGTCTCCAAAATTAAGAGTGAATATTCACTTTGAAAAGCAGTAAGAATGGTCACTTTCTTCGGTCATTCATTCTTTTTTAGAGTGAATATGCACTCTTAATCATAGAGCCATCCCTGCTCTCACTCTTCAGGATTTAGAAAGTACTACTGTATGTCACAAACAAACGTTCATTTATGATAATTTAAAAGCAAAATGTTAATTATAATATTGTATAGTAATAATTTCTAGTTTTTGTTTTCGATCTGAGGTCTTTAATCCAATGAGTGCTTGCTATGAAATGATGTAGTAATAATTTATGCTACAGTCAGAGTCCTTCAACCCACCGTCAATTTTGTATTAATTTATTTAACTTTGTCGTTACCATATATTTTCTAGTTGTTCTTTAAAAGTACACATATCGTAGTGGATTATCTGATGTTCACAGTCAGGAATGGTGGCTTCAAAACGGTGATGCATTTAAAAAGTTTCTTTAACTTTCCCGCATGAACTCTTAATTTATAGACAATGACTCATCCCCCACCCCCCAGACAGTTTCATTTCGCAAAACCACCCACTTCTAGTCCCTTCCACAGCCTGTGAACTCCTCCACATGTGTAATCAAAGTAATGGATCCCGGTGTATGCTGTGTAGGCTACTTTGCATTTTTCCAATTTGCTGTCAGTCAAAGAACAGAACCGAGAGAGACTTTTTCTTACCCCTAGCCAAAAATGTAACTTGGGCTGATGAGTGACTGCTTTTAAGTGTTCATTAACAGTATGCATACCACATTCAAATAGATTTTTCAGCTTGATAGTTGTGAGTAGGTCACTTATAGTATCGGATTCACTGTTTACATTACTCTAAGGTGATGACAATCCGAGTTCAATGTTTAACTAATTATTCATTCTTTATATACCTGTTCATCTAATTTCAGCCACCAGCATATCTTTAGAATCAATAAACCTAAGATATCCAGGACGATTTAACACCAAACTAAATAAGAAAAAATGGGAAGTCAAAGAAAATAGTAGAGTATTTAATTCAAAATGAAAGTTTTTACAGTCACTTGTGTAGAATTGTGTAAGAAAAATAGTCTTGTAACGTGTTTGTTATAACTTTGCTTTGAGAAACTAACTTATTAACCGTTCTATATATGCTTCTACTATCACTTTCACATTTCCATGTGTTTGACGTTACATTTATATTTTTAAGATCAGCCGACACCTGCTCAGACCAAGTAAAGCTATTTTGTATATATTGTACAGATTTCGTCAAACTGGATAATTACCATAATAGCGAATAGTCGTAAGGAGAAAATAAACAAATAGTCGATACGAAACGAAATCAGAAAGCTAACTCTTCTATTTGGGTAAATATGTGACGTCATTTTCGGAATCTTTGTAATACACTAGATTTAGGTTGCATTAAGATATCCCATAATAGTATACCTTGCAGAGCACAACCAATTCACTATTGACAGGCCCCACAGTCACTTTCCATACAACCTATTCACCCAAGAACCTCAAGCCTAATAACATCCTTATGATGGCAGTCATACAGAGAACATTTTTTTCCATCCAAAGTCTGTTTCTTTCTTTGTGAACATACATATTTCATACATGACAAGTGGCACATAATTCCAACGTGTTACTTAGGAATATCTAATGTGTTTCTTTTGTAGAAGAAGAATAATGTTTAGATGTATACAAATTCTTTTTTAACAATGAAAAATTCTCCCAAATATCTCTCAGAAAAAACATTAAATAATCAAAAGTCAGTCATAATCAATACGTACCAAAAGATAATCATGTCTAAAACGGATAGAGACGAAAAAGGAAAACAAACGGAAAAATCAGACAAAGAAAAACTAATATGAATAAAAGCAATGAAGGCAATAAAAAAGAGCATCTTAAAGTTCATTTTACCTCGTTATTCTTTGTGGAGAACAGCTCCTGGACTAAAAACAAATATGGTACTCGACTGTTAATACGAATTCAAGTTTGTGGCAAAATGTCATAACATCAGTTGAGTTTACAACCAAAAATAAAGTATTTAGGATAAAAAGAAACAAAATTATACTGATGATGCAGCAAGAGATTATCACCAAAAAAGTCAGATTTGGATAAAATTAATTGTCTGCCAAAAGGTGTTGTTCTTTGTCTTAAAAGAAAGTGAACGTATGTGGACAGCTCCAGAAAAGATTTTTGATTATTTCAATTTCAACTTTAAAACACTCACAGATGGTTGACTCAACTTTGTTCTTTGTTCATGGAAAACAACACTCTCATATGAATTATTCATAAATTGAGTGCCAAATATTGTCTATGTTTTGTTAGTAGAAAGTGAAACATCATTCCCTTTTGTTTGGTTTATGGTTTGCCTCAGGAGGTAATTGAGCATATTCGTTTGAAATTCGGAAATATAGCTCTGTATTTTGTCGAGAAGTTGAAGTGCTATTTGGGAATGTATGTGTCGACAAAAAGGAAGTTTTCTTTTCCCATAAACTGTCCTCGGATGCCGGAGGTATTGTCAGGAATTTCTTCCTCTCTTTCTGTTATTTCTTTTCTTTTGTTTTGCAAGATTCATGAGCACCGATGTATTTGTTCATGATAGAACATTTTGTTTTTCAAATTGCTAAATGCATAGGCGTTCAGAAGTCTGTAATGATATCTACCCTTTAAAAGATATAATCCAAGATACAGTGGGGCCAAATGGGGGGGGGGTAGACGGGGGAATTTTCAGCAGTCTGTAACCTGACAAATGCATACATATATATTTCTATTACGTGCTTATATTCGTATCTCTCTGTTCGAGGAAGTCCACGAGACGTAATTTTTCACACAGAGCTTCAGGGGACTTCGCCCTCTGAACCCCCAACAGAGTTTGCCTCTGGACCCCACAAGGGGTCCTGAGTTTTCATTCTTGAAATAAACTATCCTGACACTTAATGTTTCACCCAGAAAAATGCTAAAACCTCAGAGATCTGGTGGATAATGTTTGGGGCATTGCCCATGGACCCCATAAGGGATCCTAAGTGTTCATCTTGTCAACTTAAACAGGAATAGCGGAAATATTTAAAATTGTTTGGAATCTTTACGTTTAATGATGTGCTTTGATAAAATATATACCTATCCTGAAATATATTTTTCACCCAGAGATATGCTAAAACCTCAGAGCTTTCGTCAGGTTGGATCCCCACCGGGGCTTCGCCCCTGGACCCCACAAGGAGCTATAAGACGGGCGTCTGGACCCCACTCACTAATCCTGCCCTTTGCGATCGATTTCGTGCTACGCTGAAAATCCCTCCCCCCCCCCAAAAAAATAAAAAACATTTCTTTTGCCCTCGATTTCTCTCCCCCCTCCCCCCCCCCCCAAAAAAAAATCTAACATCCTGGTGCCGACACTGCCGAGATACGGTTTGAAAAATCGCTATATTGCTTTTCAACAGTGTGACAGAGCTTTTACATATACTATGAATCAAAAACATATTGTACTGAAACAACGAAAACAAGCAAAAAGCACAAAATTGAAGAAAAAGGTTATCATACACGAGTCTATCATTACTTCATATAAAAAGAATAAATATTTTAATTAAAGTTCTTTAGTTAGATAGATCACACGATACTTCATCCAAGGAGATGTCATCTCCCAGCTGCTTCATCACTTTCAGGGAGAATATCCACGAGTCGGTGAACTTTTTGTTTTGCACCGTGCACCTGAAGTTTCTTATTAATAATAGTAGTAACCATTTATGAAAATATATAACGCTAATGACAGTAGATGCCATTAATGACAGGAGGTAACATTAATCACAGTAGATAATATGTAAATGACAGCAGATAAGATAAGTGACAATATATATATATATATATATATATATATATATATATATATATATATATATATATGAGCGACAGTGTATGACGTCAATGACAGTAGATAACAACGATAGTAGATGACACTATGGATAACATTAAAAATAGTAGATAACATCAATGATAATTTATAACATTTATGATAATGCAATGATATACTTCTCAGATCATAAATGTCTACACTAACGCCTAGCGTTCAAAAATTACAATATTTATACGTCTTCTTACAATCTCATGTAGACGCTTGCTCTTCTGATAAAGTTGTTTAATCCTTTTCAGTCCCGACATTATACAATTGTATGTATGTAGGCGATACCATCTTCTCCGAGAACAATAACAAGATAGTATTAATGACTAGCAATTTTTTGAGGGATAGGGGGATTTCGAATGTTGTTAAAAATTTGTAAAACTAATACCTCACAGTTATTGTCATTTTAAAGTGTGCCAAAAATGAAACGTAACCTTACAGACAACTGACGTAATATGCAAGTTGACGGTATAGTAAAGAGTTTGGATATCCCAAACTTAAAATCGTTTTAGTCCAATGTAAAAAATGACAGCATATAAGATTCTCTCGGTATTCTTTCAAACTGCACATTATTGTTTTGAAGTTACCGTGACAGTCATAGTCCTCGGTTTGAACTCACATAAGGGATTGAACACTGAATGAAACTGATATTTCATAAAAAAGTCTACAGGAAACTAAACAAGGAGACATACCCTATAGGAACATATAGTTGGCAGCCACTACAACAATGTACTTCACATACGTAATCGTGGGTATACAGGCACTGTAGTTTAGCTATTGCACGTAATAAAATACTGCATACATACAGTAACATTCTGTGCCTAACCATCACACTCTTACCGTTGAGGCTTACACCAAAAGGTTTTCTAGTTTTTGTATATTAAATGGCATTATTTATCTTGAAACACACACACTCACGCACATCGGAAGTGCATTAAAACAGGTGATTACATTCGAAATACCAACGTCAGAGAACTATCGCTTTTATCTGCACACAGATTGTAAACTATTAAAATTTATGAATGCCGACGTAATCAATCACACTTCGTAACACTCAGTATTTCTTTCCCTCACACTATAAATATTCATGCATTTTAGCCAATCATCAAATGTGAAGAAAGATTCATAAATATAGAGAGCTTGGATCTCAGATCATTAAATCTGTAATTGTTTGCAGATGTAGTAATGGTAACGCTACATACCAACACCTGCTTGGGAGGTTACCACCCCCCCCCCCCGACTGATGACGACATGAAACTAGACTAGTGGTATTTGGCCTCAAAATCTGATCTGTAATTAACATGCCTGAAATGAAATTCTCTCAGGACACTGCAAAATATCCAAAGTTGTATTAAATAAAAAATATTGTTGCAACAGCTTGCAACAACAATGGCTTAAACACTTTTGAATGTTTTACCCAGGTTCAAACCATGTTTCACCATGTAGACGGCGGGAATAAATACAATTATGCAGGTAGTTTCGTCCATATTATTTACAAGTCATATCAAGTATAGCTGTTTCATTTAATATATTATTTAATACTGATCCTTCATTATACAACGTTGTAATATTCCACAGTACAAGAAGTGCTTGAATTCACGTTTAACTATATTATAACCCGTGGACGGATCCAAGCTGGGGAGGGTTAAAGAGGGTGCTCAGAACAGTCAGTTTATCATACCAAGTACTCTTTTTTCAGACGTTGCCTCTTCAAATCGTTGCTTGAAGTCCTGTTTCTAGGAACACAATCTCACCCTTTATCTGACAAGAATTTTACTCTTCCCGAAGCCGCTGGTTAGTAGTTTATCTGAGCAGTTTTTCCTCAAGCGCATAAAAACTTTCCTCCGTACAACAATTGGCCAGGCAAGATTGGTATTCTGTTCCTTGATTAACATGCACCATAGCCTCTGTGTGTCTGCTTCAACATAGCTAGGACATGTAGAGAGGTTCATAAGAACCTAAAAAATAAAATCAGAAAAGATTGTTCGGAGACAAAAATTTCCTTTTACGCTCCGCGCTCGATTTAGTGAGCTTGATTTCTGCATATATGATTACAAACAAATCATTGAAGCATTTTGGAGAAACTGTCACTCATATGTGGCATTTTTTGAACATTTCAAACGGAAGTATGATTTTGACGGTCCCACAGCAAGATAGGTACTCCATGGAGCTAAAAACAAAAACTACTTTATTTTTAGCTCAATGGAATGTTTCAGTAACCTTTGTTGTTGAATTAAGGAAAGACATGTACAACTATCAAATTTAGTCAATGTTATATCCTATGGTTGCTCTATGTATAAATGTTGAAAGTGAAAAATTAGCCTAGCAGGCTTTTTGGAGACGGCGATTTTTTGAATGTAATGTTATACAACAATGCAATTGAATATTGCATGTAAGCGATCACGCAATTAAAATGATACTTAAACATGAGGTTTGGGTTTAATGATTATTGAAATAAGAGAATAACATTTCAACACCAGGACCGTTCCATCTAACGACAGTTTACACTTTTTGACCCATCAGGGAAACACACGAATCGACTTCGCATTTGTACAATAACTCCTACCAGTATATCGATTCGATCACATTTTGTTCTGATGTTGGTTCATATTATCTGAATAGCTGTAGAGTCTGTAACTTATCAACGTTACATTAAATTATCCCAACTTGAAACTCCTCGCCTTTGAAAGTGGATAATAATGTTCTCTGAATCGACAATTAAATTTAGAAACAGTAATCACCACCAACAAATTTCCAGTATTGTCGAGACAGGTTTCGTCATCTTTTCATTTTCTCCAGTGATCAAATAATGACTATTTAATAGAGTAGGCAGCAATAAGACACATAAGGGGTTGACTATAATTGCCAATTATGAAAGACATGTAGCAGAAAAATGCTGCCAGAGTAATATTTAATTTGATCAATCATTAATTTGTTTCAAGTTTTGTCAGAGATGCAATATATGTTGTCATTATTTGAAGTTCATTATATTTCTACTTTTGCAACATGTCAGTAACTGAGATCTAAACCTCATTGTTCTCGGGTATGTCATTTACCTATCATGAATAATTTATGATTTCAGTTTATGTCGTTTGGTGCTTGGAGGGTTTATTCAACAATCTGCCCGTCGGCTATAGCATATGATAATACATGAACTTACATGAAAGCTTAAATTCAGACATAGTGACGAATTTAACAATATCAAGCTTGCCCAGTTTGTCATTCCGCCTATAATTATGTGACTAGGATATGTTTTAAACACAGTGCAAACTGATATGATTCATAGCATATTGGGACAAACAGACGTATTATGAACACTGTAAAAGATGTCTGTAAATGTACAGATAATAAAACAAAGAAATAAACAAGAATTACAAAAATTGTGTCAAAACTAATTACCACAACATTTCTGTATTCCTTTTGTATTTCTTTATTTTATTTACATTTTTGACAGTGAACATTTGTAAAGATTTACACTCACTTTCACTTAACTATACCCATGCAACAAATACAAAAAATTTGTAGAAAACGTAATTTAATGATATACTTCATTATGCTTTGTTGATATTCGTCTCTACGCAAAAAGAGGAACGATGTAAGATTTGTTTTCGGTAACGGTGAGACCATGGCAGGCTAAAAGGAAGAGAAGCATTGTAAAGTGTGGATAAAGCATTGCTGTGTTAGAGGGTCCACTGTAGAATGAGAAAGTCCCCCCCCCCCCCCCACTCCCATTGCAGAATGAGGAGAAGAGCAGCATTCGAGGAGAGGGAGAGCCAGATGATTCCAGTAAGTCTGTTTATGTATAGATCTGTATTTGAACTTTCTCTGAGTCTTGTAGGTACAGTTTTATTTGTTGGACCCAAAGTCAATTGAGCTAAAAACTCATGCACTATCAATGCTTCAGTGTCCCTGCCTGTTGAGGTTTCATGTGGAGGGAAGGGGGGACATTGCTGTTAGGGGTAAGTTTGCAAGAAATGATATCACCGAAAATAAGACAATGGTGGATATAATGGACACTTGCGCCTACCTAATACCTTTAACCACTCAGTGCAAACAGCTGTGTAAAAATATCAATAAACTACTTATCACATCTCCAACGAAATATTTGGTGGATACTTAGTATCTCCATATCTTACGTATCAATACACAATAAACATGAAGGTCTTATAACTGATGCAGCACCAAAGTTAATCTATATATTTCTATGTGTAGCACAGATATGCTTGGAAAGTACCCATCCAAGCGTAGAAGGAAAAGCAGGCAGACAGTGAACAACTTATGATTAATTTATATTCCTACATATGCTTTTGAGGTATTGGCAGTGGTTGTATGAATAATATGTGATACTTAATTGAAATCCAATGAGGCAGGCAGACGCTATGTTGTTGTTACCTACCTATATTACAGGTAACATGCATACCTATATAGCAGTTGTGAGATTTCTCCGAATGTGATCAAGTGTCCACTGTCGGCGGTGAAAGGGCTTAAAATCGATTTTTTTTTAAATTTTTTTTATTAAATAAGTCTGGCCTTTTTGTTGCTTGGATATTATAGTAGGTGGGTTGACGTGTATGTTGTGTGAAAAAAGAAGCAGTTGCTGTAATTTTGACGATGTTATGGCCTTTTACAAAATTTTAGGTAGGCAAAGGAAAGAATTTGCATTAAACCGCTTGACTCACGTCGAAAAGGTTGTTGACCTCTGGCCTAGTAAATCTACCTTTACCAAGGTTCGGAAAATTGAAAGTGCCATAAATTTTCCAAATGTCATTGTCCATGAGTGGTAGGTCACGACAAAAACTTAACGATTTAGTGTAAGTGCAATTATGGGGCAACCTATAGGTGTAGTAGTCCACACAGTATAGTTTTCTCTCTTAGACATTGTATTTACATGAAATTTGATGAAAACTGGTGGTGGGAGAAGGGACGAGAAGAAGTAATAGAGAGCGCACTATCTTGTTTGTTTCGAAATTTCGAAACATTAACTAGGAATTTTGAGATTATAAGTCGAAATTTAGATCTTTTTTTCCTTGCTCACGGTCGGCCATCTTAAAAACCATCCTTATAGCCAACTTTGTCACAGAAATATATGTATACACATGTTTCTATGGTATGTATACACATACCATAGAAACATTTATTGGTGGAATTACGTCATGCTAACTACTGACACACAGGTGATGTCGAACACAGTCTGATAATGTGAGACGCTGTTGGTTAAGATTCAGGCCCCAACAGATTGGACAAGAATGTAGACAAGAATAATATTCCACTGAAAACTTTAGGGGTTCTTATAAATAAAAGAAATAATATTTTGCTGCCTCTACTTTAAATCCCACACCGATATATTGTTCATAACTGAAGACATTTATGATCGTAAAAAGACTTCTCTCCTTAAGAGAGATTTCAGTTGCATCACTGCCAAGTATAACACCAGAACATTAACGCGTCTTTGTTTTTTTTTAGACTGAAGTGCTTATTGAACATTGAAATTTGACATCAGTGAAAATTTAAGATTGGTTAATTGTAGATTCACCTTAAAACGTGGACACTTAGTTAGTGTTTTCTGATAAGACTACCAAGATGATTAAGTATTGTAAAAGACGTTTGACACCAGATAGTTGTCATAATAAAACCTGCCATTTTGAAATCATGGTATTAGGGCTGTGACTTCCAAACAGAGGGCGCTGTCGAGATATGGCTTACAAAAGGAGAGGAAGACAAAGTACAAATGATGACGTGAAAGTGTAAAAAAGTAACAAACATTTTAGGTTTATATTTTCAACTGCTTACCAGTCTTTTAGGGAAATCTAAACAAGATTATTTCATGACAAAGATAACGAAATGACACAACTCAGATATAATTTTGTGAGAGCCTACATAGACCTATCAACTGCTCAGCCTGCGGTGGTGATAAGTAATAGCTGCATGTAATTTCCGTAACTACGATTATAGGATCAGTCCAGTGCTCCTGACAATAATAAATACAGCCACAATAAAACTATGGCTCTTCTTTTGATACAAGTCTATTATAACGAAGATTATCTTTGGTAATTTTGCCTTTAACTACCGTCATACTAAAGAGAATTATTAATGGAAATATCTTTCACATTAAAATGTTAAGAGGTAATAAATCATGTTTAGTCGATAAAATAATTGACAGATTTACGAATAAATTGTCACCTTTGGTGGAAGTATTAAAATTAAAATACCCTTTTGTTTTGTTTTGTCAATCGACCTACAAACTGAATTATGAATGGCTTATTGTGAAATATATAGGTTCGTTTGGTAAGATTTTGGGTTAATCCTAAAAAGGGCATGAGGCCGTTGTTGTCGCAACGGTGAAATAGTGTGCAGCACAGTAAAGGTCACAGGTAACGTTAGGGAGATATATAAATGAGAGGAATCGACTTGATTTAGCCATTAATGATTCATTAATGTTTCAGTTATTCCTCGGTGATTCGACTTGCACATTAATGTTCCATTTATTTGATGATTCCACTTGCACATTATTCGATTGACCATAATAAATAAGAGACAAATCAGTTTTTACAAGACACCAGCAAGAGAAGTACATCAATCAAGAAAGCACGATGAAGTTATAGTGCATGAGACGGAGAGGGCGCCTCTTAATTTACAAAGATCAAATCACGACTGATATGTTTGCGTGCTTGTTAAAGCCTGATGAGGCTAGAGTTCGAAGTCAGGGGTCACACGAAAATGTCGGCGAATCACAGGATACGAGACCATCTTACAGCTAATCACCCTTATAATTTAAGAACCCATTTTATGCGTCTAATTGACTATGAACAATCCATGTTTACAAGCAAAGGCAGTATAGCGCCGTTAGGCGCCTTACAGCGCTATACTGTCTTTGTTCACAAGTAGGCCGATCAAAAGTGCATCCACACAATGTATGGTGCATTCAAAAATACAAAAAGTGCATTTTAATTGATTAGAGATCGATTTTGTAGGTGAAACAGTTTGTGAATGACTTCAAACGGTAGAGTCCTTAAGATGATGTCCAATTTCATTGTTTAATGAAGGGCGCGGTGTGAAATCATATTATTTGATTGTGTAATGATGAGTCAGGCAGTCTTAGGGGAGAATCTTGTAACTATGATCTTAAATTATTTTGGGAGGTTCATCAGGAATGTTTCATTTAACGTTTTGCTTTCAATGTAGATTTGGTTAAGTAATGACCACGGGGAAATTTTCTAATACACTGACTTTATTTTTATTACGCTATGCACTGTAGGCGATAAAGTTCAGTGTAACAGCTAACAGTGCTAATGATCTAAAATTTAAGTAATTTATGTAAACACTAAAATTGTTACTTTCCGTAGAGATGAAATTACAAATAAATCTACATTCACTTTGGTGATGGGACTGTACGACTGTTGCCAGAAGTCTTTGATGACTATTTTTACATATCTCGGTGTTAAACATCTGAGTATAATAATGTTACCAAAGGAAGTAATTATATCAACCGAGGGATAAATTACTTACCCATGAGCAAACCCCAATGTGATCTTATATTACCACAAGACTTGCAAATAGCAATTGTTCTCCATGCTGTACTTTCTGACCTGTTATGTGGCTGTGAAATTTGCAGGGAGTGTCCCCCCCCCCATACACCCCATTTGTCACAGTGCAAGGGGCAAAATCGAGTCGTCGTCCATATTTTTGACTACCGTACTGCAGGGGGGGGGGGATATAGGGGAGGGGTGTTGCCCTACCAAGACTTAGCCAGAATATCAAATCGGTCAGTCCACAGATGGGCCTAGGAGGCATGAGGAGAAGTCTAAGGGATGGGGGAACCCATTCTCTTGCCTGAAAAGGATCATGTAAGTTTGTCCTGCTTAATCGCCTAGTCATGGTGCAAATTGACTTTCTTTGATACCTGCAACCATGAACCTAAAATAAAGTTAAAAATTATTGACTATCAAAGCGGAGCGCCACCGTAGGTTGGAGAACAAGAAAAGTTTTGGCTTTTCAAACCCTCCAGATGACCGGTAACTGCATTTCCCAGGTGTTCCAAGCTGCATACACCCAGCATTGAAATAGGGATCTCATGTCTGCAATTTCTCAATTAGGCCTAATGAGATAAAAAAAATAAATGTATGAAAAAAAGGTAAGGCATATCAGATGGGTTGAAATGATACAAGAATCACAATGAATTATTCATCCTGTTTCTTTTATTACATTATCTAACATTATCTAATGCAACAAGTCGATGGAGAACCCGACTGGAAAGTTTTAGGGACTCGCGACTGGGCAAAACATGAACTTGTTCCATGCACCCGTGGTGAAACATTTCCAACATGTAAAAAAAGTGAACTTATGACGTACTTTTAAGTAGTAGACATACCTTAAGTAGTAAAATTGACGTACTTCTAAACAGTATTATAACTATTGGCAATAGATTAAGCTGGCATTGACAACCAATACTATTTTTTTTTTATTCATCGTAAGGATTGAAAAACCATAGGAACATTGTCTCTGGAATCCAGTGTCATGATTAATATGGAAGGTTTAAATTGACACTGAGTTTGGGGAGACAAATTGCCCATGCGTCCTGTGTGAAATAAATATGCGTATATTTAAGTAACAAGCTCATGTATAGGCCATTCGAAACCTAGAATCAACGATTTCACACCCTTATCAACACCTTGTTTTAATTGCCAGTGTGTCATATGACTTAGTATTCAAGGCCTTCCAGTTCTCCTCAACTCTGTGAAATTATCATCCCTCCCTCCTCTCTTCGTTTTTTTTCTTCTTGCTCTCCTTTATTTTTTAACATCATCCATCGCGTTCCCAAAATTTATGTGGGGAAACTCTCCCCCCCCCCCCCCCGCAACACCACTACACAGTGCCATTGTTAAAAGGGTAAATGACAAAATTGTGAACATCAAACAGTATTACAAAATAACACCAAGGTAAATGTATCTGGCCCTGTGGCCTCCCTCCCGTATCCCTTTGGCCTTTGACACCTCTCCTGGAAGTTTAGCAGGCTTTCCCATGTTCTGTCACTATGTGTAAATCGTCCGTATGTAGGCCAAAATTGTGATCACAGTACCAGGGAGTCCCTGATCGTCACACTAAAGTGATATCCACAGTTTATCCGTTAATCACACGATAAAAAGATCTGCCTTACGTCATCTGCCTGGGGGTAATTACGTAATATCGTTGTTTCGCAAAACTACTACCAGATTGTACTTTTATACCTGCAACATTTACAATCGTCACGTTCCCTTCCACGTTCAAACTGTATAGGTCTGTCTCATACAGTGTCCAGTGGTCTCATTCGATGATCGAACTGGCCAGCTCAACTCACCCAGGCTTAAGTGAAGAATCCTAAGGAACAGTCCTGCTTACATCATTATCACTGTAGTCTTCGTTTTGCTTGGCTTGTCGCTCGTTTCCACTGGTCTCAAGAGTTGCAGTTCACTCGACGTGCAGGAGGCATTGACAGACATCTAAAATGGATCATACAACAACAAGTAATCTAAACTAAATTACATTTGGCTAACACAAACTATAGCCAGTGCCAATTTGACTTTGAGGCTCTTTTGTAACTTGCAAGTACTTGTAAACGTTCACGAGTCATACCATCATAGTGTAGGCTAGACCTAATTAAGCAAGTTCATTGTATCCTACTGAAATCTGAAGTGAGTAAATCACTAAATGCATGCCAATGTACTGTGTTACTTACTAACGTTTGCAGGCAAGATAATTTCACTGTAGTGTAGGCTATAGCCAAACTGTAAGTTAGTAGTAATGTAGTGACCTAATGAAATTATCTATAGTTAGCTACATAGATGTGACAAATTAAGTCTTTGATAGTGTCAAAAAGCATTATTCTCTGAATTGGATGTCTTCACTGTCTGACTTCGAGGGCCTGCTGAAGCTTGGCGCTCTTTTCAGAGTCTTGTTGTCAATGCTCAGTACCTGTTTGTTCCACTAAAAAAAAGAGCTAAGTATAGTAACAGGCCAGTTTGGATGACCAGATAAGTTCTTCGGGCAGCTAGGAGAAAGCATAAATGTTGGCATTGCCGTAAGGTCAGTAATTGTGCTTGTGATTTTTAACTTTTCCAAAGGCAGGAACTGTCAGTTAAAGTCTTGATATCAGATACCTAGGCAAACTTTGAGAGGCAATTGGCAACTTGGCAAGGGAGGTTAAAGTTAATCAAAAATCTTTTCATGCTTACGTGAGGTCAAAGCAGACAGTGAAAGATAAATGATGCACTGTTGGTGCTCTTCTTTGTGATGACAGCACTCTAGTCACTGTAGCAGTGATCAGGGTATGGCCGACATGTTCAATGATTTTTTTGTCTCAGTTTTCACCAAGGTACTTCTGTTGTGGATTTTCGTTCATTTGTTGATTGTCCGTTCACTTTTCATGACAATTTCCTGTCATATGACTTGGTTGCCAAAAATTAAGGGGAATTATTAAGGGGCTTAAGTGCTTGTTAGTCTGCAGGACCTGATGGGATTCATCCAGCCATTCTCTTGGAGTCTTCTGAAATTTTGTTTGTTCCTCTTCAAACTGTTTTTCAGACATGCCGGGATGTCGGCTTTGTTCCATCAGGTTGGAAACTACTGTACAGACCTGCCAACCTGTTGGGAGATTCACATTTTTCAAAGCCAAAAAATTGGTTAAAAAAATTTGGAGAATGGTAATTTTCCACAGAAAATAGTGCCACTGAGAGAATTATCACACACATTCATAGTACAAGTTGCCCATGAACAGTAGGCTTAGGTCTGTTTCCACATAAATCGCAGCTTACTTACAAAGCAACCTGCTATTGGTGTAATTAGTGCTAATCTACCATATGACAGTTGAAAATTTTGAAAACAACAATCTGATTTCAATGCACTGACAGTAACATTTATTTATGGCCAGTTACTCAAATAAGCCTCGTGCTACCTGTTTTGGCTATTTTCAGAAATGTCACAAATGAACTTAAAAAACTGGGAGATGGGATTTGAAACCGGGAGGGTGGGATATCTGAACAAAAACCAGAAATCTCTTAGTATAACTGGGAGGGTTGACAGGTCTGAAACTGGCTAATGTTACTCCAATTCCTTATTACTTGCCAAAGGCAGATGGAATCTATGCGATAACCATGTCTTGCATGGGTGTGTGTGCGTGTATGTGTGTGTGTGTTTGTGATGCTGCTTGTAAACATGATATCTCCAGAAGGGTAAGCTTGACTGATGTCATACTTCCCTACTGTATAGGTTAGCCATTTTAAGTAAATGAACTCTATTGTTTTGGTGGACGTCAAAGGTCAGTTTGGGGTCACCAGAGGTCAGACTGCAAAATCCCTGTAGACACAATATCCTCAGAAGGTTTTTGTGTGGGTTGGTTTTACTAAGTAGACGATCCCTATTGGTTTCCATGGATATCAAAAGTCATTTGAGATCACCAGAGGTCAGACGGGGAAAACATTCTAAACACAGTATCTCAAGCAGGGTAAACCTGACTGGTCTCATATTTAGTGTGTGGGTTAGCAATACTAAGGAAATGATCGCTCTTAATTTTGGTGGATGTCAAAGGTCATTTGAAGTCCCCAGAGATCATAGTGTAAAGACCTTGTAAACACTACAGTAAAACCCTGTTTCTCTGCTTAGCTACTCAAATTTTGGTGCTACGCTTTAGGCAAGTGAACCAGCCACTTACTGTGGACACAAGTTCACACCAGGATCCATGTGGGAGTCTAGGGCAATGCCTTGATGTTGGTCCAAGAAGCACCCCTAGGAACCCTCTATATCTTGTACTGTATAAAGCATTGTTAAAGGAAACTCAGAGAGTCTTCAACTGTCACAGTAATTCAAAAGGCCATTTCTCCCATGCACATACTCCATTTTTTTGAAGTTTTGACCACCAGTTTTAAAGGTGTTAACTGATTGCTAATGCTGGGTGGGAAGTCTCAGGTGGTCCACCTGGAGCCTCCTGCTGTAGCTATGTAAGCTTCACAATAATGAATGATGAGATAAAGCTGCATGTGCATTCTTTTTTGTCTGGTTGCAATTATATGACTTTCATTCTCTTGGCCTCACCTTTTTGTGTATGTATGTCATAGCATAGGACTTTGCTGGTTCTCCATCCCATAATTTTGGAAGTTTACCATAACAATGTATGTACAGTATATATGTCAGAAGCAATTTGGATGTGACTTAAGAATTTGTACCAACTGAATGAGATTGCTCACTTGTAACTTCATTTTTCTTCGCTTATTGTTTTTTACAGGATTATGGGTCTATCTGTACACCTAGAGATCGTTTATCACCAGCAACCCTGAATATGTTAACCAAGTTGAAAATTGCAAGGAGTGAAAACTTGTTAGAATACAGTAACTTGCATGACCATGCACATCAGTTTAAAATACATTTTATTTACTGGTAGCTTTCTAGCCAGTAGAATGCCATCAATGTGTAGCCTATTGTCCTATTTTTCCTCAGTCAGTCTTCTCAATATATAGTATTTTCCATTCTGTTTATTTTGTTTGCCACCATTTTATAGCTGTATCCCTTGTGGAGTCTCAGTCTAGGCCCTCAGGAGTCCAACTAGTTAACACAGAGAGGACCAATAAGATGACGGATCCCATGGATTTAGTGGCATTGGCACATCAGGTTCAAAAGGTAACTTACCAAAGTACTCATCAATGAAGCATGCTGCATTGGCCCTAAAATATTCACATGTGCTCTGTATCAACCAATGATGACCGTTAACTTATGTTCTTGTTTATGTCTTGGTAATACCATGAAGTAGCAAGGAGATTGATGTCATGTGATCTGTGCTGAAGCCACAAATCATTTAGCTGTTGGTATGAATAGAGATAGTGAGAGCATGTAGTTCATACAGTTCAAGTGCTCTAGGTCCTAGGTTCTTACCTTTTTTCATTCCCGGTCCCCTTAGGATGTTCCAAATTTTTGAAGACCCCTGTCGCAGCAAAGAAAATCTTTTGATTGAGTTGCAACTTACGTGTTATGGGTAACAGACAGATTTACTCGAATTACAAGAAATTAAAATTTAAGAGAGAAATTGTTGCAAAAATACATTACCACTGTATGTCTATTTTTGAAAATATAATCTCCACATCAAGGTATGTGTCATACATACAGCTATAAAATTTAGTGTCATTGAGTAACTATTTTTGTGCATAAAAGAAAGATTTGTATCCTTGTCTAACATAGAATTAAAAAGAAGCACCGAACAAAACAACAAAACTAATGAAAAACGTTTAAAAGTAGGTTTACTTTCCTTCTGTATTCTTGGTGTAGAAACTGAAAAGAAAATGTGCATATGCAATAATGCAAGTAGTGTGAGTATTGGAGCCTTCATTACTGACCCAAATCATTAACAGCTACAAAGTTCAAAATCGAATGTGATTGGTCCATAGTAGGCTAGTAGCACATGTTTAAAGGTCGTGTGACATGAAAATTACATTTTGGAGTATTGGGTCCATTAAGCATTGAAAGTATTGAAAATATCCACAAATTTGATCAAAATCCATAAAAAATGGACCAATTTACAGGAAATTAGTGTCTCACAGCTGTATTATGAATAAACATTGGACTAGTATGCAAATTTGTGATGTCAAGAGTCAAGAGATGGACTCCTATGAAATATTTGATGTTAATCCTTTGTTTATGTAACCTTTATTTCAAAGATATTTTAGAACATTTTATACCCGGAGGGTTTTATTTTGGAAGCATGCATTTCCTTCTACAAAAATATCACTGATGTTAAGTTTACTTTACTCAATCCTGCTAGCTGTACATACTAGTGTGTACTGTACATTGTACAGTACAGTATTTACTAAGAGTACTGTGTTTATACTCAACTGCTGTTCTTGCTACCATGGCTTGAACAATTTGAGTCTGTCTTGAACACGTGCAAGTGTCAAACCATAATCTAGCGGATTATTTTTCAAGAAATAACCCAAATGATTCATTTGAGCCTGAGAACTATAGATTTCAATTGTGTATATACAGTGCAGTATTCAATATTCAATTTGTCAGACCCCACAAACACCCTTAATGTTAATTTAATGGCAACTCACCAATTAAAATTCATGGAACTAGTTGATGTGCGATAGTTTTAGAGTTGATGTAACTTTATCTGAAGTAAGTCCTATTTGATCATTGAATAAAGTTTGTCGTGTTAAAGTTGCAAATGTTTTATGGAAACCTGAAAATCAGTGCCAAGAAACTTAAACAATGTTTTTCTCTAACAGGGCGATGAATTTGTGAAAGCTGTTGCAGGGAACAAACTGATGCTGATAGCTGAGCAGATCAGGCAACTACAGGACAAGGCCAGACAAGTATTAGAAGAGGCAAAGCGGGATGCAGATCTTCATCACGCCGCCTGCAACATCAAAAAGAGACCCGGACACATGTATTACCTCTACCTGAGGGATTCAGGGCAGAGATACTTCTCCATATTATCTCCTTCTGTAAGTTAAATGTAATACTTTAGGCCAGCATCACAGTGGAAAGAATTTTAGGAAGTCTGTCTAGCTGTTGCTTGAAAGTCCCTTTGCCCCCCCGCTCTTCCCCAAGGATTCATAAAAATATGCCATAAATCATACTGTTGAAAGTGGAATTATTGTAAATAGGTATAGTAGAAGTTACAGTTCTTGAGAATTAATGGTTGGTCAGTTAATCAGTCGGTTAAGCCTGACATCAATAGTGAAATGCATTGCTCATGTTTTGGCGTATAATGTTTTGTGAAGCAGTGAAAATACTTTTGATGCTGTGATTAGTGATTGAACCATATTTTTACTGTTTCTGACACAATCCTGTGACCCTGTTGATATTTTGTTCAACTTCTGTTGCCACCAACCCATTTTTTTTTCTTGGGAGTGAGGGTTTACCACTGATCTGATCCCAATACAGTGTGTCCTATAACTGGCAGTATATTAGAAATCTGTAAATGATGCTGTATTTATGTACTGAGTCCAGTTTCTAGTTGCCCAGAGGGATGGTACCTGGAAAATTTTCTTTACTGTACTGTATGCACTTGCAGCATTTTCTCTGAGTGCAAGTTAGAACAGGTTAAACTTTCAAAATCAAAATGGTCTATTTCAGTAGTGCTGCTGGAAACCTGAACACATCTATAATGATGTACGGTATGCTTGTTCTCCATATTTGTTTAATTGATAAGGTATGATGAAGTAACTCAAAGACAATGTGAACGTTTTGTTGTATATACCTACAGTAAGATCACTCAGCAGTGTTCTGTTCTGTATGTGGACTTTGGAACTTGCCCAGGACAATATTGTCCAATGCCCTCACACAAGCTTGTGTAAATCCATACATAACACACAGATAATTACAGTCTTTGATTGATCACGTAACTTGTTAACTTGTTTTCATGGTAGAGCAGATTCTTCAGAAAAATAGGCACATTACGTGAACATGTGACCTCAGACTACCAGGGATTAAAAGAGACAATGATAAAGTTTATGTCAAATGTACAAGTGGACTTGAATCTGTCAGTCTGACTTTGAGGGGCAGAGAGTTCGCAAATGTTTCAATACTTGTAATACTGTACTCATAATAGGTAGCAGATTGAAATTCAACTGTATCATACTCATTCGGATTACGCCTTCTTTTGTTCCGTTTCAGGAGTGGGGCAGCAGTTGCCCTCACAAATTCCTCGGTGCCTACAGACTAGAACATGACATGACATGGACACTTGCAAAGGACTTTGAGAAGAGAGGTGAAGAATACAAAATTGTGAATCAGTTGCTGAGCAAGCATGCCAGTCTAGAATACTTCCCAGGAATGGTAGAAGAGGGGATAATTCCTGACAAACCAAGAAATGAAGATAAGTGAGTGACAGACATTCCCTCTGGAATTTGTTGCCATCGCCATGGAAGACATGTCAAAAAGGAAAAGACAAACAGGACGGAGAGTGACCAGCAGGCCTTAGCCATCAATCATTGATATTATATAAGAGCAATTAAAAAGGATTGACAACATCTCTGTGAGGTATTTATAAGAATTTACTCAGGGACTATCACAAGAAGTAAGAGAGGGTAATTTCAGCACACATAATTGTATTGGCTCGTCTACCATCTCACCTAAAGCTATTCTGTTCTGTGAAAATCATTAAATGTTGGATATTCTGACTGAAATATAAACAGAAGTTGTTGCCTCCTCTGATAAACTTGAACAAAGAATTTTTGTTGGATAAGAAGCTTAGAAAAATGAATACAGAACTTACAGTACCCACATGAAGAAGTTTGCACCACAGATTTAAACCATAAACCTATTTGTTGCTGTTGTTTGTGAAAAGTTTCTGATTGAGTAAACCTTGGCATTTTAGGCCATAATTGACAAGAAATGATGGGACCAGTTCAACAACATCAACATTATATCACTTTCTTTCATGTCGTTTCTCTTTATTCTTCCCGTGGAAGTGATTTTCAAGGGACATTTCATTGTTTAGTTTTATCGTGTGATAGTAAATGTTTTTATTAATTATAATTGTTTGTATTCACATAAAAAACCATAAATGTATGAAGAACAGATCAATGCCAGTTGATCTCATGGTGAATTATCTGAAGAACAACCTCTTCACATCAAAATAAATCTAACCATGTGTTATTCATGGGATCAGTTCCATCTGCAAGATTGGGGCCAAGTTAGGCCATCATGAAAACATTTGTTTCAGCCAGGGTACAGGCATAGAAATGTATGTCCTGGCCAGGGTATGGGTATGGAAACATATGTTGGTGCAGGGGAGGGTATATGAGAAATTATGTTGAGACCAAGGTAGGGTGAATGAAAACACTTTTTGTTATCTAGGATAGGCATAAATGGAAACATGTGCTGTGTCCAGCGTATGGTATACAAGAACTTGTGCTGTAATAAGAGTAGTTCCTGAAAAAAACATATCCTGGGGGCCAGTTAAGCTCTTACAAGAACAAGTGTAGTGGGGTTCAGTGAAGGGTATGTGAGAACATACTCAATAGTTATCTCAGAGATCCTGCAGTATGTTTTTATTGGAGGGAAGTTTAAAGAAGGGAAGGAGTTGAAAATAGCATTCAGCATGGACACACATCAACTAAGGTATGTCCCTGTATTTTAAATGTTTTTTGGCTCTGGCTAAGCTGACCAAAATATTTGGCCAGGCTTTTCAAATTTTCTTGATGGGGAGGACCTCAAGTTAAATGCAGTTTATGCTTTTAGGATTCTACTTTCCATTCAGATTTCTGCTTGCAGCCAAAAATTGTTTTCAATTCATTTTGTTTGCAATCAATTGCAGCATTTTCTGTGGGATGACACAGCGTCCAAGGACGGTAGAGTGTTCCGTGTTTCTCACGCAGCGGACATGTCACATCCTCCACAGTTCATATTGTTGAACTGTGTATAAACACCATTGTCTGTCCTAGTTTGATCTACCCACAATGAATACAATTGCTGCACAGTGTGCGTGTGTATGAGCTGCATGTGTACATTACAGGATTCTCCACATTATTTTTTTTTTCGAGTGTGCATCATTTGTAGGCAAAATTTAAAGCACCAGGAAATCCTGATCTTCCAGACAGAAGTTTGTTTTTTATGTGTATTTTGGAGGATATTGCTACATCATCCATTGTATTGGGTGGTTGTATTAGGTCAGTCTCAAAAGAAAAAACATGATGTTAATGAACATTACACTCTGAAATTCTGGCATGGCAATATTTAAACAAGGTCAATCTATCTTTTTAAACTTCATTGGTAATAGTGAAGAGATGAAGGAATTCTGGTTTTGCTGATCTATATTGTCGGATGTACTTCATTCCTTTCATCACTTGCTGACTTAAAGCTGGTTTGAAGCAAGCTTCTTGCCAAGTTACTCTGCGTGAGAATCATGGTTTATTTCGGGGAAGAGCATAATTCTATTCTTTATCATAAATACCAAACTGAATTTGTTCAAAGAATGTATGTAATAAAGTAGGTATATCTGAAAGTGTTTAGTGATTGTGTTTTGTTTTCTTTTGTCTAAGTTCTTATCCTTATACTTATTGGTTGACAGGTTAAGTGGTTTGTTCACCCTTTGAGGTATTGTGAAGAGGTTTTTTTTTTATTAACGCATTGTTTTGTTTTTATAACGCATCTCCGCTGTCAGAAATTCTAGGTTTCACCTTTTGTAATAACTCAGTCCCTAGTTCTGTATTTTTTGTATACAGTGCTCTTCTCTTACGTTTCTTTTTTTTTTTTAAGGATCAACCTGGATCTGTGTTTGAATGGAACTGCTTACTTTGGATCAAAGTGATTTAACCCGAAATGTGTCAGCTATCATAATTGTCTGGTCGCAAATACTTGTCCCTGAAATTGATAGTTTTTGAGTCTTTACCATAACATGACTATATCTAGTACATGCACCCTATCAGGTTCCTAGGCTGGAGTGGGTGAGGGGGTTGTCTGTGGTGTCACTACTGGGGTGTACGGGGCACTTTTCCCCCTCGATGATAATTTGTCAAAATAATATGTCCTTGTCCCGTTTCTTGACATTTTTCGTAAAATAAAGAATTGTTAGACATTTCTCATGTATCATCTGTATTTTCATTCACTATATTTCCCCATATTTTCATCTGTCACTGGGGCATGAAATATGTTTGAATCGCTTCCCACAGAATGTCTCCTCGATGCAGCAGAGGTAATTTTTTTTTTTTTATATTTTCTTTGTTAGTACAGTGAAGTGGGACCATGAGTGTCGTGGTGGCACAGAACCTTACTATAGGCTATTGTTACCTTCTATGCAGTATATTCAATAGGATATTTATGCTCTCAGATCAAAACAAAGATGTTCTTTATTGAAGAATCATCGTCATTGGCCAACCGCTAACCTTCTTTCATAAACGATGGATTGATTGGTCCTCACATTCTGTGCCCTCGTCGTAGTGCAATAGAGCAGTTACAGAGATGTAATTTCATGCAAAACTAACACTGATAATATATCAAATAGCAAATTTGTGGCGTCCCGGGAGAGACCCGCATGGTGTGCCTCATGTTGTTCTTTGTTTCGTAACCGTCGTGTCAAGGACAATGGAAAATTTCATACATGTCCCGAGGGTTTACTTTGGAAACATGTATTGACTTCTGCAAAAATATTGATATCACGTACCGATGTAGAGACATAGTCCCCAGAAGCAGGGGGAGGCAGGGGGTCATGGTTCCCCAATTTTTTTAAAGTGGGCACTATTTGCCCCCCCCCCCCCCCATCTCCCAAACATTTTTGCAAAAACAAAACTATGCCCACTTAAAAATTTAAAAAAAAATTGAAAATTTCAACAATTTTATCTTCGGATTAATTCACTGCAACTTTTGTATTAAACTGAAAAACAAGTGAGTGCAGTTTTCTTGAATATATGTAGCATTTTGACCAGTTTTTTGTGCAACTGCCACTCCCCTTTTACCACCACCATTAGCATGGTGAAGCCGATTTAGTTTTCCAGCACCTTCAGAGACTTTTGTACTGATGTACTGGATATGATCTTGCCATGAAACATATCTATCAAGAAAAATCCCCCAAACTTTTGTGATGGTAGAAATTTTAATAGTTTCCTCAAAAAGCTAAATTCAGTTGCCATTCCTTTCAAATGTTTTGGAAGGTGAATTGAATATAATAATTTTTTTACAGTTTTCTTAGCACTAGAGATAATTTGTTTGCACAAAACCAATTACGAATATTAATAAATTCATCCTGGATTGTGTTTAAGAGTACGGAACTGTCATGACTAGACAAATAGGGTATTATCATCAGCAGCATATGAAATAGTATGAAATGTACTTCCAGCATTAAGATTATTTACATGAATAATGAATAGAAGTTGGCCAAGTATTGACCCCCGGGGGACAACACAAGCAACAGGCTTAGTGTCAGAATTTACATTATTAATGAAGACGAACTGTTGCGTGTCAGCAAGATAACTCTTAAATCATTGCAAAGCAATGCTCCTGACCCCATATAGTGTTCTAATTTAGTAGGCAATATATCATGATTAAGAGTATCAAATGCCTTGGACAAAGCGAGGAATATCCCAGACGCATAATGGTTGTTCTCAAAAGAATAAGTTACCTGAATATTGAAATGTAAAATAGTACGTGCCGTGGAACAACCAGGTAGGGAAACAAACAGAGATGAGCCTTGTATTATTAACTAATTCCTCATCACCGGATTTGTAGACCGGGACAACAAGAGCAATTTAAGTGAATTGGGGCTAATACCATGAATATAGGAGACTGATATTACAAAGATATGTGAAGGTAATACATAAAGAATGAGCAACATGCTTAAAGTGATATGCTGAAATGCCATCAAAGCCAACTGCAATATTCTTGAAAGATAAAATAGTTCTGAGGACTTTATATTTTGGCACTGGTCTAATAACAAAAGATTCGGGAAAGAGAGTAGCTAGAAAGGTGTGAATAAACTTCACCAATGTTGGTAAAATAATCATTAAAAATGTTATTAACTTCTGCAGGATTGGAGATGATCACTCTATCGTGCTGAAATTGAACACAAGAGGAATTAGTACCTCCTAGACAAGACTTGATTGAAGGCCAGGTGCGTCTAGTGTTGTGGCTGGCATCACTGAAAAGATTAGTGTACTAGTAAAATGTCTGAGACAATTGTGGAAACACTTGTAGCACCCCCCCCCCCCCCAATAAAAGAAAAACAATGTAATCGACATTTGATGAAACTCAGGAACACACAACACCGACAATCAAGCAATCCCCCCCCCCCCCCCTAATGATGCCAATACTCATTATCATATCCCTTTATGAATGGATTCTCAAATTATTGGTAAAAAGGACTGTTATAGTATAAATTCGTTAAGTTAATCTTTAGTTCTAATTGAACTCACAGCCTAATTACTGAGAGGTACAGTTTGGTCGTTTTTATTTTTTTTTTCTTTAATGACAACGTTTGTATGACTGTGGGTAGTCAATATTATACACATTACATTACGGCCGCTAACATCACCCTCGCATAAGTTTCTAAATCAAATTGACGGCAATTAAAAATTGGAAAAGTAAGGTTTGTTGAAATTTTATGTCGGCCTCATGTGTTGAATACAATGCCATACAATGCATGGCCTGTTTTGAATATATAACGTTTCGCCGTAGTGCTCACTGAGAGCCCAACATTTCCGTTGTAGTAAGTGCACCTAGAATGACACATCCCCTAGGATGACTCACCCCTAGCTGTTGCTGGAACTGTATTACTTCAGACAACCTGAGCTATTTTAAGCAGAATGACAAAATTCCATAAACGTAGCATGCTGCTGATGAAGCCTGTCACACCTCTGCTTCTTTGATAAGGTTTTTCCACCCTTGCCTATAGGCTAGGCTTTGTATCCTAATTTAAAATGTCTCTTCAACAAATAACCCAGAATACACCTCAAAGTACCACCATGTCTCCAAAATGATGATCCACTTGCTAGACACAAGTTTTCATGATACATGGCTAATGATAATCTGCCATTGACTTTACTTACATCTCCACAAAAGTTACAATGTGTCAGTTTAGGTGCATTAAAATACTTCAAACAAGCAGAAATCTTGGGTTCACGTTGTGCTAGATTTTAAAATGAGAAGGGACAGCACAGAAAATCTTTTCATATCATTACATTTGTGAGGTAGCCTTCTGCTTGTGCTAAAATCCCATCTAAAGGAGTGTTTGGGATTTTTACCAACTTCATAATTATCGATCAAATCCATTAACCACGCTATATAATACACTCACAACAGGAACAAAAAATACACTGGAATGACAAGGCCACATGCAGCGGGAAGGCCCGGGGGGGGGGGGGGAACATGAGACAATTGTTGTACAATTAGTGAGTTGTTACAGATGGAGTGACAACGGCTTTGTTTGCTTTGTCCATATTTTTTACGCGCGTGCTGTGGTAAACACAGGCACACAAACGGAGACTGTTCATTGTGTTTACTGCAACTAGAGTATAATAGCTACGGTATCACGTACAGAGGTCAATATATATACCACGGATCTGTGACAACTCACATAGGAAGTTGCGTTGGGGTCAGAGGGTATAATGGCTATCTCAGTGGTCATAGCAACAATTGTCATGGTGGTGCTCATGCAAGAAATAACGATAAACAATTCGAACAGGCCTTGAAGGGCAGCTATTTTATGACGCCAAGTACAACTTCACATATGGGGTGACTACCAACTTGACAATTTAAGATAAAATTTGGTATCTTTTTTTTTCACAACTTGACGTCTTTTCAGATGGAAAAACCTTATTACCGGCCGGTACTCTTGGACAGAGTTGTAGACTTGTAACTTGCGATTGCGACTTGGACTCGAGTCACTATTTTTGTGATTTGGGACTTGACTTGGACTTGCTAACAAATGACTTGTTTACGACGCAAGGCAACATGCGCTAAAAATTGTAATCCATAAAAACATCATATAGTCGCGTCTCACCGCGTAACGTGTACTGGCTCCGATATTACGTAGTCCGTGGTATGGTATGCTCCGGTCGGATCCGGCGTTTCGGTTTCACCCAAAGAAGCGGGAAATAAAATAGAGAGCGGACTTACGCAATTTCCTCCAAAGCCGTATATATAAAGGCTCTGACTCCCTGTGATTGCATGGAGGGTCCACCGCCATGACGAAAGAGGTCGAAGTTTTTACCGTCGTCTGCTACACACTGTACAACGTCAATGAGAAAAAAATCGAACACCGGTCATTTGAGAAGAAAACTGTCTCTGTTCTGCTTTGCACTAGGTTGTGTCAATCAAAGATGGCAATAAAGCGGTATCAGCGGTAGCCTAGATGCTGTCAAATGGAACTAATTTTGCAAATAGACGTCACCATACAACAGGCTTTGCCTTCGTCTGATCTTAGTTTCTTTCTCCTAAAAGTGTGTGACTTACTGACAAAATCCTATAGCCATATTCACTTATCTTGACATGTCCTGTCGATACACGGATAACGCTACACAAGTTGCGTCAATAGTATATGTACACATAACGGAGGTTACCGGTAGTTTCGCCCATTTCCGTGTTAGTTATTTGTTGATATTTGTTTTGTGTAACATTTTATCCAAATGATTTAAATACACTTGTCAATTTACCAATCAAGTAAAACTGTGATTAATGTGAGTTTGGAGGATAGTATGGAACTATATCAGGTGAAATTCCGACCCTAAACTAGCACACTCTGAATGTAGGCCTACTCTCCAACATACGTTCACACGGTTGCAGTTAACTATGCTAACAACTAATCAGGTGTCCAGAGACGTGGTATTCACTTTCACGTCCGTTATAAACAATGTGTGGCTGTTATTAAAGTTAACAAATTATGTCAGTTACATAGTACTCGCATATCTTCAACAATATGACTGAATGGAATATTGCGTAAAAATAAAGTGGGGGGGGGGGGGGGGAGAAATCACCACAGAACAAGAACTTAGGAGAAAACATCACATTCAGGAAACATACCACAGAAAAAGAAAAATTGATACAAAAGTACAAATGAAAAGAAGAAAAAAGATTCAAAAATGTAATGAAAAGTCCCATACTACTGTTCCCTACATCATAGCAACACACCCATAACAAAATAAAAAATGACTGAGAAAACACGAGAACAATGCAATGAACACAAGAGACCAAAAACGTGAAATGTAATGAAAAATCGCCATAACACTAGTAGCACTAACAACAACACAAGAAAAACAACAAAAGATAACAACACAATGAAAACAAAGAGACAAAGAACACGAAATGCAACACAGCACACAAAAGATGAGAAAACACACCTTATTTGGGGCGAACTGGTAAACAGCTTGGGGCGAACTGGTAATTTGGGAGCGAACTGCAAGGGGGCGAAACGACCGGTTACCGTAACGGAGAAGACACTGCACGGAAAACAGCTTAGGCTTAATAATGTGTAACAAAGTAATCAGAGCAGTTGAGTAGGCATCGATCGCTACACTTTTTACGGTTTATTGCTGGATAGACCACCTGCCCAGGTTAAACAATACTTTAGGACTATTGGCATTGTTGACTGTAACTAAGCGCAAGTTATATGATTTAACGCTTTGCGTATTCTAGTTTCTCCGCACAGTTTTTACGTACCGTATGTAGCCAAAACGTCTTGTTTAGACCTCTTCCGTAATGGCGGACAGCTCCCATAAAATTACAGCTGCTTAGCATTAGCAGTATTGGAAGTACGCCCTGTAGTTCTTATTTTCCGTCCGCCTCTATGGTTTCACCATGTATTGTCACAATATCAACATCTAGATTAGCTAACTCGAGTCCCGATCAATGCCCAGAATCTACAACGCGTCCGCTGCGTAGTGACTGTGCGTAGATCGAGGCACGACTTCTGGACTGAGCCTGTACAAGACGACTCCCTGATTACCCATAATGCAGCTGAAATGTAACCAGTCTGACGATTTTGAGTCATTGACTCATGTGTTCTGCTAACCCCATAGAGAGTGGGGATCTCATTATGACTCTCCCATGGGTACAAAAGGGTATCATGATAAAGGGGGTACAGTTTTATGATGATAGAGATGATGATACAGTAGTATGATACATAGGGTACAATAGTATTATGATAGGCAATGGGTCAAAGGTTAAGCTTTGTTCAAAAGTTAACAGTTCTTAAAATATGCATATGCACCTGTATGTCTAAGTCATATGTACCTGGCGGGGGGATGCTACGCTTTGCGTTTTTCTAGTTATTTTTTTAACATAGCAAGGAACAGAAAGTTTTAACTAATTGGTCCTTTCATTCATTCATTTTTTTATTCCAGTATAAGGTTTTAACAATTTATAAATAAGATAAAAACATAATATTTAAAGAAACAAAAGGTTAAGACAAGCAAAAATTTAACAGATTAAGCTTCTCTGTAAATAAAGTAATCCTTAAAAAGTAGTATTCCGAAACTTGGAAGTATGTTTGGATTTCTTAATTAGGAGTTGAACTTCTTAATTGGAATTATCTCAGGAAGTTCCTTTGTGTAATATACAAACTTAAGCATAAGTTACTATGAGTATGCTGCTACAAATAACATACACACAAATAAACAAAATTAAATGCTCAGAAATTGACTTCATTAGTTTTGTATTCTTTATTTGTACTTAATGGATTTTTACAAGGAAAATTTAACTTTCAAGTTTGAATATAAGAGACCTGTAAGGAAGACTGAAGGAAACTGACACTGTACACTATCAAGTCAAGAGCAAATATTTATACTCCTCACCTGAAATTATAGGTTGGATACTGATTTTGCTTCTCATCCTTTCCCCATCACTGTTGCAGTTCTTTTAATTTTGATATCCACAATATCTATATCTCAAACACTGACAAGCCAGAGATTGCTGTAATTTTGCTAGTAAAATTACCTGCGACTTGACTTGTACTTGAACATAGTCAGACTTGTGACTTGACTTGCAAATGAGCCCAAATGACTTTTGACTTGACTTTGACTTGCAATCAGTGGCTTGGCCAGACTTTTTAAAGGTTGGGGGGTTGAGGGTGGGGGTTAAAGTAAGGGAACTTGCAATAATGACACTATATAAGCAGACCACCGCCATCGGTTGGCGCGTAAGCCTACAGAGAAAAAATTTGGATAAAAATGCCTCTCAAATTGCAGGAAATGGCACTTCCCAGTCTCTCTGACGTTGTGAATTCCACCTAACATTTTTTTAGCACAGGTTCGGAAATTTACATTTCCACTGCGGATGGTGTAGAGGGGATGATAAGAGATTTCCATAGGATTATAATTCACTGATGGATATAAATTGACATGTAATCATTATTTATGCTGCATGTCAAAGAGAGACCTGCTAGCGTTTTAGTGTAAGCGGATTCACGTTCACCACTACATCACTGCGCGTTGCACGTCCGTCATGTCTCTTACACAATTTGACGGTCAGTCTTTGGCTGCATTGTACCTGTGGCGTACTATGCTTTTACACTGTGTATAATCTAACTTATTTAATACATCGTTAACGTGCCAACAAAGTCCATGTATTTGCCTATAGTTTCATGGTTCATTGCTTTTTCAGTTATAAAAAGTTTTGCTTCTAACGAATCAGAATCAAGATTTGCAATTCTTGCTAT
The DNA here is from genome assembly GCA_021234535.1 of Stichopus chloronotus. Lineage (NCBI taxonomy): Eukaryota > Metazoa > Echinodermata > Holothuroidea > Aspidochirotida > Stichopodidae > Stichopus > Stichopus chloronotus. Next base: position 677,542 of record SFZH01000008.1, read on the forward strand.
TTTCAGAAGCTTTAGAAAAAAATTATATAGAACGGGCACTTCACCAATTTAGTTGTTTTAATTTCAATCGTTTGGTTTCTCTTTCATCTTGGTTTTGACTTTTTTCAGTATCAAACTAATTTAACTAGCCATATATGATCGATGCCAAGGACTTCCGGATAAGTAAGCTTCTGTGTTGTACGTTTGTGAAGTCTTCAAAACTTCTGTCATATAAAGATTTCAAAACTTCTCTATTGTCAGTAACCTTTTTCCATGCAAATGCTAAAAATCCGTACTTTCAATGACAGTTTGGGAAGTCCTTGTCTTGTACAAATTTTGTCCTATATTTTTTTTTTTTACTTCCGAATTTCATGGGGGCAAGACATTAGACTTGGGACTTGACTTGGACTTGTAAAAAATGACTTTGGACTTGGACTTGCAAAAAAGGGCTTGTTTAAGCCTACTACATCTCGATCTGCTCTCGGACGAACTTACCCTTCCAACTGTGACTCGGCCAGCCAGGAATCGAACTCAGAACCAAACGCCACCATCCACTCGGCCACAGCACCTATCCCTAAACCTGGATTATCACCAGTAAAGCTGGATCCAGGTTGGCCATTTGATAATTCAGGTTTATTATTCCAATCATAATAAACCTGGATTACCAAGTGATAAATCTGGATTTTCTATTTATTGCACGTTAGGCTTGCCATAGGCGGCCTAAAACTTGCTAAAACTAAAGGGTATCTTCAAAAAAAATAAAGAAAACCGCTTCGAAGTTTGCATATACAAGTCCACACTCATTCAAGCGTAGGGTGATGCCCACATCAATGATTGTTTCGTTTGGATGTTTGAATAGCCATGGGTCCTCCACTTCAGTTATTGTTGCAGCCCACGTACAATTGATATGATCTAATTGCATACAATGTATCACGTAGCAACCGATGTCACACAGCCAGTAGAACGTGTAGGATGTAGACACTGCTTATCATACTGTATAATACTGCATGCTGCACTCAGCCAGGTCGCGTCGAGACGTACCTAGCCTCACCAGCTAGCTAGCTGTAGTGCTGCTAGCAGTAGGAAAGATTCTACTATCTGTTGACGAGTATAGTCCGCACAACGTTGGCTATTCTCGGAGATCCGTTTGCTGGAAGACGCTTCCCTCGTTCTGGAAGCTGCTCAACGAAGACGCCGGAAATTCATGAAGTATCCATCGAAGTCCCGATGTGAATGGATAATCCTTTTGCTCTATTTGGTATTGGTGATACATTGTCAAACGTTTGCAACTTGAAAGTTAGCCTAGACTGTCTAGCCTAACGTTAGGCCTAGGCCAAGGCTGCATCATCAAATTTAGCCTCACTTGACCTAGGCCATAGAACTAGAAGGTTAACCTAGCCGTTAAGACCAGTTAGTCCTCCTAGTATTAGGCCTAGCATTTAAGTCACATGAAAGGTAAGGGCTCGAACTTAGAATGTGCTCACGGATTCTAAATTCATACCAAAGTTAGGCCTGTTAGTGTTACTGCTGTAGGTAGGCTACAACTGCAAAATACTGTAGCCTAGGCCTACAAGTATAAGAGTCCCAACGTTTTCAACTGTGCAACTGGAGGCACGGTTGCGGTCAGTCAACAAACGAACAGTTGACACTCTAAGGAGATTTATGGCCTTGGGACTAGGCTGTGGCCCACCGTAGCACCATGACTGTGTCTTCACTTTGAATATGTACATGTATCCCATATTGGAAAGTTTGTATACTGCTGCCAAATATCTTTGGCGTGCAATTAAGACCTTACCCACCTAGTGTATTTCATGATGGCATGATTTTCCTGCCTTTTGGCAGACTTGAAGTTCTGGATTCTGTACTCTTACTTGAGTACATTTTTCTGTTCTAGTACTCACGGCTTTGGACTCGTTCTGGTACTTGGAGGATTTGAAAATCAAGTGCTCATAGTCATACTCATGGCTCTGTACTCATACTCGTACTCAGGCTCTTGAACTTAGGATTTGTAATTGCAAGTGTATTAATGAGTACAAAATTTCAGCCCAAGATGTTGATATTTGTCATCTTCACTGATCCGTTCTAATTTAAATCATTTCACTTCAAGTTACAATCATTCTATTCCAGTGATAATCATTTCAAGTGATAAATCTAAGTAAGACACAAGCTAAAATTCACTGAAAACTAGATCTGTACAGGGTCCTAGCCAGGTTTTTTGCCAAACCGGGCGCACATCGATGAAACTATCCTAATCAATGCCAACGGCATCTTCGCGGTTGCGAAGCGATCGCCCATTTGGCATGGGGTCAAGGGGCCTGCCCTCAGGGCCTCTTTTGGGGTCCAGGGACAAAGCCCCTGGTGGAGGTTCGGGAGGGCGAAATCCCCGGAAGCTTCGCGATTTTACGCTCTTTAGAAGCTGTAAACTGCTTCAAAGTCACGCTCTTTTGGGAATAATTTCAACACGTAAACAGATTCTTTTGTATGACCTTACAAGACTGACTCTTAGTACACAACTACTGCTACGATGCATGGCGCTCCCTACTGTAACAGTATGATATTTTGGTGGGAAGCCTCTAAAAGTTGTGTCATGTTTTGGCACTGATCTTCAATATATTAGCGCACATTGTAAATAAGACTGTTTCGCTGAAGTTTGGGAAGAAATTGACACTTACCTAAAGCTAAAAAGATCCCCGATTTTATACAAGTAAACCCGCTTTCACATACTAGACTGACGCACCATATTGTAATTGACTCTTAGCATTAGTGCAGTACACACTTGGAAAGAATTCCAAAATCTGGGGGCAAGCCCCGGAAGATTGCGGTTCCTAGCACATCGAAGGGATAAAAATTGTGCAGCTGGGCACAAAAAATGTAACTGAAAACTCGTACAATATTTGAAAAATCAATCACGAAAGCTTAACATCAGGCTATTTGTGTTGCTGCAAGATATACGGTAGCTTTTTAAATGTGAAGAAATGTCACTTACGAAATGTCAGAAATGAGTGAAACTTGAGCCTGACATTACGCTATATAGATATGCAATAGGCCTAGAATAAATGTCTTGATTGTGGCATTCTTCACTAAAAAGCTATACATCAGTCCCGTGGCAAGTAATAAAATGAAACTTTCGTGTGATAACGTTGCACAGAATCATAGACCACCATACACTGTCAACTACAAGCTGTACTTACGAACAGCTCTGCGCGTTTGACTTAGAAAATTCCTGGCATGTTTCCAAGAAAATTTTTTTTTCTATTTAACTGCAAAAATGTCAACACCTGTCCCAAAATGGTAATGTCTGTATCTTACGTAAAATAGCTCATTTCACAGTTTATTCAAACATTAATTTATAGGCGGCAATTTCTTTGCATTCACGAATATTGCCACTTGGATATTCCCTTCCCCTTAAGTCTCTTTTTGGTCAGGTCGCTTTACTTTGCGAAACATCCATTTCTATTCTTTTACCCTTTCAGTGTTGACAATTTTTCTCATTTATTTGACGGCTTGTAGTTTAGTGTCTGGAAGTTAACCCCAGTCTAACCTCACACAAAACACCTGTGACATTTATTGCATTCCTAATACTCAAATTCAGCCACCTGATGCGACTACGACATTTGTACCAAACTTTTTAATCTCTGATAAACGTGACCATTGCACAACCTTTTTAATACACAGGTATTATGTAACATGTTAGAATGGCCTTCTAAAACCCACGGTGCTGTATATGTACCATTGTGCATTAAACATCACAGTTGTACTGCCAAAGGCTTCTATACATTGAACATGTCTAACATATCATATGTTGGTCATTCATGAGGCTTACAAAAGCTCCTCTACAAAACCAACCAATCAAAGTTGTGTTCATAGCCATGCCCACTGCTTCCATGATACACAGCAAAGGGAACCAGTACTATCAGCCCTGTGCGTTCCTTACATTTCATCGTTGTGACTATCCGAACTTCCCTGAGTAAAGTACGGCTGTAACTAGATGTAGGCTATGCAGGCTAGGCACTGTTTACACGAAATGCCAGCCGTCATACATAGAGTTGGGCCGAAAGAAAAATAATTCTGTTTCGAATGAAATTGGGCTGGTGTGGGCAAAATTAATCTCAAGATTTTGTGATTATGGTTGTGTCGGTTTTAATGAAGCCCGCATGTTCTGGTAATGCTTTAGAATTGATTAAAATTTAAACCAGGTGCAAAACTTTTCAAACTGGGCAGAAAACTTTCAGACCGGGCGCTGAGCAGTGATATTAAATTTAAGTAACCGGGCGGTCCGCCCGGTTAAAATGGACTGGCTAGAACTCTGCTGTACATTCAGTCTACCTTACGAGCTTGTTCATCTTAATTAGCTTCTTTTTATTGGTAAATTTTTGTTTTTGTCCCTCCACTGAATTTGAAAACCTTGTTTTGTAGCAGACTTTACTTAATCAAAATGGTTTTTCAAAGAAGTTACAGTACTTTTAATAAAACAATGCCATTGGAATGACTGCTGGATGTTTAGATCCAAGTGCCACTGCTCAGTTGCAATGATGATGGCTTTCCATAATGTGCAATCACAAATTTTTGCTATAAAGCAGAACTGTAAGTTGTGATTTTTGTAGGGGAAAATGGACTTTTTAGCAAATCGGTCAATTTGAACTTTTTTGCAAATTGCAATTTTTTTCAAATTGGTCAATTTGGTTTCAACTCAAAGTTAATATTTTTTATTATGGCCAGACAACATGAAGAGGACAAAGTGATTTTTTTTGTCTGTGGCAGTGGACGTAATCATAATTACTCCACATGTATTATTTCATTGATTTCATCCACATCTGCCGTTTGGATGCACGCTGTACTTAAGAAAAACTGCACCAGTTTGGCGTGATGTAAAAGTTGAGAATTAAGATGACTGGTGTAAAAATTTTGCCGCTCAAATGGGAACTATCCGGTATGGCCTACATCAAAGGGACATAGGATTTATACATCACTCGCCTTATGTCTGTGCACTGTACAGTGACACAGCACATTGTCATTGCAGTGTTCATAAGAAGCCCTCTATGTATACATATGAATTATTATCAACATTACAATATTGATGATAGTTCAGTTTGGACATAAAAAACAGCACTGTTGTTGCTTATGTAATTTTTCTGTCCAAAACTGATAGGCAACTATGTGTACCCTAAACATTATTTTCAAAGCAATTAAAAAGGTCTATATTATTTCATGTGCAACTTCTGCAAAATTGTTTGTTGGTAGTGTAACTTTTTGTTAACAATTTCTAGGGGGCAGACATCACTGAAAGTTCAATTTTATAGCCAAGGTAAAGACTGAAGCTGTTTAATATCTGCCAAGTTACTGAACTGTAGGTAAGATGTACAATGATATAAAGATATTCAAGTGAATTACCATATCTGGAGAACAATGGATGACATTAGTTGTTGCTATTAATGTAACACTCAAATGGGACAGATGTTACATTAGCAACATTTGATCTAGCTTACTTTAATGAACGGCTTTACATCATTTGGGATCTGGTGGTTGGTACTGAATGTTTCACTCTTAGTACATAACCAAACATGAGTAATCATTATAGATCACAACATCTAGGAATTATTCCAACTGATAATTTTGCCCTTTAGTGGGCAGACATTAATGCCAAAAATTACTGTAGCACTAAAATACAAATTGCCAGTACAGACTATAAAATTATTAAACTGATGAATAGTATCATTTTGTATTCATAACATGGCAAAATTAATATGATGCATAAACTCAACAAATTATTTCAATTCCTTGGTTATTCATTGATCATAACTGTCATATAAGTTGACGGGAGTAATCGTCCATCCAAACTTTTGGGCATACACTATACGACATACCCAAGTTTGAAGTTTATCTGACATGGCGACACTTTTTGGAGCATTTTGCCCATTTGACCTTAATCGTGTAACCTTTGACCTGGTGGAATCAGCAATATTTTTAAAAAATTTCCTGTATCATCTACTTTTTAGTTTTACAACTCAAGGATTTTCACACATTGAGATAATGCTAAAAAGTGCGTTTTTCGTTTTCATGACCTTTGACCTATGTGTGATGTCATCCGTCGAGCAGACACTACATCTCATACTCTGGGACCTATCCACTAAGTTCAAGAGTCATCTGACTTACAGTACCATCAAGGAGAAGATCTTGACACACTTTCTGTAGTACACACACACAAACGCACATTTGAACACCCTTCTCACCCCTCCAACCCCAGTGGGTAATCTCAGGCCATGTCATTTGTATACCATGAGATACCCCTACATAAGTGACCCACCAAGTTTCTGTTGAATTCTGTAAGGGGTGTAAGGTAGGCTACCATTTAAGTGTAATTTTTGGCGACTTTAACGGCTCAAGTAAGTACAATATCTCTGTATACTACGTATAGGGATGAGATCATGCAGACTCATTTTGACCTACACCCAAATTATCTGCTATTATTATATACAAAAAAAAGAAACAAAAACTCAGGAAAATTGGGGCCTCCTTCAGTATTGCTGTTATACTTCATAACAAGTTCAAAATATGTGTAGAAATTAAATTCCTTATGTCTTCTGTAGAATTTCCTAAATGCTCTTCCATCTGAAGCAGTTTTGAAAAAAACTGCTTCTAAATGTTTTTGATGTAGAAATGCTGCTGTTGTTTTGTGGAGTGGCTAAAAGTTTCTTTCTTATCCTCAAGTGAATTGGGTAGTAGGTTCATTTTGGAGCAGAAATTGAAAGTTGAACGATTGAAAATCCGAAACAAAATACTAAAAGTTATCGAAGGGATTGCATGCAAATATGTCCATTGTAAGACAATCAAGAAAATAAATTTTTCTCTTTAACTTTTAGCTCACATCATTTTTGGAAAACAACCAACAGTTTAAATGGACAGCAATATTGTCAATCAAATTAGATAATTTACTGAAGTTACTTAAATTTTGACATAGTGTACTATATGTGGGGTTAAACTTGGAAAGTTATGTCCTAGCACATTGTGTTTGTACATAGTGGACGTGGTCCCCCAAATAGTTTGAACAACATATGTGAGACCAACTGTCAAACTGGATTACATATTCTATAGTACTCCCATTTTCCAGCCTCATAAGCATTCACAATAGGTTCGTCTTACCTACACAGTAAGAAAGCTCAGCAAGTCAATAGAATAGGTATCATTTTTGTTTTCCTTTAGTACATATTTAACATCATATTGTTATTTTGGAAATCCCAAACAGCCTGCCAAGAGAGTGAAAATTGACATTTATAGAGATGGGCTGTGGAGCATCCAGAAGCTACCAGTATGAGGTGATGCAACAGTGGGACAGTGCTGAGAAGACAATAGAAGTACATAAACTAAAACAGAAACCAGTCATCAAAAGGTCTGGCTGGAAAACGGTCAGAATATTTGTCTCCTCAACGTTTAGAGACTTCCATGCAGAAAGGGAACTTTTGGTGAAGGAGGTAAAGAACCTGTCTGATAAATTTGATGGTCAATATAAATGGCTAGAATAACTTTGAAGAAAGTTGTTTGTTCTTTTTTTTTTTCTTATATCACATTGAGATAATTTTCTTTCCTTAAGTATTGTAATTTTGAGATTATAATGTAGTCTAATCAAGGCAAGATAGATCCGATTTACAGTAAAAGGCTATTAGACCTTTGGGAATGGTGGATGTAGAGTGGAAAAAAAGCTTTTGAACACTAGAAGTGCTCTTTAAAGGAGCATAGGTACTTGTGAAATACATCTTGCATAACACTTTCTGTCTCCAAATGGAGGAGCAGCATATATCTATTGAACAGATTTGTGGTAAAAAAAATGTTCTGCTAATGACAAATGCTGTTAGAGAGTGCCCCAGCATGGAATGTTGTTTGGTCAAAGGTTATCAATGTGGACCTGGACTCTGCAGGTAGACATTGATGGCCTTCAATCAACAACATTGCTGCTGCAAAACTAGGGAGAGGCACAAAACACACACTCATGAATATTACCTTGTGAGTGTCAACATAAGAAATATTAAAAAATTAACAGTTTTTTCTCTCTGCTGGGACTTTCTAACAGGATTTGTCATTAGCAGGTCATATATGCTTCTACTCCATTTGGAGACAGAAAGAGCAAAAACTAATTGTATGTCACAAGTACCTATCCTCCTGGAAGTTCTGTCTCTTTGTAAACAGGTATTGATTGATTGGATTTGATCAATTTGAACAAATTGTAACTTTAGTCATGCTAACAGAATATAAGCACATCACATGAATAAACAGTGACTTAAAGAGAGTGCCTGTGTCGGTTGCAAGTTCTTCCCTGTAGCTTTGTATTTTTTAACAACTGGGTTCTGTCCAGTTTTTATCTGCAAACAGTTACAACTCTTGTGACTCTTACAATTATCCATTGCTTACTTTAGGCTTATAAGTCTATTGGTTTACGATTGGTCATGTCCTATTTAGTTGCAACTCTGTGAATCCTCTCATTTTCAGGTCTTTCCTGATTTACGTGCCTGGTGTGCCAAGAGAAGACTTCACTTGGTGGACTGTGACTTGAGATGGGTAAGACTGATGTAGTTAGATTAAGTCATGCTCATCATGCCAATCAACTGTGATGGTAACGATGGATAATGATTTTAAATGCCTGCTGGTACAAGCAAACATACACTTCAATTCCCTGTGAAAATGAGCTAGTTAGAATAAAACTTCAAGACTTTCATACTCTTTAAACAGATTTATCAATTTGAAATTAATTACATGATATTAAGCTTTTGTGTATATTAATGTATCACTAGCTTGCAAAATGTTGGCGTAACTTTTTTACAAGTGGTATAAGATAGATTGTGTAGCACTGTGCAAATGGATTTCTAACTTGTTTTTAGTGTAAAATCATTGAAGTCCACATTAATATCAAAGAGATGTACAATTCACTATGTTGAACAGGTTTTGTTTTGTCTTTCCTGCAATCTCTCGTTTTTTTTTGTTCCCTGGTAGGGTGTTCCCAAGGATACTACAACAGAGGACACTCTTCGTACTTGTCTGGGAGAGCTGGACAGGTGTTATGCTGATAACATAATGCCGTTCTTCCTTAATATGACAAGGTATACTCATATGTTTAATTTGATCAATGCATTCAGCCAGTGGTAGCTTTCTTAATATGACAAGGTTAAGTCGTATGTATAATTTGATGTATGTATTCAGCCAGTGGTAGCTTCTTTGATATGACAAGGTATAGTCATATGCTTAATTTGATCTGTGTATTCAGCCAGTGATAGACAGTGCTGTGAGCTCCCTGAGAAATCTTAAGCAGTTGTAAGTAGTCTTTTAATGAGCTCTGTCATATTAACTTCATTTACATGTATTTTTTTTTTAGGGTTTTAATATAGGTAAAGTTGATTGAAAGACAAATATTTTTAGAGTGAAATGATACCTTTAATCAGTGATAGGAATGTGATCCATGATAAGTGTGTATGTATGGTATGGTGTTGTAGCTATGTTCTCATCCTAGTTTTATGTTAGGTGAATTTTGGTAGAGCAAAATTCATTTTATTGGGTAAAGTTTTGCTTACATCGTTGGTGGATCCATTTGTTGCATCTGATTATGAGTTAAGTCTACTGCTAGTCATATTCAGAGTGGCATGCACAAGGAGGCTCATGTCTCATTAGGTCACATCTGTTTAAAAGTAGGTTGCAGAAATAATTGAAACAACAGAACTTTGTATTCAAAAAGCAAACACATTGAGTTACTTGCATAAGGTAGGAAGCTACATAATTTGCTACCCTGATGTTGTTGTGGAAACTAATAACATCAGCATGTAGGTGACTAGCTCTGTATATGTTAGGCAGTGGATGATTACAGTGTATATGAGTAGCTGACTTAAAAACTATACACATCAGTTGTTTTTATTGCCTCGTCTTCTCAGTGAGAGGTGTGGATGGATTCCTGGTCTCAGCGAGGTTCCTAGGAAACTAGTGAAAGATTACCGCTGGATCTTTGGCCTCTCAGTGACTGAAATGGAGATCATGCATGGAGCTTATAGGAAAGATAATCCGAACTGTGAGTCATTTCCATCATTTTTATTATATCTTTTGTTTTATTTTTGTTATCACCATTTGTATCTTGGATTTTAGTTGAAACTTTTGCTGCAATTGGCCATTGAAGAAAAGACATAATATTCAATAATTGTGATTGGTTGTAGGATGCTGTAACAGTCTTTCAAATTCCTTGTGAGTTGCATATATGTCAAATATCATTTCCACTCAGTGTTGGTATTCAGTCATATCAGACATTTCAACATCAGAGATTTAAGTTTCTAATTCACTTCTACATATATTAGTTTGAAACTCTGATCCACTCACATGCACCCAGACACAATGTAATCTTTGCCGTTATCACCAAACAGCGCTGTTTGCAATTCGTGACGAATCATTTTTGGATACATTACCGGAGAGCTACCGTAAAGACTTCGTTGACATCAACCCGATTGCTCCACAAAAGACAAAAATGCTGAAGGAGATGCTGCTCTCCAGATTTCCTGTTAGTATTCAAATTTTTGGTTTTGTTTGGTATTTCTTAGATCTGTTTGTATGTATTAACATCTCATTCGAAGGTGGTATTTGCAGAAGTTTTCAGAGTTTTTTATTTTGTTGAAGTTACCATAATTGTTGGAAGTCATTTTATTTTGATTATTATTTCTTAGATAAGAAGTGAAAATACAACTACTGTACTTTCTCAGGTTACCACCTCATAGATTCCTTCTCAATATCAAAGCTTACAACTTAATGTCTTTTGAAACGATGATGGTGATGATGATGATGATGATGATGATGATGATGAAGATGATGATGAAGATGATGATGATGAAGATGATGATGATGATGGTGATGATGATGAAGATGATGATGATGATGAAGATGATGATGATGATAGTGATGATGATGATGATGATGATGATGATGATGATGATGATGATGATGATGATGATGATGATGATGATGATGATGATGATGATGATGATGATGATGATGATGATGATGATGGTGATGATGGTGATGATGGTGATGATGATGATGATGATGATGATGATGGTGATGATGATGATGATGATAATGATGAGCAAAATGATGTCACCATAGACACTCAACTCTTACTCCAGTGCAAGAATCCAGCTTGGATTGTGTTTAGATAACATGGTTTTGTTTCTCATCAAGCTTTCCAGGTATATTTTGTCATGAATGTAATTTCACTCTTGAGTGTGGTACACTTGCCTGCTTGTCTTTATCATAAAGTCATCACATCTGCTATGATACAGTTTCTATGATGAAAGTCATGTCCCCTTCATGGGCTTTGTTTGGCAGTGATGTTACTCAGAAAGAGTTTGTTTAAAATTTATTGACATTGGAAAACAACATTGAATTATTCCCAAATTTCAGCTGGTCAAACTGATCAACAGACTGCATTCCCAAAAGGTATCCTGGGCAATTATTCTCCAAAGATTGTCCTGGAGCACATCATACATGTATGGATCTTAGGCAGTTATCTTTTACTTGGTGGTCATAATTATTTAAAGTTAAAGCAGTATGGGGCAGGCAGGAAAGATGTATTTCAGTTGCTGACTACCACTGTCTGTATTTTGTCATTAGGATGAACGTGTGTTCAAGTACTCCTGCAAGTTTGCTGGGATTGATACAGACACTGGCAAAGTGGACTTGGATGGACTCAAGGATGAATTCAGTAAAGAGGTCAGTTTCCTTTCTTCAAAAGTCTTTCTTTCTTTCTCTTTTCTTGCATTCATTGTAGCTGCTTTCCCCTAAATATTGTATCTGTGTTCATCTATGCAGTGTAACTGTTTTTTTTTTTTTTTTATAATATATGCAATGTAACTGCTTTTTGTATCTAGGCATTGTGTCTGTTTTCTCTCCTATATGTTGTTGTTATTGTCGATGATGTTGTACCTTGTCGTCTCGTCTGCTTTCATTTTAGGTCTTCAAGTTCTTCATGGAAAGGATTGAAGACCAGTATCCTCTAGATACGAGCATAAAGTTAGATCCCTATGAAGTGCAAAGAGAATCTCACGAGTCGTTCATGAAAAGTCGCAGTGCCGTCGTCCTTGGACGGTCGGACATTCTTCAAAAGGTATGTTATGTATCATGATCCCTTAGCTTCCTTGGTATCTACTGAAGCCAAATTTACAGATATTTTGACCTGTTTCGAAAGTAGCCATACGATTCGACTGATTTATCCCATGATACTGAACAAATGACAGTCTTAGACAATTTTTAGTTTACAGGCTTTCTCTTTAAAGTGGTAGAATATCCGCCATGTACCTTTGCGTTTTGTTTTGATTTTATGCTTGATTGTCATTGCTTGATTCTAACACTACACCATATCTCATTGACTCACTATGATGGTACACTACTACATCGTTTGTCAAGAGGCCATAAAGAGGTTAGTCAACTCTCAGTAGGGCCAAAGCACACAATTAGAGCTATGAAAGTAGAAAAACATGACTCAGCATATGTATCTTGTAGAAAACAATGTCTTAAATGTAAGGGAAAGTATGTAGTAAAATGTTGAAATGTAATATGTATGATTCTCACAAACCAGATGTTCTGAAATATTATTTCTAGATGAAACTAACTGAAAAAAAAAACTTCAGAAAAATTTGTTCAAGTTTTAAGAATGGATTTAGTGCAATAAAAACATGTCTAAGGCTACAGCAGAAGAGTACCTGGCCAGCAAAATTGTTGCTGTAGTAAATTGCTTCATAATCTAGCCTTAACAGTCATTTATGCTAAACCAAAGTGTTGATCAATCCTTTCGTTTTGATCAATTGTGATAAAGGTTAATTATCTGGAAGTGCAGTGAAATTTAATAATAATGAAACCCTCATTTGCTGTGTGATCAGATTTCAATTTGCTGTTTGCTTTGTTCACACTGGCCCCCTCCATCATCTCCCCTCTCCTCTATAACAGGTTAGAATGTGTTTAAGAATAAAATAAGATTATACTGGAGTGGCATTTATTAATTTTAGAGATGAAACACAAGGAAGCCTCAGAAGATGTGAATCTTATTAAATGACAAGTTGAGGAGGGATGGGGCGATGTATGAGGAAAGAATTCCATTATGAGACAATAACAGAAACAAGGAGAGGAAAAAGAAGAAATTGAGAAGATTTAAATAACAAGATATTAACAATGTTAACTGGTTATTTGGCAGAAGTTGTGTCATTCATTTTAGCTGACTGTAAATTGCAGAAACGTCTCAAAAATTGACATTATATTGTTTTGATCATCTTTTTTCTTTTTCAGATTGAAGACTACATCATCTCTCCAGGGTCGTCCAATCAATCTCTCCTCCTTCTCGGCGGACCGGGGACGGGAAAGTCGTCTATCATGGCCCGGATCGCCGATCAGTGCGTTCTGCATGCACACTCAGGAGAAATAGAGGGGTAAGCTCTATTGAGGTACTTCATATAATCTCACCAACAGTCTCATAGCAGATACTCATTTATAAGGGGCCATTTATAATTTTCAAATTGTGCTTGACAAGGAGAAAAATTGAAATGATACTATCCATTGTAGTGCCATGCAATGTAACCAATATGCAGTAGTGCCACAGTGCAAGCTCACTTTTTGATTCCTTGCCGTAGGCAGGGGAATCTATGCAGTCATGATGTCGTGTGTAGGTATGTAAGGGTGTGTGTATGTGTGTGTGTGTGTATGTGTGTGTGTGTGTGTGATGGTTGCTCGTAAACACTCTATCTCAAGAAGGGTAACTCTGAGTAATTTCATTTTTGGCATGTTGTTTGCCCATATTGAGTAGATGATCCCTATTGTTTTTAGTGTCCAAATCTTGCATATTAATGAGGTTATGGGGTAAAACATAAAAAATTTTAAAACTGCCATAGTTCCTTATCCATGGGTCAGATTTGTTTTAAACTTGATAAGGTTGTCTGTTATTAACAGGTTCATGGCCCTGTGAAATTTAATGCTTATCAATAGAGAGGAAGGGATAATTTTTCACTATGAAACAATAATAATAGCCTAAACACCATTATTGTGGTTATTATAAACTACCGTACAAATATATATTGATCTACGTTGTGCAATAGCAAGTGTTTATTCTCTCGCACACAGTTAACTCAATGGGATTGCTCCCTACAGTACTGCATTTGTAACTTAGTGAGTAACTTCTAGTGTGGGGGGCTAATAAGTTGTCCAGAGAGAGAGTCTTGGTATGGGAGGTCATGGGGTCAGATAGAAAAGCAGCAATGGAATGTTAATGGGTTTATGAAAAAATGAAGAAAATAAAAAAAACATCTGTTCTGTCATTTATTTGGATAATATCAATATCCAGAGGAACAGCTGGTAGCAGAACAAGGTTTCTTAACAATCAAATTGGAGTGCTTTCAATCATATTTCACAATGTCGGAAAAGATGGAGGAAGCAAAAATATTGCGGAGGAATCATAACTTAGGGTGAACTTTCCAGGACTTTGAGTGTGTTAGAAGCTACTTGTAACAAGGAAGAAATTATCCTGGTGGTTTACGAAGAATTTTGAAGTAAATATGGCAGACAAGCTGAGTTCAGATGAGGTAAGGTTGAGTTATTTGATTCAACTAACAACAGGCAAGACTAGAAGCAGCATTGATTACTTGTGTGTTTCTTGGAGCTCAGAGATAATGTTGACTGATTTCATACCGTACTCATACTGTACTTGATGTGTGGGTTGTATGGCCTGGGTAGGTGATCCCTATTGCTTTTGGTGGACATCAAATGTAGCAGTCATTTTAGGTCACCAAAATAAAGGTCATTTTGGGTTAAAGGCTTGTGGTGTATCAAGAAAAATAACTGCAGTTGATCTTATAGTTATACTTGTCATTTGAATAATTCATGTTTGTTATAATATAACCATGTAGCAAGGAATCACAAAGCCTTTTGGCTTTCTGGTTATGCTCAACATATGTTTTCTTCTATTTAAACCTTGTGCAAACCTTCTGGTGCTTGAGCATGGTTCGCTTGAGCTAGTCACTTTGTTTGTTTGGTATCTATGGACCCGGCTGTTGTTCTTTTTTGTGAATTAATAATGAATGCTGGAAGAGTTTGTCTTATTTTTGTTTCTTGCTATTTCCAGCCGTGATGTTTGACATGTCGGTGAAGAGATGGATTATAGAAGACAGACAAGATTCCAGTTTAACTTCCAACCAAACATTTATTTTTGAATTAATAGAATGTACTTTTGAGGCCATCTACTGAAGTTGTCTTCAAGTTGCTGTGACAGTTACATCTTCACCAGATAATAATTAACCAGTAACAATGTGAAGATGTGGAGGATCAACTGTTTTAGGATCTGTTGTATACTAAGTAGTGTGCTCTGAAGCCATATACTTTCTACATTTGCAATGACATAACCTTTTTCAGTGGTGCAGTGCCCAGAATTACATTAGGTAGTACAGCCAAATTATCAAGATTATATCTTCACCCTGTACTCTTTAGTAGAATAAAGATACCACAAGATTTTGCTGAAGAAACTGCTGTCATCATTCAAAAATGTGCATTGGAATTGACAAAAGGATTATACCGACAACACCCTGCCCCAGGGTGAACAGCCATGGGATTTCAATTTTTTTTGCTGAAGAAAGCCGCTGTAAGCATTGCTAATGTTGATTTTCTCTCATTCATTTTGCAGAGGTGGTGAGGAAGGCTGGCACATTTTTTATCCATTTTGTAGGAGCTATTCCTGGATCTACCAACCCAGAGACAATGTTAAGAAGGCTTTTGAGAGAGCTGAAAATTTGTAACGTAAGGTTTTAAAGCTTATTCTTTTGATGTATTTGCTTTCCTTTGTATTTTGTAGCATGGCCATAAGAGATTGTCCATGTCAGCATTGCCTTACAGTGCTAAAGACAAGCAAAACAAACATTGCAGTAAATGAATTTTCACTTTGTTATCTTCATTGATCATTTACATCCCTGACATCAATTAATTTAGGCATTGTTCATTACTGGTATGGTTCATTACTGGCATTGTATGTTACTGGCATCTATCTCTCGATTTATTTGTCTGTCCATCTGTCCATTTGTCTGTCCATTCATCTGTCCACAATTGTTCAAAATGCTACTCCTACATGATTTCATGGATTCAGACACAATGTTTGTTGTGTGGTGGACCATGTAGGGTGTTCAGGAATTTTTGGTCCAAGGTCCCATGTGGGCCCTTTGGCTCATTTTGTGAAATTCTACAATGCACATTCAACAGACACTGTTTGCTGCTAAGTGGAACAGTATCTGCTTGATAGTATAATCACACAAAGTATTTTTTTCTTCTATTTTGCTGTGAGATTTTACATCAATTTTTCTCTTTCAACATTGTGCTCTCTGTGTTTGAAACGTTTCATGTGGATTAAATTTACAAATGTTTTAAAGATGCTTTAGATTCACCATGTTTCAAAACTTAAAGACCCTGCCTGTCAGTATCTACACCCTTATGATCTGTTCATGTTGTGTACTATAAACAACACCCACATGCCAAACAGCTGACAGATGAATACACAATAGCTCAGAATGGTTTACTAATGATAGCGATTCAACTGGAAACCTTTGATACCACTAATGTAATCATGAGTATAATTTGCTCATGCCCGCTAATTCAACCTGACTGTGTGTAATCTCATTTATTGCATTAATCCATCTTTGTGTAAGACATTCTCCTCTCTATAAACTTGCCTTTCAAAAATATCATCAAGTAGGTGTTACTGACTGATGAGAGTGTCAGACAGTCAATCAAATCAACAGTCAGTCACTTAATGTATCAATCAAGCAACCAATGAACCAATTTTGTTTGGTACTGTAAAGTGAAGGAAGTATTATACGGTTCTTCATCGTCGGCCTTGCCACGAAATGTGTGTGAATTTAATGATCTTTACGTATTATTTCAAGTTTCTAACAAATATTCTGAAAACTTTCAAAAATACTCCGGAAAAGCTCTTTTGCTAAGTTGTTTCACACTTATCCATTTCAACTTATCTAACATCTACAGTTACAATACATTTACCTTAAAATAGTCCTGAAGATATCACAACAATCTTCCGCCATTTCACTAGAGCTACTGTTGTATTGCATTGTATGTCAATCCTCTAGTGTTACCAGTTGTCAATACTCATTATTTGCCATTTCACAGGATTCCAACATGCCAAAGAATTTAGAAGCTGCTGCTCAATCAGTGAGTGGAGTACTTTCTAACCCCAAGACAAGGCCATTGATCTTAATCATAGATGCTCTAAACCAGGTGAGTGATATAAATATTACACTGATTGCTATCTATGATGTTAGCGAAGCTTTTATTTTACGATCACATGCCTTTCATAATCACCTGCCATGGTGTACTTGAAACTGACACCATTTCAAATGATTGCTTCTCTTCATATGCATAAATGAGTGTCTACAAGGTTGCTTGTCCTTATAGTTGTGCACCAGATTCTGCAGCATGGCAAATCCCAGAGGTAGGTAATTGGAGGTAGTAGTGATGGGGTACATGTTGTAAATATACAGTGTAATTTGGTTCACTGGACGTGACCGTAGTGAACTCTAACATGGAACAGTTTTACATTTGGACAAGGTTATATTGTGTCGTTGAACTGTTGAGGATAAAACATGGACACTATAAGTGAAACAATGACTTTGACATTTCAAAGTATTGTATATCTGGAAAATAAAGTAAACTGAAGTGCCAAATCAATTAATTGTTCTTAATCTCAGCTTGATGTATAGCAGAAAGTTGCTATTAATCCAGGAAGCTTCATGCTGTATGTACAATATTACAAGTGTATTTCACCTGTAAGAATCCGTCTGTAGAGGCAGAGGAGTTCAACTTTTAAATATATATCACCCAAATATAATTATTTGTTAGAAGGTTACTTTGATATAGAAATATGTCTCCAAATATCTTTCTTACCAATTAGCAATATTCCTCTCTTTGTGCTTCTCTAAAGGGTTATAAGGCATCTTGTTTTGCAGAAAAACACTGTTGTATTTTTAAAACCAATATTTTTGGACACAGAATGATGTATTATTCAAATTGAGGTAGGACAGTGGCCTTTTCAACAGATAAGTTCATCACAGATAGAAAGTCTGTTCTTTATTGCTGCTCAAAAATAATTTGTTTGCTCAAACTTCAAAAGATTCAAATGATACATCTCTTATAACTCACCTCAGGCACAATGTTTTGAGGAAATAAAGTTTTTGCAGATGTTCACTGGTAAGTTTAAATGATTTAAAAATGTTTCAAGCTATGTTGTTTCTGTATGCCATGTATGTACATTGCAAATACCCTGCAGGCTCTTTCTCTTTAAGCAATGGTACTTTCAACTTTCTTTTCTTCTATTTAGCTTGATGAGGACAAAACTTCATGTGTGTTAAGCTGGTTGCCACGACGACTGTCTCCGTCTGTCCGATGCATATTCTCCATGATTGAGGAGACACCTCCCCATCGATCACTGCGAAGTAGGACACTCAAACCAACAGAAGTGACCGTAACGCCTCTCGACATGAATTCTAGAAAGGTATATATGCGGAAACTGAACGTTTGTGGTAATAGTATTCCAGTTATGGTCACTTCACGACGGTGACTGGATCTCAAAGGCCAGATGGTCTCACTGTCTTCTGAAATACATCAACTTAAAATCACAGTCTTGTCACAGTGGTATTGAAGTAAAGGATTGTTTGTATAGCAATGTCACTTTAGGCTTTTGTTCATGCTATATTACATTTAGAGTATGATTGGGCTGGCATATTCTCTTTCAGTGTGTTTACATTTAGTCATCTGCCCTTACAGTAGTTTGAAGGTAAATGTCACTTTGACTGCTAATAGTCTGTGAAGTGCCTCTTTAAGTAAATATGTTAAAGATCACAAAGTTTTACTGTTTCATCATTCTTCAGGCTATTGTGACTGAGATGCTTGGCCAATACAACAAGCGATTGGATAAAGAACAGATGTCGAGTCTGCTCAGCAAAAACTCGTCACAAAATCCTCTCTGGCTGGCGATTGCTTGTGAGGAACTCAGGATTTACGGTGAATTTACCAAGAGTCACTGACAAAATCAACTCCTTGCAAGATGGACTCCTGAAGTGAGTGTAATGGTCGTCAAATATATTTAGTCCGTAGTCATCTCTGGTTGCAGAGTGAACATGTCAGATTTTGAATTCATAGTCGTTAATTTGTGCAACATGTTATCGTTACAATGACAAATCTGCCTCTGAATAGATCTCTACTGCATGAGGCTATATTCGCCCAGTCCAGGGACTGTTGTGAAAAAGAAAAAACAAACACCTTATATGGAGAGTTCCTGAGGGACTAATCTAAACGAGATTCTAAACAATTAAAAGTTATCAATAACACAAATTTGATAAGTTGATGCAACTGAATGACACAGTTGCTACATCTTTTTAAGTTTGACAGGTGGGCTACATCGCAGACATTAAAATGATGTCCCTGTTATGGATCTCAGTGTTTAATTATACCTTTTGCTTTGTTATGACATTAAGAAATCTTAGAGGAGTAAGATGAGAAGGGTGGGAAAATCAGATGTAACATGATTAGCTTCAAATTTATGTTAATTCATTTTCTCTCTACTTTTCTTACCATCCCCAGTCTTTTGGCTCAGGTTTTTGACAGATTTGAGGAAGAAAATGGAGGTAACTTGCTGACAGCTACTTTGTGCCTCTTAGAGGCCTCTCAAACAGGACTCCTAGAAGTTGAACTGCTCTCAATCCTTGGAGATGAAGATAACCTGATGCCATCAGAGACTGGGAAGGAGAAAGGTAAGAGCATCTAACAGTTTCTTTGTCTCTTTCATTTGGTTCCCCTGTCTTGTGTCTTGTGATATGTGTTTATGAGAATTGTGTCATAAAAAGGAGATTTCAGAAATGTGTAACACAATGCTATATTCTGAGGGAGGTGGGGGGATCCTGAGGGAGGGGGATGAGAAGGAGAGTGGCCTTCTCTGCTGAAGATTTTGTTATTAGAAATTAAAATTTCTTTTGCTTGCAAATAAGTCAGCTCATAAATCAGCTTAGGTACCTTGTCAAAAGTTGGCTGGCAAGGCCGCTGCAGCCACCGGCAAGGTCGTTGCAGCTGCTGGGTGTTGCTAGGATAAACTCATTTGCAAATAGTACATGGCTGCACTGACTGCAGCCATTTTCCAACACATATAAAAGGGTACTGAATATAAGTGACTGCAGTGGCTTCTTAGCCACATTTTCACAGATTACAATAGGACATAACAATTTTCAGTGCCACAGCTGTCTGCACAGGCTAAGCTCAACAACAGCGGCTGTGTCATGACTGGGAGGACCATCTTTTGAACTGGTGCTTTAAGGAATACATTCTAGTCACAAGTTTAAATCAGATTTTGATTGAAAGATCATGTTTTGTCATTGTAGACTCTTCAAATCTCACTCCACTATCTTGATCATAACTCAAGATATCGATGTTTGTTGAAAGACAGTCCTGGTCAATAAAGGCTAGCATCTTTACTGGTAACCTTTGGCCCAGCCTCTACCTTCAGCCCTAATCCAAAATGGACTGACTCCTTCTCTTACCTAACTACCTCCCAAAAGTGTTCGTTGGTTCCGACTACACCCCTTAGAATTTTGGAAATATTCCATTTTCCCATTTTTGTAAGGAATTCTACTCTTGTGGATTACCTCCTTAGGGCTTGGGTCACAACGAAGGTAGAGGTGGGGTCAAGGTTACCAGGAGTGATGCTAGCATGGTAGATGGGAAGTGCATTAGTTGTGTGGAGACAGGTAAGTTCTTCATTTGTAAAAATCCAAACCAGGTGAGTTTTGGGATTTAATACCTCCTAGCAAAACAATTTGCAACCCATTAATTTAGCAGCATGGTTACAATTGTACTGACCCTACCTCATGTGTTCAGTAGAGGAGCTGGGTTAAGCTCGGACCTGTTGCCTTCTTATGCAAAAGAGCAACTCAACAGGTGGATCAAACTGGAGCAACATGGTGGTTGTGGAAATGCTCTATTACCCTGTTGTGCAATGTTTCTTGACAGTCAAAATTGTCCACAAAGACAAAGGATATTTTCTGAGGGATCAATGCATTCTTCAGTGACAACTTTTGCTAAAGTCAACATGATCAACCATTGTTCATTAGTTGGAGTATTTCATAATTGATGATGCATTGAAAGTTATCCATTGCAATGTTTTTAATTTGCCATCAGCAGGAAAACTTTAAGATGTGACCAGTGAAAACTGCTAATTTCATTGAAACTATCAAATGTGTTAATGTGTGAATGAATGGACAATGTTTCTTTGCTGTGCCTGTGACAATTTGACTAAGGTCTGTCATAATAGGTATTGACAGAGTCAAGGTAGAGTAAATCTCTTAGCAAGCAGAAAGCAATGATTCATTTGGGCTTCTCATCCATTGGAATATTTTTATATGGGAAACATTTTTTCACATCCATGGGACTTACCAACATTTTAATCCTTTAATCACTCTTTCATTCCATTTCTTATAGTAACAGGTCATTTGCTTTTGCAAATATTGGAGTCATCTTTTAGTTGTCTTTTTGTTGATTTTCACATTTTGTAGCTGCAAAGGAAATGTCTGAAAAGGAGAAGCCTTCTCAGCCGCTGCCTGCCGTCAAGTGGGCCTGCTGTGTACCGAGGCCTCAGGCCATTTCTCAGGCCGTTTGGGGACAGTGGAGAGGGCCGGTTAGATTTTTATCACCGCTCTCTCAGTAAAGCTGTCAGGAGAAAGTATTTCAACCAAGACTCAGAAGATGCAGATTCAGCGGGCTCTGGTAGCTATTGGTGGCACTCGAAACTTGCAGACTACTTTCAGAATGTCACCAACATTGAACGAAAAGTGGAGGTAGGAATCTCCTCCCCTCACTCTCTCTCCTGTCTCTCTGTTGTCTCTCTCTTGTCTCTCTGTTGTCTCTCTGTTGTCTCCCTCCTGTCTCTCTGTTGTCTCTCTCCTGTCTCTCTGTTGTCTACCTCCTGTCTCTCTCCTGTCTCTCTGTTGTCTCTCTTCTGTCTCTCTGCTGTTTCCCCTGTCTCTCTATTGTCTCTCTCCTGTCTCTCTCTTGTCTCTCTGTTGTCTCTCTCCTGTCTCTCTCCTGTCTCTCTGTTGTCTCTCTCCTGTCTCTCTGATGTCTCTTTCCTGTCTCTGTTGTCTCTCTCCTGTCGTTTTGTCTTGTCTCTCTCTTGCCTCTCTGTCTCTCTCTTGGTCTCTTTCTGGGTTTTGGTCAGTTAAGTCATGACTCAAAGGAGAGCCCTTGCATGTGACATCACGGTGCTTCTTTGGGATAAACTGTTAAACTTAAAATGTGCACGTCTGCATGTGCAGCGTCTCTGTCATTCAATGTACACATGCCTTACATTGCAATATGTATACTATTCATTTGTTTGCACCAAGAATGGCGTGCTAATTTGTTGTGATGTCTGTGCAAGGGGTCTATTGTTGGTTACAAACTCTGCAAGGTTGTGCAGTGTCAAACTGCCAGCATGTCAGTTTTGTGTACAGTTGCTGTTGCAGCCGTGAATCCATATATTATCCCTTACTCTTTGTTGTGGCTATATCAGGTTGTCATTGATGTCACATCTGAAGTATTTCAAGCTCTGGATTTCATTTCTAGCACTGCTGGTACCTAAACCTGGAATTAGCCAATGATTCTGGAATGGGGATCATTTAGTGTATGTTGAGTTCAAAAATGTTACTTAAGTGTAGTGTCTGAATGGACCTAATGGCCTGGCTAGATGTAATATCTGTTGAAGACAACAGTGGGTACAAAGCTCTGTCATAGAAATTTTGTTTTGAACAAATTCAATTTGCTTTAAGTAGTTGTACATGTGACAGTTTTGTTCCCTTTTGTCTATTTGAGTTAAGTGTCTTTTTTGTAGCTTGTGTAGCATCAGAGCAAACTGTGCCTTCTGTATTCTAGTTTTCCTATGTATGCACAGACTATGAATCTCAGCATGTTTTATCGGTCATTGTAGGAATATCCGTACCAGCTGTGTAAGATAGAAGACAAGAAGAGGCTGGCAGAATGTCTCTCTGAATGGGAAGTCTTTGATGAGATGTATAGTCCATACTACAGTACTCAGCTACTGGCACTGTGGAGAAATGTGAGTATTGTATCACCTGTGTTCCATGCATTACTGGCATTGTGGAACTGTCAATGCTTATCATATATGCAAATCAATACTACAATACTCTGCTTCTGGCACTAAATGTGAGTATACCCTGTTGTGAGCAACATATACTAAAAAACTGTTTATTCTTATTGTGTAGAATAGTGAGTGAGTATCATGTACAATGTCCTTACATTGTGTAAGAATATATGTATACCACCAGATGTATAGTAATGTGTACATGGTCCTCCATGAGCCGACCAATATCCTTACATTGTGTAAGAAGTTATATATCAACAGATGTGTAGTGCTGTGTACACGGTCCATATAAAAGGATCAATGTCCTCACATTGCATAAAAGTACATGTACTTATCACCAGAGGTATACTCCATGGTGCAGTACCTGATACATGGTCATATAGTGGAGATGCTTTTTTAGATTCTCTGTCAAGGTTAAGAAGGTGTGATGCTACTGCAGGGTGCAAAGTTTAGAAACTAGGTCATTTGACTGGTGTCAGTGGTCACCATGGAAACATATGTTATATCATTGTTTTCTCTTGACAGGTTGATGAGAAATATGCAGAAATGGAAGAGAAGTATGGTAAGGAAACTCGAAGAACTGAAAGAGGCAGATACTGGTCCTGAAAAATTAGCAGAGAGGCTGACTCGAGTGGCTAA
Source organism: Stichopus chloronotus (assembly GCA_021234535.1). Taxonomy (NCBI): domain Eukaryota; kingdom Metazoa; phylum Echinodermata; class Holothuroidea; order Aspidochirotida; family Stichopodidae; genus Stichopus; species Stichopus chloronotus. The sequence continues at coordinate 701,342 of SFZH01000008.1, forward strand.
ATTGTAGTAAGTCAATTAGTAGATAGCATGTGCTATTTGTGTAAGTGGACCATAGGGTGTGTTACTAGACAGAGGGGTGTGCAAGTGGTGTGAGTAGACCACAGGTGTGTTTATTTTGCGAGTGTTAGTGGTTCGTGGAAATAACAGGGTGTATTAGTGGTGTGAGTAGACAGCAGGCAATGTTAATGGTGTGGGTATACAATAGGATGTATTAGTGAAGTGAGTAGACAGCAGGCAGTGTTAATGGTGTGGGTATACAATAGGATGTATTAGTGGTGTGAGTAGACAGCAGGCAATGTTAATGGTGTGGGTATACAATAGGATGTATTGGTGGTGTGAGTAGACAGCAGGTTAATGGTGTGGGTATACAATAGGATGTATTGGTGGTGTGAGTAGACAGCAGGCAATGTTAATGGTGTGGGTATACAATAGGATGTATTAGTGGTGTGAGTAGACAGCAGGCAATGTTAATGGTGTGGGTATACAATAGGATGTATTAGTGGTGTGAGTAGACAGCAGGCAATGTTAATGGTGTGGGTATACAATAGGATGTATTAGTGGTGTGAGTAGACAGCAGGCAATGTTAATGGTGTGGGTATACAATAGGATGATTAGTGGTGTGAGTAGACAGCAGGCAATGTTAATGGTGTGGGTATACAATGGGATGTATTAGTGGTGTGAGTAGACAGCAGGCAATGTTAATGGTGGGTATACAATAGGATGTATTAGTGGTGTGAGTAGACAGCAGGCAATGTTAATGGTGTGGGTATACAATAGGATGTATTAGTGGTGTGAGTAGACAGCAGGCAATGTTAATGGTGTGGGTATACAATAGGATGTATTAGTGGTGTGAGTAGACAGCATGCAATGTTAATGGTGTGGGTATACAATAGGATGTATTAGTGGTGTGAGTAGACAGCAGGCAATGTTAATGGTGTGGGTATACAATGGGATGTATTAGTGGTGTGAGTAGACAGCAGGCAATGTTAATGGTGTGGGTATACAATAGGATGTATTAGTGGTGTAAGTAGACAGCAGGCAATGTTAATGGTGTGGGTATACAATGGGATGTATTAGTGGTGTGAGTAGACAGCAGGCAATTTTAATGGTGTGGGTATACAATAGGATGTATTAGTGGTGTGAGTAGACAGCAGGCAATGTTAATGGTGTGGGTATACAATAGGGTGTGTTAGTGATGTGAGTAGACAGCAGTGTGTGTGTTACTGGTGTGAATAGACTGTAGTGTGGGTAAGTGGTGTGAGTAAGTTTTTAGTGACTGATCAATGTTCAACTAAGAGAGTCCCCATTATGAGTCACATGTAAATGATCACTAATGAGTGAGTAGCTAATGATTTAAATTGGTTTTGGAAAACTTGTGACCATTCACTTTTCCACATTTATACCCACAGCCAGTACAAACCATTAAGAAAAAGTAGTAAAAATTGACAGTTTTCATAATTATTGGATGTGAATAGTGATGCTGGTTATAAGCATTGTTATTTGGTAGTACCCATTAAAATTTTTGCAACTTTAATTTATTGGCAAAGATCAAGCTTCTGCACTGTTGGAGCACCAGTGTATGAAATTCTGAAAATTGTGCAGTCCTACAGATTCTCTTGTGCAATGTTGATGATTTGGTATAATGATACTCAGTGGTACCTATGATTTGACATAATGATACATAAATGGTACCTTCAGGATGTTAAGGTATGAGCCTCTGAACCAATGGTGCTCTAGTTACAGTTTGTAGTCCTCTGGCTGCATTTTGTAGTAGCAAACGTTTACCAAAACTAGTCATAATTTAACTTTATTGGAACAAATTCATTTGCCTGCACTAGATTAGGAAACCTTAAACTTTTGACATTTTGAATGTCTGATTTGGGTTCCTTGCTCACCTTTAGAATGGTTCAGTGATGAAGGATCTGACTGTGAAGTTATTATTTTATTCATTTGCTCTTCAGCATACAGGGAGGGTTATTCAAATCAGCTCAGACATTGCTTGATGAATGCATCAAAATTGAACAGGAAGAGCTAGGGAACAGACCAGAACAAATGGCAGAGTTGCTGGATACTTATGGTGAACTCTGTGATGAGGTGAGAAAGTTAACCTTGATGGAAAGTTATTGTGCATAACTTGTGTTTGGCCTCACTCTAGCAGGTAGTTGTAAACAGGCCAAAGTTTTCCGAAGCTGTATATGTCAGTGAGAATATTGATGTTTATTGTTGGCCATATTCCTTTTAAAAGCAGCGGAAGCATATTGCCCATTTGTTGCTGTTTGCCTGAGTATCATTGTTCATCTTCAAATTGTGATGAGCTCCTTTACTTGAGGAAGCATAAACCACAAATCAGAGTGAAACTCTACTAGTCTCATCTTATACCATCAGAATGTCAAATACAAACTCCTTAGTCATTTGTTTTGATATTGCCTGATGACAGAAAATGGTAGAGAGCAAGCCAAGTATACTGAGGTGTGATACGAGAAGTGGAGTTGAGGTGTGGGAGCAATAAGCAAACAGTATCATCAGTGAGTCAGCTAACTACTTCAGGTCAATTAGTAAGCTAAAAATGTAGACAATTCTGCTGGTTACTGGAGGGGCTATCTCATCCAGGATTTTGACTTAACCCAGAAATGTTAAAGATGAGGTCAATTAGTAGCTACAAATGTAGACACTTCTGTTGGTTACTGGAGAAGCCCCCTCATCCAGGATTTTGACTTAACCCAGAAATGTTAAAGATGTGGTCAATTAGTAGCTACAAATGTAGACACTTCTGTTGGTTACCGGAGAAGCGACCTCATCCAGGATTTAGACTTAACCCAGAAATGTTAAAGATGAGGTCAATTAGTAGCTACAAATGTAGACACTTCTGTTGGTTACTGGAGAAGCCCCCTCATCCAGAATTTAGACTTAACCCAGAAATGTTAAAGATGAGGTCAATTAGTAGCTACAAATGTAGACACTTCTGCTGGTTACTGGAGAAGCCCCCTCATCCAGGATTTTGACTTAACCCAGAAATGTTAAAGATGAGGTCAATTAGTAGCTACAAATGTAGACACTTCTGCTGGTTACTTGAGAAGCGACCTCATCCAGGATTTAGACTTAACCCAGAAATGTTAAAGATGAGGTCAATTAGTAGCTACAAATGTAGACACTTCTGCTGGTTACTGGAGAAGCCCCCTCATCCAGGATTTAGACTTAACCCAGAAATGTTAAAGATGAGGTCAATTAGTAGCTACAAATGTAGACACTTCTGCTGGTTACTGGAGAAGCCCCCTCATCCAGGATTTAGACTTAACCCAGAAATGTTAAAGATGAGGTCAATTAGTAGCTACAAATGTAGACACTTCTGCTGGTTACTGGAGAAGCGACCTCATCCAGGATTTAGACTTAACCCAGAAATGTTAAAGATGAGGTCAATTAGTAGCTACAAATGTAGACACTTCTGCTGGTTACTGGAGAAGCCCCCTCATCCAGGATTTAGACTTAACCCAGAAATGTTAAAGATGAGGTCAATTAGTAGCTACAAATGTAGACACTTCTGTTGGTTACTGGAGAAGCCCCCTCATCCAGGATTTTGACTTAACCCAGAAATGTTAAAGATGAGGTCAATTAGTAGCTACAAATGTAGACACTTCTGCTGGTTACTGGAGAAGCGACCTCATCCAGGATTTAGACTTAACCCAGAAATGTTAAAGATGAGGTCAATTAGTAGCTACAAATGTAGACACTTCTGCTGGTTACTGGAGAAGCCCCCTCATCCAGGATTTAGACTTAACCCAGAAATGTTAAAGATGAGGTCAATTAGTAGCTACAAATGTAGACACTTCTGCTGGTTACTGGAGAAGCGACCTCATCCAGGATTTAGACTTAACCCAGAAATGTTAAAGATGAGGTCAATTAGTAGCTACAAATGTAGACACTTCTGCTGGTTACTGGAGAAGCCCCCTCATCCAGGATTTAGACTTAACCCAGAAATGTTAAAGATGAGGTCAATTAGTAGCTACAAATGTAGACACTTCTGTTGGTTACTGGAGAAGCCCCCTCATCCAGGATTTTGACTTAACCCAGAAATGTTAAAGATGAGGTCAATTAGTAGCTACAAATGTAGACACTTCTGCTGGTTACTGGAGAAGCCCCCTCATCCAGGATTTTGACTTAACCCAGAAATGTTAAAGATGAGGTCAATTAGTAGCTACAAATGTAGACACTTCTGCTGGTTACTGGAGGGGCTATCTCATCCAGGATTTAGACTTAACCCAGAAATGTTAAAGATGAGGTCAATTAGTAGCTACAAATGTAGACACTTCTGCTGGTTACTGGAGAAGCGACCTCATCCAGGATTTAGACTTAACCCAGAAATGTTAAAGATGAGGTCAATTAGTAGCTACAAATGTAGACACTTCTGCTGGTTACTGGAGAAGCCCCCTCATCCAGGATTTAGACTTAACCCAGAAATGTTAAAGATGAGGTCAATTAGTAGCTACAAATGTAGACACTTCTGTTGGTTACTGGAGAAGCGACCTCATCCAGGATTTTGACTTAACCCAGAAATGTTAAAGATGAGGTCAATTAGTAGCTACAAATGTAGACACTTCTGCTGGTTACTGGAGAAGCCCCCTCATCCAGGATTTAGACTTAACCCAGAAATGTTAAAGATGAGGTCAATTAGTAGCTACAAATGTAGACACTTCTGCTGGTTACTGATTTTGACTTAACCCAGAAATGTTAAAGATGAGGTCAATTAGTAGCTACAAATGTAAACACTTCTGCTGGTTACTGGAGAAGCGACCTCATCCAGGATTTAGACTTAACCCAGAAATGTTAAAGATGAGGTCAATTAGTAGCTACAAATGTAGACACTTCTGCTGGTTACTGGAGAAGCCCCCTCATCCAGGATTTAGACTTAACCCAGAAATGCTAAAGATGAGTTTGTTGAGAGCTATGAATGATCATAAAGTCCGTTATGAGTCTTCTACTGAATGGATTCTGCATTAAGTGGTTTTCTTATTGTGTTGGTATGTGCAAGGCCTACTTTAACCAATAGTCAATAATCTAACCTGTAGGAGGGTTTCGTTGACCAGGGTCCTCGATGAAGTTTAAGGAATCTGAAATATGGACATAAACATCTATATTTTACTCACAGTCCATTTTTATGGGCCACCATTGTGGATAGGTAGGGGGCCCTCACCATCTTAATCCAGCCCTGTGTGTGTAGGTGTGTAGGTGTGTGTGTGTGTGTGTGCATGTTGTGTATGTGTTTAGTTTCCCTTGGTAGATCAGCAAGATTCAAGTGACCAAGCATCTGTCTGGAAGGTTACTTGTCTGATGCCAGTAATGTAGTTGAGGTTTGTGCTTGTGTCAGTTTTTCTGTAACATGAAATGTTCTTCCCTTTGCTTGTTGACTGAATGTTCTTCAATGTTTGTGGTATTTTTATAGATTTGTAAGATGCATGACTTCATCACTAGAGAACAGATTAAAGATTTAAGACCTGCCATCAAGTACACTACAGAGAGTGTTGAAGTCAGAAGGACCTTAGAAGGATCTGTCCACAAGGTGAGTCAGGATCACTGCTTTCTTTGTAGAAGTTTAGTGAGACAAGACAAGACAGCTTATTTGTTTTTTTTCAGCTTCCAGCACACACTGTTGTGATATTTTGTAACATACACACTGGTTGCTTGCCCTTGCAGAATCAACATGTACTTTAAGTTGTATCAGATATGATGTGGTCTTACCTTGATGTTTCAATTGAGAAATGTGTGTTCTGATTCCCTTCTTTGTTTTAATGGCAATGCTACCTGCAGCTTTGTTCTCTGGTGACCTGATGTCAGAGGCATTCAAACAACCACTAAATGTCATGAATTCATGTACAATATGCTAGTCACACACCTTGTCCTCACAAAATACAAATAGTGCGCTAAAATCATGTCTCGAGAAGGGCTTTTCTGCATGATAGAACATGATGTGATATCCAGATATACCATAATGGTTAGGTAGGTTCTTCTCGAGAAGGCATAAACATGTATGATATCATGTGAAGATTGGCTTATCAACCTAGAACTAGCATGTTTATTCATGTACTCCGAGCCTCTCAAACCATAAACTGCTATGTTTATTCATGTACTCTGAGCCTCTCAAACTATAAACTGCTATGTTTATTCATGTACTTGCCCTTTACTGGTTTCTTCTTTACAAAATCTGGTTAAGAATTTGACCTATTCTGTCCCTATACCTCTGTAATCTGTTTTTACTTTCAGTATAAGCTGGGCCTGACCCTGATGCGATTATCATTTAACATGAACACCTGGATGGAATGTGGTGGAGACAACACACTCAGTGCCACAGAAGCTGGAGAACAGGCCAAGGAGTACATTGAACAGGCCATCAACATCTTCAAAGATGTTAGTATCTTGAGTTCAAAATACCTTTCACCCCTTCCTCTGTTTGTGACTTAAAGGAGAATTGGTAGTTGTGATGTGTATCATACATAAATTGTTGCACTTCTTCTTCCAGATGGGGTATGAGAATATCTGTCCCATAGATGTGGTCTTAAAAACATATCTGCAAATGGTTAATTCAGTCAAAAGTGCACAAGTAGACCGAAGAAAAATATTCATATTCTCATAGCTTAGAGTTCTTTCGTTTTCATTTTCTTGTAGTGCGGTGACCTCGGTAAAGAAGCAGAGGCTACTATGACGAAGGCTGTCATCATGCCAAGAGGAAGCCCTGAACAGATTGAGGTAAAAGAAATGAGCATCTCGTCTACCTCCATCAATAGCAGCTGATGTCTGGTGTAGCTGACAGTACCCTAATTGTTCAGCACAAGGCAGCTTACATCTCATTAGTTCCCTCAATCTCAGTGTGACTATTGAAGTGGTTCAGTAGCTGACTTATCACAGACACATCACCACCATAAAAGCTAATAGTAGTAAACTCTTCCATAGATTATGCTTCAGTGCTTCGCAGTAGTTGAAAACTATTATTATTGATAGTTTATAGTAACAGCAGCAGCTGACATCTCATTTACTCCTCAACATATCATCATCTCCCCCCCCACCACCACCTTAGTGATCAACATTTGATGAGTACAGCCAACATCTCATGTACACTCCACAATAACCATCTTCTCACAGACACTTCACTTCGTTATAGCGGTCTTCTCTTGGACACTTTACTTCGCAATAGCCAGCATGTTCACTTCACAATAGCCATCTCTTCGTGGACACTTCACTTCACAAAAACCATCTTCTCGTGGACCACTTCACAAAAACCATCTTCTCGTGGACCACTTCACAATAGCCATCTTCTCATGGACACTTTATTTGACAATAGCCAGCATGTACACTTCACTTCACAATAGCCATCTCCTCATAGGCACTTCACAATAGCCGTCATCCCATTGACACTTCACAATAGCCTGTTTCTCATGGACACTTTACTTCACAATTGTTGACATCGTGTGTACTCTTTATTTCTCAGTAGTTGACATTTCGTTGTTACTTCACAATAACCAACCTCTTAGACACACTTCAGAATAGCGAGTAGTCTAAATGCTGACTTTACATTTAACCATAGCCATAGTCAATCAGTCATTTAAGCATGGCTGATTTACTGACTGACAGACTGACCGACCAACCGACTGACTGACTGACTCATAATAGAGTGACTGACTGACTTATACTTGGCCTTACCTATTGCACTGAAGTTAAGAATCAGTGAAATGTAGGAATGTGTATCTTGAAAGGACACACAATATTGAACTGCTTTGTGTAGTATAATGAGATGAATGTCCACAGTAATCCTTAGAATTTGAAGATAAAATGGATCAAATAATGATGCAGAGTGGTTCACTTAAGAAAAGTTCAAATCTAGTTGTTACTTGGGATGTTACATCTAATGGTAAATAAAAACCAGAAATAATTTAAAGCATTGTGGATGCAAGTACAGGACTCGCTATTTTAACTATTGAATGAAAACTGTCAAGATAAGACAATTTCAAGCAAGCCTCCCTGATTCTCCAACTTATGTTAAGATGATTCTTTGATTGGTCTCATTACAACACAGCTGTATGAGAAGTCAAGAGAACAGTGCCAACAGGCATATGGAGAGCAATGTAAACTAATGACCAGAATAATGAGTAACACAGGAATATATTACGAAGACAGGAGAGACTTCTACACAGCCTATGACTACTTTGTCAAGTGGAAGGATTTATCCATAGAGGTAGGTTTTTTTTCACAAACATCATGGAACCATGGTAGTTGAATTGGAAGCTAGTCAACCACCATTCAGTCACCATAGTGGAGTAAAAAAGAGACATTTGGTCAGTGGAATCGAAGGACAAGAAGTAACGATGGCTGTAAAAATGGCATTGATATAGAAAGATATATATATAATCGATGACCATCTGTGAACAGTGATTTTTCCTGCTGTGAATGTTATTTCTAATTAACAGAGGTGAAGCAGTGAAAGATAACTGCAGTTAGTTCTCTTAAACCTCATCTTGATAGTGCAATAAGTGCTGAACATTTTTCTTCAAGAGCTCCCTCCTTAAATTTCGCAGGTGTTCGGTGAAAATCATCCGCGTACAATTTCGGCCACCAACTGCCTCTCAGAGCCTACTTACCGCCAAATCGCTCAGGCACTGCAGAACGGACGAGGTTTGGGGAAGTGACAACATAATGGACTCTCTCCTGGAGGATGACTATTCAGATGAAGATTAAATGGTTCATAGATGATAATATAATCCATACGCAACTATGGTTCATCAGACACTTGAACATCGGAAGACATAGAACAAACAGTTGCAATATGTTTAAACCTATTGAACTATAGGTAAATATTAAGTACAGCTGCACTTTATAAACTTGAGACTGTCATGCTGACAAAAAAGACAGAAGAACCTTATTAACAATAGATCTCCCTCCCCCAATTGACAAAAAGTCTTTTCTGTACCAGCCATGTAACAGTATAAATGACCTGTTTGAGATTATACAGTCTGAGCTGGTTTGGAAATCTCTTCCTGAGTACTAAAGGGTCCTTGACTTGACAATTACCCCCCCCGATAGGCTCCCCTGGAATATAGCCTCCCACCCCTTGTGTTATTTTACCAGGTGGTAAAAAACCAGGGGGTATTTGTTTATGGTAATTGCCTAGTATCCAAATGATTGACCCAAATTGACCTAGCAAGTAACTATGGCCAACCTAGACTGATCTAATGAGGAAGAAAAGAACTGAGAATCATCAGTTTGATGCAGTCACAAAAGCAGACGAGACACCATGAAAGATCAACAAAGACCTGAACATACCAGAATTTTCTTTTGTACTCCATCAGTTTTGTTGGTTTAGGAGCAGATGTTGTGCTTGAGAGGAACAAGTATACTCTAAATGTATCATTATGGTTTCTGTTTGTATGTAAGTGAACTTCCTTTACATTTTAGTGTAAATAATTTGAGTGCAAAATATCTCAGCTAGCATCAAACATTATGAAATGTGATGTCATAGTTGACCATAAGTCTTTCAAAATTTTTCTCTTTGTTTGGTACTTACATTATATATTTTGTCTGTAATATATCAATTGGTGGCCTTTTTAAGTATTTTGTATTTCTCTTCATATTTGTCATTCCCACCAAGGCACAACAAGCCAAGCTTTTTTCACAAGGATGTTTCATTAAATCTAAAGTTATGTTACTATTGGAAAGTCTACACAACACAAAACAATGTTGCAATATTTTCTTTTCCAAAGATTGTAAAGACTTGCTAGTTTTATTTGTAAAATAAATGAAATTCAGTGTGCAAGTGTGTTAGTAACAGAGCAAAGATTTTTTTGTTTTAATTTTAAGACTTAAAGTGTGATCATGTGAAGGAAATTATTGCATAAGGGATGATCATTCACTCTGTGTATAAAGATAAGGTCCAGACAAAAGAAATCAAACCAATATGGAGTTTCTCAAAGTCTCACAGATCAGCTCTGTGGAAAATATTAAAATGGATTCCCTTAATGTATCTTTAGTCATATGTGTATCACCCGATCTAAGAACGGTGACATATTTTAGCTAATTAGTTGTGCTTAAGATCTTCAATTTGCTGCAGACTTTCTTAGTGTTTTAGAAAGTTATTACAGTCAAAAAAAGATGTGACCATTCATTATGGAGTGGCTCCCTTTCAGAAGAGTCGTGAATATTCATTCTACAAATCATAAATAGAGAGTGACTTAACAGCCAAAATGCCTCTACTTCTCACAAAATACAGATAATGTGCTGAGATCATGTCTGGAGAAGAACTTCTCTGCAGGATCAAACATGAGGTGATGTTCAGATATACCATAATGGTCAGGGTGTGTTCCTCTTGAGAAGGGAGGATTGATTTTGAGGATTGGCATTAAAATGTTATCCATAACCCTCCAAGCTGACTGAGTATTTACATTCATATTACTCCAGGGCTTTTAGTCTTAGTGACTCTGAGAGTACCTTTCTGAAGGTTAAGGGATGTTTTGTTCAAACCTTCCACTAACAAAGTCAGTTTCAATAGGCTGCAAAGGGAGTTGTATAGGTGTGTTCCAGCCACCTCATGAGTAGTTAACTACTTATCAAGCTGCCAAAAGTTTGGCACAAGCATTCTCAGTTTTGCAGCAAATGCAAAGATTTCTACAGTGTTTGTCCCACCCATAAGGTAACATTCAAATTAAGCTGTCTCTTGATTCAGGAAGGTCTTTGCTTTAAATTTATTTATTGATGTGCCTTTTCTGTTCATGATCTATGCACATAGCTTGTTAATTTGTCATTCAGAGGAAGGCTAAACAAATAAACCTAAGTGTAGTCATTCTCAGTACTACCAATCTGTCTTTAATTTGAAGGACTAGGTCTTAAATATATTGCTTTCACTAATTGGGTGTTAGAGCTTTCTCAGAGATATTGGCTTGAATGTCAACTAAGTAGTTTGCATGACTGACTGTAGCTGCCAACATGCAAGGACTTATATTGCTCACATGTAATGCAACCTAAAGTTAAAGAAACTCATCATCAAGTTTAAGAATTTGGGGTCAGAATATGGGCTGCAGGTTGAGCAGAGAGGGTTATGTTTGTAACATTAAGTCATCAAGGGTAAAATCATTTAAAATATCAGCTACAATACAACATCCTTGAGTGTACAAGATATACCAAAAGGTTATGATGATGTTTAATTATTATGTATAATGTTACATATTATGAATTGAAGTGTCTCTTACAATGGAACATTTTAGAGTGATGACTTACTAAACCTACTAGTTTTTTTCTTGCTTGATTCTGACAGAAAAGAAAATATTATTTGCAGCAAATATTATTATATCTGAACAGCTGATGACCTGCCGTATTTTCAGACAAAAGAGTATTTTTATCCAAATGTCTGCTATGACTATTCATGTTTTTGTCCCTTTGATCCCATGTATAAATACCATCTTTAAGATAATGAATAGCTATTGTCTTTCATGTTTTTTGTCCATGGATTCATTTCCCGGCAAGTACACCAAGCTACTTCCCCACCATGCTCTATTTCTATTAGGATTTAAGAGGGGAATATAGCTAATTGGATTGTGTCATAATGCTGAATAGCTGGATAATAAATACAGAAAAAAGTAAGGCGGGAAGGGGTTAGTTAGTATCTCTCAGAAATGAAACATTGTAACTTCAGTGTTAATTAGCAAAGATATTTAGTTATCTTTCTTATACTGTAGCGGCTTCATCCAGAAGTCATAGATTGGAAGCCTGCCCTCACTTCCGGTGTCCACTTGGCAAACAAATTCTTCCAAATTCTCAGAAAAGTTTTCTTGCCAAGTTTTGTATGAACATCCCTTTGTTTCGGCGGATGACTAATTATGCATCAGCCGAAACCTCTTACTTGACACGAGGAGATGAACAAAGAACTCTTATCACTCTGCGTCCTACTTCTCAACGATTAGGCACGAGCCTCCGTCTCTAGTGAGAGTAGCGAATTTTTATTAAATACCCGATTATTGACACCAATAATCCTCGCATATTCATCTTCATATTTTTACCCCAATTCCACTTTATATACTTCCCGGAGAACTCTTTCAACTTCCTTAGCAAAGCCACGTGGTTCGCGACAGGAAAGCGAAAAGTTCTTTACAGCATCACTTCAGTAATTCGCCGATTTATATATTTTACTTGTATTTTATAATTTGGAATATCGACCAGGACCGGAATATATTGACCACGGATTTAGCCAGAGCGATTGTTTGTAAAAGGACTTTAGATTTGTTTTTGGTGAGTACACTTCTGATTTCCTTATTCGATCTGTATAGTTGCCCCCATACTCTCCTAAAATACTATACATGCATGTATGAATGTTACAGAAATTCAGGAAAGAGTTGTAAAAACGTTCTCAATAGAAATTATCAAAAGACAACGATATGCAATGATAGAGTCTGACAATGGCAGAACAGGCCAAAGCATAGTGAGGGCCGGGGGGGGGGGGGGGTTGAAACTCACTCCCGTGCCTCCCTGAATGGATGTATGACTGTCAGTGACCCTGGACAAGAAATTTACAGGACTGGAGGATTTTGACTGTAAAGCAGTTATCATAGGGGAATGTCGAAAGTGTTAAGTACCTCTATGTGGTAGGAACTCTACAATTGGCGAGTGTTAGTAGTGAGTGGCGGTCTCCTGGGAGGCGATTTGTGAATCATGTGTAATGGGAGGACTACTACCTTAACATGATCTGGATGACTGCTCCCTTTGTATTAAATCTGGATGATTGCTCTCTTTCCATTGTCTATGTGCAACATTACTATCTCTGGGAAACTGTCAATAGAATCGGGAACATTTGTTGATGGTAGCTGTTAAATTTGGTAACATTAGTCTGGTCAACATGGAGGGTATAGATTTATTTTCATGTGGCGTAGCGCACAATGAACTTATAGGAAACCAAGTGGTTGTGCATGCTCTTTCAATTAGTGATTTCTTAAGTCTGTCACCACATTGAATAGTAGGGCTAGTGATACAAACCTGAAACAAACGTCAGAGAGGAAGATGGCCCTGTTTAAAATCATTCGGGATTAAAATAGGTTAAAATATTATATGCAAATAGCAATGGCCACCATGATAGCAAAGTTATTCTGTGCTCTATGTTTACTCGATGAAATACAAGCTGATTATTTTCTTTATGCATATGGCTTTGAAAATGTAAAGAGTACTGTAAGGTAAGAAGAAACAAATATAGAGTTGCCAGTTTCACCCCGATGATCCAAGGTCAGGAAACAGACTCTTGGCGCATGTCCAAATGTACCAAAGCTGAAAACATGAAGCTGCAGTGGCTCCATGGCTGCACTAAACAGGCATGATTTTCATAACAGCGGACATGGTTAGCAGAACCACACATTGCCAAATATCTTGAGTGAACAGTGCTGATACCCCAGAGGTGGTAGATGGTTCCACCGTGGTAGATACAGGTCGTTCTGGAACAGGGGGAGTATCTGTAAAGGTATAAACATAAAGAAATTAAAAGCAACATGAAGGGAATAGATGCATACATAACTGGTAACGTAGTGAAAGTGCTATGAATGCGGAATTTCTTTGAAGCGATTAAAGGGTCTGAGTCTGCTTGAAGCGCTGGTGACGCTAGAAATAGAAAAGAGGGCGTGCTTTGAACATGAGCTATGTGGAGACTCGCATAAACTGTATCGCATAATTAAATATAATGGTATGAGAGAAAGGTGTGAGAGATGCTGCACGCCAGGGTCTTAGGAAATACATGTGCAGATTTTGTCTGGAGCCGCCGTCATTTATTTGTCAAATACAACGGGCTCAGTTGCAGCCAACTTATGTTACTATTCTGTTTAGCCAAAAATGGGAAGTGGAGTAAACAACAATTGTTGAGTTAACAAATTGTTTGTAACATCCCGAGTCATGATTTTATCTTGACTTGAGTGTGCGTTCAAATTTAAAGAAAATGCAATTATGGGAGGATTATTTATGCGGTGGAAAAACGTACGCTTGCGGTAGCGATTTACTGAATATTGTAAGAAGCGATAGATATCATGGGAGCCCTGCTGACGTGTTTTGATGACGCCCAAATGGTGATGATCGTGAAAGAAAATGGTTAAGACAATTGAGCTTATTGTTCGAATTTGGGACCAATAATCATTCACATCTATATATGTAATTTAGATATACGACCCATACAAAGACAAATATGTAAACGGTATATGAATGTTTTGGAAATTAATGTAAAGGTGCAGTGAGTTAGTTACATTTAAATTGATATTCATAACATTTATAACACAAGTTTAACGACTCAAAATGTGGCGCGGTGGTGTGCAGTCAATAACAGACACACTGCATGGCTATTGCAATGAAGAGTAGCAGTTGCAGTCAATTGTCTGCTAAACCCATCAGCAAAAATTGCGCATCTGCAATACAACATATTACTTTCAGAACTACTGTCTGAATGCTCTACATCAAGAGTGCCTTCATGTTCCTTATTGCATGTTATTTTTAGTATACATAATTACCCTATAAAATTGCCCCATAAATATGAAACTAGTCCGCATTATGCAGGCGCCTGGTGGTATGCTGAGATAAGAATGCAATTAGCCCAAGTCATTAAAATGACTGCACCCATGGACTCCGGATGCACTTTGATATTTGCATATTGTAGTTATACAAGTTGACTCAATTGCTGTATTAATTTATTGCCGATAGTGCAATTATGAATCTCTTGTTGTATCTTCACGTTGACAAAGCTCAGTTTGAGAAAGCAAAGCAATAATCTCGTTTCTGTGTTAGTTTTGAGTAACAAAGTAATGGTAAGACTTACTGGCTGCAACGTATTGAAAGAATTCGGCGTACTCTGATGCCTTCCTGTAGAAGACTGGTATGGTACCCAAAGGCACATCCACAGTAACGTAGTCACCCCCATTATCGTAGGCTGTACCATCCCATAGATACACCCAGTCGTCCGGTGGAAGGTAAAGGCTCCACCGATCACCAGTTTCGGCGGAGGGTAAATAGACCGGTGCTACAAGGACATCGTGGCCTAGTAAATATTGGTATTTCATGATATCGTCATATGAGAGCGGATCATTCTCGTAATGAAAAAATAGAGGGCGCTGTGCTGGGTAACCTAACGTATATACCTCTTCTAAGACGCTCTGGGTGTAGTTCTTCATGAGGATGTAGATTTCCGTGGCTCTTCCTAGCATTTTCATGCTGTAGACACTCGAATAATATTGAAAGTTTTCATCTGGGCGATTTCCTTCATGGCTCCTCATCATCGGAGTAAACGCCGCCAGATCGGCGTACCTCAGTAGCAGTTCTTCAGTCCTTGTGATACCATAGAGTGATGTGTAACCACCGATATCAAAGTGATTCAATCCGAATCCTGACATACCTAAAGATAGAGTGCCCGCTATTACGGATGCTAACCCATCCGCGGTGCTAAAGTCGACCAATTGATCCCCTGCCCAAGTCATCACGCTGTACTTTTGTGAGCCAGTGAAGCCAGCGCGCATCCAGAATACCACATCTCCCAGTCTTCCTGCCTCTTCTACAGCTTCTCGGTTTGCTCTTGCCCAAAGGACTGGCCAAAGGTTATGAAGCTCTTCTCCGGAGACGCCATTGTCAAAGACCGCGTCTGGTGGCAGGTACTCCCCAAAGTCAGCCATCCAGCCGTCGAAACCAAATTCCATCATATTGGTCTTTATCTTGCCCTTGTACCAGTCGAACGCTTCTGGATTGGTAAGGTCAACAATTCCACAAAAGAACTCCCCGTAATCTATTAAATATGTTTGCCCGGAAGTGTTTCTTATCAGATGTCCAAGTCTCTCGGCCTCTGCAAACATGTTACCCTCTTTGTTCAAGTTTGGGTTCATGTATGCAAATAAGCGGACGTTTTCTTCCTCTTTTAAGCGGATGATCTCTTTGTCCAAGCCGGGATATTGCTCAGGGTCCCATTCCCAGTTCCAAAAGAGCCTTCTTCCAAATGACGTTGTGATTCTGCCAGCATAATCTTGGATCCAAAGTCCGGCGACTTTAATTCCTTCGTTCTGACAAAAATAAGAACACCGAAAGACTACAGAATGGAGAAAAGTGTCGCTATAATGATCGAATGTCATGTAACAAAAGAGTGAAATTCACTTACATAAGACAGTGCACACCACCCACGGTCATTTTTGGTTGGAAACACCTACAAGATCACCAGAAAGAGCATTTCCGAGCCCACTTTTCTGTGTCTAACGCTTTACGTAACCCCTTCATTGTTATGTAGCTTAAATGCGTTTTCAAGTAATTGTTTTTGATCAAAATATCATTGGGTAGAGCACGTGTGCCCCCCCCCCCCTTCCTTCTGTGGTTTCGAAACTGCCGAACAATAAACATTTTTTGAACTTTTCAGAAATTATTTTGGAATACACGTCATCGGGTTAAATCACTCAAATTACATCCCTCTGTAGGCTTATCCCATCCAGGCTTGGCTCTGTGTGATCCCGGGATTCTAGCTGTAAATCAGAGGGCCACCGCGTACAAACGAGTCTTTATATATGTAGCTGTTGCTCTTTACTATTCCGACTTTTCCGACTATTGATAATTTTTTCACTTTCAGTCTCCACGAAGAAAGTATGTCACAACTACCTAACATCCTTTGAAACGGAAAATTGAAAAAAAAAACTCAAAGGGACTTAACCTGCCTGGATCCACCACTTCCACGTAGAAAAAGTGAGGGTGCGAGGCAATTTTGGAAAGAGTATTTCCCCACTGCTTTTTCAGTGGTGGGAACATGACATTTTTTTAACCAATTTGTTTTGATTTAAAGGCTGCATTTCGGATTACTCTGCCCTGAACTTTGGCCAAGGTTGACTAACTTTTGTGCTTATTATTGCATAATGCTGTAAGAGACGAGAATTATTACTATCGACCATGTAAGTGGAGGGGGGCGGGGATTCTTCTTGAATTACATGAGATCTAAATATTGATTAGGTCTAGGAATTATTATTTGGAATCGTTATTTCAGGAGATGTGGGAGGTATATTTACCCAAAGCTTTGTGCACGCTATGCATGTTCGAGCTCAGTCAGCTTAGATAATATCAGGGCACAAACATGGGTCGCCGTTTTCTAAGATAGATCTGCTCCTACGTTATAAAATTACCCAATTACTTTGTTCACTAGTGTGTGAATGTCAACAGGATGATTAATTATTTAGTGTGTGATCGGTTTAACAGGATGACGAAAGAGTTAATATTAACATGGAGCTGCAAAACAGTAATAGATTTACTGAGAACACAGACAAGACTGATGGACATTACTGGCTAGATTGCGATGACGTCTTCAACCCATTTACAAAATCCCCAAGGATCGACAAAGGATGTCTCATTAAGTATTGTCTTTTGAGGCGAGAATTAGCTAATGAGAAACAACAGTGCACTACGTTAGGGCATCATGGCTGGAGTGACTTTGCCCGTCCAGGTTCAATATTATGACGTCAGAACGTGACCCTGTGCAGAAGGAGTCTCACCTGAGCTTGTTCCAGATACCCCAACATGGCCTCGGTACCTCCCTGAACTCCAAGGATGACGCCATTGTACAACCAATCTGGTAGCTTCGGTTGGCGACCAAGCAGCCCAGTAACCTTGGTTAATAAACTGGGAAACGTAGTCGCGGTCCCAATGATCAACTGGCCAGGAAATGTCTCAGAATCTATGTTTAGAAAACGGAAATACAAGACAAATAATATGGGCCTGAAAAGTTACAGTTACATGATCGGGAGATCAGTTTTTCCTCACGTAGAGCGTACGCACGATGCGAGCAAGTCGACTATATGCTTGGCTACTTTTCGGGGAATTCAACGCCTACTGTTGGAGGAAATTTCGCGTACGACCAGTCCTGTCCCGAGGAGCTAGGCAGTAGACAGGTAGCTGATTATTGGTGACTCAAAGGACTGATAGTGCAATAACTACCGTCCGATAACTTGAGGTTACAGGTACAAAGAAAAACTATTTTAAATAAAAGGTAAACGAAATGATACTTTAATCTTTAGGTACATCAATGTCAATCATGATATCTCATTGAAGTCAAGCGGTGATATTTAGATGATATTACAAACTTGGGACCGCAGAGTCGAATGACTATGATACTTTCATACAGATCTGTTTTCAAAGTAGGCCTATGTTATTCTGTACATCTTATCTACGAGGTGCTTCATCACGACGTTCTACTATTGTTTGAGTAATAATTCAACTCGATGAGGGACGTGTGCATCCCGCCTTATCGCTACAAGTCGCCTAATATTCAAAAAGCTTATAATGGCAGCAACATGAAACTAGATGAACGATCGATTTACAACGTAATATGCCGTTGCCTAATGTGCTTACATCTTCTCATTTGTTGCCTATACGTGAATGTGAAATAACGTCTTCAATAGAAATCGAGATGCAATTTGAGACAAGCCCGGTCCATCAGTAGACCCTATTGGGTTGGATCACTGATAAAGAATGCATAATGTGTCTCGTTTATTCTCTCTTTCACCCACCACTGTATTCGGGTGGACAAGGGGGAAAGATCAGGGGAATGATAAAATAACACAGAGGTACTGTAGAGCATACAGTCGGAGCTTTATGTCAGTTGGATGGCAGATTAGAGAAATGATAAAGAAGAGGCTGGTGACGTAAAGGGAGGGTGGGGCAACAAGTTAGGCATAATTTAGACTCCATTCCATGTAAGAGCCCTATGACCGAAAAACTTTTAAAAAGTGCCAGCCGTCTTGAGCTGACAATAAATAGACTGGTGGTAATGTCAAAGGAGCCATACTACACAACCGCAAATCACGAGACACAAGTGGTTTCTTTACCTGGTGCATTCCAAATCTCCACCTCGTGAAAATATTCGTTTCTGAAATCGAGTTGTCCGTTCGTGGAGCTGGTAAAATGGGCAAAGAATTTTCTTGACGATACGAAAGTTGGTTGAACCCAATATGTTGAGTAGTAATCTCCACCAGACCCACTGTCTTGATCCGCTAGAAATGTCGTGTAGGTACTCTTATTCCGTCCCACTCCCTACACGGGAAAAAAATGAACAACATCACTCCAAGGGGGTGCATATGACAAATCATTTGACGGTGACGGAGATGAAAAAAAAACTCATATTGATGCGAAGGGGGGGGGGGGGGGGGGCGGGAGTAGTGCATGGTGATGATGTTGATGATGATAATGCTAATGATGATGATGGTGGTGACAATGATGAAGGTTGTGACGGCTAGTACGGATATGACAATAATGATGATGATAGTAATGATGGTAGCATAATTGTGATGATAGCAAAAGTGCTGATGGTAATAATGATTATGGATGATGATGATGATGATGGTGATGGTGATGATGCAGTCTCGGTCAAGTTCATAAAACTAGTTAGTGCATCATTTGAGAATCTCATGAGCAGCCCCTCTATACCTTGAGAAATTCTCGGCTCTGCACTGAACAAATATCCAGGTGAAATGTCAAGTTTAAAGGGTGCCCTCTATTTCGCTAATGATGATGCCGAAGCTGAGGTTTTCGATTATTGTGTCCATTCATATGCAAGGACACTCAGCCAAATGATCAACTATTAAATCATAAAAATCGGGCATATTACTAATAGTAATTTTTTATGTGGTTAAGATTACGTCATTTGTTTTATTATTATATATTTTAGTCGAACCTGTTCCTGAAGCCAAAGGGGAAAATTTCGTCCATTGAGATCAAAATACGAGAATTGTTCTCCTCCTCCGTAAACGTGTTCGTCACTTCCGGTTGATTTGATTCGAATCCAGAGACGATTGATGGTGGTCGGGTATTGCGTCACAGTTATGTAAGTTAAATCCTCTACGTCAGTTATTACTACCGATACCTGCAAATGAGGATTAAAAGATTACATATGATAAGACAGACGATAAACAGAAGCGCAAAAGTGATTAGAAAACCGGAATTGTGGGAATGGGGCGTGTGGATTTGACCTACGAGTACACCATAATTCACACTATCCGCCCCCCCCCCCCCTTCGTGGGCCTTCTTTTAAGTACCAATGCGTTCTTAAGTGTCAACCGGGTAGTGTCAAAGATCCTTTGAATGACACACACGGTAATACAATACAGTCCTTTACTTCCAGTTATATATGAACATCATAACCGCCTTATAGAAGTGTTACTTTAAAAAAAATACACAATTCATGGCGTAGTGATTTATTTGATTAAAACAAGCGTTTCAAACAATGCATATATTATAAACATGACAGTTAATGTCTGTACGTCCATTTGTGCACTACTTAAGTAAGATAAGTTATTTTGTAAATATTTACACATACGATGTCGCACTTTTTTATTACAACTTGAGACACTGATATGATGTCTGATTTTAATTTAACAAAACAGAATCTGATTCAAGAAGAGACTGGTTCATTTTATTCTGTCCTGCACACAGTACCATTAAATAGCTCAAGATAGCTGGGAATTTTCTAACGATGTTTCCATTCGGAGTTAACCTGCACTGGCCGTATCATTGCGATTGACCCTCACTTCTGTTTGTTTTTAGTTTGTTTACTGAATGATTTATTCTCATTTTACTGTAACTTTCTGGCTCACCGATAGTACCGTAGATATGGCATACGAGGCTACCGTAGATCACATGGTTGTCATGATGAAGCTTGCGTAGTACAGACTTTTGTGGATCCAGGGGTACCATCGGTGCGCGTAGTCGCGGACCCCCAAAACTTTCAAAATTAATCAATTGTCCCTTTAATATTAAATCGCAGACATGTTGCCCCTCTCGTCATGAACAGAAACTCGATCATGCATCACATGTGAGCCCAAAAACAAGGAATCGCCCTCAGGTAGTGGGTAAGACCTCCCCACCCCACCCCACCCCACCCCACCCCACCCCCTCCTGCTGACTGTCTTGCATACAGTATACGTGTGTATAATAATAGGTCGTATTATAGACGTACCGGTATGGCAACATTTAGTAAAAAAAAAAAAGAAATCAGTTGACGTAGCCGGCAGCGCCACCTACTTGAGTGAATATTTGAAAATGAGAAAGTGTCATTTCCCGCGATCTGGCAAGAAGTGTTGTCAGAACTGTCCGGCTCCAACGATAAGCGTCAATTGGTGACGGTGGTTCCGCTTATCATTAAAGCCGGGAGCTCAATCCATGATGTTTGCTTTCCGTTCTTTTCGAATAGTCCTTGGAATGCAGCTACTACTCTAACTTTCTCAAAGGGAAATAAGGCGTTTCAAATGCAAAATGATTGCATACAAACAAAATAGGTTTAGACATTGTTAAGCCATTCAGTCCCATTCAATAAACGTTTACAAATGCTTCAAATCCTCAAAACATTACGCATAGGATGAGTAACAGAAGATGCATCATTTGAATTTTTAAGAGTTTGGGTGAACTAATTATTCTTGAGAAACAAGTAACTAAATTTTTACCTGTGAGAAACTTATTGCTTAACAAGAAGACCACCGTCCTTCTTAATTTTCAATGATATATAATTCTGTGTCCATAAATATTGGCGTTAAAAATATGACCTTTTTTCTGCAAAACGAACGCCTTATTTTCCTTTAATTTCGAAGCAAGTCACACCTGACCCCTGATAGATTGACGCCCGTGCTCAAAAGTCACAGTGAAAAGTATTCATAACACAAATCACAAAATATAATTTGTAATGTAGCGCGTGACATTTAGAATGTTCACATCGTGTATTCTGTAAGCACCCAAACTCCCATTATTACGTGAAACTTCTTGATTTTACAACTGACCCTTCCTCCGACGTTTTATGCTACTTCTGTTGAACGGTTTGGCCACAAAATTACAAACCAAAGATTTGCTACCCTGGATAGTTCAGTGAATATCCCTTAAAGGGAAAATGCAGTCCACCTCAATATGTGTCCTATAGTCCCCTATCCTATTTCAAGGATTGCTATTTTGCATTTAGTGACAATATTTTGGTCACTGGATTGCTAAATTTTTACAAGTTATTTGTTTAGTTTGAAAACACAATTGTTTGAAATACCACAAAGATATTTAAGTTTTAAAAGAGGAGTTTTGCCAGATTTAGCTGATGCTTTGGAATATATTCAGGGTGACTGCTTGTTCCCTTTAATTTGCCTGCTATAAACCCGCTGAAACAATTCACAGTTTACAGCCGGCATTGCTCGAATGTTTCTCGCTTGGAGTAACAAAGTTTATTCTATTTTTAGCTTTCTTGAGCTAGTCCTGCAGCCTAGTAAGAATTTATATAGAACTCTTATTACAAACAGAGTGCATCATCTTGTTGCATTACATAATGATCATTCATACGATGTAAACAAAAGTAGCAAAATACGGCTGTGATGTCGTCATCATGGCGGTGACACCAGTCAAGTCATTATTGTGCGGGAGTCACAAAATTCCAGTTGAAACAGAGAAATTCAATTGACCTATGATGGTCGGATCAGATCATATTTTGAATCATACTTCGCCGCTTTTTTTATTCAAAATCGCAATGTGGCCTTTATGTTCACTTATACTAGTTAACACCATGCACAGTCCCGACTCTTTAGAATCTGTAGTGGTAACGTATACCCGATGTGCGGCGTTTATCTGTGTAAGTTCATGGAGGACAGGAAATTGTTTGGTAAATTGTTAAGCATGTCATGAAAATAAGTGAAAAATTGATGATCATTTTTTGCTAATCAATGTTTGAATTGTCCGCAGTCATCCTAGTTTTAGTAGAATGAAAAATCATTGCGGTATGAAAAAGTTAAAAACTAAACTCATTTAAATATATGCCATTAGTAAAGTTGTGATTTCGGCTTCAAACAATTCGAGAGAGATTTCCAGTAGTTTTTATTTTTACGAGCAAAGAAATTATCGATTCACAACTATCGTAAAGTTTATATCGTGAAATTGAATCCCAATTAATTGAAATTGAATGTTCTTTGATTGGTCGGAAATGCGTACCCGGTAAATTTTGTCCCTCAGTTGTAATTTAGCATCACATCCCTGATAGCAAAATTTGGTCGGCCCGAAGACTGACCTCTGACGGCCACTCCTTCTGTCCGCCAGAGAAGAGTCCGCCGATTGCGGCCATGCTGATTGCTTCAAAACCTGTGACGCAACATGCAAGATCTGGTTCAGCTAGCGTAAGAGTAAAAGTATGCTCAGTATTGTTGTTGCAAGAGTTATTATTTCTTTTTGTGTTAAGCCAGCTGTGTGTTTGCAGCTGTATGTATGTGTGTGTTATGTCAGTTATTTTTACGTTCATTAGCTGAGTTGTCCTTGTAAGTTGTAGAGGACTTAGATGTCATTCTGTTGTTTGATTTCAGTTGGAGCACGTCTACAAGCAATGCACGCAACCCATCGTGCCTCTTTCTTGTAGTTGCGTTACCACTCTAAGTTCGCCTAATTAAGTTCTATTTCCTCAGCACATATTTATGGACAACGCCCTACTAGACCTACTGTACAGAGTCAGAATCCACGAGAAACGCCATCGAAAGGCCCCACGTTACACTCGTACGTCTGTTTTTCTAGCTGGTGGTATGTGTTATATATGTGCATAGGATGCTCTAACTGCATTTGATTTTTTCTTATATCTGTAAAGTATCACCTTTTTCAAAGATAGATCAATAACAGGTTAAAGACAAAAACTCATAACCCCAGACAGTATCAATTCTCCCAACCACCTACCTCTAGTCCCTCCTTCAGCCTGTCTTAAATTCCACCACACGTGTAATCAAAACAATGGATCCCTGTGTACTCTGTGTAATACGAGCTGCTCTGCATCTTTCGAATTTGCTGTCAATCTTAGAGTACTGTAACTTAGGACCAGTTGAGAATTTTGCTTTCAGGGAGGTAAAAATATAGCTTAGGGTGATGCAATACAGCCTTTAAGTCGTATTATCTGAGGCGCCGAATTGCAAGAATGGAAGTTTCAGTGGAAATCCATCCTTATAACGGATTTTGTGCAAATAATTTGTGGCTGTCACATTACAGTTTTATTACTTTTTTCACCAGTTTTTCCCTGTCAAAGATGCTATACATACCCTTTTAACTGCCGCACTTGTCGGGAGTACTGGCAAATATTTTACTAATTGCACCGAAGCCTTGATTATCATTGATTTTAATGTATACTATATGTACCCTCAGTATATCATATAGAGCCGACAACAAGGACAAGTTCCTTATAACACACATAAAAATGATGATGGCCTGTATATGGTGGAGCTGATTATGAACATTCCGATGATAAGTGTCTCCTTGTCATTGATAGTAAAACCAGGGAGGTCCCTGGCAAACCCACTACTTGATCTAGATGATGCTGATAGTACATTGGGTAACTTCATACCGCCAAGCTAGAAACGCCCCAAGGACAGAGAGATTGAGTGAAAGGAATGATAAAACATAACACTGTCCGTCAGTGTCGTTCAATCAATATTTTTATGTAGTGTAGGCTATACTAAGACAAGCACTTGCTTGCTTCGATAGAATATTCCTCAACTCATGTTGACACAAATGAGGCCCCACAACGGAGGGAATTGGACCTAATTTCTCCCCACTTTTCAAGGCGGTATTTCATTTATAATTGTTAGAAACTTTGAAACTTAGATTTTTGTGTAGGGGAAGGGTGACGTAGGCCTACTTCGCGATGTGTAAATACCCGACAAATCATATTTTCCCTTTTAAGCGTCCCAAAAGTGCCCCCGTGCCCTATGCGGGATGTATATAATTAATCCAGCAAAAGAGAAGTCACGCAAGACAGAAATCACTCCCTCACATGTTGTGCAATATATGCATGCATTTGCCTGCAAGACGTCATCTGATGTTTTATGTTATATATTTATATTTTTTTCAGCTTCACGAATTTTTTGTTTGGTTTCTACGTGCCTCCACACGTCCCTCACTAGCGCCCCGTAACTCATTTCACCCCCTCACATTCCGAAATCCTACCCCCCCCCCCTCCCAATTGTTGACAGCATATACCGTAATGCTGAAAATTGTGCGAAAAGATTAGTAAAAATATCATAGTAAATGAAAATGAAACATCGGTAGTATCTTTAAAAAAGCAGTAAAAGTAATGAAAGGCCAGGATTCATTGACTCACCTCCAATTCCGGACAAGCGCTTAGAATGATTTCTGTGCTGTTTGGCGATGAAACTAACCGATAACCATCAAGCGACACTTTTTCTTGTAAAATATCCGTGATTTTAAAATTCCCAAATTCGCTGACATATGCGTAATCAGACTTTCCGACGAGTATAAACGGCGAGCTCGCTGTGTGCTCTATCACCAAAATGTCATCAACGAACAAATTAAATTCTGTAGAAGGAGTAACTTCTTCGAATCTATGAGAAGCGAGAGTAACTGCACTCGAGAAGAGCAACAGAGTTGTTAACTCTGATAGCCCCATGATATAACCTTACAGATTCTTCTGTTTTGAGTAGAAAAGGAAGGTTAGAGATACGGTCTTGTTGTGTGTCTCCTTCTGTCCAAGTTCTGCGTTCGATGTTTGTACCATCAGCGCGTAAGATGGTAGACACAATAGAATGTTCCATAGCCCGTGTAACGGCATTTATACAAAACCGTTCACGGACTGGCGTAACATACGTAGAACCTACATTTATCTATCTTTTAGGACAACGTGCCGTTCTGTACTTTAAAACTGGGTGTCTATTATTTAGCAAAAACAAATTCATTTCAATTAAGCTTTTTTATTCGTCCTGCAAAATAATAGTACGCCCTGTGAAATAATGGTACTCCCTGTAATATAATGATAATGAACCTACCGTCCATTCTTAACCATCTCCTTAATAAGGGTTCGAAAAATCTACAGCCTGAGCCCAAAGTCTAAAGTTTATGAGATCCGATTATGGATTTGAGGTCATTAAACAAACTCAACTACGCAAGTTTGTCCCTTTGCTGGTTTTCTAAGCCACCGGCAATTACACGTCTAGTAGGCTTTTACGATTTGTTCACCTTGCTCGGAAAAAGTACCTCATCATTGAAATAGAGCCATGGGGATCTCTTTCTTGTCATATTTTCAGTTATCATCACTATTTCTTTTTTACCTGGATATGTTGAGAAGCACCAATTAAAGGACAGATGACGTGAAAATTAGTACGATTGAAGGAGATAGGTTAAGAAAACTGAAGGTGCTATACACTTCGGTCAAAGAGAGTCTTGTGAAGGGGGCGGAAGCACCTCTCAATACTCTCGCCCCTTCTAGTTCAAAGTCTCGATAGTCGACATACGGAAAATTGTAAATGCCATGCTAAGCCTGCAGGCCGTTTCCAATCTCACGATATAGGTACGGTAGGGAATCTCTGATATAACGTATACCGTGCATGCACAAGGGACCGCTTGGTTTAGTCGGCAGATCACTCAGTTGGAGTAATCAATGGTGGTATGGGACCTTACCCCCATTTTCTTCATATAACAGACAATCTTTTGGCAGTTATTGAAAATTGTGCACTAGTCCACAACGACTATTATACAAGAAATATGATATTTGTAAAATACCATATCTATTGACATTATGCGCTTAACTGGCCAACTGATACGGTGAAAAAATGTCAAGAATTACAGCTGCCTGCCTTGTCATAGCCGCAGTGGTTTTTAATTGATTAGATGCAGTGGTTTTTAATTGATTATCTGTAATGGTTACAACTGCAGTGGTTTTTGATTAATTAGCTGCAGTAGTTTTTCTGTTTTTTTTTTTTTAATAGTGATTGTTTCCTCGTTTCATTTGTGTATTCTGCAGACTTACATCAAACCAATGAGACAACACGAGGAAGTAAATTTTCAGATGAAGTTGAATTTCCTTTGGAACCAAGAATGCTTAATTACTCAATATCGAACGTCGTTCGTTATGGTGCGGAAGCAAGTGAGTGAGCGTATACATTGATCTTTCGTTTCAGCATTGTATGCAAATAGGGGAGTGTCCTGCAGTTTACTTCGTTTACCCCTGACACACTGTCACCCGGGCTCAGCCCCGTCAATGAAAAAAAAGTGAGTGGGTCTCCCCCCCCTCCCCGAACCTGGGATTATTAAATCGCAGGAAATGGCCCTTGTCAGTCTATCTGGTCATGTGAGTTAGGATTTCAGCTCAATATTTATTTTTGTTTTAGAAAACAGGTTTTGAATTATTTCTTGAACTATTGTTATGATATGGAGGGTGCGACCTAAAGGAATTTCGTAAGAGGTTCATTGATGAACAATGAGATCATCTTGGGGGGGAGGGGGCGCCCCGATCTGGACTAATGATGCGGGAGCCAGGATCTAACGACGGGAGACACATAGCCTATTGTCATACATTAGGGCATATATACTGCCCAAGCGGCGTTCCACCATCGGATCGAGCGAAGGGTACTCGAAAGTTTTTGCCAAAATATGATTCCGATCATGCCCCATGTCCGCCTCCCTATCGTGGGGTGCGACTGGTAATCATGACTTACACTTCATACCATAGAATGACCTACCTGGATATGTCTAAGTGGTACATGGTACAATTTCACCATGAACCACTGTGTTGAATGTCCCTCGATCTGTTTATTGTGGTCATCCATGGTTTTCGCTGCGTTACATCTGTGGCCCTATACTAGGCCTTTAAAGTTTATAAGCGGACTGGTGTTGTTTTCATTTCTATTCTCGTTGTCATGGAGAGAAGAAATTCACTGACTGATTGAACTACTAAAAAAATGTAAGTACTATTTTTTCTTCAACTTTTTTTTTCAATTTTATGATATTCGAAGAGGGGTAAAGAGTCCCATATCTCCTCCACCCCCCCCCCCCCCCCCGCATATCTGTTTGAGTAACATCGATAGCGTCCAGAAAGGTGTAAAACATTTGAAGTTTTCTAACGTACGTTTGTGTATAAATGAACTTTAGGCAGGTAACTAAATCAGTCTGAAGACATAAAACGTTAATCCTCTGAGGTTGCTATTATTTTAAGGTGAAGGTTAATTAGCCAGCGGCGTAGCTGGAATTTTTTCCAAGGAAGGGGGTCAAAAATATGAAAAAAACCCCCCAAAATTCGTTTTAAGGTCACACAGCTATCGACTTGATTTTGAAAGTAAGGGTTGTATCGGAGGGGGGGGGGGACTGTTCTGATTCTGTATATCACTGTGCATTATGATGTCATGGATCAACTGAATAATTGACATCCCCCGGGGGAATTCATCTTGGGTCTCCCTCGCTGTCTTATCTAGTGTGGACTATATGATGCAAAATGGTGCTACATGTGATACTAGATTTGCTACCGCTACACGCCTGGATTAAAGGGGTTTGCCACACAAGCAAATTTCACTACTGACATTTCATTAAAAAGTTGCAGAAAGTATCCCAAGTTTTGCACATGTCTCCCAATGAGAGAACAGCTAATTAGAAGAGGCGGGTATGCGAGGTGGGGAGGACAAGGAGAAGATCAATATGGAGTCCACGATGAGCCATACTGACTGAGCAATCGATAGGGGCAGCCACACGCAAACGCAAGCTCAACGTAAGTTTGGCTCATAGTCGCCGTGGAACGACCCTATGGCATGGCCACTGACATGTCATTTGCCTCAGAAAATGAAGCAATGGAAAAAAGTGTTGTAAGCCCGCGTAATAATCCTATGGTGATCTCTGTGGCCTGCCGTGTCCAAATAAGGATACGCCCTGGAACGACCGTGTGACCGCAGGTTTCGGACGGCTCAGGTAGCTCTCGATGTCTGGCGTCTACGGTCGCCGAATCCTAGTCATAGAACAAATGTGACTTACCCATAAGACGTAGAAATAGATTCACCAGAAGCACGTCATGGAACAGAAAGAGAAGCCTTAACTCTGTATGTCAGGAGGCGATCTCATGAAACTCAAATCCAAGGGAAATGTTAGAAGGAAAAAAAAAATGATTGCAAACAGCTAAAAGATAAAACGCAGTTTTCCTGAGCATTATTAGTTTATCTAAGTAACATTAAACGTTTGTTTTTTCTTCTGTTTCCCCCTGAAGATGTAGTTAGGAATCGAACGAAATTCAGGTAGTTTTCATGTCACTTTCAGTGAGGGCCTTTACGTAGTGTTAGTAAACGTCAAATTGATTTACAGTGGAGTGCTCTGTAATTTACTTCGTTGACCCCTCAAACACTATGGCAAGCGTGTGAGCTGATGCCAAGGACAAGGTCAAAAAGTCGGTTCGCTGAAGCTTGAACTTGAAGGTAAGAAAGATGTTACTGAAGCTGAAACTTTGTCAATGAAACGTGGTTAAGGTGGTATGGCTATTTTTTTTTCAATATTCAAACTCGATTCAAGGCATTTGGGAATCCAGTTTTGATTGAATTGTACATGGTCGGGAATCCAGGGGCGTGAGATTCCAGCTGAGCCATGGATAAAGTGAACTAACTTGTATGTAGCCCTACAGGCTACAGTGCCTTAGCTAAGTTCTAGCTAGGCTCGATCCTATATCATGTGGCTCGAAATTTAGGCTATAAGCAAATAACTAGTTTTCTCTAGTTCTTTGGCTATAAGTCATAGGCCCAACTCTTGCATGAAAGGTAAAATAACGGGAACCTGACAATAGCACCTGTATTCACCTAATAAGTCAGTTAGGACTCGCTAGGCCCAGGCTTATTTATGAAAGTGATCATACGATCTATTTGCTCTGAGGAAACATGGCCTAGGCCCCTACATATGGTACACTTGATAAACAGTGAGTTAGTTTGAAAATGGTATTCAGTTGAATTAAATAATTAGAAACACCGAAACTGGTTTATTTACATACAAATTGTCATGTTTTCATACACAGCATTTACGGCTCAAGTTTAGAATCTGTACCATATGAACGTAATCGCTATCTTTGATTCGATTGTTCCATTCGGTCCACTGCCAGCCTTGAATAGGAATGATGAATGGATTGCCTAACAAATGCTCTCAGTAGTGTAGTGGGTTAATCGTAAGACTTATGATGCATCTATTATTGTGATCTCCTGGGTTCGAATCCTCCTCTGTCCTAATTCTCTGTCAGGAATAATCTAGTGTAAGAGAGGCGTAAAGAGTTCAAACCTAGGTTGATAATATGTTAAGAATTTAGTTGGATGTTTAAGGTAATTAGGTTACGTCGTGTTATGTAAGTTCTTTTGTATTTGTGTTGTGTTCAGGTTTTCTGTTAACTATATGTGTCAGTCTTGGTGTGGTTGCCGTCCGGTGTGGACGCCGTCTTACCGTATATATGTGTTACAGTTAAAGTATTAATAAATGTTCCCACAAGTAAACCAGCGGACTTTGGTATTCGTTCTCTATACCGACTTTGTCATATCTCCACTCCTTTAACCGAACTCACCAGCCGGACTCATATACGGCCCGTTCCGCCACGCTACACTATCACTTCTTCCACAGGTTTCACTACATGTTGTTCATTGCGCAGAAAATCCGTAACTTCATAAGTCTTAAAAGAGAAAAAAAAAACTAGAAAAAAAAAGATAAGACATAGACGCTATACTCACTCTTGTAGTTGTCAGATACCTTGTCCGATTGGTACAGATTCTAAATTAGTGCCTGCATTACCTCTAATAGGTTTGTAATCTAGGCCTTTTCACAGGTCACATGCCATGAAATGTGCCCTTTGAACTACCCGTTGTATGTGCCTTTGATTAAGTTTTGAACTGCAGACAGGAAATGAGAACAGTTGATCAGGGGACTCCAAAAATAAACATTACTCATACATGACTCCACAATTTCTGTCAAAATCTGCAGGGGAATTTCTTAACATGTGATTGAAAATGGACAAGAGATCTCTTTGTTTTGGGGACATTAAATAAAATTTGTGATGTGCTGTTTTGAAACATGCCAGGGCCAGTCTGTGCTTCACTTTCATGTACACAGTAATATCCTGAGATGAAGGCTGTAATCCTGATCATCGGTCAAACAAGCAATGGCTCTATGCTTATTTACCTGATCATTGGCCAAATAAGCATAACGCAGATGATTGGATAAATAAGCAGGTCGCATCGTGCTTATTTATCCAATCATCAGGACAAATATGATCACCACTTCTGACTTGCCAGATCCATTGGGTGAACTAAGGAGCAGCATTGGATTAATTTGCCTGATGATCAGGCTAAATAGGCTGTGGACTGCACTGCTCCCTGTATTTCTCAGTTATTGGGTGAATAAGCAGTAGTGCAACACTTGTTTGCCTGATCACATTGGGAAAATAAACACTAGTGATGCTTGTTTCCCCCCCCCCCCCCCTCATCATTGTGTAGATGACCCTACAGTAAGTATTTTCATGTAATTTTTGCCTGATCGTCAAGATATGGGCTTGACTAAATCATCTATCGTCATTGTTGAAGAGGGTGTGGAAGAACAAGGTGAACCATGCAAGCGTGCTCACTGACACATGAAGAGTGTATCAGGGGGTCACACCTATCAAATCTTTGAAAATGACATTATTATTCTATGCAAAATGTTAGCTTACAATTTCTACATGAACTAGATGCAGCACATATTGTTAGGAAACCCACATAAGGAAAAGAACAGGTCTGCGAATAATATGTTCTCTGTGGTCTAGGGAGTGTATTCCAAAATTATTGAAGTGTATTTTTGTACATCAATTTTTACCCTATATTTCCTCAAATTCTGGATGAATTGTCACCAGAAATTGGCATAGGATTGCCAATATGGACTGATATGCTACCAGTTTACTGCATTTTGTGGTGATTGGCAAACTTTTTTGAGAATTCTCAAGGGATGAAGGATTCTTTAAGATTGCTAGCTTTTATTTACTCACCACATCAGACAGCCAAAATAAAAAACATGATACTGTACTGTACCCAAGTTATACTGTGTGGCAGCTATGCATATTGACTAACCTGTTCGTATACATGCATGAATACTGTATGCAAAGCAATTGCGGTTTATTTCACTTTGTGCAGATGGAGGTAGGATAAGTGTGATATACTGTTCATCATTGTTCAATTTAATACCAACGTTAATGTTTGTATGAGTCTTCTTCTATGAGTAATGTTCTGTGAGTCATCAATTCTTTAATACACTGTCGACTTTCAACATTCATGTTTATGGTTGCTTGCATAAAATTATTTTTAACTGTCATCCCATACTGACTCCGCTGACAAGATTGAACAAAGCTGCCCACACATACTGTGCATGAAGCCTATGCCATATGCTGTGGGCCACAGTAGTGACTATACAATGCTTCCTTTATTGAAATTTCTCCCACTTCTTTTTTCTATAGTTTTCTTTTTTCAGTGAACAGCTGAGTATTAGGGTTTGGTTAAAGAGTTGCAAACAATGGCAAGTGAGATGGACAGTGAAGATGATGATGTATCTGCCACTCTGCATCACACCCTGATGTCACCAACAATGTCAGTCTCACCTGGAGGAAGGAGGATGAATTATGGCTCCTCTCTTCCAGCAGGCCACATTCATGAGCTCTTCTTACAGCAAAAGCAACGAGCAATGGCAGCTCGCAGGTCTAGGGCCACCAGCTGGTCCCATCGCTTGAGTCATGGTGCAATTGCTGTGATCGGGGAGGATACCGCCGCACCCAGGTCCCGCATGTCCAGTGTCAGCTTGGGAAGCCACAGACTGCACAAAGAATCCGTGAGCGAAGTCTCTGAACTTGACGAAGTGGACAGCATGCCCAAGAGGACATTCTGGCAACTGTTCAGAAACAACATGTTCCAGTTTGGTTTGGAAATACTGTACGCAACAGAGACGGCACTGGTTACCCCAATCCTCCTCCAGTTGGGACTACCAAATGAATTGTACAGCATCATGTGGCTGATAAGTCCCATCCTGGGCTTCATCTTTACCCCTCTCATTGGATCTGTGAGTGACAGGTGTCGATTCAGATGGGGAAGGAGGAGACCTTTTGTGTTGGCATTTGCAATTGGCATGATCATTGGCTTGACACTGTTGTTGAATGGAGGAGATATTGGAATGCTGTTAGGAGATACTGAAGGTAATTAAATTGTCTATATGTAGATGTTTGTATGGACTAATTATGTACATCAACATAAGATTGTTACTGCCAGATGCTACTTTTACTGGATGGTGCAATCCTTGTCCATGGATGGTGTTAAAACTATCAATGCTCAACCATGGTATAATGACCTATTCATAGATGCTGTGGGTCATTCTGCAACACATTGCAGATTCATCCCCTTATTTTAATAGACAGATATCAGTGTAGCATGCTATAGCATGGGCCAGTTCAACAAATCAGTTTAAAGTTTACTTTTCAATAATGTATTAAGTTCTATTGAAAGTGTGTGCAGAAGAATAACTGAACTTTGATGAATATTCATTGTATTTTAGATAAACATATCCATTGGCATAGTGATCACACTGATTGGGATCTTTCTGATGGACTTTAGTGCAAATTCAGGTGACTGCCCAGCGAGGGCATATTTAATAGATGTCTGCTGCCATCAGTGATACGGAGTTTGCACTCAGCTTGAGGACACTCCTTGGAGGTATGTAAAAGTCAAATGGAAGTCATATGTACATTTAAAAGTTTCCTGTTTGTGTGAATGAGTATGTCTCTGGAATGCTAATTAAGTTAATGTGATTCCTTGAGGACACACCTAAGAATTGTTCTAATTCTCTAATAGACTTATCACAGTGTTCCTTGTTTGCATCATTCCCCTCCTTGGTTTGCATCACTCCTCTATTTTATCCTAAAAGGATGTTCACACGATCTTATTTACAACTGACAACCCTCATGTGGACATCTGGTTACATTACATTTAGCTGGCTAAAATCTGACCGCCACAAATAATGGTCACTTTAATCCCTAAAGTGTTGGATTGAAATAAGAGCCATAGTTGCCATCATAAACTTTCTCAGTGTAATTGTGAGGTATCTACAGGGAAATTGTCATACTTAAATGTATTCAAAATTGGCATTGTAGTTTGGGGGTTCTTTTAGTATTTTGTCGCAAAATCAGAGAAAACCCTACTGGTGCATGCATAAAAATTGCTACACAATATTCAGTTTGTGTAGTGCTGTGTTATCATTTTGTGTAGCAAAACGAGATGCAATACTGGATGAATCATTCATTGAGTAATATTGCATGAAGAGAGTAAAATGTAATCCAAATTAAACACATCTGTAGGGGAACTATCACAGAAAAGAATAAGAGAGATGTCATGCTACTGTTGGAAATACAATGGAGGATTGCTGGTAAAAAGCAGTATTTTAAATCTTGTGTGGTCGACAAAACTGTTTTAAAACTTTTTCAACTTTACCAGAACTTCCTAGATCACATTCTATCAAATTTAAAGATGGGAAGGTTGACAAGTGTAGACAGCAGGAGAAGCCTGTCATTGGCAGGAGGAATGGAAGAATTTTATCTATTTTGGTGTTGGGACCAGAAATTAATTGCATACCCCCAAATAAATACTTTGCATAAAATTGGATCTACCTGCTTTTATGTATTTCATTCCTCTCCTTCCTTGTCTAATGAGCACATGATCCCCATTCATTGTTGGATGAGGAAGTATGATCGTCATCCATTGCCCACTGGGCAGGGGGGGGGGGGGCATGATCAACTCTTATGAGTTCATCACACCACCATTGGTAAGTAAGTTAATAATCACACTTGCACTTAAGAATTCACACAAAAGGAGCAAATCTGTTTTGTTTGTCTTACTTTTCAGTCATAATTTTACCAGCCTTAAACCAGGACAATGTATCATTTTTTCACCATTTTTCACCATTTTTTCTACCTTTCCTGACAGGTGTTGGAGGCGGGATTGGGTTACGTCCTAAACTGGCATCAACTGGGAGACAACTTTCCTTGGAGTCATAGGCCACCAAGAGCGGATCATTTTCACGATGGTAGGAAGCCTAGCCACTCTTTCCTTTGTGCTCAACTTGTTCAGTATTCCAGAGGTACCTCTGGAGATCGAAGAAGTCCAGACTTCCACCTCCAGACCGGGAGAAGACGTCTTTGGAGAGACAAGTCCCCTACTGCATGATCCATCCAGTGTCCATAGGCAGCTGCAGACAGGCCGCATACGAATAAAATCGATAAATGGATCCATGCCAAGTGTGGTGCAAGGCATTGAAGGATCACCAATGAGGATAGACAGCGATGACAAAGACGAGGGTGAACCGGGATCAGTAAAGGATCTATTAAAGTCCATTTTGTACATGCCCAGGGAATTAGCTCACCTATGCTTTAATCATTTTCTTGGCTGGTTGTCATATTTGGTGGTACTTCTGTTTTTCACTGACTACATGGCACAGGCAGTTTACAAGGGTAAGTCCACAAATTTATTGCAATATTACCTGTGATATTGAAACTCAAAATATCAATCACGAATTGCTTCTTTTTTGTGCAACAAGTTAAGTAATGTCAGTATGTGTTAACTTCTCATTGTTACTCTGGTCACTACAATACTGATATAATAAGCTCTAGTAGATGTTAGCAAAGTGATAACCAAACTGAAACTCCAAACACCTGCCTTCTATAAGCAACAGTTCATCTTTGTTCCATAAATGCAGCAGAATTTCTCCTTTCATCATTTTGTGTACATCTTCACAGGTGATCCAACAGCACCAGAAGGATCAGAACTCAGGGATCCTTTACGATAAAGGTGTTCAAATTGGCTGTTGGGGCCTTTGTATATTTTCCTTCTCATGTGCGATAACTGCAGGTAAAGTTAAAAGTTCATAATGTGCCCTCAGTCAGAATTTATGTACTTTCTTACTTAACAAAGTTCCCACAATGTGATCATGTAGTGCCCCTGCCTGTTCAACTGGAAAGAATGGCAGCAAATAAATTACATTTGTCATTTTCTGTGACCAGCAGTCATTATGTTAGTTATGCTAAAATTGCCATAAGGTGTGTGAACACCTAAAGGAGAGTTAATTCCGTCACAGTTTTGGAAAATATTTAAAAGAATCATCAAACAAGTCTCATCTTTAGGTACAGTATTTAGGCCGATTTCATGTAACAAGAAGGCAAATAAATTGGGGTGGTTTATGTGGGACGTTTGGAGATTGTAGAAGTACATGGGGTATTTTGTGACTTCTGAAATTCCTTGAATTTATATGGTGAAAACTTACTTTAGAATTATTCTCTTAAAGACTAGTTAAGATGAAATAAATGTGAAACATGAAAATTTAGAAATCAAGACAAGAAGAACTAAAGTCAAATATCACTTCCAACTGAGGGAATTTTGGAATGTTTTTTTCACCCTGCAAAGGAATATACTCGAAGCTTGCAGCTTTTGTGAGTCACCGGACAGTCTATGTGTTTGGCCAATTGTTCTTTGCTGTCTGCACGGGTTCAATGGCCCTGGTGACATGGAGTCCAGTTGCAACAATGGTCCTTTGTTCTTCATTTGGTGTTATGTTTTTCATTCTTCTGACAATGCCATCCTGTCTCATCAGCGTTTATCATGAAAACGAAGAGGTTAGTAACAATTCAAGTTTTGATTATGTTTGTAAATTCCAGGCCCTATGACAAAGAGAAAAATAAAAAGCCTGAAAGTCTCAGGGTTAAAGGAGAAGGAAACCCTGGGAACATGTTCATCAAAATGAAGCAGAAGTGTTTGACAAACAACTTCCCAAAGTTTCATTCAGAAATATTGTTTCCTATCCAAGTTACACACTTTTGAAATTCAGAGAAGGGTGCTGCCATTTTTGTCCAAGTTGAATGTAAACCAACTTGAGTAAGTCGAATAATGATGTCACATAACCACAGATAGCAGGAATTTTAATGCATTTCTTTGTTTTCTTTACCTAAAATTGCTACAAATCCACACACACTTGTACATATTTTGTGTTGAATTACTTAGGTGTATCATGCAATAGTCAATTCATTAATACTCTGATTTGAATCTATGCATGCCTGTTAAAAATATATTGACAGTAACGTATAAAGAAAAACAAAAGCTTTTCCAATCACACGTGGTCCAGTGATGTCATCACAATCTTAAAATGGCAGCTCCCTGATTAATTTTTATGAACATTCAGATTGCAATATCTTGGAAAGTAAGCAACATATTTGAATGAAATTTGGTAATGGTGTTCATCAAATGTTAGTCTCTCATTTAATTGTGTCAAATGTCCTGACTTTCCTTCTCCTTTAAAGGACTTCTGCAGAAAGAAGAAACTTTAATGTAATTTATAGACTTTATTACCATTCTATCAGATGAGAACATAACAATTTGCCCTCGGAAGTTTCCAAAGTTGTGAAATACGGTTTTGAAAGTTGTGGTTCAGCAAAACCTGAAAGTTAAGTGACACAGGACCAACTGGTACTGTTTTTCCTCTTGATTTTTAGGACATTTTGTATTTCTAGCAAGGATTTTAAACTGCAAAAGCTCTTCAGTTCAGAGATCATGCAAACCTCATGAATATCTACATTCAATAAGATACTTTTTGTTTGTGAAACCACAGGAACGGTTATCGAAATGGAGACAGGACAGACAATTTGCTGCTAATACTCAAAGGAATTTGTACCTTTTATGTGGTGGTTGCAGTTCAATATCAGAGCAACATCAGTTTAAGCCAACAAATCCTGAAACAATTATCTCGTTCATAACAGAGCTTTAAATAGTAGATGTAAACAATGTTTAGATATTTTCCTCCAAGACATGAGAAGCACAAGGAAGAATCTCTCTAAGAGCTCAATGTACTCAGAGGGTGGGTGGGAAGAGTTCGGTTTAAGGGGAATATGTAGATATGAGTATGGTGAGCAGACCTCAAACATAAAAATCATTCTGTTGATGATTGCTCACATTAGTACTTTGGAAGTGGTTCCATCTGGGTGTTTGTCATGTTTGGGGTCCAATGTCCAAATGGGCCATTTTGGAAAATCGTGAAATCTTTCTTCTTCTACAGATTTTATGTTAGAAAAGTGAGGGTTCATGGTCAGAAATGGGCCGTATGGGCTATTGTACAAAATAATGCAAAATGCTTTTTTACTTAATGATTACATTACACTTAACAGTACATCTGCACAAGGAACCACCAGTGTCCTTTGGCTCTAATTGTTTGACTCTATTGTTTGACTGTTTGATCTGATTACAGAAGACAAATAGGACCAACCTTCAAAATTATTGTTTCTGCATCTTTTTTTTCTTTATCTTTTTAATGCCTGTGGTTATCATTTTCAAGTTCATAAGCCTATTTATCAAAATAACTTTTCTTGTAAAAAAAATACAATTTTCTGAAGTTTTGCCATTTTGGCAAGTTACTTCAAGTTCACAAAATGTAAATTTTTTCAATTTGTGCCATTGCGCTACAACATTTTAACTAATCAGAGTGACAATTTCTCAGTTTTTGACCATTTGTAATAAGCAAGCATGACTCATCTAAGAATACATAAGATGGCACATGCATACCAAGAAAAAAGTCAGAGAAGCAAAAAAAAGTCAGAAATACGAAAACTTAACTTGCAGAAATAAGACGAAGCTGCAGAAATGAAATAAAAAAGGTCACAGAAATGACTAAAAAAAGTCACAGAAACAAAATTGTCACAGAAAGGAGAAAAGCTGCTGGAATTTTTCTTTTGATAACTTTTGTAGATATCTTCTCATCCTCCCTTCACAGTGTTATTTTTACAATGATTTCTTTCAGTATGTTAGTGGAAAGAATGGTTACCGTCGAGGTGTCGGCAAGGACATTGCCTGCATCGGTGTTCAGATATTTATCGCCCAGATAATCGACTCCACCATCGTGGGACCACTGGTGATGCTGTTTGGGAGTCATCTTGTCATTGTTCTTTTGTCTTCCATTCTGGCTTTTGTTGCAGCGATTTACTCCTCACTATTCGTTGTTTACAAAATCAGACCGAAGGGTGTACACATGGATGACCAAAATGTTTGAAAATTTTTTTTGAATACTGTTAGTAGTTGCTATTGGCAACATAAACTTTTGCTTCACATGTGAGTTAATTTTCAAACAGTAAATTAAATGTTTTTGGGGGTGGTTGTTGCTGTATAAATCATTACAAGTTTAGCAGATTCCTTTGATCATATTTGTTTATGCTTGTGGTGACCATCTCTACTTAAAATACAAGTCCCTGTCTAATATCCGTCCGCCATAGTTACACAGTGATCTCAGACCAGTCTTTGTGAGCATCACAGTGATCTCAGACCAGTCTTTAAAAGCATCACAGCGATCTCATACCAGTCTGTATGAGCATCACTGTAATCTCAGACCAGTCTGTATGAGCATCACCATGAACTCAGACCAATCCTCAAGAGCATCACAGTCATCTCATATCAGTGGCACAGGGCATCACAGTGATCTCATATCAGTCCTGAAAGAGCATCACAGTGATCTGATATCACTCCTGGAGAACATCACAATGACTCATATCAGTTCCAAAAAGCATCACAGTGATTTCATATCTGTTTGTGATCATGTATTTTCTATATTTCTATCAGTGGTTTTTGTCATGACTGTTGGTAAGTTGTATGGAAACACTAAATACAAGATTGCAATCATACCATTACAATAAAGCATTCACACTTTTGCATAGCTTTTTATACTTCAGGATGTTTTGAAGTTAAAGGTATTTCAATCAACATTCCAAATTTTAAATGCTCGAAATGTATGTTGTGTACATTCCCAAAAACTTATGGGCATTTTGCAGAAGGTCACCTTCTCGCATTGGATTGCGGCTCAGTGAGAAAAGCAACAGTTTTGTCTGTTTTTGTGTTTTTTCTCCTCATACTGACTCATATCAGGTGTAAATTGAATTATGAATAAAAATATGTAAATCATGGAGTTTTTTTTTTTTATTGATGAAGATTGTAGTATATTCACTCAAAGAAATGATTTTTGTTTTCAAACATATTGTGGATTCAGCCTTACAGTGGATATTGAAAACCTCAGAACAAATGTAAGAATCTATAGCATCCTACTGCTTGAATAATTGCACTATGTGCAAAAAAAAGAAAACATTTAAAGATTCTGGTGTAGTAGTTACAGTTTGTTTTTCATTGTGGACCTGTAAACAAGTTAAATTCACAGCAAGGATAGTTTATGGAAAGTTTGGGATAGATTAACCTCCAGCTAAGACAGTAAGACTGAAAATTATGTGAATTCTTCTCCCGTCCTAATATTTTGAGATTTTTTATGCTTTTTCATGATTTTGTGCAAAAAGTAAAGATAGATTAATGCTATAAATTAAAACTGTGTGTGTGCTGTTTTTTTTCATGTTGCCTAATTTCTTTTATTTCTTCCTGTGAGTAACAATTCCTCTGCAGCTGCCATCACATTTTACCAGTTGATTTACAAAGCTTTCCAAAAATAAATTTAAATTGAAATTTAAAATGTGTTATTTAACTTATTTTCAGCAAGCAATAATGTTATAAATTGTGCTTCAAATTAGTGCCTAGTTTCATATTTTATGTCATGTTTGAACATTTTTGTGACAGTAATTATTTCTATGCAACTGCCAAAATTATATGAATTACACTGCAAAATTATTTTCTAAAGACAAATTTAATTGTGTATCATTTCACCTTCATATTGTATGTCTGAATGTTGGCATTGGAGGCCAATAGAATGTTTGAACAATTGGAGTGAATATGCTTTCCTGTGCAAGATGTGCCTTTCTTTGCTTTTCAAGTGTTGTGTACGATTTACATCTGTTCAATTTTTTCAGCCTGGTACCTTGATATATTCTTGATTTTCATTTGCACATCAGTGCAGGACACATGAGATTGTAATTTAATTTATAAATATAACCCAATGTATAGTACTTGCTTTTGAAAGGTCATAATTTTCAGGGCAACTACTGCCATCATATATAAGCCTACAAATTTTAGTGTGATTTAATGCAGAAGCAGAAAGAAACGAAATGTTTAAAGAAACTGCTCCATTGTCCTGCTAGCACAAAATGTCAAGGCAATTGCCAAGTTGACTATTTCATCCACTTTTGACACTCACCACAACTGAAGGGAGGGGGGATGGGGATGGGGGGCACAGGTAGGAGAGTTACCAAGACTACAGTTTAGCATTTAGAAATGTAAGCATTTAGAACCATCAAAATTGTCAGAAACTGATTGGATCTGACAGTTCATAATATTTAATTTTCATTGCATTGATAAAATGTCTGTAACTATTTAATAGTCCAATGTTTACTAAGGATATAGAAAGTGTAAGTGGGCAGGATTTCTAATTCTCCTTTGAGTGGGCCTATCCCTCCACTATGTATGAGTACCATTCTCAGGACTTTTAAACCAGTTCTCAAAGTAAGGGCATATTTCTCTTATGGAAAGAGTGTCATATTTTCAGTTCATCTTTATTTGAGTCTTCCCTTTCCAAAAATGTTTCAATGTGAATTTCAACATGCTTGAGTTCAACAGTGTCATAAAATGAGATTGTTTACATTATAATCTATTATATGAATAAAGCAAAACTGAAATAATTTTTTTCAAATTTGTTTTGAAAGATCGCATACTGAATTAGAAATGTCAATGCCAAACTTGATCGGAAATTAATGGCAATGATTTAAATGATTATTGAATAAATCGAGAGGATGAACATTTTCAGCTGTCTTTTCCTCTTTCTGTGATCTAGCAAACAACTCTCACAGCACCTCAACCATTGGGTAAATGTCAACTATAATAGAACAAGAAGTTAATGCAACTCACCAAATCCATACTTTTTGTTTTGCTAGGCTTCACATTTGCATCTCAAGACACATAAGTCATACCTGATAGACCTGGTCAGAGACATTGGGAAAGGTTAGGTGATACAAGTTTTAAGACTTGTAAAAATACATGATATCATGTTATGGATTGGGTGAAAGCAACGAGAGTTCATGCATATTCATATCTTTGCCATCTGATGAGATATGGAAATGCTAATATTATGATGTTACAGTAGATCTTCTCTGAGACTTACTGCTGATCAGGGTTGACTACTCAATTGATTATCAACTTTAAAGACCAAGTGACATGCATCTAGAGAAGAGCTAGCTTTATTCAACAAATGCATAGTGAGACCCTGAATAATATCCATTAGAATCTTGTTTATATCTACAGTATTACCATTTTGGAGATACCACTTTTCAAAGTTTGATGAAAATGCTAAACAGATGACACAGAGTGTTGAACAGTGTCGATATTTCTTTCCTTAGGCCTTTATATTTTATCTTTTAATTACTGAGTTTCACATTGATAACTGATATCAATATTTTTGTAGAAGATACTACATGTGTTCAAAATAAAACCCTCAGGGCATATAAAATTCTCAATTGTCCTTGAAATAAAGGTAAAGTAAAAAAAGGATAAAATAAAGCATATCAGGTGAGTTCCTCCCTTGGACATCACAAATTTCTGCATGCTTGGCTTATGTTCATACATGAAGCCATTGTATAAAAGAAATTTGTAAAATAGTCAATGATGGATTTTAATGACAATTGTGGCTATTTTCAACATTTTCAATGATTCAGTCAGTCAATTACTCCAAAATGTTTTTTATGTCCACATGTACTTCAACATTGTGCATTGCAAACATAGCTACAAATCACATGATCTCCATTTGGCTAACAATATTCCTCTATACAGAACACGTGCGTTGTTACATATACACTCATCACCAATACAGAGTAACTTATCCAAAATCAAGGAACTTCACTCCCAGAATGCCTGATGCAAGCAACACTGCTAGCCTGATGATCTGGTAGTATACTGCCACCAGTCACCATTGACAACACATTTCTGTTCATTGTTCACCTTATAGATCGAGTTCCATTTGTACTTTTGTCATAGAAACTACCTCAACTGGAATCATCTCTAATTGCACACAACTTATTTAATGCATCACTGGTATCCCAGGACCTCTTTTTATCGTTGCCTGGTTTTCACTGAAATTTTTCCTCGAAGTGCGTTTTCCCAAAAAGCTGTCAGGATGGACCGAGAGCCGTCGGGATGGACCGAGAGCGATCAGGATGGACCGTAATTCTGGAGGAATATCAGTCTGGATGGCTGGACAGGTTCACGGCACAGAGGACATTCAGGCTGAAAATAACAAGAGGAGCACCGATTTGGGTTATTTTGCAGCAATTTCCAAAAGCCAGAGTGACCTAAAAATGGAACAAATGAATAACCAAATTAGTAGAATTAAATGCAACTTTTTATTCACTTTCTGTTGAAAAGAAAAGGTGAGCAAAAGAGTGCACGGTACGTACAGTAAAGGGATACTCAAAGTCATCATTTCCATTTTGAAATGGAAACCAGAAATCCAAAAGGCTTTGTGATTCCTTGCCTTGATAAAATACATTTTGAACACAGCAGTTTGAAACTGACATCTGTTTGATTCACACTTGTAAGAAGAAGGGCTCACAAGTGCATTTTTGTTTAGTTTCTTAAACCCAAAATATGAACCCCCTTTTTGTTCTAATAAATTCTCTCATTCCTTTGTGCTGAAATATGATTTTTCTTGACGGTGAAGTGCCATATG
Organism: Stichopus chloronotus; assembly: GCA_021234535.1. Lineage (NCBI taxonomy): Eukaryota > Metazoa > Echinodermata > Holothuroidea > Aspidochirotida > Stichopodidae > Stichopus > Stichopus chloronotus. The sequence goes on from SFZH01000008.1 coordinate 744,767, forward strand.
ATGAATTAGTGCCAGGGAGATGGTAACATCAATCAACTCACAGGTACCATGTTGATACTTATTGTTGTTTGTCTTTCCAATCAAGGGAAAATGCAGTCACCCCAATCAGAGTTAAAATGCCCTGTTACTCTAGCTCATGATTGGTCTATTTCGAATATATTCTTGTGAACTGTGAAATCCAAGGAGAATTTCGACTTGCTTTCCCTATTGTTTGTAATAGCTATGCTCAAAGTCTCTTTAGAGGAGCTTGTAACAGAAGGAAATTAGCAAGACTTTGCTGCTTTTGAAAACAAATTTTAGGGTAATATCGTGTAAACAAGGTTTTCAGGTTTTTACTCCCGGTGACCCCAGATGACATTTGACCTCCACCAAAAACAATAGGGTTCTTCCTTCTAATATGGGGCATCTATGTACTAAGTTTGAGAACTGTCCAACTTTCCCTTCTCAAGATATCGTGTAAACAAGGTTTTCAGGTTTTGACCCCCGGTGACCCCAGATGACCTTTGACCTCCACCAAAAACAATAGGGCTTATTCCTCTTACCACAACACATCTACATACCAAGTATGAAATCTATCCAAGCTTCCTAACTTGAGATATCATGTAAACAAGGTTTTCAGGTTTTGACCCCAGTGACCCCAGATGACCTTTGACCTCCACCAAAAACAATATGGTTGTTCCTCTCAATATGGGGCATCTATGTACCAAGTTTGAGAACTGTCCAACTTTCCCTTCTCGAGATATCGTGTAAACAAGCAAAGCCATCACATACACACACACACACGACATCACCATCGCATAGATTCCTTGCCTGCCTTCGGCAAGGAATCAAAAACAGGATAAAGTTAAGAATTTTGAAAAGCAACTTGACTTTCGACTGTAATATGCAGGGGTAGACAGTTACAAATAGAGTCAGAAAACAGAGAAATTATATGATGAGTCATGCTGTAGTAATTGCGTGTTAAGTGTAGATCTGTACTCCTTGATTAACAATGCTTCTTTGATCTTAATTTTGAAGTCAGAGTTGCCAGATGCTAAAATGGTGAGCAAGTCACTAGTGCAGCCTCTACATTCCTCACCGATGAGAATGTGGTCATGGATGGTGATGTACTGTTCGAAGGGTCCCTTAATCCTCACAGAAAAATGTTTTTTAATTTTACCAGTGCTGAACCCAAATGACCTTTGACCTATGAGCAATACGATTCTTGTAATTAATGGGGTTCACCTCCATACCAAATACTAGATCTTTCCAAGTTTTCCTTTTTGAGATATCATGTTTACATGTTTTTACAATTTGACCCCTGTTGACCCCAAATGACCTTTGACCTCCACCAAAAACAAGGGTTCTTCTACTCAATGTGATACACCTATGTACTGAATATGAGATTAGTCCAAGCTTCCCTTCTTGAGATATCATGTTTGCAATGTTTTCACAATTTGACCCATGTTGACCTCGAATGAACTTTGAGCTCCACCAAAAATAATAGGGTTCTTCTACTCTATGTGGTACACCTACATACCCAATATGAGGTTTGTCCAAGCTTACCGTCTTGGAATACTGCGTTTACAAAGTTTTCGCTATTTGACCCCTGTTGACCCCAAATAGTCTTCGACCTCATCCAAACCCAGTAGGGTTCTTCTGCTCAATGTACTCAAGCTTCTCTTCTTGAGATATCATGTTTACAAGGTAGGGCATCACAGACACATGGACAAACACACACATATGAATGATTAGAAAGGTTATAATTATCATCGAAACCAGAAAGGATGTATGTTTTTTAAAGATTAAAGTTTCAAAATGTCTGGACATTTCCTCCTAATTAGGCATTTTATAGGTAAAGATATAGGTGGATCTATGTACACCACAGGAAAATTAGGCACCAAAATGCTAACTGATGATATTGGAGAAATATACAAATAACAAATTTACATATTGTTTCATTGTTTTGAAACAATGCTATGAAACTAGAGAGTATTTAAGTATTTTTGCCTTTTCGTTATTTATACTTCACAGTTAAAAAAAAAAAATACGATGTGTGGGATTTTTATAGGTTTCAAAACCATCTTCCAACCAATATCGAGTGATAGTATAAGTTTTTTTGTAGATTTCATAGGGAGTCAAAGGTTCATGTGAATGACTGATGTTATCAAGATTCATTGATTACAATCTTTGGATGATAATGTTCACATGCATTCACCCTCTTTCATACCTCTATTTCTGTGATTCAACCTACCTTTGTACCACACCATTCCATGATGCAGTACCAACAGAAGAGATGACCACAGGGTGTGGCGGTGGTATTCCGCCTCTTGCTCAAACATAAAGAACATCGAAGGGAAGCTTCCACAGTCTCATCCAAACTATTGAAGAAGATTAATACCAAGAAATGATGGAATACAGAGTTGCACCATCCTGTTTCAGGATACCGCTATGTCATCAGGGCGACATTTTAATAGTCACAAGGACTGGACTTTGGCCATGCCAAAATGTCTGCAAACATGGCCACTTGCAGAAAAGTATTTGCAATTTGTGTTACATTTAAACTGCAACTCTCAGAGATGGTAGCTCAGTGAGATATATCTGCCTCTTCTAGCTGGATTCATGTTAGTGTATTGGAATGCCATGATGATAACTGATTGCCAGAAATTAGTTTGGCAACTTATAGCAATAGCTAGCATTAAATGAATTGGATCAAATTAATCACTAGGAATAGTTTTTTGGTTTTGCTTTTAGATTAACTGTTAAGAACCCTGGCTCTACTCAAAGATTCCTGTCAATATGTGAAAAGTTTTAGCAACATGTTAGCATTTAATAGTTTTCTGATGACATTTTTCGACAAGTTTTTTTTTTTTTTTGTGAGTGACATTCCTACCTCAAGAATCCCTCCACAATATTTCATTCAAAAGAATAATGATACACAATTAGGACTGACGACTTTCTGTGACAATGGGATGTTACAGCAATTTCTTCAGCATCATAGTAGAACTGAACAAAACCTTTTCCATAGATGCACCTTTAAAAACACATTTGTGCAAATGCAAAGGTACAAGCATACATAGGGTAAAATAATTAACAGAGTTATGGAAGTTAGTACAAAGAAAATTACAATGACTGTCAACATCACCATAGTGATATGGACGGCTTTGGCATTCTCTCAGAACACAAATGCATTTGGTATGCACTGTGTGCTGATCTGTATAGGACTATGTGTACTGAAGATTTTATGGCCAGTTGGTAATGTCCTCAGTGCTGTTAACTATAGTACTGACTACCCCTATGGGCTTGCCAGAAATTAGTCTGAAAAGATTATCTATCACCCATGGACCTATTGTCTTTAGGGCTGGAGATTTTTAATGACTAAAGAAGTCACTGAAATAATGAACTCTCTTTTCCAATTGATGACGAACTCACCTCTGGCTGGTTACAGGTGTGTCAGACTCAGTCTCCCTGTTGAGTTTCTGCCACTGGTAGAGCTGCCAAGATATGCTTACGAATAGCTGGACGAGAGAAATGATCCCCAAAAGACGAAAACTGGGGTTGAGAGATCCACTCGACAGACCCCGCCTGACCATGAGCTTTAGCAAGAAGAGACAGAACATTAAATTATGAGCTTGGGTAGATGTGATAGTGCCCTAAAAAGATAGCTAATTCTTTGAAGTCACATCTGCTTTTAAGGGGGGAAATGCAGTTCACTATTTCCTTGCCAAAACCCTTCATATTCCCCAGTTTGAAATATCATTAAAAAGTTAGCATTACACAATTTAATTACCCAATGAGATCAGGACAGACTGCATCCAACACTGTTGACCAGTAATGTGACTAAGTTGATCTAATGAGACAGTCACAACTTCCTACATCCAACACTTCAGTGATTTAACCATCATCATCACCATTATAATCATCATTATTATCACCATCACCATCATCACTATCACCATAATATTTGTCATCATGATCACCATGTATCATCATCGTTGTGTTTTGTGAGCTAAACAGCTGCTTGGTGAGGTTATGCTAACACTAGGAGGAGCTTTCAAATACTCCTGTATCACAACAAATGGTTTACAACAGTTGAAAACATGTGCACCTAATAACACAGGCAGAACACAATAAAAAGCTTACTTAAAGATCTTGGTTTTAAAACCTCCATTCCCCTGTCCCCCCCCCCCACATCACATGCAACTAGTCAGAAGTCTCACCTCAGATTTCAGTGATATTTATTAACAGTGTGACCTCTACCAGAAGTGCATTTTAGCCGAATTGTGGAAACTTTTCGGTGAACATCCAAATCTACCCTGCTCGGCCTGCTGAATATTTATATTTATTTATTCCTTCATACTGTGATCATCTATTCAAAGGGCATATACTAAAGATCGGAATCCAGAAGTTTCACAAAAAAATTGTCCTCTGGACAGGAAAATAACATGGATTGTCATACCCTTATCTACCAAAACTGAGACTGGTTGTCAACGTTTGACTGCACTTCATTTTAATGGTAATTTTCCGACTAATCGAACGAATTTGATTGAGAATGGCATTGATGAGTTAATAATAAATGTCTTTCCAATATATGTTCAGGTGATAAACTTATTCGACCTTTTGGTATCATTTTTAGCTTTTTGAAGTTCTCAGTCCTTATTAAAATCAAGGTAGACTTCAGTATTCACTGCATCTTTATTCCTTCCTCATCCAATAACTGTGTAGTATTTTTTTTTCAAATATGTTGTAGGCCTAATCAAAGAAATGATGCTGCAATAAAAGGTACAAATTTACAGCTTTGTTCCAGTAAGTTCTCTCTCTGATTATATGTAGCATATTTTCAATGCAAAGTGTCACCTGAATTGGTTACTGCGATTGGTACTTTAAGTAGTACTTCTCAAAATACAAAGATATCAAACAGTGGATAATAATAGTATACTGTTTCTTCCTCAACTTGGATCAAGTAGCTTAAACCTCCACCCCATAAGTAGCAAATTGGTCGTGGACTGATTACCTCTGGATACTGGTCTCCCCACTCATGAAACCCATCCTATGTATCTGTCTGTCGACGGTCGCAAAAGGGATTACGGTCTATTTCTGGTTGATTCGAAACAAGTAAACCACCAGTTTGGCAGTTTATGTGTCGGGTATATTAAGTGAACAGATACAGTAGTTATCCATTGCTTGCACCCCATGACTGCAATTTCAGATCAGAGAGTTGCTTCCAACTTGTTAAATCACAGCCCTATGTATGGGACAACTGCACTTAAACAAGTATGCCTGAGCTCCCACAACTCAAGGAAAAAAAATTATACACAAGAAAAGTGTACAGTGACTGTGATGCATGAAAGAGGTTTTACGTAAGGCATTAGAGTACAGAAAAGAAGTTTGAAGCAATATCATCCTATCATTGAAAACAGCTGGTCTATCAGTTCTAATGGGTCAGATTAGACAAGATGGCGGCCGTATTCATAACTTACACTAATTGGGACTATAAACGTTTTATGAACTGCCGTCTAAGTGCACTTTGACTTTTGATCATTATGCAGATTATTATTCTCAATGTACCACCGGTAATATGTGGTTACTATCATTTACTTATTCAACTCAGAAAGTGTATTTTGGCCAGCATTTACGTTTGCTGGGTCTCTGGTCTCATTACGTGTTCGTCGATTTCACAAGGTCTCCACTGAAACTTGCACTATAATTCTCAGATTTCTTTACAGTAATACCAGCGTATATGTACGATACATTGATTTGGAACATCTAGGTAAGAATAAACACTTCTGCATTAGGATTTTTGGATCTATATAAATTGAAGTCCTAATCTACTTCGTATGAGCGCCTAAATTCAATTTAATGAGATGCACAGAGGTCAAACGAGGTCAGACGTCCTACTGTAACTGTGATGTCTTATGTTGTAGTTTGTCTTTTTAAATGTCTCATGTTGTAGTTTGTCCTTTTTAAATGTCTCATGTTGTAGTTTGTCTTTTTTAAAAGTAAGTTTAATGCAGCATCACACATCAACACTATTGTACTTACATACTGTATGCCAGATAAACGTTTGGCTATGTGATAGAAAACACCGCTGATGTAAAAGAGGCCCATATGGGTCCTATGGACAATGAGTAAAAGATGGCGGACTAAGGGAAGGTTGGACTTGAGCCACTCCCTCCAATTTGGGGATACTCCTGGTACCATCAGATTTGCTTCCAGTCTGTAGCTGAGTCTTGAAAGGAATTTGTCCACCAGGTATGGAAAGATCACATGGGCAAAGACCAGCAGGCCTCTCCTCTGCAATGGAATAAAATAATAACCCTTAAAATTTTAACTAAGACAAACAACGTTAACATTAAAATAATATTCCACTAAAACATACAGGATTTATAAATGAAAGAATAAATTTCTACTGCAGGTACTTCAAACCTCACATCAATATCTTCTTCATTCCTCAAAATAATGCTATTAAAAGAAAGGCTTTCCAGATTTCCCTCAAGGTTGCAAAATGCCATGTAACTCACAGACAAATTGCATCAGTCTTTGCTGTTCTTTAAAACCGTAGGGCTCATTTAACCTTGAAATAGACACCATTACACCATAGAATAATTTAGAGTGGGTTTATTGTAGATTAACCTTGCAATGTTGTGAAAATTGAGGGCACAATCGTTAAACCATCATAATATTTCTTTTATTACAGTCAAGATTACCAAGAAATACTTGGAAGGATATTCAAGTACAGTACTTCAAGTACTCACTCAGTCTGCAGCAACATAGCTTTACCATAAAGTTAGGCAACATTTTGAAGCAGCTATTTAAAATCCAATTCCTACACCAATAATGCTATTGACATATGGTTTTACCGACAAAGAGAGAAAATGCGCTACTTCTTATTCACAGGATGTGTACCTTCATGACATAACAATATGCTCAAAACAGGGACAAAAGGAGAATCATTATTCTTTCCTGGTCTAACAGAGTCATCAAACTTGGATTTACAGTTGGATGATACAGAGCATTTTCATCTTATCTGTTCCTTTCTGCCGACAAATGTCCAAACTATCATGATGCCTGTTCATGATGCCTGTAAATCATGTCTGTCCATCATGTCTGTCTATCATGTCTGTCCATCAAGTCCATCATGTCTGTCTATCATGCCTGTACACTAGATGGCAAAATAGCCATAACTTGTTGATAGAGTTTACCAGTGCCACGCACACGGGAATGGAACAAGTTTACCACCAAGTAATCACATGAACAAAGAATAAACCAGTCAGTTATATAACACTCTGTTAATCATACTCACCAGCAGTGAAGGCACAGACCGCTGAGTGTGATCAACTTGCAAAATATTCACATACTCTTCACCCAAAGTCTGAAGACCTGAATTTTTCAAAAGAAATTTAAACAAAGTGATTAATTACATGTTCAACAGCGATAATCAAAATCAACAATGATGATCATCAAAATCAACAAAGATAATCAACTGTGATTATCATCATAATCAACAGTGATCATTATCAATGGTGATTATTATCATCATAACTAGTGACTATTATCATAACTAACAGCAATTATCATCATAATCAACAGTGATCATTATCAATGGTGATTATTATCATCATAACTAGTGACTATTATCATAACTAACAGCATTTATCATCATAATCAACAGTGATCATTATCAATGATTATTATCATCATAACTAGTGACTATTATCATAACTAACAGCAATTATCATCATAATCAACAGTGATCATTATCAATGGTGATTACTATCATCATAAATAGTGACTATTATCATAACTAACAGCAATTATCATCATAATCAACAGTGATTATTATCAATGGTGATTACTATATTGTGATTATTATCATAGTCAACGGTGATCATAATCTTTGTCAATGGTGATTTTTATCATCATAAAGAGTGATTATTATCATAATCAGCAGTGATCATTATCACTATCAATGGTGATTATTATCATAATTAACAGTGATTATCAACAATGATGTCATCAAATTCAAACATCATAATAAATATTGTTTATCATCTAATTCAACATTGATTATCATCATATTCAACAGTACTGCAACCACCATTATATTCAATGTAGACCGATTTTGCAAATTACTCCAGGCTATGAGAGATAAATTTTGAAATGAGTGCATACATCTCAATATAGGACTTTTGACCATATCCTTATTAAGGTTTTACAATTTTATTTTGTGATCTTTACTGAAAACACCTTCAAGATCACACTTTGGGTGTTCTGGTCACAATTGGGAGTTAAATCATTTTTTTCAATCTCCCCCCCACTTCTGCCAAACTTTGGAGAACATTATACATTCACTACAGTGACAGGGATCTGTGTTCATTTCATGTTAGTTGAATCACTGGGAGAAAAATTTTAAACCATTCTGTTCATTTGTAGCAAATTTAATGTATTATGAAGACAACCACCAAAGACCTCTCTGAAGAAAATCAATTTCATTCTACTACGATAAGAATGAAACACAAATGATATCAGTCAACCCAAATCTGCCAGAGCTGAATGAAGTCATCTCTTACATCAGAGATTATTAAATATTCCTGGACACTCTCTTCTATGTATCGTTGTGGTAATGTCTAGTCTACTTACAACTGGTCCCATTGTGAAAACATTTCTTCACACTGTGTTATACATTGTTGTGATATTTGCTTGAAAATAATTTTACCTCACCCCCCCTTATACCTTACTCTCTTTGCAAACTAAAATATCAACAACTTTTTTTAAATAAATTCTCACTTTGATGACATAACTGTACTCACCAATCAATGAATGACAGTGATTGTCCTCAACTTTCAGGAGATTGTTGCCTGATCATGATTTGACGTTGATGGATTTGAGGTCATAGGTTTCAAGAGACTACGACACACGTCACACACGGCTCCAACACATGATGTAAAGTAAGCGAAAGCTTGTAAGTAGTGGACACAACATATGAAAGTATCAATTCCATAAGCTTGTAAAATTTATGGTAAATAAACATAACTAACCAGACAATGTGGTAAGGCCAAAGTAAAGACAATCCGTCAATAGGTCCAATTCTGAGCGCCATTTTATCCATGCCCTTGCACCTTCAAATTTCAAAGAAAGAGAGACACAGAGACATTCAAAACTTAACACCAATCAATCCATACCCAACACCAATCAATCCATGCTAACCACTAATCAATCCATGCCCAACACCAATCAATCCATGCCCAACACCAATCAATCCATGCCAACCACTAATAAATCCATTCCCAATATCAATCAATTAAAAAACAAGAGCCCAAGGGCACTCTGGTTCCTTGCACAGATGGAGAGCATATAATGTTAATTATGAAGTAAAAGGGAGCATATTGCATTATTTTGTACAATAGCCTATATGGTCCATTTCTGAACAAGAACTCTCACTTTTGTAACATAAAATCTGTAGGGAAACATATTTCATGCTTCTATAAAATGGCCCATTTCAGACATTGGACCCCAAACATGCACCCATATGGAACCACTTCCATAGCACTAATGTGACCAACCATCAACAGTGTTACATACAATCTGTAAGAGAAGAAGTATTTTGGATGATTTCACAACAGCCTAGGGGCACTATGGTTCCTTGTACTTGGAATATACATACTGTAAAATGATATGCCTGAGTTCATAAATATCAAAGAAGCCATTTCAATTAACGCAATGAATTGAAGATGTTGATTTCTGCAATATACAGCGATATCCCATTCATTTTACAAAACACAAACAGCTGTGCATTTCTCATTTCAAGAAGGGGCTCTGCAAATTGCAATATGGTTTATCCCATCTATGCCCCTTTAAAGTCCAATGAACTGACAGTATGCCCTGGGGGAACTACTGGGGCCTAGTTTAAACTGGTGAGAACACCAACTGACTTATTTTCTTTCATTGTTACCTGCCCACCTCACTAATTGAAAAGACACTTACATGAATGCACACATTAGCACTCAGGCACGAGGAGGTAAACTGATCCAGCCAAAACTTGTCTGGTGTGACCACCTACAGTAGTGCAAACAACACTGCTTCTTTTTCATTTGATCAAGAAATTGCTAACTCAAGCAGTACTTCATGATGCACTGGAGGGGGGACTGATGGTACATATGAGCATCCACAGCATAAGATTTTCAGACTTTTGCCCCCAGTTTCCCCAGATGACCTTCGACCTCCACCAAAAACAAAAGGGCACACCCTCTCAATATGGAGAACCTACACACTAAGTTTGACTTTCATCAGACTTTCCCCTGTTGAGTTAGAGCGTACCCAAGCAAAACAAACTTTTGCCCCCAGTTCCCCTAGATGACCTTTGACCTCCACCAAAAACAATAGGGTACACCTTCTCAATATGAGAAACCTACATACCAAGTTTGACTTTCATCTGACTTTCCTCTATTGAGTTACAGCGTACCCAAGCAAAACAGATTTTTGCCCCCAGTTCCCCCAGATGACCTTTGACCTCCACCAAAAACGATAGGGCACACCTTCTCCCTATGACGAATCTATGTTCCAATTCCAAGTTCCATCCAACCTTCCCTTGTTGAGTTAGAGCGTACCGAAGCAAGTGTCACACACACACATACACACACGCCAACCTGACTACATAGGTTCCTTTGCTACCGCAAGGAACCAAAAAATCACTGTCCTGTTGTGCAGTAGTAATTTTTAATGAACAGAAGTTTGTTAATTTTTACATTGTCCTCTCATTGTGTTAATTTGCTTCTTAATTGTGCCATTACCATTTATTTCACATATCACTAAATGCATGTATTAGACTTGCAAACCTAAATAATGGGGAACTTTCAGGTGATCTCAAGAAAATCTAGAAAACACATTTCAAACCCAGAGACTTTTTAAATGCTCCTGCGTGTTTCTAAACTAGGAAAATTTAAAGTTTTTCCTTAACACTCATTATACATGTCATTTGCAGTAGAAAGTGTATTGCTTAATTAGTCACTTTGCTGACAGCAATACAGCTGACACTCAGTGACTTCAGCCAGCAATTGAGAGCCGATCTAAATATGGAAGAAGCTTGCATTGCATTCACAAGACTATCATCGTGAAATCTGGCATTTTCACTGTGAGACGCTGCTTGAAACCGTGGGCGCTGGCAAGATTGGTCTTAGAACACTGGCAAGACTGGTCCTAGAACATGTCGCTTTGACAACAGTATATATTTCACTACAGCACAATACATGACATGTAACTAACTTATACCTGCCCAAGACTGGAAAACATCAGCTATTCTGCTTCTCAGTTGTGAAATGTAGAACTGATCTTTCTGACTGGACCTGAGAATCTCCGCCCGTCCTGCTGACTCAAAATTCATGACGGAATTGGTGGATATTCTACAGAAAATGAAAAGAAATATGAATTTACTGTGAGTAACATGCATGCATAACTTAGTAAAATACTTATCACTAAAATCAACCGGTGCAACTCATTTCTTTCCTTTCCCAGTTTAGAACAGGTTAGTAGAAATGAACTTGGCTAGACACTGATGCTCTCACAACAGAGTGCACATGTACGAATAACGTCTATGAAAAAACAATAGTACCTTACTACCGTACCATAAGTAATTATACCGTATAGGAATAAACTGAATGAACAGCCCAGCATATCTGATGTGTATCACTACAAGGCCACAGATTTCCTGATATTCGAGAAAATCTAGACAATTTGACAGCATGTAACATTTGTGATTGAAATCACCTAAATGTTAGTGAAAGCAAAATGAATTATCCCTTAACAATGCTATGCATGTCCATGCGTCAACTTTCATCTATACATTTATCAATTTCGAGGTGAGGGAGCCTCTTGGGCCCATCGAGGACCCAACACTATGTTGATATAACCCAAAAGCAATTGTACTTGACTTTGTTTAGATTCAATCAGAATGTCAAAGGACTTTGTGATTCCTTGTTAATTTTCATGAACAACACACTGGACAACTACACTTGCTTGGATAAACAAAGTTTTAAGGTTTTATTTCAGGTTCTTGTTAGGCTACAGTTGCATGAACCTGCTGGTCTTCTTCTAATCAACATGATAATGACACTCTCTTGAAAAAATACAGAGGACTACTCAGAGAGGAGGGCAATTCAATTGTCTCAATCCTTGAGGTACATAGACAGAAACATCTCCGCTGTGCCAACTCACTGTTTCCTAGACTATGAGATGATATCAATATATGGTTTCATTTCAGGTGTTTACATCTGTATGGGGATGCTATCCAGGGTTTCTAGCCATGCTATGAAGGGTTTCTTCATCACTTCCACAAATACACACAACTGTGGCCATAGTCAGAAGCTACATAAAGAGTCTTGTATACTCACTCAACATGCTGAAAGAAAATTTTGTTTTGTTTAGCAGAGTGGTTGTTTGGTGTGGTCTTCCAGAGAGCATAGTCTTGGCCAATTCTGTGTTTCAGTTTGAATGACCTGGATAGGTTCAGTATTAGGATGGTCATGATATACAGCACATACTGTAATAACAGGAATGACAGAACAGATCTTGTTACCTGTATATAGCAGTCACCCAGAGTTCCAGCGGTTACTTACCAGACACTGAGGACCGAGAAGAAGCAGACAAAGGGGTTTCAAAAGGTCTTCATCCTCTGAGGTTGCTATGGGATCCTAAGGACAACGTCAATCACTCTCAGCCTCTCTAGGATATTAAAAAAAAATTAAGGGTTCTGAAATCATCACTGAAATAATGATAAAGAAGAGGAAAGAGCTCAAAGAGACCTCTGAAATAAAAACCAAAATCAGTAACATAGAATGAAGAATGGTCTAATTATTGTATATTGCAAAAGAAATGTCATGGAGGATTTATAACCATTTCAATGGGTATTCTATGCAAATGAGAAAGAAATCTGTTACGCCAGTGGAACATTGCAATCCATGCTATTTTAAACTTTTAACAGGTCTTTACAGAATTGAAAACAACATAGAGGACCATCCTTTCATGCTTTTTCCCATTTTTAGATACAAGGTACAGTTTAAATGGCACAGCTTTCGTCAAAGTAACAACTTTGTGGGGAACTCCTCACAGAGCTGAAAATCCCTTATAGCATGTGTACCATAACTTGGAAATATGCTATAAGGGAAACAATTCATCCTTTCTTGTCTTTAAAGAAGTTATTTTTCTCTTCAACTTTTTATAGCAAGAGTACTAACTGCATTCTGAATGAATTTAGGCAAGTTCACAGATAGCCTCCTAAAAAAGGCTATTAGTGGTACACACAAACATCCACTTCATCCATACAACTGCTTTCTAGACAGTCTGGCAAATTTTCTTCACAAAAATAAATATTTTACCATTCACACAATGGAGAGTTAGGTGAAAACAATGAATGTTAACACATTTTGTCAATTTCTAGCTTCGTTAATGCACCCAATAAGTTCAACAAGGGAGTTTTATATCAATCTTTTTAAAAGGAAATCACTAAATAGGACATTACAAGATGTAATAAAATGTTATTAAACATGGTAATTGTAGAACACAGTCAACCCCACATCATGCTCACAAATGCTGTCATCAATGAATAAGGTAATTAATATGTTCTGCACTGCAACTGTACTCTGCAGTAAGCCTATATACTGTACTGTAGATAGGCCTATTGCAAACTCTGTGACACACACATTATACCATATTTTGCTGTTCTTTACAGTACAGTGAAGCTGAGGGCTACACACCGAACTATGCAAAATGCAAAGTGAGAAAAACCTCGTTGCGCAGACATCATTAATAAGGGGTAATGAGTTAATGAGAAAGGTGACACCATAAATAATTAAAAAAGACATGAACATTGACAACATGGGTTAATGGATGCTGAACATCAGTTAAGAGACAGCAATGTCTCCTTATCCAGTCTCACCCCTTGGAGGTTGCTCAGCAAGAGACCATATCAGTGTTTAAGCTGTTGTTGTTGCGATATGAAATTTTTGTAATCGACATCCCAACGACTTTTTCAAGATTCAGTTGCGAAACAATACAGGGATATCATAAAAAGTTGGTGCCAATGCTTATACCTGACCATGTGTAAATCTACCAATTGTGCACAATAGCTACATTGCACAGTCTTTAAATTTAAACTTCACACATGATACTTTTTGTTGAATTAAACAACCTCTATGCAACTCTACACTCTAATTTCTTACTTCCATGTATATTATTTATCACAAGCATGTGATCCTTTCCAAATCTGTTCTAGGAAACAAGAATTTTTTTCCATAAGTTTACAGACAATATCACTCGGGTCATTTCAGAAAAGATAACAGAAGTAAAGTCTCATGGATATCATTGCCGACATTATAATATTGCAACAACAGTAATTAGTGTATTAGTGTCCATGATATATGTATTACTTTAGTCCAGAGAAAGGGGAATAAGTCACAAACTCAAAACCCCACAAGTGATGAACAGACCAGAAATCTGTTTAGGCTGTTTTTTCAGGTCTCATAGCTGTTGGCCCCCTAAAAGGCCTAATCACCTCAACTTGAAAGGTGAATTACAAACAACCCCACCAGCGATTACAAGACCAAAACCTGTTGAGGTTGTTTTTTTTTTTCCAGGTTTCATAGCTGCTGGCTTCCTGAAGTTAACAATACTTTATGTGCAAAACCATGAATGGTCTTAAAATTATCATTTACCAGGGCCGAACTAAAAGAATTACTAAAACCTTATTAATAGTACAGTACCTATTCCCAATTTCTCACCCAACCACCCACCACTTCAAGAAGGAAGTTGACAGAATCTCCAACCCATCCACCCACCTTTTCTTAGAAACTAGAGAAAGTCAAATGAACATGATCTGCACATCGACATAAGATTTTTGTATCTCCTTCAAGGAGAAAGTTACATGTTAATCTTCATAATTATGGTCATCTTCATCACCCATATCTCTATACTCCTATCACCACATCTGTCATCAGTCACACTCAACACGCTACCCTGCCACCAAACTTCTCCCTCAGACTCCCCATCTACCCATAAGTGACTAACTTTCCTATCCACAGCTTTCACCTTTAATATGTTATTCACCAAACAAAAGTCACCATCATTCCAATCATTCAAAACATCCTCAAACTTGAAACTCATCAGACTCAACATCATACCTAACATTCACTAAATTCCCTCATTTCTTCGTCACAATCCCCATCTACAGTTCCCCCCCCCCCCCACTTGTTTCTTTGAAACAATGCTTTATTACACAATCTGCAAAATCAGTAGCATTGCTCAGTACACTGGTCTTTAACTTTTTTGTGGGTGGACCCTCTTGAATAACCTCCCCAGAACTTTTACTACCTGTAAATTTCCCCCCACCTTGTAGACCCACATTTTCCCAGAGAGTCGGTGCGCCATTCCCCAACTCCTTTGCAACTTCACTCACACTCTGGGGGCCTACAAAAATGATTCCCATTTATGGAGAAACTTTTTCAAAGATTTTGGAAGTTCGCTTGGCCCTTTTGACTTCCCATCAACAGACGAGTTGAGAATATCATCTGTGTTTTTTGCTTTTAGAACAAACTTTCAATAGCTGAGCTGGTTTTTCAGAGCTGCTGACTTTTCTCTCTCACTCAAACCTGTCAATCGCTCATCTTCTATACCTCCCTTTCATTCTTCCACAATTCACCCACTCTCGTCAACTCATCAGTCAACTTTATAACTCTCTCACGCTGCCTCTCTTCCTTGGTGACAGGTACAGCTCTTTCCTCTGTCAATCTTGGATGGACTGGCGCCTCTCAAAAAATAATCTCATCTGCTCATTACTACTTTCTCTAGCAATCTTAATAAATTTCTCTCGTTCTTCTGCACTCAAACTCTTCACCATGTACTCGTATCATTCTGCCGCCACATCATCAGCCCTTCAAGAGCTAACGCTGTGGCACTGTGCTCTTCTGGCATCCATAGATTCAACATACCGCAATCTCGTTCAGCTACTACCTTCGTTGTCGTCACACCACTCTCCATTTCCTTCATTTCACATTCACTCAATCCTCTGAACTTGTCCCCCTCTAAATGATCCCTTAACATCGTCTCTCCTAGCGAGGCAGAGGATGCACACGACATTCCCAAAATCTGCTTACAAACAGTGACACTCTCATCCTCAGCCAAAAGACACTCGTACACTTCATCCACACATACCTGCCTTGCTTCAGAATACAAACTCTCTCTACTCATAAGAAGGGACGCATCACTTGACCATTCTTTCATTCTCTCCACAAGCAACTCATTCATGTCAATAATGGGCACTCTTTCTTTATTCTCACCGTTCAACGCCGGCCAAAATGGTCCTGTGATTGCTTTGTTCACACAAGACCGAGGGCATAAACTCCAGCTTTGTACAAAAGCACGTTCAAACACACTTGCACACAACTCTCACCAGCTTCACAACATTCCCCATACCACGTCAAACAAACACCCCTGACGAAGCAGCGTTACCCACTCTCCCACCACCTAACTCAATCCCCTCACATATCTT
This sequence comes from Stichopus chloronotus, assembly GCA_021234535.1. NCBI lineage: Eukaryota > Metazoa > Echinodermata > Holothuroidea > Aspidochirotida > Stichopodidae > Stichopus > Stichopus chloronotus. The sequence goes on from SFZH01000008.1 coordinate 761,283, forward strand.
TACCACCTCTGCAGCTTGATTAGCCAATCACACCATGAAATGTAAACCACAATTTTAAGAAATTATTCATTTGACACACATTTAACTCAAACCGTCCTAATTCTTGACTACCTCTGGGGGTGCTGAATCTCTGAACTCGTTCAACTTCCTCTTTGGAGAATGTTCCATGCACTTTCCTAATAATAGTTTCAACATTCCCTACCCCCACATTAAGACCCATTGGGTCCATGTAAAGGGCCTAAATTTCATCATTACATCTTTCCCCAGGTTGGTAAATTAACTATTTCCTTCTTTTTCATGAAGTTGCTGTTCGACCTCCTCTTGATGTTTTTCTTCCATTTCCGCCATGTCATTTTCTAATTTCCTATACTCTTCTCTGATTACCTTTAATTCTCCCCTCACTCCTTGTAGCTTTAACTTCTGTTTAGCATTTGTAGAGGAGAGGAGCTTTGCCTTGTACCTCAGCTTTCTGGCAGTGAGTGAGGCCCTCGAGCTTTTACATTTCATGCAAAACTGGGTCTTTTATTTTTTTTTCTGTTGTGATTTTGCACGCGAAGCACTTTTCATAGTTGACTTAAGTCTTTTCATTTTGCGTGCTAAAAACCCTCCCAAAAATCTCCCCCACTTGGTATTCATTTTTCCCTTCAGAAACAGAAATTAAATACTCCCACAGCTCCATTACCACACCCTTCACAAACTCACACAAGCCATGTCCTGCATGCTCTTGAGAACATGGTGCCTCTTGGCACAGCTTGTCAACCAATATTTTATCAAGGCCCATTGCCTGGCAAAATGGCCCAATGACATCATCAACATCATCAGCTGAGCTGCTAGAGTGTGTGGTACCGCTGGTACTACTAGTATTGCCATTGGTATAATGAAGCAAGTGGCTGCCATTTTTCCAAATTTTTTGAAAAGGTGAATGAAAATTTCACAGAAAATTGAGATAAAAATGAAGACGATTTACCTCTGTTAGTAATTACTAAGTAGTACAGTAACGATAGCTGAGAGACTATCCGTTGAGAGAGTATTAGTATTAGTGGTTAACTGAGTCTAACGTTACTGTGCAACTAAACCTAGTATTATGTTATTGTTTATGTTAATTGTTATAGTCTTGATTACACTGCTTCAACGTTAACGTTAGTGTATTGACGATACTCGATAGTTGGTATTAATAGTTAACTATACACCGCTAGTAATACTTTAGTAGCGGGTGAAAATGACTTATAAGTATTTCGAAACTGGCTTACAAATGACAGCTGACAATATCGATGAACGTGTGTTCCCTTCTTGTAAAGAGAAAAGAATAACAATGAAGTCAATGTAGTGTGTAACTGAGCATGAGCTCACTGAAGCTTGGCTGGAAGAGAACGTCGGCGGGCCGAGTACCGTACCGGGCCACCGAAAGATTACCTAAGATCATCGAAATCTATGGAACGCCGAAAGGACAATACCTTCTGTTGTTTACTTTGATGTTGTTTCCTTTTATGCCGCTGTCTCCTTTAATGTCGTTGTCTCCTCTGATGTTGTTTACTTTGATGCCGTTGTTTACTTAAATGTCTATTTTAAAGTTGTTGTCTCATTTGATGTTGACATTTCCTTTAATGCCGTTGCTTCCTTTCATGCCGTTGTCTCTTTTAATGCTGTTGTCTCCTTTCATGTTGTTTACTTTAATGCCGTTGTTTATTTTAATGCAGTTGCTTCCTTTCATGCCGTTGTTTCATTCGATGCTGTCGTTTTCTTCGAGTTTGTTGTCTTCTCTGGTGCCGTTGTTTACTTTGATGCTGCTGTTTACTTTGAGTTTGATGTCTTTTTTTCGATGGCGTTGTGGTGATTCAGCGCTGCCGGAGTTTGCAGCCTTCCGGTTCACAAGGTCAGCTTTGTTCTCCTGAGCGGGGGAGTAGCGAGGTTCGTCCAGACAGCGAGGTGGGGTTAGTTTGGTTACGTAATGCGGTGTAGAATACTTCTTGTGATTAGACCTTTGTGTATGTCAATCTGGCTTGATGTGCCATAATTTGTCAGTTTGCTTGTATAGGACTTTACGCAGTAATTTGTTTCGTATGGGATTTTACACGATAACGGGGTCCTTTATAATGCCATGTACGGCACGATTTTATTGAGTAGTTTTAGGGTGTAATTGTACTTTTAGTTGGCAGAATCTATGCCGAATTTTTATCCATCTTGTGATGGGCGATTTTTAGGGACTTAGTTTATTTCTGACTTGTTAGTGGAGCGATTTGTGCTGCGTAATATTTACGCTGCTGACTCTCAGCTGCGTTGCGTATGTTTAGCTGCTGAGCTGCGTCAAATTCATCTTGCTGCTGAGTTTCAGCTGCGCTGCGCTTTAGCCGCTGAGCTTTCGCTGCTCATTTTCAAGTGCGCTGCGTTTCAGCCGCTGAGCAATGCCTCACACTACATTGTAGTGTTTACGCCGAGTAAGTTTCGTTAGCTGCATTAGCATAGTATGAGTGTTAGTTTACTGCACTGGCTGTTTATTTACTTGTTGAATTATTTTTAGCACCTCTTCTTTTCCTTGGTTTTGCGACAGTGGTGATGACTTGAATTATATTTTCTAAACCTAACATGCTCCGTTAGTGTCCTCATTTATTTTCATCGGTGTCATCCAGCCCCTGCCTCTCCAGGTTCTCGTCCCTTCCCTACCCCTTCACCAACCTGATTTCTCACTACACGACCGGTCCGGGCAAACGTTACAATACTGTTTCATTATTGAAACCATTCGGCGGGCCGCATGTCGTGCGCACGTAGATGTACGGTACAGTAGGAGCGCCAGGCTCGAGTTGATGTTTCATGTTATGCAGAGCGAGCTCTACGTTATAGAGCGAACTTCCAAGGAGTCAATTATATTCATAATATGTTGCTGATGAAGCATGTAACACTCCTGATTCTTTAATGAGGTTCAAGTTTCACCCTTGCCTAAAGGCTACGCTTCGTATCTTCATTTCAAATGTCACTTCAACGAAACAACCCATAATACACCTCAATATACCACCATGTTTCCAAAATGATGATCCACCTGCTAGACATTAAGTTTACATGATACATATACCTCATGGCTAATGCTACCTGTGCTATTCGACTTTGCTTACATACGACTCCACAAAAGTTAAAAAGTGTGCTTGTAGGTGCATCAAAATACTTCAAACAGCAGAAATCTTGGATTCACGTTGGGCACGATTTCAAAGCGAGAAGGGACAGTTAATGGCAAATTCCTCCCACGTACAAACGGGTTACAGCGAGACATCAACCTAATAATGACATTGTGGCCTACTGTGCCCATGGATGTTATCTAACCTTGTATGAGACATCCGGATAAGAATAAAAAAAAAAGTTTTTTTCCCAACTGAGGCACTTTTGACAGACTTATTTCATTGACATGTCATTTTTTGTGTCTTTGCTTACAAGTATACTGAGTCAGGACTAACACTTACAACGAGTTTAGATGAGAAAGATTGAATGCAAAAGGTTATGTAAAACGTATTGAAGTTAGATCTACACAAAGTATCCTTTGGTGAAAGCTCTGAGGCCAAGGCACAGTAGTATTTGACGGTAATGCCATACGTTACACACTGCGATTGTACTTTCAAAGCACACCTGGTCAGCCTGGGTAAATTCTGCTTAATTGATCGTAGTTTTCTACATGCTAGGCTAGTGGCTACATTCGGTTTCAACGAGAACCGGCCTACTTGTTCGGGTGGCTGCAGCCTAGAATGCGTTGTGTTCCATCATAGTTCATACAGTTGGATGTACGTATGTGGGTGTGGGCATATATGATGTACGTGCACGTAATGTTGTTGAATTGTGCGAGTGATGTTCAACTTACTGGGTGGGAGATTCTGTGTATTGTCGGAGAAGTTAACAAACTCAAAGTAGACAACAGCATCAAAGTAAACAACGCAATGGAAAAAAGACAACAAACTCAAAGTAGTCAGCAGCATCAAAGTAAACAACGGCATCAGAGAAGACAACAAACTCAAAGTAGACAACGGCATGAAAGGAAACGGCATTAGAGAAGACAAACTCAACGTAAACAACCGCATCAAAGGAAACAACAGCGTCAGAAAAGACAACAAACTAGAAGAAAACGACAGCATCAAATGAAACAACGGCATGAAAGGAAGCAACGGCATTAAAATAAACAACGGCATTAAAGTAAACAACATCAAAGGAGACACCAACATTAAAAGAGACAACGGCATGAAAGGAGGCAACGGCATTAAAGGAAATGTCAACATCAAATGAGACAACAACTTTAAAATAAACATTTAAGTAAATAACATCAGAGGAGACAACGACATTAAAGGAGACAGCAGCATAAAAGGAAACAACATCAAAGTAAACAACAGAATATATTGCCCTTTCGGCGTTCCATATATGGCAAGCCATTTGGTAAACTAAGTTCTCCAAGTTCAGAGGACGTAATGCATTAACTGTATAGTCCTCGGTATAAATTACCAGAGCACTTTGTGACGATTGTCGCAATGAGGAGTGAGCCATCTAAAGAGAGTGAGGTTCTCCTAACTTAAAGCAGGAAAACAGAAAATAAGCTAATATCAGTTTGATTTTACGTTTAAAGGTCTATGAATCTGATAAGAATTCTTCGCAAACCGTGGAGAAAAAGAGAAATGTGGCTTGTTTGTGTCCAGCAAAAGCCAAATCAAGGTTCTAGAGGGGAGTTGTTAGAGCAACTTACTGGTGTTGTAGTGTTTTCTCATACTCCGGCTTTCTACACCCTGTCTTTATGATGTAATTGTTACGCAGTTCCTTAAATCGACCAACATATCACGCACGGTACAGCTGATGGGCTGCTGAGCTGGGCATTTTCTCCACCCCTCCCAGCCTTTGGGGAAGTGGCTAAAGACTAAGGGACACACTCTCGTCCGTCGGATGGAAACGTTAAATGGCGGTCCCAGGAGCAGGTTTGGGTTGGCATTGGTTTGCATTGGCGATTGTCTGGTTGCTCCCCAGCCTCGATATCCTCTGAACACTTATTGAAAAGAGTAGGCGAATCTCTCCGGTGTTCATCCACGATCAACATGGTATAGGGTCCTTGATGAGCCCGTATGGGGCTTCCTGATCCTCAACTTTCAAATTCAAACTGCACTGCCGAATTAGTTCAAAATTTTTCTGCCCATGATGCAACAACTAGGTATTCAGTGTATGAAAGTTGGTCCTAAGTCATAAATATTTGTTGAATATTTGGTGGTATTATCAAATAATCGAAATAAAAACGGCTTATTGCTGCATGAATGCAGTACAGTTTAGTACGAAGAAAGTGGGCTACTCCGCATGGGGGAGGAATTTGTTCCGTCCAGTTCATTGCTAAGAAGATAAGATACAGAGAGACAGCAGGCCACAGAGGCAATACAAAGGTTTGGTATGATAGAGCTTGCACGGTTATTCGGTGACATAAAATGTTAATATTGGCTATTATTATACCTTCTACGGTACTTTCAACAGGGTTACTTATGGTGTCAGATCAACTCAAAAACGTCCTTCATGAAGCATTCCTGTCATTGGCCAACGATGAACAGATTGGTGCTAACATTCTGTCATTCCATCGTATGTTTCTACAAGTAACGTCATTGCGTTTTGATTTGGCAGAGTGACAGTCACGGTGCACGGCCTTAGAGAGCTAATTCGCACCAGGGTATGGAGCATGAGCATAGACGCCTACCACCAGAAAGCTGTACGGTATGGCTCTCTGCTCACACTGAATTTACTCGTTCACATATTTTAGGGTATTTCTAGCCAGGGGAATTAAACTTAAGGTATCATTTTTTATTCATTTGTTCAAAATTATTCCCCACCCCTCAAGCTATGATGGGCTCTTTTGATTACTCTTGAACACAATGCTCCTGCACATGATAGTCAACTTTGGGTCTTCAGAAATTTTGTGAGGCCGGCGAGGTCCTCGGCATGCTTCTCCTTTTCAAAAGTTCAGATATAATACTGCGCAGTGGTGATAGTCTGAGTGTCTTAAAGATGCTCAGTGTCGGGATGGTGGTATCCGGTTCTTTGCGTTCAGAAATTTTGGGTCTATGATTCCGCACGGGCCCTATATGGATCATTTTATGATTAAATTTCACAAACATTTCTTCTCCTTCTCTTCTTCTCTGTTGTACAGTGTCACATAACAGCTGATGGTCACACACGTATGATGTATGAACTTTAAAATTAACTGTGCATTCATGGTAACCAAAGTAGCAGTCGCTAGGCGGACGATACATCTTCCTTTAGCTTATCGCTATACAACAAAATAAGGACGATCGGAGGGCAAATTGTAGGACGACGACGTCCACATAGGCGCTCAGTATAGGCTGACTAACACAACAAATATTTAAATTATTCACACGGACAACACCGGAAGATATAGATATATAATAACTGGCACGAAGCTGTAAACCCCAAACGCATCCCTAATATCCATGAAGTCGTCAAAATCCAGAAAACTGACATTTTGAGGAGATCGAGCAGTTCGTGAATATGTTAAAACTGAAATTGTCGTCAAGTCATCAAGTTGCCGAGGTAAAACATCTCGTCAAGATATTATTTTGAAGAGCTAACAGTTCGACAAAACGACATTCTATGAAGTTTGCTATTTTGCCGAGGGAGAGCATCTCGTCAAATTTTGGCAAATTAGAAAAAAAAAATTACCTCTATGACGAGATGCTCCAAAAATGCAACATGACATGTTTTTTTTTTTAATTTTGAGATTTTAAAGACGAAAACTCATCACCCCAGACAGTTTCAATTTTCCCAACCACTTTCGTCTTAAATCCTTCCACGTGTGTAATCAAACAATGTATCCCTGTGTACGCTCTGTAATATGAGCTACTCTGCATCTTTCGAATTTGTTGTCAATCAAAGAGTACTGTGAATTAGAACCAGTTGAGAATTTTGCTTTCCGGAAGCAAACTTCTTTGAGTGAAAAGTTGCTGCCTTTAACAAATGTTCTAATTCAGCAAAACGAAAACTTACAAATTTTGATGTTATGACAAGTTGATCAAATGGCCAAATTTCAGATTTTTGTCAGCTTGACGCATTAATTCAAAATGCTGATTTTGTGGAAGTTATCAATTTTTCGTGATAGTTCTCTTTTCTTCCACACATTCTTTCTACCCTTCCGTACTGAGAGCAGAGTGCATCTTACACGCTGTGGACCAGAAAAGTTCAAAGGTTTGGGTTTTCTCCCGCTGTGGATGAAATTTCTAAGGAAGCTTACAACAGTCATAAAATCATCGATTGACAAAATGACAATTTTCCGACTTGAGCTATTTAGACTAGATGTTTTATCTTAACGATCTGACAATTTTCCGAATTTTGTAATTTTGACTAGATGTTCTACTTTTGAAAAATGTAACTTTTTCCAAATCTTATTTTGGAAGCTGCTGCTGAAAACATCAAAATAAAGAAAAACATCATTTTGATGAGTCCCTTTTACAAGCTTTGTCATTTGAAGAGTTGGTATGTCCTGCAGGCAGAATTACATTTTGTTAGGCTTTTGTCATTTCGTTTTGGAGAAATAGTTCTTTTTCTCTTGCATATCTGTTTGGTTTCGATGAAATCGTAACCTTTGTAATCATGTGTATGCATGTATGTGTGCATGTATGTGTACATGTATGTGTGTATGTATGTTTGTGACGCCTATTTGTAAGACGATATAAAACGATATCTCAAGAAGGGAAGGGTGTACAGCTCTCGTATTTGGTATGTGGAGGTAACATATTTTAGCACAAGAAGCTTATTGTTTTTGGTCGAGATCAAAGGTCATTTGAAGTCAACAGAAGTCAAACTGTGAAAGCCTTCAAGTGTGAAAACATTTTAAAAACAATATCTCAAGATAGGAAACTATATATTCATATTCATAACTCATATTTAGTATGTGGGTGCATCTTATTGAGTACAAGAGGCCCACTGTTTTTTTTTAGGCCAAAGGTCATTTGAGGGACAATTGGGTGAAATAGTAAAAACCTTGCAAACATGATATCTCAAGACAGAAAGCTTGCACAGATCTCATATTTGGTATATGGGTGTACCTTATTGAGTACAAGAAGGCTATTGTTTTTGGTTGAGGTCAAAGGTCATTTGGCGTCAACGTTGGTCAATAGTAAAAGCCTTGTAAACACAATATCTCAAAAAAGAAGCTTTTACAGATCTCATATTTGGTATGTGGGTGTATCTTATCGAGTAGAAGGACCCTATTGGGTTTGGTGAAGATCAAAGGTTATTTGTCGTCAAGATCGAAGTAAAAATGTTGTAAACACAATATCTCAAGAAGGAAAGCTTGTACGAATCTCACATTGGTATTTGAGTGTGTCTTATTGGGTACATGAAGACTGTTGTTTGTGGTGTGGGTCAAAGATCATTTGGGATCAATAGGAGTCAAATAGTGATTATTCATTTTCAATGTACGGCAGCGTAGAAGAGACATGCAAAGTTAATAAAATTTCGCACGAGGATGCACATATAGGTACTTGTGCTGTTACATATACTGCATGTACATCACAGGGTTGCCAGTTTGGTACATTACCGGCCAAATAAGAAAAACTTGGCATATTTAGACTCTTCTTGGCCGGCTATATTTTACACTTACCGGCCAAATCGTTTTTGGCCGATTTGTGCCTTTCAAAGTGTCAAGTTTTTTTTTTTCATATTCTAAGATGATTATTTTGAAAATAGTTCAAAACTCCCAATTCAAAAGGCCATACAACTCAAAATTCCTGAATAAGCGTGTGTTACATGTTAAAACAGCTGTTTTGCACCTGTTGAAACTTTGCACCAATAAGTAGACAGTCGTGGCTAATCGGAGCTGTTCGTCAGGTAGATGAGAGGATACCTGAACAGAAGACTGTTTAGATGGATTTGACCGAATTCTCCCCCGTGAGGCTATTCTGAGTCAAATTCGCCAATACCTCTTCAACAAGCTTCCTTTTTCAGCATCTGTTGCAGTCTTAACTTCATGGAAATTGAGGAACAGTATCGTCAAATGATCCATGTAGATTGGAGGGAGAAATGTCCTGGCAACAAAATTCCCGAAGATGCAGAAAAGTTTTGGACTGGTGTAATTCACAAAAAGGATGGCTTGGGAAATAATAATTTCTACCATCTAGCTTTATATGCCGTGTCATGTCTATCTCTCTGTCTTTTAGCATTGCAATAGTAGAGCATCTGTTCAGCACAGTATCTTTTCTGAAAAAATGCTTTCCGAAACCACATGACATTGAAAAGTTTGGAGGCAATATCACGCATCAGGAAAACACTGAAGTTCGAGTCAAAATGATGCAAAGGCTTTGTTGTCACTGAACGAATGAGAGAATTGTTCAATACCTAAAATATGTATTCAGAACCAGAGAGTCAAGAAGAGGAGAACTGGGGTGAAATTCTTTAATTTACATCACAAGGTAAGAAATTTTACTAAAAATATAATACAAGTTCTTTGCATGTTTATAGAGTATGTGTTTGTTTGGGAGGGATCATCGGGGGGGGGGGGGGGGAAGCGGGGGTGAATGCCGTACTCCTTTATGCCTCTATTTAAGAAAAGTTATTATATTGTCCAATACAATGCCGCTAAAGAGAAATTATTTGTATGACAAACTGATTATATCACACAGAAGGTATGTAAATTGTTTATTTTTGCCCGTTTTGGATCCAAAGTGGTACTTTTCTCAGATTTGGCCAGTAAAATACTAATTTGGCCGATTTTCAACACTCATTTGGCCGATTGCTTTGTACCGAACCTGGCAACCCTTATCATTGATCACTACATGTACTGCATGCATACACGTGAGTTGCAGTCGCATTCTGTTGTCTCCTCTTAGTACTAGTAGCCAAGGAAATCGAATCTTGTTTGCAGAACGTAAAATGTCCGGAAGAAACAGAAGGCAAAGGTTTGTCCACCGTATCTTAACAAATTGTAGTGAGTTGGTGATATCGTAGCCTTGTAAACTTGTTTTGATATACGTTATCGTAGTGAGTCTATCGTGGCCTTACCAGTCTATTTCACAGTGTGTAAGAGTGACATACGTACTAATTTCGCGAGACTTTGGCCATCCAGTATCTATGACAGTATGAGTATGAAGAAGAGTTCATACCAGTATGAATATGATGAACAATTCAGCACAAGAACTTCGTCAGTGTTCAGTGTCATACCTGTAAAACTGTCCTGGTCTACCGGAAGGCTCCCTGTCTTTTGGTAAATCTAACTGGACACTCCCTGAAACAGGACCCTTCCGGTGTAAGACCCTCCTCAAAGTCAAACCCAGTTGTTTGTGCCCTATGTCCAAGCACACATAATTCCAAACTTATCACAGTTTTTCTCCAAACCTCCCTGAGTTTTTGGGTGAGAAAATTCCAAATCTTCCGTTTTTTTCTGAGCAAGACAGGTTGACAGGTCTGCAGTATGCAGCAAGTAAGATCACTATCAGCACATACTGTGGTCTTTTTACATTAGTTTAAAAGTAAATTACAGTAGAGGTACTGTACACTACAGTAAAGTTAATGCTTAATTGATTTGATCAATTAAGTAACTAGGACCAATGCACAAGCACGCTTGAAGTTGAACTTGAAGAATATTGACTTTAAGAGAGAGGGAAAGTCATACTGACTTAGGCTGCAGATTTATTTGGATTTTGTGTTCACTGCTCACATTCAGTAAAATGTGTTGCTCAAAATTTACATCATCAAAATTTTGATTCTTTGTTTAAAAATAAATAAGCCCAAAATAATTTCAAAATCATTTACTTTATTTACAAGGTAACATTTGTTGCTAATTTAGTATCTGAGACTTAAACTGATGTCAGACTTTCTGTTCAACAACTCTTATTGATGTGGTTCTAAGCATATTAACATGGGGTCCATTTAATTTCTTGATACCAGAGAATATAAGCGAGAATGACATCGTTGAACAATAAGTGATGCCCAAGTTCTTAAGTGTCAAAGATGTTCACATGAAACCGCGTAACACAAATCCAATATAACTTGCAAACAGCTAAGTGTTGGGACGTACAGTAGTTTTCGTTGCATATTACTGTATAAGGTTTTCTCAAAATATCAAACCGACAGGTGAAATTTTCCTCAAAGATGTAGTCAGAAGAATGAAAAAAATTCTCTGGCTGTACAAGCATACAGTACATGGCAGAGCTGCTTTGCGTAACTCATGTAAGATGCTGCCTATTATTGTTATGCTTCATTTATTCAGTGGGTGAGTCGTAACAGTGACATCATTATTTTTAATCGACACTGAGATGGAGATATTTTTTTAAGCGCATTCTGCTCCCATTTCATATTTCTCGTCCTACGTAAATCATCTCCCCTCAATTTTTCACCTCCTTTTCAACATTGTTTAACTTAGTTTTCATCTTGTCTTCATGCGTTTACACCATGGCCTTATTTTGGAAGAGAGGAGAGAAACCTGGAACAAAAAAACTTTATCATTGCATGTATTTGAACCTGTCACATCATTTCAACATACTAACATCAATTCAATCAGAATGTATACTGTTGATATTAGGAATAAGCAGTATTCATGCTGAGGTGCAGGTTTTCCTGAATCCAGCATTTGACTTCTAAATTGCGCACAAAGAAAAATCTTATGCGGAAAAGTGCTGCACACTTTTCCACAGCTGAGGTCCATAGCTACATGTACATCACAGTTATAAATGCACACGTCAATAAATTGCAATAGAATCTTTACCAAGTGACAGAACCCCAGGGAATAATTTATCCAGTATTGCATCTCATTTTGCTACACAAAGTCATCGAATTGCTGCACAAGTGGAATAGTTTGTAGCAATTTTTGTACATGCAACATAAGCGCTCTCCCAGATTTTGCAACAAAATACCCAAGAAACCTGAAACTGCAAAATTTGAAGACTAAATTATTCTCTGCCCTCCTAGATTTTGAAAATCCCTCCTAAAGTATTTTGAGAGGGATTTCCCTCCCAGATTCATTCCTTAGCTTGAGCACAAAGCATAACACACTTCTGTATGCCACAAGAGGACATGAAGGAATGGGCAATTCAAACTATTAAGCCTATAGAGTGCAACAAATCAAGTTAACATACATGTCATTGACATGAATGTAAAACCACACCCAAAACTATAATCATTGATTTACATGGAAGCTTAAAAGGAAATGCAAATGCTTACATACAATACCTTTCACATACAAAAAGCAAACTTCTGAAAAAATGGAGATATTAAGCTAAAAGCATTAACCTGTAGTAATGATACAAATTGTATGGGAGGGTGCCTTGAGAACTCAATAAGATAATGACATTTCTAAATCAGCCATCAAACAAAGGGATGAATGGGCAGACAAATCAACAGATGGACAATTCAACTGACAAACAAACAAATCGCCTCTTGAAAAAGGAAAGAATTTATTGGAATTTATATTTGTACTTTCATCGGGAAAACAAGACTGACTCCATGATTTCTTTAAGCTTAGAAGGAACACTTTCATCCATAATGACTAAGACAGGCCTTGATTTTTGAGGCATGTGAATGTGATTGGACACCATCATGTTGCCTCAAATTGCAGTCAGAACTCAAAAGGTGTGAATTTTGTCAACCTACAGGATTTAGAATATGGGAACTCAGGTTAATCAATTAAATATATAGTAAAACAGCACACCTACCACAAGTGTTGTTGCAATATTGCAATATCAACAAATGATATTAATATGATACTTTGCTCCTAATAATAAATATCATTTGTGAAATGGACCAAACAAGATTTTGTTTCTTATTGTCTGTACAGTTATGGGGGTAAGGAAAAGATGTTTTTTGGTTTCGATGAAATCATAACCTTTTTAATCACGTGGCAGTGTATGTTTGTATGTGTGCGTGTGTAGTGTGTACACGTGTGTGTTTCTGACACCTCCCTTGCAAACACGATATCCTAAGAAGGAAGCTTGGACAGATCTCATACTTAGTTGATAGACCACACATTGATTACAAGAACCTTGAATCGTGAACACTTTTAAACACAATATCTCAAGGAGGGAAGCTTGGACAAATCTAATATTTGATATGTAGGTGCACTATATTAAGTAGAAGATCCCTATTGATTAAGGTGGAGGTCAAAGGTCATTTGATGTCAACAAGGGTCAAATTGTGAAAATATTGTAAAGACGGCATCTCAAGAAAGGAAGTTTGTTCAAATCTCATATTCAGTATGTACATTTACTACATTCAGTACAAAATTCCCATTGATTTTAGTGGAGGTCAACGGTCATTTGGGGTCAACAGGGGTCAAATTGTGAAAACCTTGTAAACACGACATATCAAGAAGGGAAGCTTGGACAAATGTCATATGTTATGTTAGTGTACCACATTGAACGTAAGATCTCTGTTGACTTTGGTTGAGGGCAAAGGTCATTTTAGGTCAACATGGCTCAAATTGTGAAAACCTCGTGAGCACAATATCTCAAGAAGAAAGTTTGGACAAATGTCATATCTGGTATGATGGTGTACAACATTAAGTACAACATCTCTACTGATTCTGGTAGAAATCAAAGGTCATCTGAGGTCAAGAAGGATCAAACTGAAAACCTTGTAAATCCCAAGGAAAGCTTGGCCAAATGTCATATGTGGTATGTGTGTTTTGAAAGCTGGTGTGGAGATCCAAACACAATATACTCTGTTTTGTTATCGTTAAGACGAAGCCTAGAAAAATTCATGAATTCACAAATATGATTCAAGCAACTTTCAGTAATCTTGAAGTAAGAGCAAAGGTTCTCTAAAGATGGTTGTTCTTAAAGGGAAATAGGGCGTTTAGATTATACCAACATGGCATACAAATAAAATACTGTAGGTTTAAACATTGCTAAACTATTCAGTCTCATCTATGAACGTCTGCAAAAGCTTCATCTCCTCAAAACATTATGCATGGGAAGAGTAACGGAAGATGCATCCTTTGAATTTTGAAAAGTTTGGGCGAACAAACTATTGATGCACAACAAATAAATGAATTTCTATCTGGGAAAAATTTATTTCTTGAAAAGAGGGCTACTATCCTTCGTTACTTTGAATAACCTATCATTTTACATCCACAGACATCGGTTTTAAAAATATGGTTGTTTTCTGTCAAACAAATGCCTTATTTCCCTTTAAAGAACAAAGTTTCTCTTTTAACAACCTTTTAACCTGAGCACCCGAATGGTGCTTTATTACCCGGATCCAAAATTACTAACATCCTTCATAAAGTGAAAAAGTGACACAACCGCTGTGTGAACACACTGTGTAAGATTGCTGAATTTCACCTACTCCACACAGTAAATAGGTCAATATTGATTTTTCTTTTTTGTTTCTAGGAAAATTGGTGGGCCTGTTCATGAGTAGGTTTAGTTAGGTGTATGTAGTGTATAAGTAACATTCCTCCACACATACATGATGTACGGTTCTTTGGAAATACCAGTGTTAACAATAAAGCTGCCATTTTGGTCGGGTACTTACCACATGGGTATGAGAAACATTTTCCCAATCACAAGTGTTAGGAATCAATGAAAACACTACTTTCAACCACACTTTGGTGTCAGGAACTTTCTGTCCACTTGTAAACTACCTTGGTTTAGAGAGAACCTTCATTGCCACAATTTTTATTTGATACACCGAGCCATGGGATTTACATCCTTGTGAACATTCTGTTTTTGTTTGGTATGGTCCCTTCCCTTCTCCACTGGCTGCTTTTGTTTAAAGTGATTGTATGTTTGTAAAAAAGGCGATGCTGAGTTGTTGGCATATATTGTAGGCTGACACATTTTTGTCATTAGTTTATCGTAGTGTGGCAGGCCTAAGTGCTACTAATTATATTTACTTTGCAATAGGAAAGCAGGAAGAAGACAGTGGAAGAGAGATGAATCAGATTATGACAGCGATGACCCAAGATCCTACCAAGATGTTCAGGACCCAGACCCATCATCCAGAGATTATTACTATGACGAAGTTGATGAATTCCACCATGATCGAGATAAGATACTTATAAATGAGGACCAAACTTTCCACCGCCATGACAACAAATCGGACGATGAGGTAGCTGTTCTATGCTTTGCAGTTGCCTTGTACTTTTGACACATGTCTGAAGTATAACCTGCTACCAGATGTTTAAGTTCATTGTGATTTTATCAGTCTGAATATGGCTTCCTATTCAAATATTGTAGGATCTAAACTGTAGTTAGTTCAGCAGTTAGTAATTGTGAGTGATCACTAGTGATTCTGAGGGATCACTAATGATTATGAGTGATCACTAGTGATTGTGAGTGGTCGTGAGTGATCCCTAGTGATTGTGTGTGATCCCTAGTGATTGTGTGTGATCCCTAGTGATTATGAGTGATCCCTAGTGATTATGAGTGATCCCTAGTGATTATGTGTGATCCCTAGTGATTATGAGTGATCCCTAGTGATTGTGAGTGATCCCTAGTGATTGTGAGTGATCACTAGTGATTGTGAGTGATCACTAGTGATTGTGAGTGACTCTTCATTCATGTGAGAGTGTTTGCTATAACTCAGTCTTTACATCAATAGAGAGTGACTGACACACCGACAGATACATCAATGGTTGCTTTTTGAAAGGATGACTAAGAAGTATGTTTTGGTATAAATTAACAGCAGAACCTTTACTTAAACTGTTATTTTTCATCACAATAACCTCACTTTATTACTTTCATATTTACAGTTCAATACCATCAGTTAGGGGTTTCTAGTGCATTGTTCAAACTAGTTGACATTAATTCCTAATTCAATTGTTTGTACAACATGGTGTCTATCAGAGTCTATTTTGTTCTTCTGCCTTTCTCTTTTATTTTTTAAGGAGGAGGTACTAGGCTGGGATGAAGATGACTCTGAGGAGGAATTGGAAAGAAAAGCCAAAGAGTTCCAAAAGTATCATCATGTTGATGAGATGGGCAGTGATCTTGAAGATGCAGGGGAAGACGAAGGTGATGAAACAGATGATAAAGCCTGGGGAAAGAGAAGAAAACTCTTCCATGGAACAGATTTTGTTGGAGACAATATTATGGGTAAGAAAGATTCAAGCTTTGTGTATCTTATATTATGGTTTCTGGTTTTTTTTTTCAGGTATAAGAGGTTATAGAGTGTTTTTTTTTTTTTTTGATGTCTATGATCTGTCCATCATGGATTGCCTTGAATTGATTGGTAATCCTGCTGCTAAAATTGAGGGCTCATTTTGCAGCCAAAGTTTCATGTGAAAACACAGAATTGTGGGGTGAAATCTATCCCCATCTTATCATGAACTATTGCACTCATTTTGTGATAAGCCATGAAACCTATATGCAAACATTTAGAAGAGTATCTTGCATGCTGGGCTAGCACACATGACATCATATTTATATTTTACACTCAACAGTACAGTATGTGCATAATGGATCTTTGTTATAAGTGAATGCCTAGTATCTATGGCTAAATTGAACTATTCAATTCTAGTCTCATGCATTCTAAAGCTACTGTAGTTAATCGAACTAGAAACTACTGTATTGGCATAAATTGTCTAGGTTAGAACATATCAGGTATGACATTATAGTTTGAATTATTTTTTACCCTTCAGCAACATTACGCCACTCAATGGTGTCTGTGGCATCACAATCTTCATCTTCAAGTGATTTATACCTGTCAATGGCACTGCAACATTCAGTGACTGACATCTGTCCGGCATCACATTTAACACACCTCAGTAACCTAAATCTGTCTGTGGCTTCACATTTAATGCACCTCAGTGACTTACATCTGTCTGTGGCATCATAATTTATGCAGGTCAGTGACTTACATTTGCCTGTGGCATCACACCTCAGTGACTTACATATGTCTGTGGCATCACAATTTATGCACCTCAGTGACTTACATGTGTCTGTGGCTTCACACTTAACACACCTCAGTGACTTACATCCGTCTGTGGCATCATAATTCATGCACGTCAGTGACTTACATGTGTCTGTGGCATCACAGTTAACACACCTCAGTGACTTACATCTGTTTGTGGCATCACAATTTATGCACCTCAGTGACTTACATGTGTCTGTGGCTTCACACTTAACACACCTCAGTGACTTACATCCGTCTGTGGCATCATAATTTATGCACGTCAGTGACTTACATGTGTCTGTGGCATCACAGTTAACACACCTCAGTGACTTACATCTGTCTGTGGCATCACAATTTATGCACCTCAGTGACTTACATGTGTCTGTGGCTTCACACTTAACACACCTCAGTGACTTACATCCGTCTGTGGCATCATAATTTATGCACGTCAGTGACTTACATGTGTCTGTGGCATCACAGTTAACACACCTCAGTGACTTACATCTGTCTGTGGCATCACAATTTATGCACCTCAGTGACTTACATGTGTCTGTGGCTTCACACTTAACACACCTCAGTGACTTACATCTGTCTGTGGCATCACAATTTATGCACCTCAGTGACTTACATGTGTCTGTGGTTTCACACTTAACACACCTCAGTGACTTACATCTGTCTGTGGCATCATAATTTATGCACGTCAGTGACTTACATGTGTCTGTGGCATCACAGTTAACACACCTCAGTGACTTACATCTGTCTGTGGCATCACAATTTATGCACCTCAGTGACTTACATGTGTCTGTGGCTTCACACTTAACACACCTCAGTGACTTACATCTGTCTGTGGCATCATAATTTATGCACGTCAGTGACTTACATGTGTCTATGGCATCACAATTAACACACTTCAGTGACCTACTGTACACCTGCTAGTGACATAACACCCATCTGTGGTTCATATCAGAGACATTATCACCCCTTTTTGATTTCATTTCCCTTTACTTGCTATGCTATCAATCAGTGTAACATGCCAGCTGATATCACCACTAACTAGTCTTGTACCTCCTTTCAATTTTACTATGCTTCCAACCCACCTAGGTTAGGAGACTGTAGTTGGCATTACCAAACTTACAGTAGCTCAGATCTGCCAGTATTACCACATATGATTATAATTCAATCATTTAATCACATTATGCATGATGCACAGATGTAATTCATTGATTTTATATTCTGTACTATTTAAGAAATTAAATAAAAAAAAAAAAAAGTTTGTAGGTGACCCAATGTTTCACATTTTTCCACAAACACCCCCAATCAAATGATGCAATTTGTAATCACATTGTTAAAAACTAGTAGGAAGATAAAACACAAAGCTTTTAACACTATCAGCTGAGTCCAAATGAAGGAAGTATCATAGTGCATGAAATTTGAATGAAAATCTTTCAGTAATCATGTAGGCTATCAATGAGCAGAAAACTTATAATAAGTGCAACTCATATCATTTTTTATCCACAAGTAATTGAAAGACCACGTTTGATGTGATACATCAAAAAAGAGTTCTTATTCTCACCTGAATCGAGGGTAATGTTACCATGTAGTTGGACTTACAAGACACAGAAAGTAACTACCTTAACTAAACGTTTTTCCATGTGACGTAAACACTCAGTTCGATGCAGTTTCCTGATTTTCATGTTTTTTCTTAGTGGAACATGCAGAAGAATCTCTGAGATTGAGCACTTACAATGGGTGCTTTCACAGAAGCCTGGTTATGAGTCAATAGCTAATTTGCCTCAGTATGTTCAAACTGTTAAATTGGAGCTTTGCATTCATTAATATCTTCGTCATTTGGCTCTCAATCATTTTCTATTCCAACTATTTTGTGCAGTGGTAATAACGGAGGTTGATGCAATAAATGAGATTCGTATTTTGGTATACGTACAGCGTATATGTGAACATGTAATAAATGAGATACAAATATGTGAAGGATTTGAACAGAAGATTTAAATTCAGTATTTGTTATGTTACACACTTCAGTCGAAGTGTGACCTTTGTTGAGGTTGAGGATGGAAATCTTGAATATGAAGTGAGTTTACTGAGATGAATACTTGAGACTTGATGTATCAGTCAAAAAGAATATGGTGTAGACTCACCTTACCCTATGATAACTGTACTTCCTCCATCTTTGATATTCTTCATCTTGTCTCATCTCCACTTCTTTTCTCAGACAATCTCCAAGAAGACGAGGAAGAAGAACAAGCTGCAGAAGAAGAAGAGGCAAGGATGATCCAGAGGAGGATGGCAGAAGCACTGGATGAAGGAGACTTCACCATCGATACGATTGAGGTTAGATGAGGCAGCTTTGAATCAATGAATTATTCAAATGGAAGTAGACATGTACCTATGCAGGTCCTCTGGAGACCAATTTGAAATGTTTGCCAAAAATATAATTCTCTTTGGATTGGATTTGCAATTGAATATCACTTATTTGTTTGAGAAGGAAGATGCCAGCCTCTCACATCAATAACAAATGTGTACAGAAACTAAAGGATAATAACAAATTAAACATTGTAAATATCACTCCACCTAGAGAAAATGAACTACTAAATATCAAGATGCTACAACTTCCAAATGATATAAGTGTCAATACAAGCAAGAGCACTTTTAAAGGGAAATAGGGCATGACATACAAAAGAAATAGTTTTAGCCATTATTAAACTATTCAGTCTCATCAATAAACACCTGCCAAAGCTTCAACTCCTTAAAACATTATGCATGTGATGAGTAACGGAAGATGCATCATTTGAATTTTGAAAAGTTTGGGTGAACAAATTGGTGTTGAGCAACAAATAACTGAGTTTCTATCTGTGAGAAACTTATTTCTTGAAAAGAAGGCTACTGTCCTTCCTTATTTTGAATAATCTATCATTCTGCATCCACAAACATTGGTTTTAATAATATGGATGTTTTCTGTAAAACAAACGCCCTATTTCCCTTTAAGTGAAAAAAGGAGATGTTTATTTAGCTATGAAGAAATGAGGAGAAGGCAGAAAGATGTGAATAAAACACTCTTGGCTAGCAACATGTAATATGAATGCATTCATTTCTTTGACTTCTCTGAGGTTTGTAAACTCTCCATAAAGCATTCAAATAATTTTCCATGTGTGATGTTTCTCTAATATTTCAGACTGCTGAGCAGGAGGATGATGCAGCAGAGACAAATATCAAAGAAGATAAAGTCAAGAGGGATTTGAGTAAGCTCTCAAAGAAAGAAAAACTTCAGGTGAGATGGACATGTCTAAAAACTTGAGTAGGATTATAACAGGCAAGAAGCTGGTGTAGTCTGATCAGGATTGCCACAGTCATGGAGAACCTGGAAAAGCCATGACAATTTGGAAAAGCATTTCCAGGCCTTGAAAAGTTTTTTAATCCAGGCAAAAAGTCCTGGAAAATTCACCGTGACATCCTTAATTTCTCAACCATAATACAAAAAATGTATTACACCTTGACCTCATGTAGATCTTATGTTTTAGCTCTTATATTTGAAAACTGCATAAGACATCACAAGGTAGTTCTTGAAAATTCTTTATTTGATCCTGCGAAAGTCATGGACAAGTCATGAAAATTGACACCCTAGAAGTGTAGGACTCCTACTTAATATTATTCTGTGACATATACAAGATATTGTTGTTGGTATTTAGCTAAAAGTGGTTTGATAATTTTGTCTACCTCTGCTGTCCATCCATCATAGATATTGCCTTCTTTTCCACTTCTTTTGTAGCTCCTGAAGAAAGAATCTCCAGAAATGCTGGAACTTATGGAAGATTGTAAGGCCAAGGTAAAACTCCTCAATGTTAATTAATTATTCACATCCCCTTCAATGTTAAAGATTTTGTTGACCAGTGTTCCTGATTATTCTCCAGAGTAAGATATTTTGATCAGAACGTAGAAGATATCTCTTTTACTGATGTCTGTAGCATTGAACATATGTGAATGATTTGTTTTAAAGTCTTTGGAACTATGGTCAATGAATATCTCGATCCGTCGCAGTTTGCTTACCGAGGTTCAAATGCAGTACTGAGACTGCTATTTTATATAGTCAGGAAAAGTTATACTAACATCTGGAGTTTACAAAGTTGGAGCATTCTTCTAGAATGTTTATTGACTTTTCATCTGCTTGTAATACAATTCAAGTTTACATTTTAGCATGTAAGTTACTAGAAATGAATGTTTGCCACGATTTTACCTTATGGAGTTTTACTTATCTTACTAAAAGGTCCCAATATGTCAACATTCATGCATCCAAACATGTTTCTGATAGCATTACTTTGAACACAGAGCGCCTCAAGGCTCTGTTGTAGCTCCTATCCTTTCTGTTTACTTTATACACATCAGATGCGGACCTACCAATAATAACAATAACAATAATACAATAATAATAATAACAATATGTACCCAGTCACATTTGCTGAAGACACTGCTTTGCTAGGTGTTATGAAACAAGATGATGATACTGCATATAAATCAAATTACTCATTTTACAAATTATTGTGATCAAACTTTTTAGAACTTAATGTTATTAAGACAAAAGAAATGGTAATTGATTTTTATAAATCGCATTTTGTTCCAAATGATGTAAGTATTAGGGACAGCGCCGTGGAAAGGGTGGATAGTTATAAATATCTCGGTGTTGTTGGGGTTTGTCAGTATTATCTAGTATTGTTCAGTGGTAATGTTAGAAAAGAAGATGAACAAGGTACTACTGATACAATGATACATCAAACGAGACGTGTAATTAGAATAACTCAGCCAACCATTGCCACATCCTACCATTAACTTCTCACAGTCAAACTTGACAATGTTTTACATAATGATGACCAACTTGTTCATGCAACTGTTAACAATGTAGTGATATCTCAAAGTGGTAGGATGAGGCTGTGGTGTGCTTATACGAATAGATATTTCTCCTTATTTTTCCGTCCATCTGAATTTAATATGTTCTTGATCATGCAACCTTTGAATCTTGTGGACACTTTTATCCCATTTATTCTATTTTATCGTGTTACTATGTTTTTTTTTTTTCTGTGTACATTTTTCTGCTCTCTTGCTTACTTTGTAAATTGTTCTTGTGCAATGTTGTCTCTTTTATGTGTTTAAGCAAGCACTCAGTTACCCCTGTGGGGTTTAATAAAGTTGATTTAATCTTATCTTACAACAATTTTGCAAACTAACATAATATTTAAAAGAAGAGATAGATAGCATGGGTTGACAACACTTTCCAACATTGAAAGTTTCACAAAAAGTGTTGGAACCTGTCAATTCTTGCTGTATCAACTCATCTTCACCACATGACCTTTGACCTTTTTAGCTTCTAGAGGTGAAAGATCAGCTACAACCTTTAATGGATCAAGTCAAGTCTGGGAAGCTCCCCGAGGATACCTTGGGGGTTACTTACCTGAAAACAAAGTACCACTTATATCTCAAGTGAGTGAAACCAAATATTTCTATTATTTTTTATTATTTTGGATTGTTTGTTTATAGCTTTAGTTACCTTAGGAATAGTTTAATTTTATCAAGAATTTAAAAGAGAACAAGGATTTAAACAAAGATTCTCCTTCTTCAACACCATGGAAGTACAATTCCATTTTGTTGGTGGTTCCATGTTTTATCACCATGGGAGTAATTCCAATTTATTCCTGGTAGTGCTTCCATTCTTCAACACAGTGCAAGTGCTGTATTTACTTCCAGTTTTGTTATGTTGGTGTTTCCCTGCTTCCACATGATTTACGCATCTATGAGTTTAATGCAGTCAGATAGTTTGAGGCCATCGTGCAAGATATACCCAGAAAGTCTTTATCATTGCTGGACTTTCATGAACCTTTTGGTTGTTTCAGCAATTTGATGGTGCTGTATATGGTCACTTCAGTCGACCATCTAAGAAGATAACATGCACTCATCAGATATAATCATTGCCTGTGAAAGAGTTTACTTCCTGTGAGTTAACAAAGTCAGTCCATATGTACATCACAACCATGATCTAATTCTGTCCACCCTGTTGATTTATCACTGTTTGATTTCATGATTTTGATTGTATTTGATCATATTTGATTGTATTTCTGTTTTAAATGTCGTACTTTCATCACTCTTCAGCTACTGCCTGAACATAAACTTCTACATGGCAATGAAAGCCAAACAAATTTCCGTCAAAAATCACCCGGTCATTGGAAGGATCCTCTCTTACAGAAAGGTTTGTTCTTATTATAGTTTAAATGTGAAATCCATGAATGTATTCAAGGTCATTTCCTTCTGTTGTGTCATTACTCAGCTAGTCACTGCTTTGCAAACCAAAGCCAAATGGGGAAGTTACAATAGCTTTGACTGCCTACTTTGTATGCCCAGGAATTGAACCTCAGTTCACCAATCTCATTATATCTGGAAGATACAAAAATAACAGGATGGCTGATAAGGTTAATTAGGCTTAGGTGGCCAGGTTTTGGAGGGTGATGTTAAAGATAAATTCAACTTAAAGTAGCTCAGTGAGTTGATAAGTTTGTTTTGTAACAAGTTTCAAGGAAACCATTGCATGCCAATACTTTTAATTAGCCTCATTATTCATATATCTATTCCTGCAGTTAGTGAAAATGTGAGAAATTGTTTTTTTTTTTCTTATGAAGTGGTTTTGCCTATATATTGTCAATACATTAAGATAAAAAGCGTCTGGTCACAGATTTCCAATCAGTGTTTTTGATTGTTAATTACGGTATTACTGTTGCTTCAGTTGTGTGTCAGCTGTTCTGAATCACTTAATTTGACCGTGTATTACCAACATATGAGTTGTACTCAACAGGTATGGCAAAATATCATGAACTTTGTGAACTAACTCAATGAGTCCTCTTAAATTTACAAATGCATGTAAGCACAGACTGGAATTTTGTAAATATTTGAACATTATCATGAGAGTGTCATTAAAAGAATGTCTAAACACATTTCTAGAGTTTTTCAAAAGTTTTTATTTTAGATCGAGTAAAACCCAGTAGAAAAATCATTTTTCTCCAGTAAAACAAATAAAGAAAAAACACTTTCAATCTTTCAATGGAAATGGTTCTATAAAGAAGTGAATAGAAATGCAACAGAGATATTTAATACTATCAATAATGTAGTATCAATAAATGTTTCAGTTTTCCAATACAAATCTAACCATTGTTAGTACATCTGGCATTGCTTGTATTGTTTTCATTTACCCTTCTAACATTTTGAGGAAGTAAAACAAATAGCATAATGATGTGATGACTAAAAGCTTGAAAAGGAATAGAAAGTTTCATTTTACTGAGGAAAAGTGCGTTGAAACAATGTTTGATAGTTGTTATGACTTCACTTTGCATTCCAGTTGATCAATGAGTTGAAACCTGCTGATGAACAGATCAAGGAAGAGATGGACCTCTTATTATCGGAATTATGTGACAGAGGAAAGAAGAGACTGCCGTCACCTGAGGCAGCAAAAAGTAAGGGGAGAAAGAATACCGAGAAGAAGAGAAAGAAGATGAAGTCCAAGAAGAAGCTGTCTGCAATGTTAGAAGAGGATGACAGTCATCAACAAGAGGATGCTATCAAAAGATCTGGAAAGGTGAGAGTGTGAGTCACATGAGCTGTCACATAAGCTGTCACATACTTATTCAATCTGTGACTCCTTCAAGGAGCTGAGAGCTTTATTGCTGCATGGTTCAGGTGACACCTTTACTTTTTTTGGGATTGCCTTGTGTCAGCAGTTACCATGGTGATTCATGGTGCAGTCTTGTAATCATTGCAGATGATAATGCAGAAGGGAGCTTCATGTTGTTTCATACTCACAATACAACTTTCACAATGGTATGCTTTAACCTTATCATTATGACAGCAGATTCAAAAGATTGTGTTATTTAACCTTAATTCATCGAGTAAGATTTACTGCTTTCAAGTCTTTTTCTCTAATCATAATTATCATCACACTACAAAAAAGTAATCACAAGCAGACCTTTATATTGCTTTTCACTTTTTATTTCTTTTCTTACATTTTTTTGGGGGTCGTTTCTCTCTTTTTTGAGGGAGAGGGGATGGGACCATGTAGGGTTCCCCTGTGGTCTCTCTACTTAACATGTATCACAATGACCCCATTTAGTGGAGTGGAATACTTGGCTTTCTCATCATACTTGGCTTTCCTATCTCACAATATTCAGGGATAAAAAATGCTAGCAGTAAGTTCTGGCTCCTTCACATTCTCAAAGATTCACTTTTTCTTCGTCACAGGTAACTTATTTCATCACTTGCCTGATCATGTTCATGTCTAAAAATCAAAAAGGATTTACTTCAGTACTATGGTGGTTCTCTCGGTGTATGAGTTCATGTCAAGACGCAAACTACAATGTTTTGAGGGAGTAAAAATGAGAGAGAGAGCTAAGATTTTATGCTAAATGAAAAAATTCTTGATACTGAATCTAATCTCAAAGGTTATGCAAGTTTATCAAATGATGAGATGTGATAAATCCTGTGTCTGGATGAGGTCATTAAGGAGGGCAAAAAGAAAAGGTTGCATGTAAGTATGATAAAAATAAGATTACCATTTCATTTATTCCATGTCTAGGCCATGGATGAGGATGAAGCCTTAACCAAAGAAGAGTTGAAAGCTCTGGAGTACTACAAGAAACTAGAAGCACAACACCAAGAAAAGAAATCCTTGCTAAGGTATGGTTTAGAAAGATATTGTACTCTTTGGTTGCTAAGGTATGGTTTAGAAAGACATTGTACTCTTTGGTTGCTAAGGTATGGTTTAGAAAGACATTATACTCTTTGGTTGCTCAGGTATAGTTTAGAAAGTCATCGTACTCTTTGGTTGCTTAGGTATAGTTTACAAAGACATTTTACTTTTTGGTTGCTAAGGTATAGTTTAGAAAGCCGTTGTGCCCTTGGGTCTGAAAGAAGACATAGGATATGTCTACATGCCCTCTACTTGCTGGAAATGTCTCTCACAAAACTCTTTGTATTTCAATCTCTTGTATGTCTTGCTGTTTCACTGGATGTAAAGTATCCCCATAGTTGCTTTGTACTGTTTGTATGATTGAAAATAATTGGCACTTGACAATATATATAATTATTTCTTTTGTCTTTCCTTCTTCGTAAAAAAAAATGATAGTACCAGTGGCATCGCGTGTGTTATTGGCGCCTTGTTTCAAAGTTGTATCAAGTGGTTAAATTGTAAGCTTGAAAAAACTTAGAAGAAAATGAACAGCACAAACATTCATATTATATAAGTCACCTCCTTGATTATTTTTCCTCAGTAAAAGGAGAGGGCAGCATCCTCTTCCTCCCACCCACCCTCTACACTCATCAGGCCCCACTCGTACACCACTGATTTAAAATCATATCGTTTAATATAATAGTTCTATAAAATTTGTTCAAACCACGTTTTCGTGGACAGAGAGATGGCTCCAACATACAACGAGGATGAAGAAGAGATGGATGAAGAAGATGGTGATGGTGGTGATGATACCAGAGAGGAGGATGAGGATCAAAATGATGAAGATGAAAAGAGAGCCATTACCTACCAGGTTAGTAGATTATTCATTGACTCTCCTGTTTCATTAATCCTTTGTTGATCTTTACATGTTAGTTATTTATGATTCATTGTTCATTTTTTTTATTAAAAGTGACATCGAAAAACAGAAACTTCAGTTTTGGAACCACAGGAAGTCTACATTTTGCACAACTGTGGATTACTGTGTCATGTAAAGAATACTGAAATTATGTTGACAGAAACTTTGCAAGACATGTGTTGGCAAATATTCAGTATTTCAAGATTATCTGAATAATGCTTTTCTCTCACTAAATGCAAATCTTCTCCCGTTAAAACCATCTCTGATTGTTTCTTTGTTCATGTTTTGTTTTGCTTGTCTTGTAGATTTCAAAGAACAAAGGTCTAACAACGCGAAAGAAGAAAGAACTACGGAATCCGAGAGTGAAACACAGAAATAAATTTAGGAAGGCCAAAATAAGACGAAAAGGACAGGTAAAAAAACCAGCAAGAATATTAAATCATTATCATAAATGCATATTGAACATTACCCAAAGATGTCATGTATTTGTGCAGATATATTGCTCGTGAAATAGAGTCCTCTGGAATATTCCTAATATATACAGGGATCTAGATGAACTAGCTAGCATTTATTTTAGACCAGGGTACATATTCTTTTACTGCCACCACCACCAGTACCATCATAGTTCGACTCCAGTAGGGAGTGTCCCATGACCAGAGTGTATCAGGACCTGTTGTCATTGGACATGATCTGTAAAACTGGCCAGCAGCTGTCGTATGTTTATGAAGCATGAGCAACAGACAAAGTAGGCCTAACAAGTCACATATTCGATGTGTGCAGCGTATACAACGGAAATGTTACTCTGGTGAAAAGTTGTTTTGATCACATTGTTAGAGGTGGTGCATTCAATACTCATTGACTTTACAAATCTTTCATTTAAGTATCGTTCACCGTCGATGCCATGACCAACTCATCTGTACATCTAACAGATATATTTAATTTACAGATCTGATAAATTCAAAATCCTTCCTTTGATGAAGTATTTCTTTTAAACTATTCAAACTTATTCTGCTTTCCCACAAAAATTGCTTTGTGACCCCAAATGGGATGGTGACCCCAAGTGTGGAAAACCATGCTGTTGACTGTGTGCCAAATCTCAACTGATCAGCAAAATAAGTATGATCTGCCAAAGGAATATGTGCAGACTTATCCATGCATGGTTGTTAGTAAGGCAATTGTTACACAGGCAGCATTCCAAACACTTTATGAAAATATAAATATCCTTGGACATTATAACTTCACTGACGTACCACTCTTTTAACAGGGTTTTCTTGTGATCAAACACTGCGTATCGAATATTTATTGGTTTATGTGTCAGGAAGTGCAGCTGTTGTGCTTGTGTTAATAACAAGATATTGGACTTCACCTAATATCATAATAGAACCATCATTTCTTTCAGAGTATACCACTTAACTCAATGTTTTTCATCTTCTTAGGTCCAAGAGGCAAGAACAGAGGTGCATAGATACGGCGGTGAACTATCAGGAATCAGAGCTGGTGTCGTGAAGAGCATAAAACTTAAATGATTGAGTGAACTCTTGCTTCCCAATTGACATTTACCGTTACAGCAACGTTTCAAATAATACAGCCATGATCAAGTTCAAACCATGTGTTGCCAATAGTAAAGAATTGGGATCAACTCACCATACTGTTATGAGTAGTATGTATTTAACAACATTTGACAAAGTATATCACAATCAAAGATATTTGGCAAATTGTTTTTCAGAAATCTAGGCTTGTGTAGAGTAATACTCAAGATGGATTAATCTACCCATAGGTCAGCTTTTAGAGTTCTAAGGTCACTGGAAAGATGTATTGTAAATTTGACAAGTTGTATAAGTGTCTGGTTCACTCACTTTTTCAATAAAAAAAAACAGGACAATCCCGATTCATTAGGACATAACCCCCATGTAAGTGGCACAGCAATGTTGCAAATGAGTGAGAGGTATATTGGTTTTGAGGTTTGAGGTCGTCTTTGAGGGGGTTCATGTATTCCACTGCGTTTGTACCACAATGTGAGCTCATGAAGAAGATACATAAAAATACACTAGATTAATTGATTCCTTGGAATTGTCTAATTTATTTCCAACTTACTCTTGACAGGCACATTATGGTATTACAACACAGTCAATATTTATCCAAGGTTCAAAAACAGAACATTTCGTCCAGAAGTTGCAGGTCATCACAATCCTGTACAAGAAGTTGCTGTTATCATAACAGCATTGAACACCACAGGACAGTGAGATTGTAAATAATAATTTATACATCAATGGTTGTACTGACAGACAGTGATTAAAAACAGTGATGCTACGCTTAATGAGTTGCTCCTCTTTGCTGCATAATGGAGATGCAGCAGGTCAAATCTACAGCATTTACCAGGCTTTTCAAAGCGTGTCAGTAGCACATTTCTTTTTCTACTTAATATTCAAAGTAAACTATATCTCTAGTAAGTAATAAATACATTTTGTACAAAAAAAAGAAAACCGAACTAAAAATTACTTGAGGGAAGATTGCCCAGGGAAAGATAAGCAATATAGAGAGAAACACATCACCCCAAAACCAATGATTGAAGGTTGGAGGAAAAGAACAAACTATCAAAAATAAAAAGATTCTTAAAATGTCTGAAAGAGTTGGGTCTTACTGCCCTTTGGAATGGAACTAATAAAGAAAAAAAAAAACCCAACAAAATAGACAGAGGTAGGAAATGTATAACATCAGACTAAGTGGTCTCATTAGTTCAAGGCTTGAACTGACATACCCTAAAAGGACAGGTGACTAACATACCACTGAAGATAACCTACATACTGTTGAAGGACAGATATCTAATATACCATCAAGGACAGATGACTAAGATACCATGGAAGGACAGATGACCAACATACTGTGGAAGGACAGACAACTAACATACTGGGGAAGGGCAGATGACTAACATACCATGGAAGGACAGATGATTAACATACTGTTGAAGGACTGATGTCTAATATACCATCAAGGACAGATGACTAAGATACCATGGAAGGACAGATGGCTAACATACACTCAAAGGACAGATGACTAACATACACTCAAAGGACAGATGACTAACAAACCATGGAGGGACATACAACTAGCGAACCGCCATGGAGAGACGACTAACATATGAACTGTAGAAGGGCAGACCACTAACAGTGTGTGGGAGGACATATGACTAGCATGCCACTCTTCCCTCAGCATGTCAAGTTCAGCTTTGAACCAAACCAGTCTTTTCTTCTTCACTTATTGCCATATGAATAAATTAGACTGCATCAAATCTGTTTTTTTCTTTGTCAGTTTGCAATTTCTGCATTATGCACCATACCTACATACTACCTACAGCATGATTCTTGAGTAAAGTATTTGAAATTGTATCTGTTGCTGTTGATAACCTTCATTGGGACTAATACAGTTGACCATAAGGTTTTACGTTGCCTTGCAAACTCATACATCTTCATTTCCCAGATGTTAGCTTTCACGGTAAACCTGTTTTTCAACCAAAACTGGTAGTTAGAAGAAAATTCAAATATGGAAAATAACCAGCAACGTTGTGAACATCTAAGATAATCGTGAAATATCGAAAGCAATCATGAAATATTGAAAGTTGCAGTGGAATACTTGTAGAAATATTAGTTGAAATCGAAGAGAAATTGAGTTTGTGTGTTTAGAGTAGCACTTATATAGCGCCATCGGGCCTCTCAAGCATACAAATATTTGGGCCTTCATTGACTCATACGTATGTAAAGTGTGTGAGGGAAATACCTATTATAATCAAAGTCTGATTGTACCAGTTGTATTTGTTTGAATACTGTGACTGCCTACCAGAATGTCCAGTAAAATGAGACACAAATAAAGCAACTGTGAAAGACTTTTCAAGTCTTCTTTGAAATGTACTGATAATGATTTAAGGTGATTCAACAAACACAAAACATCCCGAATGTGTCTCTCAGATGACATGAGGCAAAAAAGGTACCAGATTTGGATGATACCAATCTTGGAATTTAGTACATCAAATACTCACCAAATGTGATTGATGTGTGAACATCAGCAAGAAAAATACATGACTAGGAGTTTCATATCATATTTTAAAAAGAAAATGAATAGGCCTGGTCAAAGGGAAATCTAGCCAAGAAAGAAAAAAAGATTTTAATTTTCTTAGCCAGAAGTTTAACAATATGTTGTATATGTTTGCAAAAGCATGTGCCAGGGAAGTAGCAAAAAGGGAACACATTCAAAACATTACCTACATTTGGGAGCAATGCAGCAATTCTTGATGTCTTTGAGTAAGTTGGCCCTTCAGTACCTTAGTGCTGTGCCTGCTGGTTATATAGGTTTGTCATCACCTATAGAGGTGATACTTAGCTTGGAAGAACCACATCTTAATGCCTGATATCTTCAATAATTAGAATGCACAAATGCATTGCGGTTTCGATGATCTGATTACGATTTTGCTTATAAAATATTTTTTCACCCTTGCTGACATCCAATGACCTTAGACCTCCATTTAAGACCAAACGGTTCTTGTACTCAATGAGATGCTGTGCCTGCTGGTTATATAGGTTTGTCATTACCTATAGAGGCGATACTTAGCTTGGAAGAACTACATCTTAATGCCTGATATCTTCAATAATTAGTATGCACAAATGCATTGCGGTTTTGATGAACTGATTACAATTTTGCTTATAAAATATTTTTTCACCCTTGCAGACATCCAATGACCTCTGACCTCCATTTAAGACCAAACGGTTCTTGTACTCAATGAGATACAACTACATACTGAATATGACATCTGTCAAAGATTCCGTACTTGACATATGATGTTAACAAGAATTTCATTATGTGATTCTGTTGACCTCAAATGACCTTTGACCTTCACCAAACAATGGAATTCTTGTATACTCAATGAGCTACACCTACATTCTAAATGGAAGATTTGCCCAAGTTTTCCTTCTTGAGATATCGTGTTTACAATATTTTCAAAATTTGACTCCTGCTGATGTCAAATGACCTTTGACCTCCACTTAAGTTGAAAATGATCATCTAATCAATGTGGTTCATTTACAAACCACATATGACATTTGTCAAAGCTTCCCTTCTTGAGAAAAAGGGTTTACACACTTGTCAGTTTGAAACTCCTTGACCCCAAATGACCTTTGACTTCCACCAGAATCACTAGAGATATTGTTCTCAATGTGGTACACCAACATACCACAAACATTTGTCCAAGCTTCCCTTCTTGACATATCACATTTTACAAGGTTTTCAAAATTTGACTCCTGTTGACCCCAAATGACCTTTGACCACCAAAAATGATAAGGTTCTTGTACCCAATGGGGTACGCCTATGTACTAAATATGAGACCTGTCCAAGCTTCCCTGCTTGAGATATTGTTTTTACAAGGTCTTCACAATTTGACCCCTGTCGAGCTTAAATGACCTTTGACCTCCACCAAAATCAATAGTGATCTTGTACTCAAATTGGTATACCTTCACACCATTTTGAGATTTGTTCAAGCCTGACTTCTTAAGATATTCTGTTTACAAGGTTTTCACAATTTGACCCCTGTTGACCTCAAATGACCTTTGACCTCCACCAAAATCAATAAGGATCTTCTACTCAATGTGGTACACCTTCCTACTTAATATGAGATTTGTCCAAGTTTCCCTTCTTGCGATATTGTGTTTACAAGGTTTCCACAATTTGACTCCATTGACCTCAAATGACTTTTGACCTCCACCAAAATCAGTAGGAATCTTCTACTTAACGTTGCACACCTACATACTAAAAATAGGATTTGTCCAAGCTTCCCATCTTGAGATATTGCGTTCTCCAAGGTTTTCACAATTTGCCCCTGTTAACCCAAATGACCTTTGACCTCCACCAAAACAATAGGGTTCTTGTACTCATTGTGGTACACCTATGTATCAAGTATGAGATCTTTCCAAGTTTTCCTTCTCGAGATACCATGTTTTCAATATAGGCCTCATAAACACACACACACATACACCACAGCCTGATTAAAGGTTTATGATTTTATCGAAACCAAAAAGTCATCATTGATCTGATCATCAGCAAACTTTCAAAGAGCTTTTGTAGTCCCAAATTAATACTCTTGAATCCAGAAACTGTAATAACAAACACAGATAACATTCCCTTCATCAGAAAATGTTCACCAGTGTATCCCTTTACAGTAATTGTTCACCTGTGCATCCCTTCAGCAGGAAATGTTGACTTGTGTATCCCTTCAGCAGAAAGTGTTTATCTGTCTATCCCTTCAGCAGGACACGATCACCTGCATATCCCTTTTGCAAGGAGTGTTTGCCTGTGTATTTCTTCAGCAGGAAATGTTCAACTGAGTATCCCTTGGCAGGAAGGGTATTCCTGGATATCCCTTTTGCAGGAAGTGTTCACATGTGCACTCTTCAGCAGGAAGTGTTCACATGTGTACCCTTCAGCAGGAAGTGACCAACTGTGTATCCCTTTAGCAAGATGCATTCACTTAAGTATCTCGTTAGCAGGAAGTGGTTACCTGTGCATCCTCCTCACAAATCACTTAACTCATGCTCTTAAAGACAATAAGTACTTCATACATAAACATCAAGATGATCCCTGATTCTGTTTTAAAAACCATCAATCAAAACACTTATTTGCATAAAGTGCTCTTCACAGTAAGGTTGCTACACTCCATTGCTGTATCTCTACTAGGCATAATCCATCTGTTGAGGCAAATACCACCGATATTTTTACACTTCCTGAAGTGTCCCAAACAATCTGGACTGCACTGCAAATTACATTGTGCATCAAGTTTCCATTCTTCTCTGGCAGTTTAATGACTCCCTCCACCAAGGTTCATCCATCTTTGTCATTGCTGGCCGGGTGCCTTGAGCGATTTGGCGATCAACTTGGCCACGGCAACGTCCCAGTTTCCGTTAGAGGACGTCAGTTCTCTGATGGCGTCGTCCCTCTGGAAGCCCATATCGACAAGTTTTTTAACATCTTCCTCCTTCAGCGATGGATTTGATGCTGCTGTTGCTGAGGCTTGTGAGTTGGATTGGTTTGCGTTGCTTGGTCCGGCTGTAGACATTGCAAGAAAAGACAAAACATATCCAGATTGTGATTAGAGATTTCACCTCACAACAACATCATGCATTTTATGATGATAGAGAACATTTCAACCAGAATGCAGCAGAGCATTGTTGTTTTAGGTGACATGTGAGTAGCATCACTTAACATCCTCCAGGATGTCTTAAGTGTAATCCAGGGTAAGACATTTGCACATACATGCAGAGCAACAGCTCTTGATCCAAAATGACAACTGACAGTCTTCTAGAGCTTGATATAAATCAGAAAAAAATTGCCGTTAACCGCACTTGATCTTGGGGAAAAAGCTTTTACCTTCACCATAAAAGCAAAAAAGGCAAAAAAGAACTCCACCTTAATATGATCATACACTAACAGATTAAATATTTAAACTGTACAAGCTTCCTTTACTGATACTTCTTGTCACAATTTGACCACTCCACCAAAAATAACAGGCTCTTCTATAAACTCAATATGATACACTTGCGTACACAACAAGAAATAAGCCCAAATAAGACCTCAAATGACCATCATTAAATAGGCCAATAATACGATTCTCATCAGTCCACATTCAATTGATGAAATCTGCACCAGCTTCCGTGAAAGCAGGGCGTTATCACAAATAAACATGGATAACATGATGCAAGGTTCCAGTATTATCACTGAAACCCAAAAGTAGACCTTAAAAAAAAAAACCAATGAAATTATCTGAAGCTGTCAGTCTTGTACCTGTTTCTTCTGTTGACCTTGCCAGTGCCTCTGCCAGCTGTCTGTCCTCTGATTCTGGGCCTTCTTGTTTGTTCAGACGAGCACAGGGAGGTAGATCAGATTCAGATAGGAATGGAGTCTCTGAGCCAGAGGTACCAATCTTTAATTTGTTTTCTTTGAGGTCAATACAACACTGTGATGGGAACAGTTATAAGATAATAATCACCATTCAACACAAAGTTTTAATTCAATGACTTCCAAAATAAAAGCAGTTGCTACAAATAGATTGAGATTATTCCAGAATAGCTCTCATTTACACCAGCATTTGGTTTAGTGTCCACCAGGTCAGTTCTCTGTAAAACAAAAGATGTCTGGTAATTGGCAGACTAGAGAAACTTGACGTTTGTGTCTCCCTGATTACACACAGACCATTTCTATACAGCTGGCGAAGGTCTGCGGTTCCATCTGACAATCGAAACTTACTTAACGACCAACACAACACAAGGTCATGTCAGAGGTTTAAAGGGTGAATAACACTAATACACTAGACAGTTTGACATCAGCACGACATGAATGAAACAAAAGTTACATATGTGAATGAATGATGAAAGCACTGAGAAGTGCAACCGCAGCAACCCACTGCTGCACTTAAGTCCTTTGTTTGAGAGGGGCCAACACTAGTTGTGCAGACATACGAGGAGTATCTAACCTTACCTTTCAGAAAATTTGTGTACATGAATAGCCCTTTAGATGCAACTTGGTTGCAACCAAAGTGTGCAATTGTGAACTTACTTTTCTTCTAAAAGTTTTTGTTTTCCTAGGTATAATTCTAAATACACACCAGAAAGCCCAAAGGCATTGTGGTTTTGATGATTTGATTACAAGTATTTTGAATCTGACATATTACATAAGGTAAGGATTTGTTGGCCCCAAATGATCTTTGACATCTGCTAAACTCAATAGCTGTCTTGCACTCAGTAACATGCATCTACAAATCAAATACGAGATCTGTCCAAGCTTTCTCTTCTTCAGATACCATGACCACAAGGTTTTCAAAATTTAGCCCCAATTGACCCCTCATGAACTTTGGCCTCCACAGAAAGCAGTGGGCTACTTTTGCTCAATAGGGCACAGCTACATAAAAAATATCAGATTTGTCCATGCTTCCCTTCTTGAAATATTATGTTGACAATGTTTCAACACTTTGATCCCCTTGATCCCAAGTGGCCTTTGACCTACACCAAAAGCAAACCCTTCTTGTACTCAGCAGGATACACATACCTATCAAATCATACACGTCAAATATGAGATCTGTCTAAGCTTCCCTTCCTGAGATAAAGTGTTTACAAGGTTTTCACAATCTGACCCCTGTTCACCACAAAATGACCCTTGACCTCCACCAAAAACAAAAGCCTTCTTGTACTCAATAAGGTACAGCTACATATCAAATTAAAGATCCGTCCAAACTTCCTTTCCTAAGATATCCTGTTTACAAGGTGTTACCTATCTGACCCCTGTTAACCCAAATGGCCTTTAATGCCTACCAAAACCAGTAGGCATCTTGTACTCAATAAGGTGCAATTACAAATATGAGGTCTGTCCAAGCTCCCCATCTTGAAATATTATGTTTTCAAGGTTTTTACTATCTGACCCCTGTTGTCTGTAAATAACACTTGAGCTCCACCCAAACTAATCTATGCATCTTGTACTCAATGAGGTACACCTATGTATAAAATATGAGATCCATCCAAGTTACAGTACCATGTTTACAAGGTAGGAGTCACAAACATACATACACACACACATACATAAACACAAATGCCATCATGAATGCAAAGGTTACTATTATCATCAATATAACAAATCTCTGGAAGGGGTAATGACCCCCATTGCCCCCCCCCCCCTCCTCTCCCCAGATCTGCAAATGGTGCAGACTTCATCGATGGTGGTACTGTACGATAGGTCATCCAAGAGCTAACCTTCTAAACAAGTCAGGAATCCCAACCAAACTTTCTTTGCTTATGACATACATTGCAAAGCAAACCTGACACAATGATATGACAATATCACTCTAAAATTTTAAAGATAACATAAACAGACAAAAAGGTCATCTGATATCAGTTTTGACGGACCTAAAACTAGGTATTTTATTGACAAACCTGATGTCTTTTAAGCATATCAAGACCAAGAAGCATGTCCATTGGCTGGTTCTCCAGAATAGTGAATGACGTGTGAAGGAATACCCCACTGATCTCGATTTGGCCTTCAACAAAAAAGAAGGATCTTACGAGTATATCACAGTATCGGAAATGCTAAATTCAACCAGGAGAGGAAACATTTTACAAATGAATTCAGTCAAAATATACAGTTGTCCATGCTACAGTAAAGAGATGAGACATACTTGTTTGATGAAAGTATTATTATTATTCTTAAAGACTGTAGATTCCCGATGGTAATCTGCGATTCAAGATTCCTGCTGTTAGCTGCTCCATATAGCTGATCCATATATCATTCAGCAAGTAGCTGAACAAAGTATGGTGGGAAGGAGAATCGATGGGAGAGGAGGTGTACTTATTACATAAGATCACACCAAATTAACTAAGACAAAAAGAAAGAGATAGAGTGGCTCCATACAACAATCACTCAAGCAAGCAGCAGAACCAAATAAGGTGGGAAGGAATGGTTTTAATTTAATACATGACTTCACACCATAATAAAGAAATTAG
Source organism: Stichopus chloronotus (assembly GCA_021234535.1). Classification (NCBI taxonomy): domain Eukaryota; kingdom Metazoa; phylum Echinodermata; class Holothuroidea; order Aspidochirotida; family Stichopodidae; genus Stichopus; species Stichopus chloronotus. The sequence goes on from SFZH01000008.1 coordinate 798,274, forward strand.
GAAGAGAAAAAGATGTTCCATACATTACACCAACAAGCAACAGAACAAAGTTATGTGGGGAGGAAAAGTTTTGTTGTGGAAATTAAAGATCAGCTGTATTTTGACCTATTTGGCAGTCCATAGATTTAGAAGCATGCACATTGTGCATGCACAGTTTATGTTCCATTTTGGAATGATGGTGTGTTGCTAGAGTTGTAAGGACTACTGCATCTTACAATAAACATCTCTCAAGACAATAATTAATGTGTCTGTGTTATTTCTAGAATCAGTATCCCTGACCAGTACAACAGAATAACCTTTTCCTGAAATTTGGATTTTAGCAAACATTAAGCAGTCAAGATAATCACATTTGACCCCCATTTGGTAAGGTATAAACCCACAATCCTTGAAAATGACCCTTTCTGAAATTCAAATTTTGTGCCACTTGCACCTAACACTGTCCAGAATGGCAATATAGATCAAAAACAAAAGCACAGTACTATGATATGACAATAGACAACCTCAAGAGCCAATACTCACCCAAGTGAACCCTACCGATGATTTTCTGAGTTCCAACACCTTTGGCTATTCCTTCCCATCGTTTGTCCACCAAACGCATTATGTTACATCTCTCAGCACAGGCCTGGCTCATTATGGTCATTTGGGCACCTTACAATTAAAATGAGCAAATAAATGAAATGCTTTGTACTGAGTGAACTCAGATATGAAAAGAAAACACCACAAAGGTAAGGGAGGGGGGCTGGGGTAGTGGAAAGTGGGAACTATAGGAGTAATTGTTCCCTCTGACTGGTATTTTCATTAATGAACTCTCCTCATTAATACAGAGATGACCGCTAAGAGGCAGCACGGTGAGGGAGAGCATTTTAACATTTTTCGTATGAGTCTATGTATCATACTTCATGATCTCCAATCCAGTTCCATACATCACATTGACAGGACTTGACAGATAGCTGCTACATTAAACCTAAAAATTGGTATCAGTTTTTATTTCAACCAAACTTGTGATTTAATTTCCTGAAAAAACACACGCTTAACCAAGCATTCACAACAAAGTTCTGCAGTGGAATGATGCCTACTTACCAGAGTCAACGAATGCTTTGACGGGATGGCCATTGACCTTACAGTCTATGTACAGCATAATGACTTGGCCAAAGTTCTCTGGCATGTGTTCGATTGCGATCTCCATGTTATCATTGACATTCTTCTGCCTGAGAAGAAACAAAAGATCATGCTAGAGTCAATGAACAGTTTGAAAGGGAGGATAGGCTCACCTAAACTTAGGAAATACATCTGTAGGAATATTGTAAATCTGGAGACATTCAGTTGGCAAGTTACTGCAACTTTGTTACCAACACTGGTTACTTTTATGTTCATGCAATTTTAAAATGAGGGAGATTGGGAACAATTTTGGTTGCAGGAGAAGAAACACTTGAATAATGTGTCAATGTCATGCTTCACAAAATGGAAAAGCCTTTTACTACTTATAAATCATACAACAATATTCAAACATACCAGGAGATTATATGAGCAATTACATTGCAGAAATTTGAGCGTAAAGCAATGGTATGTCACACTGTAACGTCATGCTGTAACAATTTTGTCAAAGTGTGACAAGGCCATAACGAGAACAAGGTAGGTATTTAGACTGAAATTGTGCATGAATTTGACAAGTTATAGCGTTATAATGTTTTAAATTTTCAAACTTAAGGAGGTGTTATTAGATGGAGATCCTTCAAAAACTTAAATTTATGCTAATCCAATTAGATTGACCTCAGAGTAGAGACTTAATCCTTTAATTGGGGATTATTGAACTAAAGGGCATTGAAAAACCTTTGCCTAATATCTAGGCAACCTCATCTGCTCATTCATACCTACAGCGACCCCAACAAAAAGGATTAATTAAAGGAATGCTTGAATGTCTAACTAGTTGCCGACAGTCAAGTACAAAACACTGTTCTGACATTTCAAACGACTGTTTATTGCCAAGAAACCTTATGATGCTGGATATAAACCAATGCTCATGATCTATGCAAATGAGCAAAAGAAGTATAAGACTTAACTTTGCCGTCGGTTTTTGACTTATTTTCGCATTCGCTCGCATAATCTAAAAGACACCCGCATTTTGAGCAAGTTGTAGGGTACTAGACAAGTATGGTGTAAATAGCGTCAAAACCCGTCGAAACCCTCAAATTAATTTACAGCTTAAGCGACTGGCAATGTTAAGGCAAGGGGAAAATTTCTTGAGCTGCTCATCGAGATGTAGCAGACGACATCTCCCACTTGTACTTAGTTCTTAACACCTCTAAAGCCTATTGAATTATCAAGATCAACACCCAAAAGAGATTACTGTCGGCAACTAGTAGACTTCAAAGAAAGAGTTTTCCATAGATCTCCATCTAATCACACCTCCCTGATTTCACTAAGAATTGTATATAATAATTTCACTAAGAACAGTAACAACAGTACATAGGTAAACATCTTGATCAAGTTAACTGTAACCATACAAAGATTGGAAAGCTTGATTGCTGAAAAGAAATTCACAACAGCAATCTATCACACTCTTTGACCAGCCCCAGCAACAATCAATTACCTGATTTCTTCTGCTATTAGTTCCTGGGCAGAAGCATCAAATGGATCTGCAGACAGCATTCGAATTCTCTGCATTTCTTCATCTGCTTTGGCTTTCCTCTGCTTTTGCAAAACCTCTGTGAATTTTTCTGAGAATAAAACCAGATTACAAGAAATGCATTGTTGCTTTAATGATGCAAAAGTAGACAGATTAGCAAGTAGGGGAATACTTCTGACTGCAAGAACAGCAAATTAAGAACACAATATTTCCTTCAACAATACAATACGAGTCTTATCAAAGTCTCAATGCTTCAAACCTCAAGGCTGTGTGATCCATTCACCAATTATTCACAGACATCCCTTGTCCTGTTAACATTACTTTATCCCTGATTAGCGGACAAGCCAAAAAAATGTGCAATAATTGATTCAATATTGAAATTAAAAAGGACAAGAAATGCTCTGTTATTGAGAATGTACCACAACAATGACAAGGATTGACCACTGAAACCTGGTATCAAGCAAAATCTAGCTCAATCCTAGTTGTCTTCTGGGACAGGTGATGGTCATTTTCTCCAGGGTATGGCAGGAAGAGTCACTTTGCTTAGTGTGCTATCCTGTGTGACACACCTCCTTAGTTCCGTATCTTAACAATGCAAATCTAGTATTATGGAGATAACCTATGCAGGAGATTTGAAGAGCGTGTTTAAGTTTTTCTGGGATTTAGTTTTGGAATACCAGCAGCTGTGTTTCATGCAAAACTACAGTACTACTGTACATCAAGATGAAAGGGGCCATAAACACCTAGTTGCTTCATTTTTATCATGTGGACTGGTAGACAATATGTCGTGGCATGCATGTATCACATATTGTTTTGGATTTTCTCTCAAGTCAGTTGTGCGGGCTACTGTATTTCTACTGTATTTTTCAGCAAAGTCAACCCCGTACTGTAGGCCTGTCAAGCCCCGCATAGCCTTCGACCTCTGGCTGCAGATTCACAGTTATCAAAGTCTCCAAAACCCATTGACTCACTATTATAATAAAAATTGCCAGTGAAATTCAGCCATTCTATGACGAAATTTTGTAAAGATTTTTTTGTAGATAGGTACAATGCAAGTGATTATCTGCGTGAAGTTTGGTGGAAGTATATTTCTATTTAGGGACCTTAAAGAGGACAAACTGTGGGCAGGGTGGCTAACAAGAGGAAGATTAATATTATCAGGACAGTGCAATGCACTTAGGCAATTACACAGAATGCACAGCACTGCCCAAGTGCTAGAGCAAACAGTAACTGCAGTTATTGCATCAGTTCTTCAAAGCTGCCCATGCAAACTTGACACTCCTCTTTCAGCCTTGCAAATGACAGAAAACCATGCACTTCCCAAACACATACATACCTAAGGAATTGATGGCATCAGCAAGAGGACGATTGGTCTCCTTGAGGCGTGCTAACTGAGCTTCATTTGATAGTATCATCTGTCGTAGTGTGGCTGGATCGGGCTCTACTTGTTGTCTAAATTGAGGCTGCAATGCCTGAGGTTGTTGACTGGAACCGGGAAGTTGAATACCTCCAAAGTCAATCATTGGAATGGATCCTGTTGTGATGACAAACACCTTTAAGTTGAATGGGTCACTGTATTTAGTGTTTTAAAAACAGGGCAATATGCTTCATAAACCTGTCTTGTGAAAATATTGTCATTTTTCATAATTTAATTGTGACATCTTGCTCCAACAGTAGCTCTACAGTGGGCCTACCTTAAATTTGTGCAACAGGATTGAATGGAAATTCTGATAAAAAATCCATCGCAGTACAACTAAACTAGGCCTAGGCGTAAGTTATTACTAGGCCTACTGTAATGTACAATCTTCCACAAAAATACATGGGACATCAACTACACTTTCCTATTCGAAAAAAATCGAAGTTGAACTTGTTTCAATTTGGAATATCTTTGGCTAAGAGTAAGACAACTTTGATTGAGGGGGAGGGGATCCCATCATTGGCATCATCTTTGTCGAAGATTGTCTCTTTGCAGTCTGTTCTGCTACTACAAATTCCTTCAAAGTGCAAGGTAATTACTAGTATTACGTTATGATTAATGTAATAAATTAGCCTAGCAATTGCAGCTAGCGTTACTACTACAGCCTTAACAGTTAGGACGTAACAGTTAGGCCTAGGCTAGGCCTATCTAGCCTAGGCCTTGGTCGGGTATTGAGATTAATGCAGGTCTTGCGAGATTGAGGAAGGCCTACGGTAGGGCTACCTTGCATCTGAGGTTGACCTCTGGTGTGGTTTCGTGTTACAGATCTTCTTTCAAGTAAGAGCATGTCATCTTCCTTCACCCCGTACATGGCTATTGTCTTCTTTTCATCCAACAATGGAACACCATTGTGTGATATAAAACACTCAGCCGATGGAATCTCACACTCAACTTCACAAAGGGCTTTAAAATTTTCAATTTCTATGTCAGGACTGACGTCCATTGTAACGAAATGTCCTGTAAATGTTGTAAGATGAACTTTCATCTTGAAAATCGATAAATCTGTACTTTCCTCAATATCGTGGCTGGCCGTAACGTGTGGATAAACGTTTTTTTTTTCCAACTTCTGCTATGTGCTAACGATGATTAATGTTTTGCTGGTTTGGCCACAGTAGTTTAACTTATCGAATACGTTACGTTGAAACAGAGTGACTAAGTACACACAATTGTATAATGCAAGTGTGTACAGTAGTACCAAAGCCAGGTTTTCGTGGAACACGTTACCACGCAACACTGACATGATACAGCAGAACATGCTCTTCCTAGTCGTCAAATCCAGGCGTTTCATCGGTTGAGCCAAGAGTGCTATTGTAGAAATTCTTTTAGGAAGTGTCAATTATGCAATTATGTCAAATCATGATAAGGTTTATAAGGAAACCCTGTGGAGACATGCATTTTATTAAAATATGTAATAATAAATTCTTAATCTGTTATTTAAAGGATTGTTAATCTGTTATTGGATAATGCAGGGTTGCCAGCACACCCATGCACGCATAGAGAGTGGGACTCCCGAATTTCGGCACCCAATTTTCACTGCGACCCTCTCGGATTAGCAAGTCTCATGCAAAAATCTTCATACTACTGCTGGTGTGTTGTATCATCGTCAGACTCACGAGTTCACATGTGACTGTAGCCGGCTTTCACTCTTGTAATTCAAATTACATCATAAATGAGACTGTTATAAGTAACACACACATTCAATTAATTATCCAAAGCAAATAACACTTGTGTATTTCTTTACCTTCCGTATTGCTTGTAAAGTACACTTTTCCATTTTCTAAATATTTGAATTTATATATTCATCATGTCATGCTTGTAGGGTAGACCGCGGGGATGTTGTAACAAAAATTTCATTTTCTATCCTATCTTCCGGATAAACTGAGGTAAACACTAACATGTTCTAGTTATGAAAGATCAAGTGCACTGCCGGCCAATAAACAATTATGAAAGGCTGTATTGCATCACCCTAAGCTTTTTTTTGTACCTCCCGGAAAGCAAAATTCTCAACTGGTTGTAAGTTACAGTACTCTTAGATTGACAGGAAATTCGAAAGATGCAGAGCAGCTCGTATAACACAGAGTACACAGGGATCCATTGTTTTGATTACACATGTGGAGGAATTTAAGACAGGCTGAGGGAGGGACTAGAGGTAGGTGGTTGGAAGAATTGAAACTGTCTGGGGTGATGATTTTTTGTCTTTAAGTTCAATTGAACTGCAAACAGTTATTCAGATTCATTCAGTGAACAAAAAATATTGTAAACGACTTTTCCCAACTTGGGGGCAAATGTATGCCAAGCGGGAAGGGGGGGGGGGGGGGGAATTTGCTGGGCGGAGACAACACTAAATATTCAAGATATCATAATTTCTCTTCAATAACGTGAAACAAATTGAGATGAGAGTTACCCTTAGGCTAAAAAATGGCATATAACGTTTCAAGATTGTTTATATACATTGAATAGGCTTACGTTGCACATGAATGTGGGATTATCTGGCAATTAACTGCATGATTATTAGAAGACGGGGCAACTTGTATTCTAAATATGGTAGCAACATGACCTCGCATGGTGTTTTCACTAATTCACTTTCATATATAAGTTTATGGGCAAAATCGTTTGCTTATCGCCGTGCTTATGAATGCCCAGGAGAAATTTCCAGTTGAGCCCTAAAACCAAATTCACTGGTTTTAACAGGTAACAGCAGGTACCTGTTGATTTTACCTGGTTTGAACAGGCAATTCCTCCCCAACCATGCAGTTGATACCTGTTAGCTGCCTTTTACAACAGGTACCTGTTACAACAGGTAAATTACTTGTTCAACAGTACCTGTTGCAAATTGCACTGATAAGAATGTACGCTGTTTTACCAAACGAGAGACATGAGATAGATGCTAATGACATAGGCCTATTTTTGTGGAAGTTGATGTCTTTTTATTGCGTTAACGCCACTGAAACTAAAAAATAATTGTATGGACCAGCACACATTGGCCACACATTAATAATACATAATCTTATTTTTACCAAAACAATGTAACAACTTGCTCCCCTTAGAACTAGTCCAGCTCTCCCCTCGTAGTATGCTGACATCCACATAGATTTTTGTTTGTCATAATATGATAACAATGGACGGAAGGGCGGGGGATCTGAAAAAGAAAACGAATTGAAGTGCACCAAGGTGGAAGTTCGTGTTGTGTGTTATACACATGTCCGCGTGATTTGTGTGTAAGCAGGTTGATATCAAACATGTTCTGTATGTGCATTCTAATGTGTCTCCGTAGACGTCATGTGCTGGCAGAGGGGGGGGGGGGGGGGGGGGGATGGATCATGTAATCGGAAAGAACTGTAGAAGGGTGACACAGTGATATACTCTTATTTTCATAATTAGGCCCACATGCCTAATACTCATATCCGTGATCTGTGTCTAAACGCCTTGATTATGATATCAAACACTTCCGAATATCTGCAACCAAAGTGGTTACTGTGACAAAGATGGTTTCTACGACAAAAGTGGTTGCTACCTAGTACGTCCAGACCCCCGTAAGATCCAAAGCGCACTTTTCATATCAACATAGGCCACTCAATGTACCATGAATTAAGTGCACAATCTGTGGTTGATATTACGATTCTATACCGGTATGTATTTTTACAGCAAAATCAGTGAATGTACGACTTATTTACAGACCATTGCGCACCTCAGCATCGGGGCCGGTTTAATTGTACATTTCATGATTCATAACATTCTGGCTGGTGTTTGTTCTAAAATATGGTACAGCTTAGTCGATTCCAACATTAATTTAGGGCCTACTTCAATTAGATACACATGGTTATGTTGCTTATTTCTTAAACATTTCTTTAATCTTATTCTTTCTCACTGTTACCAATTATTGATAAGCCGACTAAAGTATCTTGTACATCTGATACTCATATTGATAACATCTTTACTAATTATCAGTCATATGATCCTACACAATGATCATAGGTAAGCTCAACCGTTATTACTCATTCGATCATATATGATATTAGTGGTCACTTGTCTATTTCTTATATTTTATTCCATAAAATTGAGCGCCGTCTGTCAATCTTCAAAAAAGATTCAACACACCAATTTTGAAGTTCAATAACATGTAAACTTTTCTAGAAATATCATATCTACAAGGTATTCAAAGTATGACTTTTTCTAACCTCATGTGACCTTTGATCTCCCGATAATATGACAGAGATCATGTACTCTTCAACCACAACCGATGTTTGCAGTTTGAATTAAGTCCAGCAACATTCAGTTCAGGTTGTCATCCTTAAATCTCTGGTGACTTCAAATGACCTTTGACCGCCATAAAAATCAATAGGGATCATCTACCTGCACTGGACAACATTCACATCAAGTTTGATGTTTCACCATCTTTCCTTTATTGAGATTTCTTGTTGACAAAGTTCTCAAAATATGACCTCTACTGGCCTCACGTGACCTTTGATCTCCTCCTCAACTTCACATAGATCATGAACTGATCAAGAACGATGCGAAAGTTTACAGTTTGAAGTTCCAGCATTTTTCAGTTGCTGAGGTATCTCTTTTAGTAGGTTTTCAGACTTTCCTCTTTGATAATCTCAAATAACCTTCAACCTACCTGAAAAAGATGAAAAACCTGCACACCAACTTTGAAGTTCGAATAAGTTTCCCTCATTGAGATACCTTGTTTACACAGGCACGCACACACACACCATTACCATCGCATAGATTCCTTCCCTTCTACCTTCATCAAGGAATCAAAAATGAGTTCAAACGGTCAAAATCCCAACTTCACATAACATTCCGTAGCTAAGGTATAAAATGCTGAAATTTACGCACTCAATTTAAAACGGAAAATTTTACAATAGTTGTGATGCCATTGTTCTGCTCAAATTACTTTCTCCTTATTTTCCTGGATGATTGCATCTTATCTAGAAATGTATTCACTGCTTCACTGTTATGGGGTGACCACTAGACAAGTCATCCCATGCAACGTACTATGCAAGAAGAGAATAAACCTTTCAAGGTTATATAAGTATTTTAATATCTAAAGAAAACAAAAGCAGGTAAGGTGAGTTGTAAAACAAAGACATCACAACTCATTGCGAAATTGCTCATTTCAAATTAAGTGAATATCTTTCAACATTTTATATCCCAGCAATGAACCAGCTATGAAGATGGGAGTTTGATGAATACAATTTAGTTTCCAACCTCTAAAATTTATTTGATGTTATTGTACACGTTGTTGTATAAAGCATTCAAATGTGACCGTACTACAACTGTTTTTGTTCCTATCTTTGTGTGTATCGCTTTAATCTACAGTGAATGTAACCTCTTGAAAAATGAAGAACTGGTGTAGATAGACTGCTGATGTAGATAATTGGTATGTGAATGACTTGAACTTTTGATCTCTTATCGGCTGAAAATTTCACTTTGCAAAGATCTAGTTAGGTCTATTTTTCTCGCAACTTTCAGGGAGTGGATTTTAACCTGTTTTTGGCCCTCTTAATTGAGGAGTGTACGTGCAGTGATTTTTAGCTTATCAATATATTTCAGTATCCTGTACTGTATCTTGTATAGTCTGATCAGTGACGGAGCTGCCATGAATGTACATAAATGAGCATAAACGTGTTTGAGAGTGTGTTTGATACGTATGATCCACTGATCCGACCAGTTGTTATCTTCAGTCAGCTTATTTCCATAAGTGCAGTTTTTCCCCTAATTCATGTTTGTAACTCGTCGAAAACGCAGACGGCACGGCTACTGCAACTCTGGGTGGCTCTGTGTAAAATGGAGGACGCAAAGCAATCATTTTGCCTAGGGCTCCTCCCTATAAAGGAACCTTAATTTTACCCAGTGGTGGTTTAATGCGTTGCATTCTTGCAGATGCGCTGCTGATGTGGAAAAGTGCCGAGAAATGACGTCATTATGAATGAACTGTTTATTTGGCCATGGAAAACAACTTTTAGTTTCCCTTGAATATTAAGTATTACTTGGTCAGAGTAAAACTCAGACAGTCGCAGTGGCCGATCAAGCGTCAGGGGGTTCGCCACGCATATTGTTATGCCCGTAATGACTTCGTTAAGCTAGTGGTGCATATGGCCTAGGATCTGGGCCACAATTCCTCCCTCAACTCTGCAAAAGCATCAGAGGGAGCTCGTTGATTGGCCGGCCCAGTTTAGAAGCCAGACGTGGACTACCTGACTTGCAATTAAGGACTCCCGTCATTGCGACGGGTCGATTAGCTTCGGCCGGAGTGGGCTGACGGTCAACGTTCAGTGAAACCATGGCCATAAATGAGGCGTGTCTCTCTTGCTAAAATTTACGTTCTTATTTTCATAGGAATGAATGGAAAATCCACCACCTAGATCTTTTGCTCATCTGATCAATAACGAAAGTCGTTCTATTTCGCTACATATCACTGTCCGTGCAACAGCGGCACATTTGAAAGTGCAAAATTACTTCACCTACGGCTATCCAAAGGGTGAAGTCTTGTGAAAGAATCGTTTCAACAGTAGGTTTAGGACTCACAAAACTGAAGGAAATAGTGAGAGAAGGCTTTAAGCTTTACACAATAACAAAAATGCAACCAATGTACTTTCATTTTCTTGAGTAACTTCGCTATTGTCTTGCTCTCTAATCATAACTGGGGATAGTCACTGCTTAGAATCCTTCGACGTTAAATAAATTATTGAAAAACAAAGAACGGAGAAAGAAAAAAAGAAGAAGAAAAAGGGGGAAGGAAGACTTGAATGCATCATCAACACGCCAACATAAATAATTATATTCACGTATATGTGCATCGATATGACAAAAATGACGGGACCCTTTTACACAAACGTACAACACTGACACAAATTATCTATACCCCTACGACAGTCTCAATTCTTAGTGAAAATTCGGGATAAATGTTCAGACAAAATTTGCTCATTTTACATATGGTGTATGCATGAAAATAGAACTTAATGGGTACTTTTGGTCTGAGGATGTTTTGAATTAAAGTAGTCTGAATTTAGAACATGAACATGAGAAGTATAGGCCTATGTGCGTACTTTCGTTTTCCTTCCAGGGATTCATTTGTTTATACTTGTTTGTTAACAGGGAAATCATAATAAATAGACTATTTCATGGTTTGGTAGTAGATGCGGACAGTACTGGTGGTGTACAAGCGCCCCATCATTTTTGTCGAGGATTGTAGCTACACTCATAAAAGCGCGCTTCCGAGTCTCTTCAGATCCTTCTAGCAATTATTGTGACTCCACTGCCCAGTGAAAAAATTGTGGGTCTAAAGATATATTCATCAGTAGTAATATGGTGCACCGAAGAGTACACAGCCCCTCCTTTTGTTCTCTGGGTGTCAATTCTTTTGTTTTTGCGAGCAATCCTTTTGTATTTTATCAGCAGAGCAAACAAGTCATCCCAGAGTCGATCCGAGAGATCGACGTCGGAAGACCGGGGATGGAATCAATCCTTTTGTAACCCAAAGTCGATCGTAGAGATTGCCATCGAGAAGACCGGCGATGGCATTTAGACTGTAGTATACTTTGAGAGGAACTCCAATGAGTCGATCTTAGGGAAGGTTGTAACGATGTCTAGATCACTTATCTTAAAAAGGATGTGAGATATTTATGGGAGCACACCGGATGTGGTATGTTCGTGGACTAGCTGTAAAAATGAAAACGATAAAAGGTGTGGCGGTCCACAATCGACCGGTAGATATCACTTTGCAATGCGTTTGTTAGGGAGATTTTTTTCATTTGTCGGTTCACGAACACCCCATACGGTGTCATTGATAGGGATTGCACTTCATTGTGTGTGTGTGTGTGTGTGTGTGTGTGCGTCTGATCGTGTGACCTTGTTTTCGGGTGGGATCGAGGAACGAAACAATAGATTTTAGGTCCTCGGTGGAAAATTCAATAGATTTCTCCAGTCCTCTCAAGATTAACAATAGACAGTCTATTGTTGAGGTTAGGGTTGAGGAAGAAAAAAACTAAAGAAAGCTCAATGAGGTCCTCGGAATGAATGGAAAACAAAGTTGGGTGTGTGTTTATGTCTGTAAGCGCAACTATATCTTTGGTGGGGTGTTGGCACATCATGCTGTGTTAGTACATCGGGATGCGGCACGTTCGTGGACCAGATTTAAAAATGAAAACGACTAAAGATGTGGCGACTCACAATCGACCGTGAGATGTCACTTTACAACTCGTTTGTTTTTGGAGATCTTTTTCATTTTTCTGTCCACGAACACCCCTTATCGCTGAGACTGTTAGCGGACGTCAACTTTCAACCATCTTGCATTCTGCTTGTGACAAGTCAAGCATGACGTCATGCGTCGTATGCAGCGCATGAGAAACTTGTTGGGGGCGCTCGTCTCTTCAATATCATAAGCGCATTAATGAAAGTAAACAAATTCGATGTCACGTTGCTTTGACTTTTTTTTAACTTCTATGTTTGGTAGATGAAGCTTAACAAAAATTTTAAAATTTGCATTTTTAACAGTGTACAAATTTAAATAAAATTGGCTTTTGTTTACCAATGCACCATTGTTTCAAATTTTACCGAGACCAGAGGGTGTTGCTAAGATGGATTTTATACGCCAGAGGAAAGAGTGTCACGGACGGTATTTCCTACCACAATGGCTTATTTGTTTCTAGACAGATTCTGAGGATCGTGAATGGACATTGACTGACCTACAAGCTACCCCCCCCCCCCTCTCCTTTCATTTACCTACTCTACCCATGTCTCCCGCTCTTGTGCAACCTAACCCTTGAGTATAACTCTCTCCCGCCCTCTTCCTAATTTGTACACATGAGTGTCAACAAACATCGTGTGACCAAAAACGGGTGGGCAGACAATATGTGGTGCATTGTAAAACGTCCGATAACAAAATCGATCAATGAGTGTATGTGAATTTTTCTTCTCATCTGCTACATTTCCCTCTCATTTGCTCTCATTTTTTTCTGATTTGATCATTATTGTTACATTTTCCCTTTATTTGCTATCATGTTATTCTCATGTTGCTTATTTTTCTTGTTGCAGTCGTTTCCTAAACTAAAATAGATTTTTGTCCATTGTTCAATTTTATTTGGTCATTATCCAGTTTCTCCTTGATAGAGCCTCGATCTCTGAGGTTTTTTTTAGCTGGCGTATCACTCTCTTGCATCTCACTTGTGTTCATCTTCCTCTGTCATCACTCCCGGTGTCGTCGTCAGTCTCAGTTTCATCCTTCTCGTCTTGTTCGTCTTTTTCGTTGACCTTTAATCCATGACGTAAAATGATTGACATTGCTCCATGTATTAAGTTCAGTCATAGCGTCCTATAAGTTTCCAAGGCGTCGTGCAGTGGCTTGCCATCCTCCTCCATCCTTTCATCGTCACCGTCATCACCCTCTTCTTTTATTTAGGCTTTAGTCCTTTACGTAACATCTTTGACATTGCATTACTGATTTTGGTTAGACCATCCAAATGAAAAAAATGAGAACGAATGAAAGTAAACGAGAAATATGCTTATTTGTGCTGTCAGTTTCTCATATTTGCCACTTCATTTAACTTCAGTTTTGACCTGTGTCATTCATTGCCTACCAGTCTCCCCACTGAGCAATCCTAACAATTGCTAATTCTCAACTTAAATCTTGGGTGTCCAGGCAAACTGTCCCAATAGACGAAAAAATCAATATATTTCCTCTTTGTCCAGCTCACATATGTTTACTTGAGATCATCTCAAAGTGGCAAATATGGGAAACTGACGACAAAAATAAAATATTCCTCGTATACTGTCCTTTGGTTCTCATTTTCGCCCATTTATTCGTATTTACAACATATCACGCATTCTCCACTACAAATTTTCTCCTCTCATCCTCCTCTACACACTGCCTTCTCTCCTCTTGAATCCACCCCCCCCCCCCCCCGACCTCTCCTCCTGCCATCATTCACCTAACGCGTCATCGTGTTTTATCTTACCAATCTCATTCTGCTCGTTTTCTGAGAGAGAAGGGATCATATTCCTATCATGGCTTTTCGTTGTAGGATTTGTAAAAAAGGCTTTTTTTCACTAATTTCAACCGTCGCCGACACAAATCCACGATACATATACAAGTAGTAGCTCCGATACGGTTGTCACTGACAGCGAAGAAGAAGGTATGGAGAGTGAGAGTGACGTCTTACGTCTTGGAAATGCTTCGCCCTCTGACAGCGGTGGAGAGGGCGATGACTCACAGGACAGTAAAAGAAGTAATGACGGTGATGACGATGAGGTGAGTGACAGTGGTGATTCCACTAGCGTCAGTGATAGTGATCTTGATGATGACGGTGATGACGAAAACGTGTATGATCCGGTAGAGACTTGGATGCGTCAAAAATGTGAAAATCAAAGAAGTTTAATATTTCTAGAACCAAAACATTGTGGATGTTTTCATGTGTGGTGTAGATGAGTGTAGTACTCCATTATAGTTTTCCAATGACTTTGGTAACCTTTAAAGGTCATATGTAGTCAGAAGAGGTGAACTCATTGAAATCTTGCTCTCGCTTGTAACATCAATATCTTGATGTATGCACTCAGTTCAGATTATATAATTAGGGTGTGAGTTCATCATAATTAATTAATGGTTTCTATTGGGTTTGGTGAAGATCAAAGGTTATATGGGGCCAGCAGAGGTCAAACATAAATAAATTAAAAGCCACCAATCTCCTACACTGCAACATGTAGTTGTGTCACATTGACATGTTGGAGTGAAAAAAAATGTTGCTCCATCTTTCTTCATAGTTTTTCTGCCGATCAAAGGTCGTTTGTGGTAAGCAGAACATTTTTGGTATATTGAAAGACTGTAACCTTAACATCTTGAGATGTAAGTCTTATATTCAATATCATCATTATATTTACTACAAAAGCCCTATTGGTTTTTGTGTTGATGAAAAGTTGTATGGGGTCAGCAGAGGGCAAAATTTGGAAACCTATAATGGACACCAAAGTATGGTAGCCATGGCAAATTAACAGATCATGGATGTGTGTAAAGTGTGGAACACAGTTCTGCAAGATGATTTTGAAAGTTTTTGGTTTTGTTATATGTCAAACATCAGATTCTGTGTAACAAAGGAAACTAGAACTGAACTTGTAAAGGTCATCTATGATGTTCAGTGTGACTCCCTAATATCTCATTTGTTTCCCTGCCATTCTGATGTACGTGTTCAACTACTTGAGAGTAAAGCAGTCACGACCCTGATAAAGATGTGTTTCTTCTATAAGCCATTCAGTAGTTGACACTAATCTATACAGTCATCTTTAGAGTCTGATTGGTGTTTTAATCTGTAATTGTTAAAACTGACTCGATTTCTTCACAACACTATTAAATATCCATTTTTCATCCTTGTCACATTAAAACTTCCCTTAGTGAGTTGTGTCAGTGTTTCAGGCATAATGCATATTCATTTTGCTCCTGGGATTTACAGACGGCTTGGCTTTCTACCTTAATGGACGGGAGGGGGGGGGGGGACACAAGAGCTCATTGCTATTTGTTGACCTTCATGTCATGTTTTCTGATAAGATTCCGCTAATTGAACATCAGATAATGATACCTGAATTGGTGAATCCATGGGATGTCTTCCATATTAGGATGTGCCCTATTGTTTTTGGTGGAGGTTAAAAGTCATTTCGGGAACTGGGGCCAAAACTCTAAAAACTTTTAACATGATATCTCAAGTTTAAAGCTTGGACGAAATTTATACTTGGTATATGGATACATTATAGTAGTGGGGCTTTTGGGGTGTTCTAGATTTTGGGGTCCAAGGTCCAAATGGACCATATGGTCCATTTTATGAAGTCATGCAAAATGTCTCTTTTCTGCATATCTTGCTTTACAATGTGGAGGTTTGTTAGACTAGCATTATGGTAGTTAAACCCTTTGAAGTGTTCAACATTTGTGGGTCCAACTTCAGAATGGGCCATATAGGGTGCATGAATTATTACATCGTGCAAAGCGATAGTTTTTGGCTAATCAGCTGATCAGTATTCGTAGGGACAAATGGGGTTAAAATGCCATTTATTTATGTTTATAGCATGCTCTGAACGGGTCTTATTCAATTCTTAAAATATTCTTACAATATAATTAGTTTATTATTAGTAATATTTGATGTGTTGTTCATGTTTGCAAGGAGCAAGCTTCCTGTTGTGATGTCAATCACTTTCTGCCTCGTGGCCAGTCAGATCAGAGAATGTTGGACAGCTTGCTTTATTTAGACATTAACTCCCTGTTTAACAATATAGGTCAACAGAGGGGAGGGGAGACAGGTTCCATTTAATGTTCATAATCACTCATCTTTGGAGTTCAGTTTAGAAAAAGCTAAGTTCAGATAAATGCTATGGTATTGGAGTACATTTGACTAATCAGCATTCTTAAAGACAAAATACTGTAGAGACCAAACTTTGTTGTTTGGATGTGATGAATTGGGGATTACCCTTGGGTTAATACTAAAGGACTACAGTTCTAAAGACTACAATATTAAAATATTCTCCAAGTAAGGAACTATAGAGCTTATCGAGGTCTGTTACAGATTTTTACACAGCGTCAAAATGCAAAACGAATCGGTATACGTGATATTAAGTGATGGGAGCGGCGCACAATGCGATGTGAAATGACACAGTATCCATGTTAAAGGAAACAGTAGCGATGTAAAATGAAACAGTATAGCAGCGTGATTTCAGAGGCAAAAACTTGAGAAGGTTCCGTGAAGTGTTAAGTGACTTTCAAGCTTATTCCGCGTGATATGGTCGGTCGCCAATGGACGACTGCAAATGTGACTGCTCTATTAGCAACCCCGGTATAGCGACCCTCGTAAATATGTGTAACGATAGATAGGCAGTACAAAGTCTGAGGCTTTGATGTTTGTTTGTCGTTGTGTCTGAAAGCAGTAGTTACTCTCATAACTATTGCAGGGCACCGTATACATGATAGGCCTATTTTGAATGCACAAAAGTTCTTAAAAGGAATGTATTACACTTAGAAATATTGTACTAACTGCTATGTAAAAATATAAGTATTGGCAGCTAGGTCTAATACCCTACTTCAAAGTCGAAGTACCGGGTACACGTCTTCAGTCGGATATGAATTCAGTCCAAAAATAAACTGATTCACGTTTTCAGTCCGAAACGGGTTGCTAGCCTATATATTTACCCTATATGTTCAAGGGCACAGTGAATGTTACCGCTTGCATCGGATACTTTACATCGCATAGTGGGGAATATAGGGATTATGTTCTCTACTCCCTCAGTTGGCAAGTTTTATGACTTCAAGTTCAATGCATTGCCTCTGTGATGATGTGTGATCTAATAAGAGTGAATGAATTGGAATTCAAATAATATATTCTTCTATGCATTGCATACCTAGCCTGTACTGGAGTTCTGTGCGTCTAACAGATCGTTTACGGTTATGATGTCTTCCGACGTTCCCGTGAGATTTGCCTGATGAAGCCTGACATGCGCAGTGCATTGACAACGATCATTCATGACTCAATATGCATAACACGGAGGCCTTCCGTGCCACCCCACGAAGAAATGGAAAAAAAAATCGCGAACAGGTCTATAGTGTACTTGGACCAGGGAGTTGCTATTTGTCAAATAGCAACTCCCTGCTTGGACAGAATTCGATATAGCCCACTAGAAACACACACCAAAGACAGACAGACACATTGTTGTGTGTTCTGAATGTTTTTTTTTTTTTAAATCAAGTAGAAAACACTCATTGGCACGAGACCAAGACTAACTACAAATATATACCACAACACACCACATTATTGCCATAACAAAAGGAGTAGCGTTCCCTTTCAGACTGTACAAATCAGGTCGAGTAGTCCGCCAAACAGCTGTTCTTACACCACTCCCCCAGTGCGTGACAATTTACGATAGAATTTAGCGAAGCGAATTCGACATTTCGTTCGTAAGTTAGAAGGGACAATTTTTCTTTGTCTCTAAGGCTTCTAAGCTAATGAAGATGTAATTCCTAACCCTATATCTATAGTGGGAAACTGCTTCGTTCCTTCAGTAAGTAAATCTTCCCTACGGCGGAACTTGGTGTGTACCATTAAATAAATGAATATTCAACAGCCTGGATGAGACCTGATCTTGAGACTAAAAATTCTGACTTTATAAGCAAAAATTTAAGGATATCTCATGAGGCATAACCTTTGAAGTTACACACATTAAAGTTTTTATAATATAAATATAAAAGAACAATACATTATAAAACACAGATGAATTTATTGTATTTTTAGTTAATTTTCAGAGAAAGATTGTACATAATATGTGATATAGAGTAAAAATGAAGTACATCAATCACCACGTCCCTCATCCGTGTCATTACAATGAGAATAACCGAATTAGTAATAGAAACCACCATTAATTATGTAGTAACATTTATTCTTAAAAGACTGATGAAAGGCGGATACGAATACCTTAAATCATGGTTTCGCCGCCGAAACACAAGTAATGCTGAGGGACAAAATTGTCTGACAGTATGAACGTGTTTTCCAGTCTACTAATTCTTAATTTTTCTGATCGCTTAAGTGCGATCAAATTTCTTTAACCAAAAGTAGCACGGGACGCGTAATTAAAGCACGGATTATCGGTAAGGAAAGGGTAAATGTTGGTCATAACGGTTGAAATGTAAGTAACAACAGGATAAATGTTATTAGAAGCGTGACAAGAAACAGTCGCATACAACGAAGGGTAGACAACGGTTTTTAGCTCATACCAGCATGCTGGTGTGAGCTTTTGTTATCACGCAGCGTCTATCTGTCTATCTATCTATCTATCTATCTATCTGTCCACACTTGTTCAAAATGCTTCTCCTCCCACATGCTTTTATGGATTTGTTTGAAACTGGGACATAATGTCCCCTAGGTGATGGGCTGTTTGGGGTATTCAGGAATTTTTGGTCCAAGGTCCCATGTGGGCCGTGTGGCCCATTTTATGAAATTCTACAAAATGCTTCTCCTCCTACAGATACTCTTGTACAGTGCTGATGGTTTGTCATTATAATACTCTGTTAGTGGTACCTTCGGGATGTTCAGGAATTTTTGGTCCAAGGTCCCATGTGGGCCCAATGACCCATTATGTGAAATTCTGTTTGAAATGTTGCTTCTCACACATGCATCCATGGATTTATATTTAACTTGGACACAATAATCCCTGGGTGGTGCTTCATCTGGGGTGTACAAAAAAGTTTCAGTTTAAGGTCCCATGTGGACCCTATGGTCCATTTTATGAAATTCTACAAAATGCTCCTTCTACAGATTATATTGTTCAATGCTGATGGTTTGTCACAATGATGCTCAGTTATTGGTCCCTGCAGGGTGTTCAGGAATTGGTAGTCCAAGACCCCCATGTGGGCCCAATGGCCCATTTTATGGAATTCTGCAAATTACCTCTTTTTCTACTGTTAAAGTGCCCCTTTAAACTGTCATACGCATCTCAAATATCCGTATCGTGCATGAATGATAATTGAGTAATTGGATGTTGTCAGTTGGTATGCTAACTGAAACTCTGTATTGCCCTCAGGTATGTTGACCAGTATTTGGACTTAAAGGGGCACTTTAAATTGTTTCATGAACTTCAGTTAGTCTAAAAGATCAACCTTCTGCAATTTTGTTGCTCTAGTTTATGAAATTCTGAAAAATTGTGCAGTCCTACAGATTTTCTTGTACAGTGTTGATGATTTGGTATAGTGATACTCAGTGGTACTTATAATGTGACATAGTGATACATAAATGGTACCTTCAGGATGTTGAGGTATGAGCTTCTGCACCAATTGGTGCTCTAGTTCCTTTGTAGCAGCGGGCTAAGAGTTGTTAGCACTCTCAGGTCGGACGGACGGCAACGTACAGAGCAAACACGTACAAAAGTGAATGGCGTTACTGCAAACAAATAAGATACAACAGCGATTAGATTAGTAGCAACAGCCTGAGTTAACGGCCTGAAGAGCTGGGGAAACGTATCCTTCAGCGCCACTGCAGCTGATGGAGGCTTTTCTAAATGGACATTATTTTGACATTTGTGAGACGACTTATTAGGGACTTTGAATTTTTTTTTGCATCTTAGCAGCAATAACTCACATGTAAGCCTACTGAGTCCAAGTTATATCATTCACTTTACAGTCTACCGAGTTAATTAGGTCACGTGACCCGTCCTCTTACTTTTCCGCCTCCTGGAATGTCTCTGGAATGAGGGAGGGAGGAAGGAACGAAAGGAGGGACAGAATATTCAGTCTTAAAATGAATACCGCGAACTCAACAGACTTACATGGGAGTTATTTATGCTAAATTGCCAAACTAGTTCAAAGTCTGTAAAAAAAATCGTCTTAGAATTATCAAAATACGTTGATATTATGATTATACTTTGTTGTTGATCATCACGCCGTCATTAACTCAATGTCACACAACGCCGTTCAAGTTGGCTCGATGACAACGTTGTTATCAAACTTTGCCCATCATTGCGTTCGTCATGCGTTCCATACTAATACTGTATGGAGCACAAAAAGGGCAAAAAATGATGACGATGACGTAACTATAACTAACGACGACCGGAATTCATTTAACGACGACGTAAATTTGTATGGTGTCGACCGCAATCTATTTAATGACGACGGGGATTTAGTTAACGACGACACACAATTACATGATGATGTCACAAATGCATGTGATGTCGTTGTAATTTGATGTAATGACGATGCAACTGTATATAACGATGGCGTGAATACATTTAACGACCACACAATAATAAATGACGGTGTAAATGTACTTGGCACGAATTTATGTGATGAGCAGAAATCAGTTAGTGTTAACGCAATTTGATTTAACAACGACACAATAACATTCAACGACGCAAAATCAAACGACGTAGATTGAAACAGCCTTGCCCTTTTTTGATGCAGCGACGCAAATTCATTTGATGACCGCTTTTGAATCAATGGCGCTCTTCAAACAATACCACAACTTGAGAGGCAGATAGGGACAATTACGAATACCACAAATCCGTCAGCTAACAGGTCATTATCAGTCTGAACAGGTGTTGAAATATGTATTACTCTTTACAAAGGCGGAGTTGTGCTTTTCGACGAAGTCAAAATGGACTGCTCTTGTATTAGGGAGTAGCAATTCCCTGGTTATATGTATGACCAAAATCGATTTGGCAGGATGGTTTGAGCACATTGCTCACATAAACATATACGTTCAAATACTTCAGTTCACATTGTATCCGATCAACAGCGAATTTATAGAGGTGGGGGAGTGGGGGACGACCATCCCTTTTAGCTCGATCGAGGAAAATATGAAAATATGCAGTTAAAAGTCGTTTCAATAAAAGACACATACTGCTGGACATATCTGGTGTATGGGTATAGTGAAGCATGTAATAACATAATTGTATGTGATGAAATGTTCTTATATTGGAGCTCCTCCAAATCTTACCGCCAGCAATTGCATGAATTACCAATAGTTTATTTGATTCTTACTAAAATACCCAACTATAGTGCTAGAACGCTATTTTGCTTCCAAGTTAGGATTCTAGTACACACACTATTCAATCCGATGTTTCACAGGGAAGGGTAGAGAGACAAACTTACTAAGCACATCCCCCCCCCCCCCCCCATGATTAACCACACACATTGCAATCCATTTTGGAATTCCCTTTAAAGAATCACTATGACAAATCGTTAAGATGAGCGTCTGCACAATGCTGTCAACTCCGTTTAAAACTAATTGAAAAGGTTAGTATTTTGCAGTAGGCCTATTTCACAAGATGGACCCATCTTGAGATTTGACCCAACTTCCTAAACAACGTCGTAGAAGACAATCTGTAGGAACATAAGCATATTACAGAATTTCATGAAATGGGGCCCATTGGGGTCCATATGTGACCTTGGATCAAATATTCATGAACACAATGAAGGTACCACTAACAACTTATCTTGATGACAAACCATGAAAATTGTACTTGGCAATCAGTAGTTGAGGGAATGCATTTTCGTTTTCATTAACATTTCCATTTTCATTAACAACAATAGACATGTACATGTACGTATTTGTCACGGTAACTTGAGTGGGGGAGGGGGGGGGGGAGGGCAATTGGGGAAGGTTCCGAACGGAAGAAAATTCCCCCATACCACTTTGGTACAGCCACTGACTACTTATACACCAGCAGTGACTGTCAGTATTCGTAATACCAGCGGTATGTATATTAGAAAACGTACATACCAACACCTGCTTAGAAGGTTATTTTTAATTACATGTTTTCAGGAGTTGACACATGCAACGTGAAACAGGGGAGGTACAAGGTGACTTGGGTATTTCCATAAACGAGAACAAAGCGTGGCTAGAGTGATCACAGTATTTGGTATTGCTATTTTTTCTTCACGCAAAAACAAGTTATTTGACTGTAACTATATAGCCTGCCTAGCAGGTGTGAACACAATGAAAATTGGGAGGAAGACGGTTGAGCGCATCTAAATGACGTAAAGAAGCGACGCACAATCTGATTGAAAATTTTGTAGAATTAAGAAAAAAAAACCTTAGTATTTCATAGATAGGAACTCACACATAAATCTCTGCGTGTAGGCCTTAAATCTCAAAATAAAAGGCTTCAACTGAATACAGTTTTATCAAATGGCTGAGTTCGAGGTATGTTTTCATTTTATGGGGTCTGAATATAACATCAGAAGCCACTTGGCATAGAGTATACCTAAGTTTTTGGTGATTTCCGCAGCTCCAATGGCTTGTAAGCGTTCCCTGTAACACCGTGTGGGAGAAAAAAAGTATATGAGAACCGTAGCTACGGCGGCTGAATAGGGCCATGGGTAAAAAAAAATCCGTTTCTCTGACTTTTATTTTTTTTTTGTTCTCCATCTTTTTTGTTCTCTTCTTCAAAACTTTGCTTCCTTTCATCAACATGTCAACTTTGTACAAAAAATTATAATTCTCTCTGCATTATCTTACTTTTCATGTATCGTTTCCTTTTTCACATAATTCAAAACAAACATACTTTATACAAATGTCTTACCGGTAATTACACATGGAACATACGTTACTTCTTATCGAAACTTCAATAATACATCTGTGTTCATGAGGCGATTATTCTCATTTAATTTCTCGTAAAACTTTAACTAACAATTTGCTTTTGTCATACATAGTGTATAATGTAATAATTCATAAATCTTGACAGTATAAATCAATCAAATAGCATCGGACATTCACTAAAAGCCTCTCTTTGCTCACTAGAAGGTAAACCTTTACGTGAATTAATTTGATTTGAAATATGTTTTTCGACCTTAATATGAAATTTAAACTTATACAGAAATTTATCAAACAGTGGAATATCTTCATTGACCTTTTTTCCAAAAATATAATATTTCATATGGAAAATTAAAAAGTTGTATGGGTGCTTCAGTAGTAGTTTGTAACCAAAAAAGAAGTCTTCTTTTGTAAAGAAGAATTGCCGACCCAATATACCTTGCTCCATGTCTAGAATAAAGGAAGAATTAACCGGGCATTCCCAGAACAGGTGATCTATTGTTTCGATCTGGTCCCCACAGAAGGTACAAAGAGGGCTTTCTATAATTTTCATTTGATGACGTAATTTATTAGTCCCCAATATTCTGTGTAAGAACCTGTATTGAAAATATTGTAACTTGCTTTCCCGAAGAGAAATGGAGGGGATTCTAAAAATTAATTCCCAACTATTCATCAGTTCTTGGAAGCTAATAGCCCATTTTGTACAACACGTAGGAGGAGAAAAAAAATTATTCACTAACTGCGTGTAAACAATTCGTGACATACCAGGAACAGCAAGAGAATTCTCTCTCTGAGGTGGATCATTGGGCATTGTTACCTCATCAGTAATACATTGCTTCCCAAATCTTGGAACTGCATTGACAATACCATAATATATAGTGAATGGGCAGTACAGTATACCAAATTTCCGCATAAAAGAAATGTACGAAAGAATTTGATTGTTATCATCAAAATGTCTTTTACATAGGTAACACCTTTCTCGAATAAATTTTTGTAGAATATTAACTTATTATTGACCTTTACATGAGAATTATTCCATACAATTTGATCGTTATAATGATCTACCGGTTCCTTGAAATTAAATTGTGCCCATGCCTCACATACGTCATTAATATAGGCGTTATTGCTTTTGATATCCTTTGCTTCAAAATTGCAATGAAATAAAAAAGATTTTCCATTACTCTTTAGATACATGTCAAAAAAAATCTTTCCAAGAACCTTTGGTATCGTTTAGGTACCTGTTTACCCAAGTGCATTTTAAACTATGAATAAAAGACAAAACATGAGTAGCTCTGAGTCCGCCATCTGAAATGGGTGCAATTAAAGTACTACGCTTGACTTTGTCCGGTTTACCCGACCATATAAAATTAAAAATATAGCTTTCTAAATCCTTGATAAAGTTTTTAGGTGGGTTCGGCAATATCTGAAAGAGATAAACTAATTGAGACAGACCAAAGGATTTAACAAGCGTTATTTTCCCAATGGGAGAGAGCTCACGCTGTGATCATAAATTTAATACATTTTTGAGGCGAGACAATTTTGGAGGATAATTCAAGCGAAACAAATTGTCTTTACAGTGGTCAAATGTAATGCCTAAGGCAGTAACGGGACTAGCAGTTCAGCTAAAGCCATAATTATGCAAAAAAATGGGTTTCTTGTTTAACAAAGGACCTAAAGGAAAAATATTCGACTTTTCAAAATTTACTTTTAGTCCTGAAGACAATTGAAGCTCTTCAAAAATATCAACAACTGCCTTAACCGACGAGTGGGATCCATCACGAAAGATGCAAGTGTCATCGGCATATTGAATAATGCGTGTTTCGTGATTAGAAATTAATAAACCTTTAATATCTGGTGACAAATTAATACGTAAGGCAAGTACTTCCGGGCATAGAATAAAAAGATAGGGGCTAATGGGACATCCTTGTCTAACTCCTCTAGAAACTTTGAAAAAGGCAAAGGAAAAACCATTATTACACACACAAGATGTTGTATTTGAATATAAAGTGGATATCCACTGGATGAAGCTTCTGCTAAAATTAAAAAAGTGCAAGCAGTTATAAATAAATCCCCACTCTAGCCTATCAAAAGCTTTTTTCAAAATCAACTAAAAGGAGAAAGTCCGGTGCATTATTATCTTTACAGTAATCAATAGAGTCTAATATATATCGAATATTCTCACCAATGAACCTGTTCTTTATAAAACCAGTCTGATTATCGTTAATGATAATCGGAATAACGTTTTTAATCCTGGAAGCCAGAGCCTCGGATCAAATTTTATAGTCCACATTTAATAGTGAAATGGGACGATAATTTTTAATGAAAAGTGGATCCTTACTAGGCTTTGGAATTAATGTAATGATAGCTCTACCTTGTTCATCGGACATTTTAGTATTTAAATATGCACAGTTAAGAGACTTAGTAACCATTTCCCCAATTAAAGGCCAAAAATGTTTATAAAATTCAACCGTGAGTCCATCGCTACCTGGACTCTTACCATTCTTTAATGAAAAGAGTGCAGTTCGGCACTCCTTATTACTGAGCAGGCCATCACAGGACTTGGCATCCTCCTCAGAGAGCTTATCATAGTTATAAATATTACGACAAAAAGTGAAAGAAGTACAATATTCGCTAGTGTAAAGTGAATAGTAAAATTGTTTAAGTTCATACAGAATACTACGATTCTCTAAAATCTCCCTACCATCGTTTCCTATAAGTTTTCTAATAATATTTGAGCTTTTGTTCCTCCTTTCTAAATTCAAGAAGTAGTTAGTATTTCTCTCCCCTTCTTCAACCCAACGGGCTCGTGAGCGAACAATAATACCATGAACTTTAAAATCATAAATCGCCTGAAGCCTGCTTCTTGCCTCTAATAATTTGTTACGAGTATAATCAGACATTTTTATCTTTCGTTTTTCTGACATTTTTTTTTTCGTTTTTCTGACATTTTTTTTTCGTTTCTCTGAGTTTTTTCTTTTTTTTTTTCGTTTTTCCGACTTTTTTTTGTTGTTTTTCTGAGGTTTTTTTTCGTTTTTCTGAGTTTTTTTTTCGTTTTTCTGAGTTTTTTTTATTCGTTTTTCTGACTTTTTTTTTCACAAGCACATGTGCTTGGGACATGTCGCAACCATAAAAATCATATACCTAGAATTAGCATCGCATGTAAAGTATGCAATAACTTTCGAACGAATTAAAGGAACACATCCTAACACTTAGCTTGTACACAGGTGGTTGAATTACATATGCGGATGGCTTACGTACATCTCTTTCGAGCAAACACGTACATGCGGACTACATAGGTTCCCTGTGTAGAGTCGTCTCGCAAAAATAAGTTTTTCTTTCGTGCATTGATTGCACCAGTTATTTTCTTCCTTTGAATAGCTCCTACATATTGTTACAATATTTTTGCGTATCTTTTGACAAAAATTATAATTTTTAATTTTACCAGTTTCTTACAAGAGGGAACACCTTTTTTACCTATAACGTACTTTTTGTACGTAAAACGACCGTGTAGGATTTCGCTCTGGGTGCAACGCAAATCTTCAATTTGCTGCATGAGACAAAGGCAATGCCAATTCTAGGTATACAATTCAGTGGTCGCAAAAAAAGTCGGAAAAACGAAAAAAAAAAAAAAACTCAGAAAAACGGAAAAAAAATGTCAGAAAAACGAAAACTTTTTTTTGTTTGTCCACCTTTTTATTTCAAAATGATGTCTTTACAATCAGTCAATACAATATATCAGAATAATTTAGAAAGGAAATTATTTTGGCAGTTTTCTTAGACAGTAAAAAACTTAAGCAGATTATCATAATGGATGCTCTTGTTATCAAATGAAATTGTTTTCTCAGCATCCAACAGAAATAAAAACTTATAATGGAATTCCTCGAGTGAAGGTATCGTGTCTTTTAATTTACATTGAAAAATATAATATTTAGCATGGAAAATTAAGAAATTGTAAGGATGTTTAATCATTCTTTTGAAACCAAAAAATATATCTTCTTTTGTGAAAACGAAATTTCTCTTGAGGAATCGTTCTTCAGTATCTAAAAAGAAAGAAGAAACAATATGACAATTCCAAAACAAATGATCTAAAGTTTCCTCCTCCCTCTGACAAAACGAACAAAGAGGGTTATCCGTTAAATTCATCAGAAATAAAAGTCTCTTTGTACCAAGTATCCGGTGAAGAAAACGAAATTGAAAAACTTGTGTTTTAGCTTCTCTAACCGAATACCAAGGACACTGAAATATTTTTTCCCAAACATTGTCCTCAAAGTTGAAAGAGGTGTTCCATTTTAAAACAGCCTTTGGCTTACTTATAGAATAAAAAATACCCTTCTCGTAAATAAACTTAGAACTTCTAACAGAAAAGCAGAAATCATTATAAATACGTTCATTTAAGGAAATGATGGGATCGGGTGTGTAACTAAAAGGAACTTTCCAGGTGGGAGGGATAGACAAAATAATACCCCAATATAACGTGAAAGGACAATTGAAAAGATCAAACTTGTTAACAAAAGCACCATAGGAAATTGGAGAACCATCACAGTTTAAAACATCCTTTACGTAACAAACGCCCTTTTCGAACATGAAACGGTAAAAAATGGTCCTGTTATTTACTTTAATAAAAGAGCTATTCCAGATGAGTTGGGTTTCGAAGTTACTAACGGGGGTGTGGTAAGAGACAGTAAACCAAGAGCGAACTACGTCTGACACAAAATTATTTTTAATTGTAGGTAGATCAGTAAAATTACAATTACACCTGAAAAGAAGAATTTTTCCAAATGTAATAACAGATTTATCAAAAAATATCTTCCAATGGCCTGGATTATCGTTGATGTAACGACGAATCCAAATACATTTAAGTCCTGCAATGAATTTATCAGTATGGGTTACATTTATACCTCCAAATTTAAAGGGATTCACAAGAGTATCACGGCTAACCTTCTCTCTACCATTGCTCCAAATGAAGTTAAAAATAACTTGGTTCAAACTCTTCATAAAGTGATCTGGAGGATTCGGGAGGACGAGGAACAAAAAAACTAACTGTGAAAGGGCGAACGTCTTAAGAATGGTGTTCCTACCAACAAGAGTGAGATCCCTTTTAGACCATAGACCAAGAGTCCGTTGAAGGCGTGATAACTTAGGGGGAAAATTAAGAGAGAAAAGGTCAGCACGATTTACGGTAAAAGTCACTCCAAAGGACTTAACAGGTCCAGTCGACCACTGGACACCAAAATCATTCACAAAAGCAGGTTTACTAAGGTCACAATGGAAACAAAATAGATTTATCCAAATTGACTTTTAAACCGGAAGCGATGTAAAAATCATTAAGAATGGAGATGGCCCCTCTAAGAGAATCAGCGCTCCCGTCTAAATAAAGATTTGTGTCATCAGCATACTGAGAAATTTTTACTTCCTTGTTACCAATATGAATACCATTAACAATATCACTGTTAATAAAAGTCCGGGCCAAAGTTTCAACACAAATTAAATACAGGTAAGGGCTAAGAGGGCACCCTTGCCTGACACCCCTAGATAATTTGAAACTACCTCAAGAATAACCATTATTACACACAGAACTGTAGGTATTATGGTGAAATATACTCACCCAACGTATAAAACTGTCGCCAAAATTGAAAGCTTTTAAAGCTTTTTGTAAGAAAAACCAATCAATTTTATCAAAAGCCTTCTCAAAATCTAAAAGGAAAAGAAAGCCAGGTTTTTTATTATCGTAGCAGTAATCAATAAGGTCTAGTGTAAATCTAATGTTTTCCCCTATAAATCGTCCTCTCAAAAACCCAGTTTGGTTTTGACTAATGATAGACGGAAGAACAATTTTCAGACGGCCAGCCAGAACCTTTGCCCCAATTTTGTAGTCACTATTAAGCAAAGAAATAGGCCTAAGGTTCTTGAGGAAAGAAGGATCTTTACCGGCTTTAGGAATAACAGTAATAATACCTCTTCTCTGCTCCGGGGATAGTTCACCATTTAAAAAAGCAAAGTTGAGTGAATTAACTAACGGTTGTCCAACAATATGCCAAAAACGAAGGTAAAAATTAGTCCTAAGTCCATCACTGCCAGGGGATTTATTCAAAGGCATACTCTCAAGGGCAAGTTTACATTCTTGGACCGTAATAGGGCCATCACAAATCGAAGAAAGATGATCATTCAAAACATTTTCAAGATGCAAGTTATTAAAAAAAGAATCAGAGTTATGATTCTCTGCAGTATATAAAGATGTATAAAAATGACCAAGAGCATCTAAGATTTCCTTTGCATCAGTGAGGATGGCACCATTCTCCTGCCTAAAACGATAAATAGTATTATAATTCTTATTACGGCTTTCAAGATTCAGAAAATATTTCGTATTTCTCTCACCAGATTCAACCCAACGTGCCCTGGATCTAACAATAATACCATTAAGCTTTTGCTCATACAGAAGCTGAAGCTTATTTTGAGCCTCTAATAAGGAAGCATAGAGAAAATCTGACCAGTTGTTAAAGAGAGTACCTTCTAAATCAGTGATGTAATTAATAAGATCTTTTTCGTAACGTCTATTATTGGCTGCAAGTTCTTTACCGTAAGTAATAATGTATTTACGAAAAATGTATTTGAGATAGTACCAAAACATTGATGGATTCAAATTATAAGAATTACTAAGATGACGATGGAGGACATCAGTCACAGCTTGAACGTAGTTCAAATCAAGTAAAAGAGAATTGTTAAATTTCCAAAATCCGGGGCCCCGTTTAGCGAGAGAGAAATTAAAGGAAATTGTAACAAACGAGTGATCAAAGAGGAGTCCAGGACTAAGACCATCAGCTAGAATGTAACGTACGGAAGCTTAAAAGTGCCATCAAGATAAGTATATGTTTGCCCCATAAGTTGACAATTTTCAGCAAAATGTCTACATAACGAGATAATATCTCATCAAAAATCAGAAAAATGATCACTTGTTCAGTTGTGTTATCTAAACAACTCAACATTTTTCTGCAAAATGTTAACTTGTTTACTTGCTTCTTAGCAAGGAATTCAACATTGTTTTGAAGAATGTTCTTATAACAACTTGTCACATCCTGTCAATTGAACAATTTGCTGCAAAATGTTGATATGTTCACTTTCTTACTAAGTGAACAATTGAACAATATTTTCTGCAAAATTTTTGAATGACAACTTATCATATCTTGCCATTTTAACAATTTTCTGCAAAATGTCTACTTGTTCACTTTTTTGTAAGTGAACAAGTGAACAATTTTCTGAAAAATGTTGACTTGTTTACATTCTTACTAAGTAAGCAATTGAACAATTTTCTGCAAAATGTTCGAATGACAACTTATCATATCTTTTCATTTCAACAATTTTCTGAAAAATGTCCACTTGTTCTCTTCCCAAACCAGAAATAGAAATTACAGCATGAGATAAGTTGTCATTTGAACATTTGACAGAAAGTTGATTAATTGTTCACTTAGAAAGATATGAACAAGATAACATTCTGCAGAAAATTGTTTAATTGTTCACATAAAAGGAAATGATCAAATCAACATTTTGCAGAAAATTGTTGAAATGACAGGATGTAATAAGTTGTCATTTAAACATTTTGCAGAAAAAATGTTTAATTGCTCATTCAGAAAAGAAGTGAACAAGTCAACATTTTGCAGAAAATTTTTGAGTTGAAAAGACACGATAAGT
The DNA here is from genome assembly GCA_021234535.1 of Stichopus chloronotus. Lineage (NCBI taxonomy): Eukaryota > Metazoa > Echinodermata > Holothuroidea > Aspidochirotida > Stichopodidae > Stichopus > Stichopus chloronotus. The sequence goes on from SFZH01000008.1 coordinate 829,118, forward strand.
TGTCATTTGGACATTTTGCCGAAAATTGTTGAATTGCTCACTTAGTGAAAAAGTAAACAAGTGAACATTTTGCAGCAAATTGTTGAAATGACAAGATATGCAAGTTGTCGTTTGAACAATTTGCAGAAAATTGTTTAATTGTTCAAATAACATAACTAAACAATTTATCATTTTTCCGTTCTTTGTTGCTATATTTTCTTGTTATCTAGACATTTTGCAGAAAATCGTCAAGTTACGAGGCAAAGATATTCTTATTTGGATGGCACTTTTAAGCTTCCGTAGTAACGAGATAAATTCCTAGAAATATGAAAAAAATTCAAACGGCCAAATACACCTGGAGTAACATTAGACTTCCAAGTGAAAGCTATTATAGTTGGAACTTAAGTGCCTCCGATTATTCCTTGTTCCTTTGTTTTCGTTTTTGGAACTATAGAAAGTTATTTAAACGGAGTGATTTTCTCAATGGACACACCCAGCTAGGCCTTGTCCTTAGCCTAACATAGTGTACTATTCACTCTATTTGGATCAGATTACCTGGTATGTACTTACACACCGGTTACTGCTACTTTGTGTAGGTAATTCTTTGTATCCTAGTACGTAACGTTTCCGCATACATTGATCTTATTTGATGATTTTAACTGTACTGGCTTCACAACATGCCTTCTGGAAGGCCTAAAGGCAGCAAAAACAAACCAAAAGACAAAGCTAGTTCTGCAGCTTCCCAGCCAACCCTTTCAACTATGTCTGAAATTCAAGAGTCAGAATTAGAGCTGGAACGATCTTTCGATTCTGCAATAGAAAGAATTGTTGAGAAAGTAGCCGCTGATCTTAAAGAAATGAAGAGAAAATTCATGCATACTTTAACTGAACATGCAAAGCAGATCGAGGACCTATAGAATTAGAAAACCATCGAAAGCAAAATGAGATTGATAACCTCAAAAAAGAAATTACGGAACTAAAAAAGGATAGTGCATCCTTTAAAGAAGATATTGACAAGTTAGAGAGATTTTCAAGAAGAAATAATATAAGAATTGTGGGTCTGAGAGAAGATAAGAATGAAAAATGTCTGGATATGGTCTCGGATGTCATACAGAAGGTTGGACTTCAGGAATGTAAAGTAGAGCGGGCCCATCGAGACGGTAGACGTGTGAATGACAAGCCTAGACACATTATAGCCAAACTAGCCTTTTACTCAGATAAGAACTTTATCTTGAAGAACTGGAGAAAGTCTCTTCTCAACGAAAACTATTTTATTGTAGATGATCTGACGCGCTTAGACCTACAAGAAAAAAGACGTTGGAAGGACCAAGTCTCCCATCTTTACAGTAATGGAACTTTTTTGCATTTCTCTGGAGGCCGTTGGCGTACTCAATCTGGCCGCCCTTATAATTTTCATGAATCCTCATAAAATAACGCTGGAGGTTTGAGACAACCCGCTAAACGTAGGCAGGTGTTTGCGTATATTCACAACCAAAAGTGTGATATTATTTTCCTCCAAGAAACTCACAGTTCTGAGGATGATGAGAATTACTGGCGCAATGAATGGGGAGGCAACGTTATTTTCTGCCATGGTTCAGCGAGGAGCAAAGGTGTGTGCGTTTTATTTAATCTTTCTTTGTTTATTGATGTTTTAAAAGTGGATTGCGACTTAGATGGTCGGTATATCATTCTGGACGTTATGTTTGATGATACTGTTTATACTCTTATTTGTGTGCACGGTCCAAACTTAGACACCCGTGTCTCTTTAAAGATTTTATTCTTTTATTGCGAGGTTTCAGTTCAGATAATATTATCTTTGGAGGGGATTTCAATTTGGTTTTTAATCTAGATCTTGACAAACAATCCGGTAATCGCCGATCAAATTATAAGGCTAGGGAAGAAAAACGAAAACTAATGTCAGAAAAACGACATTTAATGTCAGAAAAACGGAATAAACTTGGAAAAACCAAAAAATAAAAGTCAGAGAAACGGATTTTTTTTTACTCATGGCCCTATTCAGCCGCCGTAGTTTGGCTTTTTCATACGCCAAAAAAGGACCTCCCACATCATCAGGTTCAGGCATTTTTTCACACGTGACTACATTCTTCTTGCCTCAAAACCGGGCAAACTGCAGCGAGATATGCAACGTTTTCTTCGTTGGTGTGAACCCTTTGTCGTGTGGTCACCGCGGACCTGCACCGCAGTGGTCACCTTAGCTGCTTTGGTGTGAACGAGCCTCAACTACCGTCAGTCCACATACATAACGTTATATTTTGAGCGGGAATTAGCCTATACATGTGTACTATGCCCCAAACAGTGTTGGCTTGTATATGACATGATTGGGTTTCTCCCTAATTATCTTAGTTGGTTATACATGACGCATGGCTATAGGCTAGCCTAACTGGGAAACAAGAAATGTAGGAGAGTAGTACTAGATGTTAACGTTATGGTGTTTTTTTTTATGCACAAGAAAAGTAAACGGTTGGGCAAACAACATGAAAAACTTTTGTCATTTTGACGTGTTAATTTAAGTCATCAAAATGTTAACTTTACGAAATTGTCATTTTGCCCCGATGGTTCCTTTTTCATCCGCATGTCCCTTCTACGCATGAGCAGCTTATGCAGACTATTGGTGCTACTACAGAATCGCCTAAATACATGAGGAAAAATAGGAAAATTCTTTCGAAACTTCCCGCCTGATTGTTTTGTTAACCAGAAGGCTATTCTTCATTTACAGCATTTTGAAAATTTGTAGCCGTAAGAAAATCCGACATTGCGTGTGATTTAGTTAACTTTGTTCGATAGCTTAACGACAGCGACTCATTACCCCAGACAGACAGTTTCAATTCTTCCAACCACTCGCGGTAGCATACCCTATATAGAAGTTGGAGATCCCTCCGCATTTTGTTCGCCGTCGGTGAAAGGCCCTATATCAGAGACATTTGGGCATTTTTTTTGGTACGTTATCCTTTGAGATGCATCGACTGAATATCAAGTAGACGAGTTGAGGTATACATGGGGTGAAAATGGTGCCAATTGAAGCAATTATGGAAAAGTTATGGACTTAAAGCTGGCGGAACAGTATCATTCGAGGAGATGTGTAATTTGCCCCAGTGACAAGGTTTATTACTTTGACGGCCTCTAGCAGAAACTCTTACCACCTAATAGGTACGGAAAATTGAAAAAGCAATGAATGGCCAATGTGTCAGCTTTCCAAAGAGTGGTAGCTTATATCAGTTGAAAACTTTTACAAGGCTTTAGAGATCACATTACTTTTGCAATTTAGTGTGTAAGTCAATGAGGAATTAATAGGGGTACTGTATATGCTACCTTACTTCTCAGTCCCTCCCACTGCCTGTCTAAAACTCCTCCACATATGTAATCAAAGCAATGGTCTAGGTGTATGCTGAGTAATATGAGCTACTCTGTATCTTTCGACTATATTGTCAATCAAAATGCAAACCCAATTGAGATTTTTGCTTACCACTGGCCAAAATGTAGCTTGAGATGACGAGTAACTGCCTTTAAATCGTTAGCCGCATAATCTAATGACATCGAGAGTAAATAAACTGAACTGAACTGATGCGTAAAAGGGACAGTAGAGCACTAAATTCACTTACAAGTTCATTTGTTGTTAATTTCAAGAAAATTCAGGAGTCAGAGTAAACTATAAAGACTGAAGACCTTTCTCTGCTGTCGATTTCACAGCATTAATGACTAATTTATTCACAAATGATCTTGGAAGAAAGACAAACTTTTGTAAAATCTAGGAGACTTTGCTTTGGTTGTCTAAAGTACGTCTATAACTGGCAACTTCGTGTCGTAATGAGTGTGAATGTGAGTTCCACTTCTGGTAGCTCTCATCCAACGTCCTTGCACGTAGATAAAAGACTAACTCCAAAATTCTTTTGAACCTTCCGTATCTGCATAATCTATTAGTGTGAACGTTAGAATCACACACTTCAATCACTCTCAGCAATGCATGAATCTCTTTAATTCAGTTGCGACCGGGTGATCATGACACTGGTTGTAGAAATATCGACTTACGCAACGTTAATGCAATCCGATATTAGTTTTGTTCTCGTCAGAATGTTCAATGAGTTAGGTTGCCAGTGGTAGTGGCACAAAATATACGTTGTCAACAATGGTATCCCAAAACCAAATCGTAGGAACAAAGCGATTTGAAAGGTTGATGGTTCGAAGGGTAGACAGCTCCATTAACTTGAGTGTATTTTCAAGGACTATGGGACACCAGCAAATAGAGGCCACATCCCTCCTACCAACCCACCCAGTATGTGGCACGATGTATTTAAGGTCAAAAGGTCGACTTGCATTACCTTGCTCTTTTGGTTGCTTACCCTAGAACCTTGACGCTCAGGGAAGTAATTCCTTCTCCACACGGGGATAATCCTTAAATGATTCTGCCAACTTAGAGCAGAATTAAGGATGGGGTGATATAGGAATCGTTGAACCCAAGGAGGAGAATAACTTATACAGGATCAAAAGGACTATCAGTCATTGCACATTGACACACGATGTTCCAGCTCATACAAATTTAAAGCTTCATATAGATCCTATTCATGCACTCAAAAAGCACGCACAGACTGACTGTTGTACGAAACCGTTCCGAATTATCACCAAGCTGTACACAACTCCAGAGGCTTTCAAAACTAGTCTGTTGCTGTGATCAGAAAGCAAACTTTTTTGGGAAACCAAACCATAACTGAATGGAATATCCATGTCAGACACTATAGTCCAGGCCAAATCTCAATTGTCATACATCTATATGACGAGACATATCAGGAGCGTACACAGGGTTTTCGGTAGGAGGGGAGCTAAGGGCCAAGCGCTTTTACAAGCGCCGCCCATTCACGACTATCAGAGCTTCTGTGTAGTGCTAGTGATAACGACTATATAAGCGGATCGCCAACATCAACTTGGCGTGAATGGCACAATAAAATTTTTGGCTGTCCAAAATTCCCCGAAAATCGCCGGAAACGGCAATTTGTGTATCATACTCTGCATGTGCCCAGCTTTAAAATAGGGATCTCAATTATCTCATGTCTGCAATTAATAATTTACATCGCTTTTTTAGTAGAATATTTCCACCTATTAAATTACGTTCGTCCATGTGGTGGCCGCTCGTTAACCTTAAGAGGACCATAAGTTCGGCCTGAGTAAAGAAAAGAAAAACTTAAGGTCGCCTGAATGACATAAACTATCTAAGAGGAGCGCCACATATAGCAGCGCACCAAGGATATGTTTGGCACACCACACCGCGCAGATAACCGAAAAGACACCTCAACCCACTCCTACATTCAAATGCAGCCTAAATACGTTTTTAAGTGAATTTAGTTTGTGTGTCATTATATGATAGGGTCATGTGACCTTAAAAAGTGGGCTTTTCGGGGTGTAAGGAAATTTTGTGTCCAAGATTCTGCATGGGCTGTATGGTTCATTTTATGAACTCACACAAGATGCCGCTCCTCCTATATATTATTTTGCAAATTATACATGAAATTATATATCTGCAAATTTTAATGGCGCCCTTTGGAGGATGTATGTGTGTGTTAATGAAATTTCAATGGAGTCCTCGGATGATGTACATGTATGTGTTAATGACATTTAATGGAGTCCTCGGAGGATGTACATGCGTGTGTTAATGACATTTCAATGGAGTCCTCGGATGATGTACATGTGTGTGTGTTAATGACATCTCATCAGGGTTAAGTTGAATTGTAAGGTTCAGATCAGTGACGATGTCAAACTTTTTATTTCTTGGCTACAAAAATTGACTCTATTTCCTCCTATTGTGCCTCAATGTTTTTACTCCAGTCGGTGTTCTTCACTCAGACCCTAGCCAGCTTTCTTTTTAAGGTTCCACAATAAAAGGAGAAGGAAAATCTGGGAGCAAATGAGGCAAAAGTGTTTGGCAAACATGCCCCCAAGTTTCATTAAGAAATAATATTCCATATCCAAATTACACGATTTTGAAATTCAGAGAAGGGTGCCACCATTTTTGCCTCAGTTTAATGAAAAGCCACCAGTCGAACTATGTCACTAATAGCAAGAATGTTAATGAATTTATTTGTTTTTTTTTTACCTTTAATTACCATAAATCACACTTGTACACATTTTGTGTGATTTCCGAAAGGCACTCATCATGCAATAATCAATTCATTAATACTCTGATTTGAATCTAAGAGTAACTGTTAAGAATATATTGACAATGAAATGCAAATAAAAACAAAAGCTTTTCAATCATATGTGGTCAGATTATGTGATCACAATCTCAGAATGGCAACTTCCTTATAAATTTTTATGGACATTCAAATTGAAATATCTTGAAAATTAAACAACAAATATATTTAAATGATATTTGGTATGGTTTTAGTTTCTCATTTAATATTGTTAAACGTCCTAACTTTCCTTCCCCTTATAAAGTTATTAATTTTTCTTGTGGTCAAGATTCTAGAGAAACTGAATGAATCGATAACATGTATAGTTTTTTTTCGTTTTGTCAGTGTTTGGAGTTTCTTAATTCAAACTCACAACCAATATAACGACAATTGTTTGAATTCATTCCATTAAGGTAGACCTCTTTCAGCCTCGCTTAGATCCTGGCTAGGTTCACCCGGAACGATGATGGCACTTTTCATGTTGTAAGCTACTAAGTGGATCAACGGTCATACCCCCTTATTTTCTTTTGTAATCTTTTGAGGATTTTTTTCAAGAGGGAAAATGCGCCAAGCAGCACAAGGCAATGTCCTGCGATCTAGGTATTTACTTTGCTGGTATCTTTTATCGAAAAGTTTCCTTGTAGACCCCTACGCTCCGGGCCAACGGCCGTTCGCTTCGGTTGGATAGTCCACAATTCTACTTATATAGTATTCGATTGAATACTAAGTAGGATAAATACGATAATCCCAACTTGATATCCAACTGGCAAAATGCAGGAAAATGCACTCATCTGCTAACGGTTTTGCCCCTCCCTGAGGTGATTGTGTCCCCCAGTGGCGAAGCTAGGGTTCTCCACGCAGGGTCGGGAGATATGGAATTTTACCAAATGTTTTCAAAGTTACATGAGTCTTACTTGATGTGGAGGGTGAGTGTGGCATGGGATGGGATAAGCTGGACGGAGCCCAGTGGCGTACGCAGGATTTTCTGGAAGAGGAGAGGCAATCACAAGGTTGCTACGGTGAGTTAGTACATGGAGTGTGATTTTTCCAAAAGACTCCCTCAGAGCCATTTTTGAGGTGCCAGATGAAAAATGGTGCTAGATTTGATGCTAGATTTCAACTGAATAAATATCTCCACGAATTCGTGGGGAGTTTGGGGTTACGTCGCTTTTTAGTTTAGGACACAAAAAAGTGTCTGCCAGTGTTAGTTGTACACAGTTCAATGGTTGTATAGTCCCGCTCTGTAACTGTAAGGTCCTACTGCACTGCCCTGCCGTGTACTGGCCATGATACCAGCGCATTCACTTTCGGCCTGCTGCAGTAGGAGGGGGGGGGGGGGGGGGAGGACGCATTTAAGTGGAAAGCGACTCAGGCAAGCTTCATGTTTGACGGTCAGTGGGGGAAATATGTTTTTCAGATACGAATTATGCAAGCAAATGTCTCACAACTTCTTATTCTAGTAAAAAAATTGGGGATTATTTACCCAAATTAATTTTTCAGAAGGGGCATCTTTCCCCCTGAACCATTGGTTACGACACACCCCTCCCCTCTGTAGTGCCAGTTTCTACCTAAGGGCCTAAATCTCGCTAGTCCGAGAGCCAAATCTCTAAGGGGCTCTATTTTTCGAGTTCGATTCACCCCCAAGGTGGAAAAGGTTTGGTAGTTTTAATTGGTAACGGGGATCCTCCTGGTCATTTTTAAGACCGATTTGGGAGATCCAAGGTACTGCATGGAAACCTCAGATTTGTAAGGTTACCCCAGTGAATTTTCATGAGAGACTGGGGAGTAGGTGAAATTCAAATAAACTTTCAAGTTGCTTATCAGTGCCTGCCATAAACGAAGCAGTGTTTAGTATCGGTAATGGCATCAAAGGTGACGTCTGCAGAGGTTAAAAGAAATACCTATATTTGTTAGAGTTTCACGACACGAAAAGGATATGAACAACATTTGAGTGACAATTATGTAAAGTTGCCATATCATATCATTCTATAGATACTGAGGTGACTTAGTTCAGTCCATGGAAATGCCATTGTTGTTAAACATTATGCGTTACTTAAGTAGTTTTAATTTCTTTTTTTTTTTTTGGTGCAATTCGTGTGATTACTACGAAAAAGTCACCATTTACAAGTCAAAGGAAGCAAGAGCAGGAGAAGACTGCCTTACTTAGAGAGAGAACTCACCAGTTCCATTGTTATTGTAGCCAATGCCAGAAAGATAAACTATCCAGAATCACTGTTTCGGTCTGGTCACGGTCGTTGGAACTTTCATCTGTAGGCCTACCTATGTCACATATATAGGTCAGACGGCACTCTCCACAAAACGGTCATGAGTAACTTGAAGTTAATCTCGTACCTCGACAAAAGCTGTCGCTGTTTCATCATCGCTGCCGATCATCAATGCTGCTACAACCTGGCTTCTAGATGGAATGGTCTCGATTTAAGTGACTAGGTAGTGGGGAGGGGGAGGGGGCATCTGTGGTTGCGTACCGTGCAACACGTCGTTTCGATTAACTCATCCAGTTGAACCAGAGACCTGGCACGGGTTGATGTTGTCTTCCACGGATCCGACAAATCCATCAAATCATAGAAAAGAGAATGACGACTGCTCAAAGCTTTTGTGATCGGTCCTATTTTGTTTTAAATAAATACAAAATAAGACATCGTGAATCGATCTGAAGATGAACTTGTTGAATTTTTCTTACAATTTGTTATAGGTAGACATAGTTTTGTTCTAGCTAAAATGTTGGGGGGGGGGGGAAGAAGTAGGTCAAATACATATCAAAATGTTGGAAGGGTCATGGCCCTCTCCCCTCCCCCTCGATGTCCTGGCTTCCTGCATCTATTACAGTATCTTTCAACTATAGTTCATGAAATGAAAATGAAAAGCAAAGAAGTTTTTTTACATTTTCATATCGAATCTCGAACAACTCATAACATGTTGATTTAATGAATGTAAATATTCTTGATATAGAAAAATTCCATAACATTTCCTCCATGAAATGTGTAAGTTTGGTTTCAAGATCATCCTCCATCAATGCCTAACCCATCAACTTCCTTTTTGGCTGGAGTTTGATGACCTTTGGACTACTGCTGACGTCACGTTGACGTCATCATCCCATACTATACACCAACGCATATGTCCTATCTAATGATCATACCAAACAGTTCATGTTTCTAGAAAGGCATATGAATGAAAAGCACATTGTCCCCAACCCCTATTTTTTGCCCAAATAATAAAAGGGAGTGTATTTACAAATCTGAGGTTTTTAGTAATTTGCTGCCAGTGGTACAATGGAACGCCACGCCCGGTCTTAAAATCACCAGGAGGGTTCCTCGGAGGGTCCCTCCTATCAATAAAAAGTTCCTTTTCCATCTTGAGGATGAAGCGAGAGAACATTCTTCGCTACTAAGTTGGCCAGGAGAGGCTACAGCGCTTACACACATTAATCCCGAACTGGTAACAGTCAATTCTGTTTTAAAAAATTCTAAGTCCCAGCTTCGTGAGGGGTACCCGCTTTCACCTCATATATCACAAAATGTAACCAGGGAATAACCCCTTTTCTTAATTAAGCCTTAAAGGGGGTGTATACGAGAATGTCCACACAAAACTTCGTGGGTCAAATCTTTCGAAAAGAGGGGCCCACGGGCCCAAAAGACATACTAACTTTGCTAATTTTACCCCCATTGACTTTGCACGTAAAAGATTTTTGAAAAAAATTCTAAGTCCCAGCTCCGTGAGGGGTGCCCGCTTTCACCTCAAATATCACAAAATGTAACCAGGGAATAACCCCTTTTCTTAATTAAGCCTTAAAGGGGGTGTATACGAGAATGTCCACACAAAACTTCGTGGGTCAAATCTTTCGAAAAGAGGGGCCCACGGGCCCAAAAGACATACTAACTTTGCTAATTTTACCCCCATTGACTTTGCACGTAAAAGATTTTTGAAAAAAATTCTAAGTCCCAGCTCCGTGAGGGGTGCCCGCTTTCACCTCAAATATCACAAAATGTAACCAGGGAATAACCCCTTTTCTTAATTAAGCCTTAAAGGGGGTGTATACGAGAATGTCCACACAAAACTTCGTGGGTCAAATCTTTCGAAAAGAGGGGCCCACGGGCCCAAAAGACATACTAACTTTGCTAATTTTACCCCCATTGACTTTGCACGTAAAAGATTTTTGAAAAAAAATTCTAAGTCCCAGCTCCGTGAGGGGTGCCCGCTTTCACCTCAAATATCACAAAATGTAACCAGGGAATAACCCCTTTTCTTAATTAAGCCTTAAAGGGGGTGTATACGAGAATGTCCACACAAAACTTCGTGGGTCAAATCTTTCGAAAAGAGGGGCCCACGGGCCCAAAAGACATACTAACTTTGCTAATTTTACCCCCATTGACTTTGCACGTAAAAGATTTTTGAAAAAAATTCTAAGTCCCAGCTCCGTGAGGGGTGCCCGCTTTCACCTCAAATATCACAAACTGTAACCAGGGAATAACCCCTTTTCTTAACTGAACCTTAAAGGGGGTTTACACGAGAATGTCCACACAAAAGCGTGCCTGCCGTGAAGGGTGCCTGCTTTTATAACACATGACCACAAGAGGTATTGGGATGATGACGCATCTGACAAACGGCGAGACTTCCACAGAAAGCAAAACTATGTGACGGACACTAGAAGAACTGAACTTGCAGGCAACAACATGGACGTAGATTCCCACAGTGGACATTTGCGCTGCACCCCTGATTGCAGATCCGACCAGTAACACGTACGACTTAGGCTACGAGATAGGTGGATCTAAAGTGAGATTGATAAGCTGCGACAAACGTAGGCCTGGCCTAGATGGTATAACTGCACATACGAACAGCCACGTATATATGTCATCGATAACGCATACGAAACACCACCTCAGTGGAAAAAATATCGACACATGCCAAGTAATTCCTGCATTCACATTAACTTACAAACTCGTTTACGACTGTAGCGGTGACCTGGTGAGGAGAACAAAATGTACCCATGCGCAGTAGCGGTTTCGCGAGGCATCCATAGATCGCGTAACTAGGGAAGAATTTTACTACCTACACGGTCGGGGTAGGCTGAGTGAGATAACTACGATGGCCCATTCCTGCCACAGAAAGAAAAAAATTAAACCACTGTACCATAGAAGAAAAATTAAACTACTCTACCACAGAGAAAAAAACTAAACTGTCTGAGACTATTTCCTCAAGCCGTGTTTAAAGGGTCACACGCATATCTGTATGTCTCATATTCCCATATAGCGGTTTCAATTTTTGCTGAATATGAGGTCGTTTGAATAAATGCTAGTAAACTTACCCTCTTGTGTTTTGTTTTTTATTGTCGTCATTTAGCCACTCCAGCTATCCGCTTATCAGTGTAACACCCATTTTTCCATTATCCCTTTTCCATTATCCCTCTTGCAATAGTATACAAGTAATGGCGAACGGAGGGGGGGGGGGGGGGTTAAAGAACGGGAAGAGGAGAGACGAAATGTGTAGAGGAGGATACCTGCAGAGGAGGATGAGAGAGAGAGAGGGAGAGAGAGAGAGAGGGTGAGTGCTAAATAAGTGCTACCTAGCAAATATGCGAGAAAGCTGCAAAATGAGAACCGAATGTATGCAAACGTGAAAAATGAGCAATCTGAGAACAAAATGAGAAAAATGAGAAAAAAAAAATGAGAGAATGAGAATACGTTGGTGAAAGCTCAAAATACGTCCCCGAACCTCGATGCTAACCTATACAGTCGCAAAACGCCCTCCCGACACCAACAATGCTGTCCCTGTCACTGCTGCTGGCCCTTTGAGGTCCCTGGAATACAGTCCCTATATACGTGCCCGACATAGGTGTCAAATTACCCCCTTATTACTACTTTTGTTAATAGAGCTGCCCTAAACAGTACGTTTCCGATTGAAAAAGTAGTGGTAGTGCAAAGCCCACGTACCTGAACATTTAAAACTACTGTTAAAGGATTAACAATGTCACGATCGGGGGTAGTTGGTAATTTTGATTTTATTTTACTCTATGGTAGAGTATTTTAAACATGAATTACATCGTACAAAAACAGCAGACTTTGATGGTTACGGCTCAAATACTCGTGGGGATTACTACAGGAAGGTAGGTAAGAATATGATTATGTTATTTCATAAAACTACTGTTCTGCCGACGAGTCAGAAGGCAGTGTAAATCTCCGACTAAAGGATTGTATTTTAAATCTTTAAACAATCAAAGGGAAATTACGACAGATTTGATGTGTAGGTGCACCACATTGAGTATAAATGACAGTTTTCTATATGTGCTAGTCGAAAGTCGCATGAGGTCAACATAGGTCAATCTCTGTAAAGTTTGTAAGCACGATATTTAAGAAGGGATGCATGGACATGTGTCGCATTTCATAGGTAGATATACCACGTTAAGTACAATACTCTATTGTTTTTCTGAGAGGTCAAAGGTAATTTGTGGTCAATAGTTGAAGGATAGTGAAAACCTTGTGAACATCATATTCCAAAGAGGGAAGCCGGCACTGAGCGATCATATATTATGTAGGTGTAGTGGTGTATTGACCACAAGATACTATCATGTTTGTTGTGGGGTTTCATCTTTGAAAACAAGAGTCGATTTGTCAATATTCACAGAACATGCACGTGGACATCTATGCTACTATGTAGGATGCAGTTGTGCATGTTGAGATATAATGTGCCTATCAGTTATGAACGATGTTAGATCTTAAGTGGTGAAATCATAAGTTGATGTAATACCACAAAAACGAAGCCTATCGCCGTATGCGATATGTCATATTTAAGAAAAAATCCTCATAATGAAGTCATCAAAACCACACTGCTAGAATTACGTGTTCGGGATTTTCCCCGCGCGGGGTTTAGAACGTTTACTTCTGTTAACTATATCTTTGACAGGTAAGTGGTAAATCTGAAAAAATGCAAAGAAGACAATAATATATCGGGATGTTCCGATGATACCCTCCAAGAGAATTAGATAATGCGTTTTTACAAAACCCATCATACTTAGCGTGGGACAATACAACCTTCGACCATATAACGTAGCCAAGGTAAAACCAGAATACACAACTGCATCATGGTTCCGATGAAATCATCATTAGGAAATATTTTCATGAATGTTGCTTCTTGAAATATTGCGTTGACAAGGTTTCACAATTTACCTCTGTTGACCCTAAATGACCTTTGACCTTCAACAAAACGTTAGATTTCTTGTGCTTCAATTAGGTACACCCACTTACCAGTATGACATGCATGTGCAAGTTTAACCTTAGTGATATCTATCTCAGCTTCCCTTCTTGAAGATTCCCTTCTTAAGATATCAAGTGTACAAAGTTTTAACCCCTTGATCCCTGTTTATCCCAAATGACCTTTGATCTCTCACTAAAATGATAGGCTTCTTGTCCCCTATAAGGCTTACCGATATACTAAACATGACATCTGTACAAGTTTTCCTTCTTGAGATATGATGTTTAGAAGGTTTTCAATATTTGACCCCTTTTGACCCCATATGACCTTTGACCTAACACTAAAACAGTAGGCTTTTTTTCCTCAATAAGGTTCACCTACACACTAAGTATCAGATCTGTACAAGTTTCCTTTCCTGAGATCTCGTGTTTACGAGGTTTTCACTGTTTGGCCCCTGTTGAACCCAAATGAGCTTTGACCGCCACCAAAAACAATAGGATTCTTGTACATCCAATATGGTACATTCACATACCATATATGAGACCTGTGAATGTTTCCCTTCTTGAGATTTTGTGCTTACAATGTTTTTACTATTTGACCCTTGTTGACCCAAAATAACTTTAATCTCCACCAAAAACTGTAGTCTTTTTGTACTTAATATGGTACCCCCACATGCTAACCATGAGACATGTACATGTTTCCTTTATGAGATATCATGTTAACAAGATTTTCACTTTTTGAAAGCTGTTGACCCCAAATGACCTTTGACCTCCACCAAGTGCAACCAGCTCCTTCCCCTCAATAGGACTCACAATCAAGCCAAATATGAAATCTGCACATATTTCCCATCTTGAGATATCTTATTTACAATGTAGGCGTCACAATCATACATACATACATACATACATACATACATACATACATACATACATACATACATACATACATACATACATACATACATACATACATACATACATACATACATACATACATACATACATACATACATACATACATACATACGTACGTACGTACGTACATGCATGCATGCATGCATGCATGCATGCATGCATGCATACATACATACATACATACATACACACACACACACACACACACATATATACACCACATGATTACAAAAGGTACGATTTCATCGAAACAAAACTGAGACTAAAGTATCAATAAATGATCAGTATTTTTCATTTTAGTTTCTATATATATCAATAAAGAAATATTTCCCTTCTAATTTAATGGCAAAATATAAAGTTAACATTTCCGTACATGCATATCAATGAACAAATAAATAAGTCAAGTAAATCCTTGGGTTTGATTTTCTTTCAATGAGAGTGGACAAGGCGCCAAGTATCAAAAAGCTTAAATATCTCTTAGGAGAGTGAATTTCAAGTAAAAATGTATTTCAGCCGACAATCACTTCTGAAATAAGTAAAGCAATTACTTTTTTCTTTCAAAAGTTTCACGTAAAATGTTAATGGGGGTAAAACTTTTTTCAAAAATTTTTTACGTGCAAAGTCAATGGGGGTAAAATTAGCAAAGTTAGTATGTCTTTTGGGCCCGTGGGCCCCTCTTATCGAGGGATTTAACCCTCGAAGTTTTGTGTGGACATTCTCGTATACACCCCCTTTAAGGCTTAATTAAGAAAAGGGGTTATTCCCTGATTACATTTTGTGATATTTGATCAGAGAGCAGGTACCCCTCACGGAGCTGGGACTTGACACAACATTCTTTCGGGATTTAACCTACGTAAGCGCTGGAGCCCCTTCTCAAGTTGGCACCTGCAGTGGACTTTTTGGCAGTTACTCATGTAGGTTAACGCTGACTGGATTCTTTTTAAAAAAGTTACGGTTGAAATAGAAAGTAATAAGAGAATGTCGCCACCATAACAACTTGTCGCCTGTCTTATTTACATTTGTGTGTACACACACAACAGTCATCACAAACAAAAATTGGTAACGAGTAACGGCACCTATACAAAATCGGTATCGTACCTGTTTTGCCGAAGGTGTCGTGACTGTAGCCTGTATACAGTGTAGTTATCAATACTAGAGCATTTTGGACCGGGCCTAGCCTAATCGTAACAGTGAGTTTGTATACCAGTCGTAAGATTAGGACTTACACGGGGAGATATTGCTCCGAAGTGATCCGACGTAGCGTGTGTGTGAGACTGCTTTCCTTTCGCGTTAACAAATTTTCAGTTGGTGGCCTATTTGGTTTCCATCCTACACGTTCAGAAAAAAGTAAGTTTCGCTACTTCAGTTTAAAAAGTAAGCTACACTATGCCTAACGTTAGGTCCTCCTGGCGTTATCCTTATATCAGTCACTCCTACTCCTAGTCCTACCACAGGTCGTCCGTACTGTAGCGTTAAGTACGCTACATCTACCCCTAGGTAGGACGACCTGTGACTAACTAGTAGTACAGGCCTAGCCCAGGCCTAGGTCTAACTCCCTAGGAGTAGGACCAGAGAATGAGACTACACTGTAGTGTAAGTGCAACTTGTATTTGTATTGTAAGTGTAAGTTGGCATGGATGTATAAAATTTCACACTTGAAATATAAAAACCTTGGAATTTCAAGCTGCTCTAAATTCAAAATCCCTCTAGGCCCTATAGGAGTATAGGCTCTAATAATCTTGTTTAAGAAAATCTGAGGTTCCTTTTTAATAGGAATTCTACCTTGAAATCTGTATTTTAACCAGCGTGTCGTTGAAATAAGGATACAGTGTGAATGTAATCCTGCCAAACTCTATAAAGCCTACCTCACTGTTAATTTTAGCATGACAATCAATCAGTATATGAAGAATGTCCTTTTAAACTAGTCCTGTACATAAACCTACAGCAATTACCTGTGAACAATCTAGGAACCAAACTGGTCATGAGCAACTGCTCTGAATGGTCAAAATCATGATTTGAAAATTTGTAACATTTGTAACAACTGCGAATAGGCCTAGGGTGCCTAAGGCCTAACCTAGGTACATCTCCTGTCTAAATGCAGTACCATAAAGTTGACTTTAGGTAAGGGCAATTAAACATAGGTTAGGGATGCACTGGATATCTGGTCCAGCAGGACTGTCCAGCTGGGTAGTAAAATAAAATCTGGTTCTGGCCGGACTTTTGTGAAAGTTCAGCCGAATTTTTTCCTGCAGTTTGTGGCAATTTTCAGTTTGACATGTCAGAGCATAGATCTCTCAAAGAATTAAAAGACAGAATATTAACTAGGGCCGTGACTTTGCGATTAATGTACTAAACGTTTAATAGCATCATTTTGCGATTAATCGGCAGTTAATTGCATATGTGGACTACCCAAGCACGCACAACTTGCCGCGTTCCATTGAGGTCGTGAAGTGGTGAATTCACCGCGTTATTTTTTTCTGCACAGCAGATAGTTTCTTAATTTATGTGCTTCCCTGTACTGCAGAAAAAATAGTGCTGTGATTGCACCAGATTCCGTAGTATTGTGCAATCGTTCGCTCACTTAGCTGCAGATAACGTTAACGTTTTAATTTTTATTTAAGTAACGAAAGATTCAATTATGAAGAGTTATTCTCTATAAATTTGCTTCAAATGAAGGTTTATACAGATATAGTTTGTGCTCTTAGTTGCATCAGTAGCTAAATGAAGTTTATCAAGGTTTGGTTTTTTCAAGCAGCGATTGTTCAAGAAGCATAGGCTTATGTTGCATAACTTAACAATGGCGATCATGCTACATTACAACTTACGAGCATTTACAGAGGCATTAGCATAGAACCATAAGTTTCATAGAGCACTTACTGTACAGTACCTAAGCAAAGGCGGGTATTTTTAAGTATCATTGTCAGTCTACCTCATTGAATTAGCTAGGGCAAAGCTTGTTTTTTTTTATTTATCCTATTCATTTTTCAATGAATTTAGATAAAAAGCATGAAAAGTGATTAACCGCATGTGACCTTTTACTAAACATTTAGTTGGCTGGCGATTAATTGGCGATTAATCGCTAATTGCTCACAGCCCTAATATTAACTTTAAGGAACAACAACAGTGTAGGAAAACAATTTAACATTCTGACCATTTGCCATAAGTGACTTGTAGTAATGAAATAATTGATGTTAGAATGCATCATACAACTAAGAGCTTTTTTCTTTTTCAATGGAAAACTTTCAAAGTAAGATTAACTTTTCATCTAAGAAAATACTGACAGTTCCATTTCTGTAGCTTATTTGCTGAGTCTGGGAATGGCGATTCCCAGTAATACAGTATGGGTTGAGCGGTGGTTTAATGGATTTTTCCTGCTCCAAAGGATGCTGGAGCTCCTCTTACATTGTTGCCAAACAATTTTCAGTTTACCCCTAATAAAAAATTCTGGCTGGGCCAATATGCAACAGGCGCATGCATACTGTATTCCCGTATCACACTTGCTGATGTGTCCCTCACCCATTTCCCAGGCTCAGTAAAAAAACAAATCCAGCTATACTTATGGGGTCACACTTTGAGTTTCTTGACCCCCTGCAAACAATCACTGTGACTCCACTGTCCAATGAGAAAAAAAAAAGTGGAACTAGATATGTTCACACCCACCGAAATATTTGCCAAGGGCTCCAATAATGTATGAAAGAGGTTGCATAAATTATGATTTTTGCATCATTTCAACCCATCTGATATGTATTAGCATTTTTCATAGATTTACTCTTTTTGCTCTCATTAATTTTAGAAATTGCAAACATGAGATCCCTGTTTCAAGACTTTGCATATGCAGCTTGCAACACCTTGTGCTATTTCTGGCCATCTGGGGAGTTTGAAAAGCCAAAATTTTCTTGTATGCACCAAGCCAACCAATGTAGCACTAAATGTACATTAGATAGGCTTTTAGGGTTCCTATAGATACTGTAGATAGGGTTGTGACAACTGGTTATTCATGCCATTTTGCCTTCAACTGTATGACCTTATTCATGGCACTGATCATGCAGTTGGATGCAAAGTGGGGCTTTAAATTGGAACCCTCTGTATACAGGAACCCTTATAGTCATGCCGGTACCCCACCCCTCTGTGGTGAGCAATGGGTATTTCTATTGTACAGCGCCCCTAAAAGCCATTTTCGCCCCCTCTGACTGAAACTGCTAGCTCTGCCAGTTGCTTTAAACTCTATCAAAGTGATTCCACATGCTACTGTATGTTAGTCATGGTGACATCAATGAATCTGACCATAATCTCTTCTCCAATCTTCGCTTCCTGTAGCTAACCATTGAGTTTGATTTATGGATGGTGCAGTTGTGGGCTGTCGAGTGGTTAGAGGACCGGATTGGAGGTGGGATGACCAAGACGGTGGAGAAGGTTGCCTTGGCACGGTAGTTGAAGAAGGCAAGAAGGGGAGTAGCACGTCACCAGAAAAAACGGTCATCGTGCAGTGGGACAATGGTTCCCGGACAAACTACCGTATGGGCTATCACAGTGCCTATGACCTGCTTATGTATGATAATGCCACGGTTGGTGAGTGCATTAATTTATTCATTATAGTTTCACAAGTGAAAAGACTGCCCTCAATGAAAACTAATTCTTACAGAAGTTGTGAGGTAGATACTTAAATATCTCCTCGATTCAAGACAGAGGGTCTTCATCAGGCGCATTCCCAAATTGAACAAGTTGGTGCCCAAATGCAAGTGGTGCAAATACTGTACCTGCACTGCTACTGTGGATGTATGCACACATGACAGCACAAAACACTTTGTGTAAATGTGAAGAACTACTGTACTTCCATTGTTCATTGCTTTCTGAGGACCAAAATTACAAAAATAATGTCTAAACTGAACTTATTTACTGCCATACAGAATGACAATGTTCAGCGATTGTTTTTGATTAACGTTGGTTGATACTACAGTGGGTGAATAGACGTGATACCATAAACTTTTGTCTACCTTGACACTGAATGTGTATTGGGTACCATTCACTGACACTAAGAACCAGACAAAACAGTACAGTGTATGTATGTACGGCACCTCCACAGGACTTTTGTGCTGAGAAGTGAACTGAAATGCTGTAAAAAAATCTTTGCAAATATTAGACATAACTTATGCATACTTGGGAAGTTATCAATGGATTTTAAGATTCTGAAACAGGCTGTCTCTCATAAATTACTGTAGTATATATATATTACTGTAGTATGTATATACTGTACTTACTTGTTTTTCGTGTTTTTTTTTTTTTTATTGTAAAAATGATTCTGTTAGTAGTGTTGGGTGCTCACTCAGGTGTACTGTGGTCTGTAAGCCTCTGGAAAAGAAGAACAGATATCCAGTTCACTTACACTTCCACTCAAAAGTATTTTACCTAGTTGATTGATGTTGCTATTTTACTAGATCTATGTTATGTTTATTTGGAGTATTTCCAAATAACTGATAAAAAAAAAATTAAGTTCTGTATCTTGACTGGGAAATAGCCTTGTAAACTTTCTTATATACACATATGGTGTAGGAAAATGTCTGAAAGCTGTGTCAACAGTGCACTGCCACTGACTTGAACTGACATTTTACATTCTATTTTGCATGTCATTTGGAGCAGCCAAGCATAAAGAATGATACATGCCTTAACTTGGTGGTTGCTACAGTGCGGCAACACTTTTGTGAATATTTGCGTCTAGTTTCTGAGAAAGTACACTTGGAAACAAAAAAAAAGAAAGGAGAAAAATACATCTTGTCTCACTTTTTGTTATGGAAGCCTTCCTTTTTGCCCATGGTAGTGTCAGCTATAAGCTTTGTATATCATCACTTAAACTTGTTAATTCTCACAGTTTTATCATGAGCCTCATGATTTCAGGCATCTCACAGTGAAAATTACAAAATCTCACATGTGTGAAAATCAGTTTGGCACAATGCCAAGTAAGTCTTTACTTAGATCAAGAATCAATGCTTCTCATGGTTGGTTATATGTTGTATCATCATCAGAACAGTGACTTCTTTACCAAAAGATTTTCTCCAGGAGATACTATGTTGGAGGTTGCCTTCTCATATTTCAACCTGGGAACCTGAATATGTTTGGGTGCGTAGGTACTAAATTTTTGAAAATCTCCAGGTTTGAAGCACATGATCCCCAGGTTTTCTGGCAAGAAACTCCAGGTTTATTATTTTTGAGGTTGTCAAGTTTGCATCGCATGTGTGCACCACAGTGCTGTGGTGTGTGTGTGGTGGTAGTGCAGGTACAGTACATGCTACCTGGCACAGCTATCTGGCAGTTACTGTACCACTTACCATGTACACTAAATTAGAACTTTTATGGACTTGAGGTCAAAGCTTGTAAATTATTTCTTTCTGAGGATGAGCAGGACTACTGCAAATGTGGTTTCATCTTCTCTTGGGCTAGTGAAAATATTTTTGACATTCCCCTTTGGGCAATGGTCATAAAGGGAGATTGGTCTTTAAAGTATACAGTGCCAACATGGCATACAAAAAAATAGCTTTAGTCATTGTTAAACCATTCAGTCTCATCAATAAACAGATCTGCAAAAGCTTTCTCTCCTCAGAACATGTATATGATGAGTAATGGAAGATGCATCATTTGAATTTTGAAAAGTTTAGGTGAACAAATTATTGTTGAGCACCAAATAACTGAATTTCTATCTGTGAGAAACTTATTTCTTGAAAAGAAGGCTACTGTCCTACCTTCTTTTAAGTAACCTATAGTTCTATATCCACAAAACATTGGTTTTAATAATACATGGTTGTTTTCTGTAAAATGAATGCTTTATTTCCCTGTAAGTTGGATGCTCCTGGAACAACCCTTACTAGAGGGTTAATATTGTGTGTTGCCACTGCATCTTTTCCTGCTGTACATGTACTGTACATGTACATGTACTGTACAATACTGTACAGGTTGGAGGTAGTGTAGCCAGTGACCATTCTATTTATTGTTTAAAGGGGTTCATTGAGTCGATATCAATCAGGATTGTGGTCATCTAGAAGGAAATTTATGACAATGCTTACAATAAGCATAATTAGTCAAGTTTCACATCTAAGAGTTATAAAAAGTGTCAAAATTTTTGACTTTTTGACCGTTACTTGTACTGGATGTGTGCACATGAATGAACTACTAAATGTGTCTGATCATGAATATTCAAAAACCAAATTAAGTCATTAATTACTCATTCATTACTGTTCCATTGTGTGTGAAACATTGGGATAAGGCTGTGACGGTTAGTAAAAAAATGGAAACCGGTTTTGGTGGCTGTGGAAACTGGTTTTAAATCAAAACAGTTTTTTCAAAATCTCTTCTGACCATATGCATACAGTAACGCACTTATGTACTGTACGCACACGGAGTTAAGAATTCGCACAACTGTTGGTCAATAGTTAAATGAAAACTCAAGTTTTTCGACAAATCCTTCAACACACCAGCAGTAAGTAGAATCTTTCCATTAAAAAGTGTGTAATGCCTTACTTCGACTTTTTTCCTAGTAACCGGTTTTTCGGTTTCTCGAAAATTCCTAAAACCAAATCAAACAAAACAAGTTTTAACCGGTTTTCAAATCAAAACCGGTTTTCCGAACAGCCTTACATTGGGATCCTCTTAGTTTGATCATTTGTAGTTAGTACAGTGTGTGAAGGAAAACTTGCCAGGTTAAGAAAAAAATTGTGAATTTTACATAGCAACTTACTGTATGAGCCTTTTTAATACCATACACCAGTATTAGTTGTTCACTATGTGGTACAGTACAGGTACAGTGATATGTTACAACATGGTCTCTGATGAGGTAACATCTTAATTTATACACTCACCAGAAGACAGAGTTGGTGGCAGTTCTAAAACAAAAAGAAAAGTTATGAAATTACTGTACTTAACTTTTGCAATTAACATACTGTAAGCTTAATTAAATTTGTTTTTGTAATACATCATGTGCTCATGAATGCCTGTGACGGCAGTGTACATTAAATGAATGAAATTCCTAAACTGCAGTTACCTGTACTAAATACTGTACGAATTTCGTAGAAGAAAATCCATGGATATTGTGGTGCATTGTAGGCCAAAATGGTGCTTTGTAACTTTCATAAACCTTCAGCATCTGTAGTACAGTGTTTGAACTAGCAGAGCTGCCTCGTAGTATTTAGAGACAGCCAAGGGCTGTCCCACCCCTCCAGAAAATTGGGCAATGACACTGTCATTCACCTGTACTTTTGAAAGAGAAAACTTAACAACATGCAAGATCTCAAAGTACTAGAAAATATGTCCAGTTGTCTTTATCTGACCTGACCTGTGGCATTTCCTGCAATCTGGGAGGCTTTTTTGTATGCAAAAATTTCTTGGTATGCTGCTCACCAAGTTTCCCAACTGATGGTGGTATTTCGCATAAATGCTAAAATGGGAATGAGCGTACAGTACCCCCCCAAAATAATATCCCTAGAACCATGCCTGGAGACAGGTACTTGTTCCTTAATTCTTAATAGTGTCAGGGGTTACTTCCAAGTGCACATGCTGAATTTGCAGTTGTAGAATTGTTGCAAAGACTTTTCTTCGTTTGTCTTGGGTAAATTGAACCTTTAAAATGTCCTGCAACTAAATTTGAACTGAGTTCAACTGACTTGACTGTGCAGGTTTGTAACCAAAGCTTATGTAGTCAGAGAAAACACATAGTTTGTTGATGTTGATTTAAAAATTTCCTTTCCAGAGTGAGACTGACAGACTTTTTGAAACTAAGGAAACTAAAATTGTGCAAAAACAAATAAATTGGGCAATTTGTGCTTTCAACATAGCCTTTTTTTTAGGGGGGAGTTGTCAAATTGTGGTTGTTTTTCATATTTATTTATTGCTCTGCATCTCTGTTGTTACTGTCTGTAATAATAACATATCACCCCATATTATCTCTTTACATCCATATCTTACTCTTTGTAGAATTCCTTTTTAGGTATAATTTTTTTTTTAGAGGAAGACGTACTATGCACTACACAGAGCATGAGAGCCTTTTTCCAACAACTACAGTACAGTACTTACAGTTCCTATACTAGTGCTCTGTGATGAAACACCACTGCACATTGGTTTGCCTACTGTACAGTAGGGCAGATTGAGTGCTGACAGAACCATGTGAGCATAATGCCACCATCGTTTGGCGCAAATTATACAAGAGATTTTTTCACTCCATGTACAGTATTCCCCAATTTCAGGAAATGGCACTCTCTGGGTCTTGTGAGATTCATCCAAACATTGAGAAATCTGCTTGAAAATTTGAATTTGAGGTTTCTCTGTTTTACCACCAATAATGGCTGTTTTGTCAGTTTGGCCGTTAAGAATAGTGCCAGTGGGAGTGAAGTCAGTCTCTAAGCTAGGTAAGGCCAGCAGGTTTTCGTCTTGGTCAGAGTCAGACTCGACCGGTTGCTGACCACCAGTGATGGAATACTGACGGAACACTACACTGTGTCTACACTACAATGTCGACATAGACAAAGTTGGTACCAGAACATTGTTTACATGGTAGAAAATTGTACACCCCACAGTTCAAGACCATTTGTCAACAGAACAAGCACTAAAAACTTACTGTCATGCATTGATTGTATCTATGAATTTTTAAATTGTCATTGTACACTGTAATGTGTATAGTGATGGCTCTCTTGATTAAAAGTTAAATTGAAGTATTTAGTTGGTTGTGACTTACAGAGCTGTAAATACACTCAGTGCCTACTTTGTCGTTGACTCCTGTTGTAGTACAGTAAATTCATTCAAGTGTCTGAAATATCATTGTTAAGTAATGACCTCAATTGATGTGCACCCACATGTGGGGCTTTGCTTGTAGCAAAATTTTACGTACTTATAGTTTCTTTATGACAATAAAGCACTTCTTGCTGTACATGTGGGTGTGCATACTTCTCATTCTTTGGCATATAAAGTGCACACAGTAGCTGTCAACGGCATCACGGTACTGTATTCACAATTTTTGGTGTGATACTCTGATTTTTAATTCACACTCATTCTCTCAAGGTTTATAATTAATTTTCACATTACAGTACCCTACAGTCATATGAATGATGACTGGCCAGCACAGCACTGAAGGCATTTGGTACGGTACATGTGTTACCATTGACTGAATTATGCACTTTTGTACACAGCACTGTTCCAATTCAATGCACTGCCCTGTCCACAGTTTAGTATAGATACTGTAGTACTGTAATGGCTGAATTTTCCTCGTATTTTAGTGTAGGCGAATTGACCGAACATACAGAATGCAGTAGTATTACTGTGCTTGGCAGCTTTCGGAGTATTATGGACCTGTAGCCTAAATTTGATCAAAATACTTTGACAGTTTAATATCCTCAGGTGGAAAACCTTAATCTCCTGTCATGTTTTTGCTTTGTTGTATTGAATACCTGTAACACAGGCAAGTGTAACTGAGGTGGATGTGGTACATGATATGTGTATAAGTGGTACCCAGGTTACCCCAAAAAACCTGGATATCTTACTACCCAGTTCCTTCATAAAGTGAAAAACAACAAAACCTCTGTGAGAACACTGCAAGTCAGATTGACAAATTTTGCCTACTATAGACAGCAAATACTGTAGCTCAAATTGGAATATGCTTCTTTTTCTCAGGGAAAATATGGTTGTCCTATTAATGAGTGGATGTAGGCCTGTAATCGGGTGTATACACTAGTGAGATATTGTACCTCCACACAAATGTAATATACAGTACTGTGGAAATGGCCTTGTTAATGATACAACCGGCATTTTGACATGTACAGTATGAGAAAAAATTACCTGCCTCCGATTAAAGGAATCAGTGAAAACACTGATCAAGTGCACATTATGAAATTGTATAACTACTATAGGGCAGGTCCAAGCTATTGTATCCATCAAAGCCAAATTTCAAACTTAACTGAAATACCCTAAATGTGGTATCACATTAAAGCTGAACTTTTGAAATTTCATATTTCTATAAATTTTTAATTTTCTTTTACTATTTTGAACAATTACAGCCATCTAATTAGCGTGAATTAAAATTTCAGTGTGACGTACGGGACATTTAGAATCTTGCCGCCCTGCCAACATAATGAACTAATTGACTGTAAGTTGTGTAGGACATGAACCACCTTTCCTTCCAATAATTCTGACATGTTATGTTTGGGGGTGCGTTAATTAAATATGCTAATTAGCTCGTGTCCAAATACAGATGTCCTGTACGTCACAATTTTCAGCACTTTTTTTAATGTTATAATATGAGAAAACAATAACTTTTGAGTGATATTCTATAAAGTTCTAATTTAGGACATTGCTCAGCAAAATCCATCAAAAATTAATTGAAATGTTATTCACAGTAAATTTTATTATCAAATCAAAAAATTTGACGTACAGGACAAAACGTGACGTACGGGACACAGTGTGGGAGTAACCCTTTATAGTTAATCATAGTTGACATGCATGGGCTTCAATAGAAACATCTATACTGGAAACCTGATGGTAGTTATTGCGTTGAAAGATTGTAATCCCTGCCTCCCCTAACAGCACTTCACAGCAGCAAATAAACTATTGACTTGTGACCATCACCAGCATGTGTGTGTGTGGGGGGTGGAGGTTATGTGCAATGCTATTCAGTGGCTACAGGTAAGTCAGATTTCCTGTGTAAAGTTAAGCAGATTTCAATAGAAGACATTGGGGATTTAATCCAAGGGTGAATAGACTGTGTGAAAATAGTCTGATTGGCTGAAGATGATCAAGTGTTGTATAAATGCAGCTTCATTCAAAGGACTATTTCAGGTGTCAATGCTTTGCACAACATAAGGCTAAGGTTTCATTGTATATTTGGTAATAATGCTGCAGGTTAAAAATCACTTGTCTGATTCTCTTGCTTGTTGGTTCTGTGATTTTACATATTTTGAAAGGATTTCCATGGTGTTTGAATGAGATGGACTATATTTTGCAGAGGCAGGGAGTCTGTTGCAGTGTGATACCATCCAGTGTCACAGTACATGTCACATGGATGAGCAGTGCCTATTACAATAATACTGTGGAATGTTTTAAATGAGATGGAATTTTTAGAAGCAGGGATTTCAATGCAGTGTAGTACTGTACAGTGTTACAGTACATACATACCAAAACTGTTTATTTGTTGAATTTGCATTTTCCAGCATGACTTATTTTGGACTAATGCAGCTAGAATTGATGTTACAGATTATTTGATATATGTGTAGAGTAGATTATTTGATGTATTTCATGTTTTATGTGGTGGAATGATCCGAAATACGGTCACCGCTCTTTCTGCATCCCACATAAAAGGATTTATATGGCATGAAATTGCCACTGACATTACTGTAGGGTATCCCACAAAATATTTTCAAGTAGAAATGAGCATGTTATGGTAAATTCAGCAATAAAAATATGAGATGGTATAGTCAATTTGTACATGGACAAACTGTCCCGTACGTCCCATGTCCCGTACGTCACATGACATTTTTACTTTGCGTAATCACAGTACCCAAATCGCTGCATATTTTAAAAAAATATTTTGCAGTTTATTCTTAGGAAGGATTGGGTAGCCACCAATCATAACAGTTTTATCACTGCTTTTCTAATTTCAGAGGGATTTCAGTTTTGCTCTTCAGTAAAAAAATCACAAAATTCTCTGGTCCCGTACGTCACACTGTACATTAATTAGTGTATGACCTAATTAAAGCAAGTGTATTAAATCTCCATGATTCTGTTTTAAAGTAGCATCAATAACAAAAGTATAAACCAGAAAATTTTTTTGGAATATTCATTTTTACAGTGTTCAGACACATTTATATCTCTGAAATGTCCCGTGCGTCACAGTGCAAATAGCTTGGACCTGCCCTATAGCAAGGTGCCCATACAAGCTCAATATACTTCGAAGCCTTGCGTGCATACAATGTTTGCATGGTGGGCAAATTTGTTGAAAACAGTTGGTATTGTAAATAGTATTTACAGCACAGCAGCTACTGTAATTCACTGTCATCTTAGGATTGCACCTGTCTTGTCTACTTTACCTTAAATGCAACTGCTATGTTACAGTGCAAAAGCTATTTAAGTACAGCAGTGAACCTTTGAAATCTTACTATTACGAGACTTTTTCGTGTTTGGTCCGTGAAAAACAGGCGGCATTATTGCGGAAAAGAAAGCATCTGAGAAAAGTTACAGCAGTCAGGTTTGTTTCTTGTCAAAATGGGACAGAAGATGTGGAAGAATTAGGACAAAATACCAAAAGATAAATTGTATTAACTGTGTGCAGTACAAGCAAATGTGAACTTCTTTAGATGTACTGGTACTGTACTTGGAGCAGTTACAGAAACTGTTGAATTTTGAACTCTGTGAAAAGTCCATTCTTTGAAAATTTTTTCCAACAGCTTCACATCCTTTTACCGTACTTTTGATGTTACCAACAAATTGAGATTCTCTTGTTATTTTCACTGCCAGGTATTCAACATGTCAATATACTGTGTCATGGTTGCAAGAAACAAGGTTTCATGGGTATGAGGTACAAGTGCATGCAGTGTCAAGATTTCGACCTCTGTGCACCCTGTTACCATGGTGACAAGCATGATGTCTCTCATCACTTCCTGCTGTTTGTGACACCAAATTCTGTTGGGTAAGTTATTACACCTTGAAAATGGTTTAATGATTAATTACTGTATGCCTTAAGTCCTTTTCCTAAATTACTTTACATTTGATTACATGGGTTATGTGAAAATAATTTTAGGCTATCTGCAAACTTAAAAAAAACTCAGATTGCACAATAATATCTGTGGTTCATGGAAAACAGAATGTGAGGTGAGGTGGGAGTCGAGGGAGGACAACCATATTGTGAAGAATATGGCATTTTGACGGTTGTCAGTTACTGTAAGTGACATTCATGGTTTGAATTTCTCAACATTGTAAACTTGAAGGAAGCCTTTTGTCATCACCCGCTGATCTTTGTAAATGCTGCACTTGCCACCATCGACTATGTATGGCATATCCCAATTTGTCCATATGTTCACCATGTATCCATGGTGACAATCATATATCTCTCAGCAGTCGTTTCTCCTTGTGAAACAAAATTCTGTTTGGTAATGTACTGTAAAATGGAATAACTACTGCACTGATACTGCAAGTGCCATCTTTCTATTCCTACTCCTCATTTTTTTGTATCACTGATGCCATGTGAGATTACTGCAACTTATTTGGAAATAATTCAGCCTCAGGGTTTTGGCCACTGAAGAAAATTGATATTCCTTAAAAATTAGGGATATATTTCTCTCTTTATTTGTGAAAACCATGCCTCAATAGCATGCTCTGTTTGGAAGTTAAATGGATTTTTAAAACTGAGAAGTGATTCATTGCACTTTTGAAAATGTATGATGTCACTCAGGCATGTGTTCTTAAATAAATATCCTTTCTATTTCTCAATAATCTTGACAGTGTTCAAAGAAATATGATATTTTGAGAGATGTGATCTTAATTTTACCAAATTTTAACTTTAAGGTAAATATACAACATACCCTATCTAACTTTTATCTGGAGTTCAGTTTCAAGTTATGTGGCATTTTTGTAACCTTGAAGCAGCAGGAAATGTGTCTTGAGAGATCTTTCTCTAAACAGCAATACCTTGAGTTAGGAACAAAATATTGACATGAGGTTTGAATTGCCTACTGTGAAAAATTGTTCTCTTTCATTTAAGAACACATTCACACATCAGTAAAATATTCCTTTAAATTTATGCAGCAGTTTTGAGGATTTCTGAGGTCTTTGGGAAACTTGGTAAGGGTTATGCGTACAAAAAATTGACCTGTATGTATTTTTTTCAGTTTGCAATTTGACCTGTCTGTGTTGCAGACTGTGATGTGGTAAGGCCTACTTGATAAATTAGTGTAGACAATAACAGGGAGTCAAGTTTGCAAATTTTGGAGGTGCTGTAATGCAGGAAATGTTAAAGAGAGGGAAGGGGGACTACCAGTTTCAAAAGCACAATAGCACATTGAACTTTTTTGCATCTGATGATCATTCAGTGAAAATTGCAACTGCAGAACTTTAAAGGAACTCACTGAGTTGTGTCGTGAAGTTTACTATTTTTTCCAAACCTGTCAAGTTTCATGACACATGGTCACACTGAGAAGTTTCCCATGTGTCACATACAAAGGATCATTAACGAGTAATTCCTTATTCAATTTTTCTTTTGAAATTTGTGACCAGACACTTTTCACATTAGCACTAAGTCATATGCACATAGCCGGAGTCAGCCAGGGTAAAAAATTTAAATATGTTAACAGTTTACTGGATGTAAAACTTGACTAACTATGCTTATTATAAGCAATTGCTATGTTTTCATACCTTTCAAAATCTTTGCAAATCAACTCAATGTTCCACATTAAACTGTAGTTGCCAGACTAACCTATGAAGAGCCAATAATTAATACAGGAGTTTCTGTATTTTGTCTCTAGGGTCAAACTACAACCTAGACGTTCAGCATTGAAAATTGCCTACAAAGGACTTGTCCCTGGAGCTAAAGTTATGCGAGGTCCCGACTGGGATTGGGGTAATCAAGATGGTAAGATGACTTATCCCCTCACAATGTCAGCACTCTAGTATTTTCCATTTACTTTATCTAAAGTGTCTTTGTACCATATTTCCTACTCTTCTTGTTTTAGAAATCGTTTTTTGTTCCACCCTGGCCTTTTTTGGTTCCTTGCATCAGCAAAGGAATCTGTGCAGTCAGGTTGGCGTGTGTGTGCACTTGTTTTCGGGTGGGATCAAGGACCGAAACAATAGATTTTAGGTCCTGTGTAGAAAATTCAATAGATTTCTCCGGTCCTCTCAAGATTAACAATAGACAGTCTGTTGTTAAGGTTAGGGTTGAGGAAGAAAAAACAAAAGAAAGCACAATGAGGTCCTCGGAATGAATGGAAAACAAAGCTGTGTGTGCGCGTGTGTTTATGTGTGTATGTCTGTGACACTTGCCTTGGTACTCTCTAACTCAACAGGGGAGAGTTGGGTGAAAGTCAAACTTGGCATGTAGGTTTGCCGTATTGAGAAGGTGTGCCCTATTGTTTTTGGTGTAGGTCAAATGTTATTTGGGTTACTGGGAGAGGGGGCAAAAGCCTGAAAAGCTTTTTAAGAGGATATTTCAAATTATAAAGCTTGGACATAGTTTATACGTGGTATATGGATGCATTACGGTAGTGGTGCTTTTGAGGTGTTCAAGATTTTTGGGTCCAAGATCCAAATGGGCCTTGTGGACCATTTTATGAAATCATGCAAAATTCCTCTTCCCCTACAGATTGTATGGTATTAAGTTGACATTGTGTCACATTATTACTATGGAAGAGGTTCCTTCAGAGGTTCCTTCAGGTCCCATATGGGCCATGTGGACCATTTTATGAAATCATGCAAAATCCTACAAACTTTACATAATTTGGTAGAATCTCAGAGTTGACCTATCTATACATGTATTTATTTTTAGTCGCGCATGGTTTGTTCATAGGAGATATATCAGCAATCTGCCATTAATTTAAATTCAAAGTGTCTTTGGCTGTTTTGAATATATATTGGTTGGACAGTTAAAGACAGTTCTCAGCACTGAAAGTCTTCCAACATGATGGCCCAGTTTAAGTGAGTAATTAAACTTACTGTTCAATGGTGTTATAGCACAAAGTGAGTTATTATAAGGAAGTACTGCAGCAACTGATGTATCAATTTAGACACCTCGAACTGTAATTTCAGTCACTGCATATTTAGAAGTGTTTTAGGGAAGTCGCCAGTCATTTATGCAACTACTGTACACATATTCCTGAAACACTGTATTTTCCTGTTTTGTTTACAGTTGAGAAATTGTCACCTGTACAATGATAAATGAACCAAATCTTGGTATAGTCCATATCTTAATGTTATCTGTACAACATATTTAATATTTGTTATCATTTCATTACACACTAACCTCCTGCACAATGTCCATCTATCGGTGATCTCTTTACTGAGCAGGAATGTAACTTTGTCATCGGTATAGGATCCGTGACTCCATGGTGCATAAAATGTTCATCAAATTTCTCTTCTTTCTGTAAGTTTAATAAACTTGAAGAAAAAAGAAGAAAAGTTGAGAGAAAAAGAAGAAACTGGTTGCAGCTTTTGACTTTCTTTTAATCAGTTTAGACTGGTACAGTTAACACTAAAAAAAAGGAAATAGAGCCAAGGAAAAAATAAAACTGGTGCAAAAGTGTCTGGAATTAATAGGCACCCCTCAGTTAAGGTCACCTAATGTCCTGTTTAGACTTGTACAGTGTGCTTCATAGTCAAGTGCAATTAGTAACCTTTGACCCCTCCCTGACACCACTCAAAGTTCTTGCTGTACCCTCCAGTCTGGTCAGATCATAATAGTATCCATCATTTATGAAGTTTACTATGCATCTTATAATATAAACCTAGTATCTAGCACTCTGAAAACAGAAATAGTATGCATTGTGAGTCCGTGCAACTAACAATGATATTGCTATTGCATTTGAAGGGTTATTAATGTATCATTGGGGTTTATCATCATTGGCTCAATGTGATTGTCTTTTTTCGCAGGAGGTGATGGGAAGATTGGCCGAGTCAAAGACGTACGAGGCTGGGACAACGAATCTGAACGCAGCGTGGCCTGTGTCCAGTGGTCCAATGGAAACACAAATGTATATAGGGTGGGTCACAAGGGCAAAGTGGACCTCAGGTGCATTGACTCTGTCAGGGGAGGCACATACTACAAAGAACACCTTTGGAAATTAGGTGAGTAGATAGCTTCAAAATTGTCTGTCTTCTCTGCTACGGCAACAAGGAGTATGTAGCAGCAATGTGTGCAGCATGCATGTTGCACACCGCTCACATCTTTTAGCATATCTAGCCATTATTAATGGGCAGTGTTTACACCACTCTGTTCACATCTTTTAGCATATCTAGCCATTATTAATGGTCAGCATTTACACCATACTGTTCACATCTTTTAGCATATCTAGCCATTATTAATGGTCAGTGTTTACACCACACTGTTCACATCTTTTAGCATCTAGCCATTATTAATGGTCAGTGTTTCTACTACACTACTGACATCTTTAAGCATATCTAGCCATCATTAATTGTCAGTGTTTACACCGCACTGCTCACTTCTTTTAGCATATCTAGCCATTGTTAATGGTCAATGTTTACACCACTCTGCTCACATCTTTTAGCATCTAGCCATTATTAATGGTCAGTGTTTCTACTACACTACTGCCATCTTTTAGCATATCTAGCCATCATTATTTGTCAATGTTTACACCACTCTTGCTTACATCTTATAGCACCAAGCCATTGTTAATGGTCAGTATTTACACTGGTTACATCTTTTTAATAGTACTTACCTAGCCATTATTAATGGTCAATGTTTCTTCACCTCTCATGTCATCGTTTTAGTAACAAGTGACACTTTGCCATTGACTATGTACAGTAAGCATAGGCAGCAAGGAATGTTAAATGTCAATTGATGGTGCACACCATACCTGTACTGGAAGACGTACAAGTGATGTCTCACATTATGCAGTAGGACAAAGATAATTAATGGGAATCTATTGTTTTGCTTTCCTTTTGAATAGGCCAAAAGTTAAACAGTAACTCTAGTGGAGCACCTGGCAAGAAGTTTTCATTTGCTCATGGTCAGAAGGTAAAAGTGAATCTGGAAGTGCCGCTTCTCAAACTGATGCAAGAAGATCATGGAGGCTGGAACCAGAAGATGGAAGACGTAAGTATACCAAAGCTGGACTCAAAGAAGGAAGATTGTTGTCACAGCCAACAACTGATACAGTTTGCCCATTTCAGACTGCTTTGTTTCTTGCTTGTGGATAACCCCCCCTTCACTTACCTGTCTCAAAACAACACCTGCACTTCCATCTGCCATGCTTGGAGTACAGGTAACCTTTTCAACCCCACTTGAACAACTGGTTGACAGAGAGGTTTGACTGCCCCACCACCTTCTCTGTCATCAGTTTGTGATGCATGTACAGTATGACCATCACTTCCTTCTACGAGACAGTTACACAAAAAATGTGATATCAGCTTCTCTAATTTTAAACATAACAATTCCTTTGTCAATTTGAATACACTTGTGTAGGTACAAGATGATCCTTCGTATGTGTCCGTGAATTTTTATAAAGGCACTATGCATATTCATAAAGGGAAAGAGGATGACCCCTTGCCCAAGTAGTATGTTCATCACAACATTTTGACATCTCACATTTTCTTTTTGTCTGGACTGCAGTACATTGGTCTTGAGGGGTATGTCCACAGGATAACAGAGAAAGGTGACATTAGGGTGCAATACAGTGATCAAGTCAAATGGACGTTTCACCCAGGGGCATTGACAAAGGTGAGAGTCATTATGCTTCTATGAGTCACAGGAAAACATTATCATTGTATGTCTTCAAGCTGTGTCAGTACTCTAGAAGTCTTTGTTTTCTTGTTTTCATTTTTGGTTTCGATGAAAGAGAAACCTATGCATTCACGATGGCGTGTATGTATGCGTGTATGTGCGTGTGTGTGTGTGGATGTGTGTGTGACACTTAGCTTGTTAACACGATATCTGAAGAAGGGAAGGTCTGAATGTTTTCAAACTTGGTACATGGATGCCCCATAGTGATAGGAAGAACCCTATCATTTTTGGTGGGGGTCAAAGGTCATTTGGGGTCACCAGGGCTCAAACTCTGAAAACCTTGTTAACACAATATCTTGAGATAGGAAACTTGGATTAATGTCATACTGTATGTGTAGATGCATTATCATCAGAGGAAGAACCCTATTGTTTTTGGTAGGGGGCAAAGGTCATTTGAGGTCAACGGGGTGAGACCCTGAAAACTTCGTTAACACGATATCTTGAGATAGGAAACTTGGATGAATGTCACAGTTGGTATGTAGATGTGTTATTGTCAGAGGAAGAATCCTATTGTTTTTGGTGGGGGTCAAAGGTCATTTGAGGTCACTGGAGGTCAGACCCCAAAAACATTGTTAACACAATATCTTGAGATGGGAAACTTTGATGCATGTCATACTTGGTGTGTAGATGCAGTTGTGTCAAAGGAAAAGGAAAAACGGAATCATTTTCTGTGGGGGTCGAAGGCTATCAGAGGTCATAACATGCAAAAAAACATGTAAACACACTATTTCCAAAGGGGAGATAATTTCACTATTTACAAAGGGGAGACAATTTCACACTTTAAAGTTCTTTTTAGATGGCGTATATAAATATCATTATTGGTTTTGGTTTTGATGTGGGCCAAAGGTCATCTGAGGTCATCTGTGTACAAAATGTTAGGACCTTTGCTGGTGTTGCTTCACTTTTCTGTCTTTTCCTATGGGTAGAAGGTATTTGAGCTCCCTTCCAAGCAAAGGCTGGCAATGCTTGCACATTTAGGAAGTTCCAGTTTGAAAACTTTTATCTGTCAGTCAGTTTATAAAGTGTACAGTAGTTGCTGTACTAATTTTACAAGTCTTTGACTTATAATGATAAAACTTCATCTATGCATCTTCAGCTGGCATTACGCTGGTTTCTGATAAAATATGTCTGAAAACATCTGTAAAGTATCTGAAAGCCCAATTTGGTTGATTAAGTTCGGCAGGTAACATGCACCCTTAAGTTTCTACAGTATTTAGTCCACGAATCAGCAGTACAGTATTTGGTATCATGCTTCTTTTATTTATTGTTCTTGTTCTGACAGTTAAAAGTTCTCACTTATATAGTTCCCAAAGCCATAATTGGCTTCTCATTCCATCTGAGTCATTTTTTTTGTCTGAAAATGGTGATTGACCAATGACCTCTGTTGAAAATGGGGAGAAAAGGTTGACCTACTTTCCCAGAGGAATCACTATCTGAAATACAGCTCACCTTCTGTCATCAAACAATGTGGAATAGATTTGTTTTCTGAAGTGGAGATAGTTTTACATCAAAGATTTCTTTGAGGGAAAAGTCTTATTGTACAATAGAGATATTATTTGGTCATGTGATGCGGTACATGGTGGAATTTATGTAGTTTATATCATTAGCAATCATTTCAACTGTCATATGCAGGGTTTCCCCTGGGTTTTTCAGATTATGAGGCGGTGAGGGCGAATTACTTGACGCCGCCATGAATTTTGGGTTCAAATCCGTACTTAGTAGGTTCTCGACGAATGGGTGATTCTAGGATTTTGACCATGATATAAACAGCGCTAGAAAGAGTGTAAATCTCCAGGAGGGTAGTCACAATATAGTCGGATTTTCCGCCACTTACATGGCGCCGTAGGCGTCATTCGATAGCGAAACGATTGTCATACCAGCGTGGGGTCAATGGGCCTGCCATAGTGCCCCTTGAGGGGTCCATGGACCATCCCGGTAGGGGTTCAGGGTGCACAGCACCTGGAAACTCAGCGATTTTAGCATTTTTAGATGTGTGCGAGTAATTTGAAATACATGCTAAGTTTTAACGGGTGAAAACACGATAGTCCTATCAGAAAAGAATCGTTGATATTGCTTCAAAATCAAAACATTCTATGAAATGTTGCACCTGTCATGTAGAGTAAACTGTATTTACATACATTTTTGAAGTTGAAATGTCCCTAAAAGTTTCGGGAAAAGAATCACGTAAGATCGTGTGCAGCCTTCCGAAATTTTTAAGTAATCATATCCTAACACAGTGGGTGTATACTGAATAGCCTAACCACCCTGGCAATTCATATTTCCGTATAACAGGGAACAACCGACATTTTGTATGTTGCAGGTCTCAGAGTTTTATTGTTTTGTTCATTGATCGTAGTCACTTTAAAATGTTTAGACTAAAGGTTTGAAGAAACAGACAATTGGTTTCGTGAAGGGTTTTGGACATAGAAATATACGTTCATTTTGGTATTTCTATGGGTTGCGATACGTCGGCTAGCTGTCATTCTGCAGATAATTTGCGTATGCAGGCACGGGCAGGCCTAAGCTTATGCTTTTTAATTGACATTGAATGTAGTAAAGGAGGTATACGTAGAATCCTCTGGAAACATTTGCCAGCGTTGTTTTTTTCACATATATAACTTGAAAAATATTTTGACCATGAGTAAAAAATAAGTGCATTATATTACAGGAATAGTAATTTACTTCAATTTTTGTTGAAGATTGAACTTGGATGGGGCATTTCGGATACACATTTGAATGGATTTATTTACCAGTTATTTTCGGACGTAACTATTTAGGAAACCACATGTGTGATCTCTACATGTGATTGATCGATCGAATGTTCAAAACAATGCATGGTATGTACAAGATAAACACGGCCAGAAGTCCAGAATAGGATTTCCCGCAAGACGCGATGCAACATTACCCGGGAAGGAGCCTCCTCCTTCCCGACTTTTTACAGCCCTGTCATAAAAACATGTGAGGCAGTAATTACTGTATTTTTTGGCGAGGCGGTCTTAAAAAGTTGTGAGGCGGCCGCCTCCGAAATTAAGTACCAGGGGAAACCCTGATATGAGTATATCTCTTGTTCCTGGAAAATTTGTACTGTACCTAGGGTACCACTGTGCATGCTAGAGAATTCTCGGCCTCCAGTGTTATCTTACATTACATGTGTGCAGTAGGTATTGGAAAATGATGTACAGTATTAATGGCTTCATCTGGTAGCGTGTGGTTACTACAGTATATTGCATGTATTAGTGGCAAGGAATCACTAAGCCTCTTGGCTTTCTTGTTAACTGAAAAAGTTGCGTATTTTAACCAATCAGATTCTTTGTCTCATAGCATTTCAGTAGGTTGCACTTTTCTTCAACAAATCAAAAAGCGCGTACTGTAATACAGGATGTAAACATTGATTTGTCAACATAAAAAGCAGAGCTCCTGGAGGAAGATGAAGTGTTTTGCCCATATTTGTGGGATTCATGGCGATATTAGACCAATTCTAACGAGATGCGTGGTTGAAATGTATCTATTCAGTTAGTTTGTGGAAAGATTCAGAAGGAAATCAGGCGAAGATACTAAAATATTTCATTAACGAGTTTGCCGAAGTTATCGATAGTACAAAACTAACGATTAACGTTAATATGTATGTAAGGCCTGACACAGTACGGTGTTAAAGATATCCTGACCATATCACAGGCCGGAGGGTGTCACAGATTAGATTGTGCCATTGATAGATATACTTTGTAGATGGATTTATTGATCAAAGGAAGAACCAAATTGTTTTAAAGGGGTCACCCGTGGTCGAACCCCGAAAATCACATTAACACAATATCTTCAAGTAGGAAACTTTGCTGAATGTCATACTTCAAATGTAGATGTATTTTCATCACAGGAGGCAACCTTACTGTTTTCAGTGGGGGTCAAGGTCATCTAAGTAACTAGAGTCAAAACCTCAGACCTCATTAACATGATGTCTTTTGATAAATAAAGCAGAAATGAAACTCAAATACCTTGTTAACATAATATTTTGAGACAGGAACCTTGGGATGAATATTATACCTAATATAAAGTAGATGTGCAATGATTTCCATGATCAACACAAAACTATATTTTGCCAATATATTCAGATTTACCCATGCACAAAGAAAAGAGATAACATTTCATTATTCAGAACCATCGAAACCACAATGCATTTTGGCATTCTGGTTGAAGGAAAAAAATCAAACTGTTATGGAGCATGACAGATATCATTGTGTGTTAGTAATATTACACATACCAGTAGATTCAGTGTTGTTATCACCCATAGCTGAAGTGTCACTATTCACAGCCGTATGTGTCGAACTTAGCTCAGGAATGTCAAACCGTCACATTTAATTGGCATCGTACCCATGTAAAATGTGCCCATGCTTGTTGGCTCCACTGCATGGTCGTTGAAAGCCTGTTTACAAGGCAGCCTGACCCTAAACCTAACCACTAACAGCCTTGCAACTTGCTTTGAGACTAGCCACTGTGTTTTATTTTTAAGACAAACAATATTTGAGCAGAAGTGGGTCCTGTTGTAAATGTGTGGGACTTCCATGCAAATTTGTATGTATCATATATACATTATTCACCAACAGCTGTAAGTATACTTGCACCCACTGTTTATTATGTGTCTAGTTGGTATTACAATTTATGTAACAATGTATTGCGCCTTGCAGATTCACAGAAAAGTAAAAGCGACTATTTACACATGTTCTTTTTGGGAACCTTGAACTTTAAAAAGCTTTTCCAAAAGATTCCTGAGGGTAATATCAGATTGGTGTTTTCTTTGCCCTAACCGTCCTTTTACCAGGTGACAACATTTTCTGTCGATGACTACGTACGTATTACGTCGGATGTGGAGAAACTGAAGAGGCTTCAGCCAGGCCACGGTGAATGGATGGAAGACATGAAAGCAGTAAGGATTATTCATTGTATACAACTCAATGTCGCCCTCTCTGGGGACTGAAGAAGGGGGGGGGGAGGGAAAATAATGAGGATTCATCTTATATCATGACTCACTTACCTGTATCAGCACAACAATCACACTCCCATTTACTATGCCAAGATTTGCTGAATTCCCTTTCAGCAATGCCTCCAATGCCTCTGGCATAAATGAGATTAGCATCCCCTTCTTATCCTGCCATCTTTGTGGGTAAAGTTTGGAATTTCTTGGTTTTTCTTTCATCCATTTATGCTGTGTTTTACAGTTCCAGCTGTTTCTGATTCCTTGCCGTAGGCAGGGGAGTCTTTGCAGTCCAGATGTCGTGTGTGTGTATGCGTGTGTGTATGTGTGTGTGTGTGTGTTTGACGGTTGCTCGTAAACAGAAGGGTAACTCTGAGTAATTTCATTTTTGGCATGTAGGTTGCCCATATTGAGTAGATGATCCCTATTGTTTTTGGTGTCCAAATCTTGCATATTAATGAGATTATGGGGTAAAACATAAAAAATGTTAAAACTGCCATAGTTCCTTATCCGTGGGTCAGATTTGTTTTAAACTTGATAAGGTTGTCTGTTATTAACAGGTTCACAACCCTGTGAAATTTAATGCTTATCAATAGAGAGGAAGGGATAATTTTTCACTATAAAACAATAATAATAGCCTAAACACCATTATTGTGGTTATTATAAACTACCGTACAAATTGGTTGAAAAGCATATGGGATACATTTTCTCATATTAAGTAGATGATCTCTTTTGTTTGTAGTGGAGATCAAAGGTCATTTGAAGTCACCAGAGGCTTTTTGCTTCAGATTTAAGGCTACAGTACTGCATTTGTAACTTAGTGAGTAACTTCTAGTGTGAGGAGCCTCCGATAAGTTGTCCAGAGAGATAGTCTTGGTATGGGGGTCATGGGGTCAGATAGACAAGATGGCATTAATTCATGCATTGGAATGTTAATGGGTTTATAAAAAAAATGAAAATTAAAAAAAACATCCGTTCTGTCATTTATTTGGATAATATCAATATCCAGAGGAACAGCTGGTAGCAGAACAAGGTTTCTTAACAATCAAATTGGAGTGCTTTCAATCATATTTTACAATGATGGAAAGGATGGAGGAAGCAAAAATATTGAGGAGAAATCATAACTTAGGGTCAACTTACGAGGACTTTGAGTGTGTTAAAAGCTACTTGTAACAAGGAAGAAATTATCGCAGAGTTGATAAAGGAAAATTTGCAAAAGGCAGAGCGCTAATTTGAGGCAATGGAAAGGTTCATGCTGATCTGGCTGGGCTGTTGTCTGATGAAGCATTTGAGCAAGCAGAAAGCTGGATGTTGGAATGCCAAAAGCATTATACTGAGGAGAGGGAGGAAGCATTGAAAAAGTTAAAGGAGGAAATTGAATTTCAAATTAGCGTTGGAATTACCTAAGGCAGAAATTCCATCATACGATGGAGACCCAAAAACATTCTGGTCGTTTATGAAGAATTTTGAGGTAGATATGGCAGACAAGCTGAGTTCAGATGAGGTAAAGTTGAGTTATTTGATTCAACTAACAACAGGCAAGACTAGAAGCAGCATTGATTACTGTGTGTTTCTTGGAGCTCAGAGATAATGTTGACTGATGTCATACTCATACTGTACTTGATGTGTAGGTTGTATGGCCTGGGTAGGTGATCCCTATTGCTTTTGGTGGACGTCAAATATCGCGGTCATTTTAGGTCACCAAAATAAAGGTCATTTTGGGTTAAAGGCTTGTGGTGTATCAAGAAAAATAACTACAGTTGATCTTATACTTGTCATGTAAATAATTCATGTTTGTTGTAATATAACCATGTAGCAAGGAATCACAAAGCCTTTTGGCTTTCTGGTTTTTTATTGATTTTGCACTCGTTTTGAGATTCTCAGCAAGATCCTGTTGCTCCTACGTAGTTTCCTTTACTAACTCCAAGTATAGTGGAGGCGGTCTTTACATGTTTTTCCTGGCCATTTTTCGTACAGGGCTAAATGTGCAAAATTTTCTTGATTTGTTGATTGTGTTCATTCTTACTCCCCTTCTGTAGTCTTCAATTCCTTATTGCTTATGTTATCAAACTTTTTGTGATGAACTTGGATTTTTTTGGAGACAGTAAAATAGTGTGTTTGAAAATTTGCAGTAACATTGTAACAACCCTCCCTCTTACTGGAGTCTCAGGTGTAATAGGAATATTTATGCATGTACATATACGATGACATGTTTTCACATTTTCGTTAACAAGGATATTACATTCATGTGTTGTAATGTATATATATGTGTTGTGATCATGTTTATGGCATACTTTCCTCATCAGTCTGAAGAAATAAGTTTTGAAAGTGTGTAATAGAAATGCTGAGTCATGATGTACCATAGTTGTTTTTCAAAGCAGTACTATGTATTCATAATTTTAAATTCCACTCACATTCCACTTCACTTTAAGTAAAACCAGAGATTGGCAGATAATATATCAATAGTTGACAGAGAGTTGTGAAATGGCCTAAAAGCTGATGTGAAATTTACATTCTTTGATTTCACTTTTGAAACGGCAGTCTCTGGGCAAAGTTGGAAAAGTGGTGAAGGTGTATCAGGTTGGGGACCTTAGGGTGTGTGTGAATGGCCAGAGTTGGACGTACCACCCGGAGTGTGTGACGGCGGTGGAGATGGACCAGGACGTCAACGTCACCGTGGAAACAGAGGCCTCCTCACAGCCGCAACCCCAGGATCCTTCAGGTGAGTCAAGTTGATCGTGGGGGAGGGAGGAAGGGAAAGAGGGAGGTGCTTGAGGAAGTTCAAATATCCTTGAGAACATCTCATGCTCTGAGAAGATTAAATATTTTACTGAGCAAATACATTGGTTTAACTTTTGCTGATATCAGCAGATTTGATCTTAGCAGAATCCGCTGTGGTTTGCATGGGTATTCCCCTTAGTGTAATTGAGATAAATGGGGTTTGTGTGGGTATTCCCCTCCATGTAGATGAGATACTGCTGTGGGTAGCTACTGAACGTCCTACTTTCCATGTGTACCTTCCATCTCTAGTTGATTACTCTCAAAGGTATCCTCACGATTTCTGTGAGTAATCAACTCTACTGGTGACATCATTTATTGTTATTCATTCATTGAGAAAATACTTAACTGGAAAATCTCAAGTTAGGCTTTGCACA
The DNA here is from genome assembly GCA_021234535.1 of Stichopus chloronotus. Classification (NCBI taxonomy): domain Eukaryota; kingdom Metazoa; phylum Echinodermata; class Holothuroidea; order Aspidochirotida; family Stichopodidae; genus Stichopus; species Stichopus chloronotus. Next base: position 870,991 of record SFZH01000008.1, read on the forward strand.
CGAAGCGATGACTAATAGTGAAACTTGAAAGAGAGGTTATGTAATCAATGGGGGATATGTAAGCCTAGCTGCATTGGAATCATGCTGTGTGGTTGAGAGCAAAAAGGTGGTTGTTGCATAAGACTGATAGATAAATACTATTTGTAAATAAATGACCCCTACCTTTAAGTTAAGATAATCAAGATGCTGTGATATTTTGGCCTAGAAACTGAATTAGAGTTTGAAGTGTAGTTTTTGATATCAAAGTCTAAATTGTAGCAAAAGTAATTGAATTTTGCAAGCAATGCTTGTGATTACTAGTGATTACTGGATTACAACTTTCCGTAGTAGTTCCCAATTACAAATAAACATGCTTTACTGAGGCAAGTTGTCCTTTAAAACACTATATGTCATTTGTTTACTTTACTTAACACTTTTTAGTCTGAGTTGCTGTACTGATGTCTAACTTCCCTTCCCAGTCAACATAGCATCTTATGATTGGAATAGTCACAAACTTTCCCCTCCACATTTTGAAGGGTAAACTCTTCTTTTTCAAGGAGGGTTGTTGGATCAATTTGAGACTGCATATTGTTTTTCCTTCCTTTGGGCTTCTTAAAACTCACTTTTATGAGATAGAGGTCATTCTTTCCACAACAGTGTTTTATATTTACTTCCTTCCTCGTTGCGACAAAGGTAATCAATTACAGACTTTTGTTTGTTTTCATGAGTTGCTTAATGAAACAGCCATTGCTTAATTGGCTTGTGTGTTGATATGTTACCTATTATGAGTTCCTGTCAGGGTTCCAAGAAAGTTGGGAATAAAGTAAGAAAGACCAGGAAAAGAATTGGGTATCTTGTCCTTAAATCACCTCCTTGACTTGACCTGGATATAGTTTAATTGGGAGTTTTGTGTGTGTTTGAAAATGCAAGATTCATTTTGTACATCAACAGTCTTTTGTGGGAAAATGTGGGGCATTTAAATCATGCTACTTCATCATTTTCCTTGAGAGGGGGATGGGGACTGGTAGGTTGGTAGAACATTGGTCTGGAAATGTTAAATACTGTTTTAGCATAGAGTGCTCCTGGTATCAAATTTTCTGTCTGTATGTCAAGATTATCTTTTACCTTTTAGATGGTTTATTGTCTGTCAAGCTTACCTTTTACCTTTTAGATGATTTATTGTCTGTCTGTCAAGCTTAACTTTTGCCTTTGAGATGGTTTATTGTCTGTCCGTAGGTAATGTTCAGAGATTAAAAGACAGAATCCGAGTCCTCAGGAAAGCAGAGGACAGCTTGGAAAAGTTGGTGACTGCTGCTGCTAGGGGGGATGTTTCTGTTGTTGGTGACACGGTGCTAAAGCACCCTGCATGGGTGAGTTCTGTTTGCGTGCGTCTTCATAACTGATGGTGTGGGGCAGAGAGACAGGGGAGTGGAACATAGGGGTGGTGGGAATAGATGACAGCTTAGACAAATTGTCTTCTTCTTCCAGAGAGATGTTATTGTTGTGTGTGAAATGGTGAGTTCTAGTTGTGTTGCCATTATTGATAGTATGTGTGGGGGTGGGGGAGATAAGAGGTTGTTTAGATGGAAGTAGGAGTTCTTGTTTTCTAGCAGATTTTGGTGCCAGAATATACTAGTGGGTGTGGTCCTTACAAAAGTAGAAACAAATGGACCAAAACTTAATAAGAAATGTGGTCAAAACCCTGCCATATGTGGTATACTGCTGTATTTGTTAATCCTAGGGAAACTTTCTTTGCCTTCTGCATTATGTTGGTTCTACTTATGTCCTACTCTGTGCAAATGTGATAAAACCTGTGCCATGTGATTTGGTTTGCTTAGTGCAGTAACCTGTTCTTGTAATGACTTGTTTAGATATTTCCTGCAGTCTTTAATATTTGTTTGTCACTGTCACTGATATAATAATTTTGAAACTAAATAAAGCTTTATAAATCTGAAACTAACAGAAAAATTACTCAGCTACCACTGACATGTAGTCAGTACTCCATTCTGCATTCTTGGAGGTTGCTTTTGTCTATGTATTTCTCTCACAAGATTGCTATAACTCGTAACAAAAGAAATCCTAGTTTTGACACCTTCATCTCATAGCTTACGATTGTTCAATGGGAGATTTGTATTTTCTGTCAAAGGTGAACGAGCACAGCTCGAACAAGACTGCATTGCAAGTAGCAGCCCACCAGGGTCACCTGGACGTGGTGAAGATTTTAACCCAGGCAGGAGCAAACATGAACATACCGGATCAGGAGGGTGACACTGCACTTCATTATGCGGTGTTTGGGTAAGTTGGCAAAAAATAAATAAAAAGAACAGGAAAAAGCAATTAGGTAGCCAATGGTTACCGATGGGGGAGGAAAAGTCAAGGGAACACAGGGTAACCCCTTTCATTTTGGTTTTGTTTGTAAGTCCATTTCCAAAGCATTATCTTTCAGTTCTTGATTAGACTACATAAGACTCTGTTCACAACAAGTTAATCTCAAAGCCAACAAACAGAACATATTAAGATAATTTTGTTTGCCTTCACTCTACACCAAGCAAAAAGAAACAGCAAATAACGTCTGATATCAACACAGCTGAGAAGTTACAGAACTGAGGTACTTTTGTCCTGTAATTTGTACACCTATTTCTTTTTTAATTTTATTCAACAGGAATCAGCCACATGTTGTACAATACTTGCTAGAACACGGTGCAGAGGTCAATGCAGTGAACAAGGGAAAGTGCAGTAGTCTGCACGTAGCCGTCAACAAATCTTACATGGACTGTGCTCGAAAGTTGATCAACAGGAAATGTAATGTTAATCTTAGGGTGAGTGGCTTGATTTGTTTGTGTCTGACCCATCTTACTTCATCTTGCTGGTATGTACCACTGGTTGCTGCTTATGTAATTTTGTGTTCAAGAGGATATCTAACCTCTGCTTTCACTTTGATATGTATTTATGCAATGCCTGAGGGTTGCTGTGTTACAATTTTCCATTCCTGTCTTATCTGTGAAGCTTTATTACTTCCTTTCTGAAGTTTTCAAGGTTTTTCCACTCATTAAGTTAAGACACATGTCCCTGGCCTTGAGTAATACCTTTCATTAGAAGGTAAAGTGAATGAGTAGACTACCAACTTGTCACTGCATTACATTTATTGCAAGGAGTGCATGTGAGCAGCTTGTGAAGTGAAATAAATTCACCATTCTATGCAGTGTATCAGCGGCACCACCAAACAATGGCAACAGGATACATTGATCAATGAAGTACTGCAATAGTCACATTAAAATAAAAGAAAAAAGAAACAAAACTTGTCTCTTACCTAAAAATAAAAAAAGAAACAAAACTTTTCTCTCAGATGATGTAATTTACTCCTTGTTGAGTTGTTGTAATTTGTTTTAGACTATTTTATGGTGGCCATACCACATCGCATCATGAATCATTGAGGTATGCCAGTCAGATTTAGTTAAATCTATTTTGTGTACACTGTGAAGAGTATTAAACAACACATTTGCAGTTGGGACAATAGTGTCTACACTGGGATTTATTGACCCACTTCTTACCACTTGTATCGTCAGTATATCTGGTGTACATGACATGTGAATTCATGTTTCTATCAGATATAGGGTAGCTTTTTGTATTGTTTGTTTTGGTGCATTGAAGCTCAATATGGGAGGACAGTAAAGAGTGGTTAACAATGAAGGGAATTATCCCAATTGACTGCATGGAACATCATATCAATTAATATTCCATAGGTTCAAATGGGTGGCTGTAGCGATTCTCCTGTGAACCGTTTGTGACACAAAGGCAACCAAGAATATTAAACCCAGAATATTTATACATGAATCATTGAATAAACATCTTTTTACTGGAAAAAACATTTTCATTGTTAGGGGATACCATCATGTAGTAATGTCCTCAAACATGTTAACATCAACCTTTAGGTACTTTAAAATAGTTATGACTAGGATGTACAAAAATAAAAATCAGTGAAAGAGTGGAAGAGAACTAAATGAAAGCATGAATAATGAAGGTCAAGGATTAATAGGTTATGGACTTCCAATCGGTACAGAGGGCATCTTTGCTAATAACTAAGCTCAAATAATGGTGGAACATTAAAATATATATTTCCTTGAAGTAATACATAAATACATTAAAGTTTTGAGTGCAGTTACTGCTTGAGTGTAAGAATGCAAATCCAGAGTGGTATGAACACCTTTGAATAAATCTGTGGAATTAAAACCTCTTAGCTTCCAGAATTTCAGAAGCAAAGTGGAAGTTCAGTCAGAGGGCAAACATGAGTAGCTTGTAGTGCAATATGTGTATTCAAAGTGGTACCTCATCAGTACAGGGGAACCTCCAAGATAAGAAGGAGATGTCACTTGTCTCTTGGAGGTCATTTGGGAGTCGAAAATGATTGCTGATGGGGACATTGCTTGGCTGTGATCGATAGACAACAGAATCAAACATTCGAGAGCATAATCACATTGAATAAGACAACAGAATCAAATTGTATCAGACAATGCAATCAAATTAAATAAGACAGCAGAATCAAATGAGACAACAGAATCAAATCAAACCAGACAACAGAATCAAGTAAGTTGACAAAATCAAATCAAACCTGATAACAAACTTAAATCAGACAACCCAACAGACTCCAATCAAATAAGACAACAGAATCCAATCAAACCAGGCAACAGAATCAAATCAAAAAGAACAATGCAATCAAGTCAAATAAGGCAGTAGAATTGATTGAGACAACAGATTCAAATCAAATACGACAACTGAATCAAGTCAAACCAGACAACAGAATCAATTCAAACAAGACAACAGAATCAAGTCAAATAAGACAACAGAATCAAATAAGTTAAAGAATCAAATCAAATCTGATAACAGAATCAATTCAAACAAGACAACAGAATCAAGTCAAATAAGACAACAGAATCAAATAAGTTAAAGAATCAAATCAAATCTGATAACAGAATCAAATCAAACCAGACAGCAGAATCAAATAAGTTAACAAAATCAAATCAAACCTGATAAACTTAAATCTAACAACACAACAGACTCAAATGAAAGAAGACAACAGAATCAAATCAAAGACAATGCAATCAAATCAAATAAGGCAGTAGAATCAAATGAGACAACAGAATCAAATAAAATACGACAACAGAATCAAGTCAAACCAGACAAAAGAATCAAATAAGTTTACAAAATCAAATCAAACCTGATAACAAACTTAGATCAAACAACACAACAGAATCAAATCAAAGACAATGCAATCAAATCAAATAAAGCAGTAGAATCAAATGAGACAACAGACTAAAGTCAAATAAGACAACAGAATCAAATCAAACCAGACAATAGAATCAAATTTTAAAAAAGATTAGAAATCTGTCAATTTTTTGGATTCAAAAATGACACAGGAGTTTTCTGTTCTAACATCTGGTTGTGTTTTGTTGCGACCATTTTTATCATAGTTTGAATCCTACATTTCCCCATGTTTTTTTTTTTGTTTTTTTTTGTTTCAGGACTGCTGTGGAGATACTGCTCTTCACGATGCCATTGCTAAGGACAACAGTGAAGCAATTGATTTACTGACTGGGATAGCGGATGCAGATTTTACATTAGCAAACCAGAGAGGATTCAATGTCTTACAACATGCAGCTTTGAAAGGCAACAAACGGTGAGAGAGGCATTATGTTACTCCAAATGTGTTTGTCAAAAGCATTACCGTTAAACATATTCACCATGAACTGAGGCATTATGTTTCTCTATGTACGAATGTCCCCAGTTAGGTTCCGGGATAAGACCAAAAAGCTGTAACGCTAGATGGCAGGTCTAAATGTGAATGATATTGTGAAGCTATATGCTTTGGAGGGTCTTAACTCTGGGACTTGGCTTTCCTAATGTTAGGACTTGGCATTGGTAACACTGCGACTTGTCCTAGGTGTATGTCGTACTGTTGTGTGATATTCAATTTGTTAAGATGTGTTCAAAACTTTAGACAGGTTATGCCAATTAGTAGGTAGTGACTTTAAACTTTGTTGGACAATAGTCTCACCTGTAATGTTTCATGTAATTGACAATCCTATTACCATCATTACAATGATACACTGTTTTCAAGCACTGCAACTTTGCAGGTTATGAATCTCTTATGCCACCACTATCTGATTGCATGGCATTGTTGTATCTTGCCCCTCAGTGCTACTGAAAAACTTGTGAGGGCAGCCAGGCAGCTTGTGAATCGGAAGAAAGATGACGGATTTTCGGCCTTACATTTAGCCTCACTTAATGGGCACAGAGATGTAGCAGAAGTACTACTTACAATGGTAAAGTGTATGATGCAAGGATTAACTTTGTAATAAGATTTGTAATTGATTTATTGTGTTCTTTTCAATTGATGTGCAGTTTGACGTTATTCGTTTGGTTCTTTTCAGTTTGCGTCAACCATGTCATCATGTAGTATAAATGCAATTACTATTTTGGGTTTATTGGTAGACATTTTTGCAACAAACTGAATTTGCTAGAACTATAAAATGAGGTGTTAAGGAAATAATCTGAAGAAATCTTTAGGTAAATGCTATGATAAGGTCACAGTCACAATTATCCGACGTTAAGTTTTTGACAGTATACCATCCTATAGTACTGGAGAGTCACTCAAAACACCGAAATACTAGAGTGTAGACGGAAATGATTTGTTGATGTTTCAAGACCTAACAAAATGCCTTGTAAAAGTTGTATTATGTTATTTTAACAATTTTGTTCTGTAATCTGCAAGTATATGCACACTTTCTTTTGTATGATCACAGTTTATATTTTGCTAGGTCTAAACTATGAGTAGAACTGTATCTATAGATATAAGCTATGGTCTAGGTTGGCCTAATATCAGTATAAATCACAACCTTGAACATTGTGTTAGGCAATAGTAGGAAGGTATCCATTGAAATAGTATTAACATAATGGTAATGAGTGGTGCCACAGCATTACTATGTCATTACCTTATGTCAATGTGTTCCTGGTGTGATCATGCATTTCTATAGAGTTCAGTGTGTTGCATGTGTATAAACAAAAGGTGCATGCAATGTATGTTAATAATGAGTTGGAAGTATGCATGATCACATGAATTCCAACATATCTCAACATTTATTCCATCCTATACACTTTCCTTTTAAAATATGTTATTAAACATTTATAATGCAAATCTACTTCTAACATCTGTTAGAGTTGATAGTACACACATTGGTAAGCCACATCGTGGGACTAGAACTAAGTACGGCTTGATTTAGCTTCTACAAGATACTCATCTACATGTGGAAAGTTCGTTGAGGTTTATTACTCAAAGGATGCAATAGATTATTACTGAATTGCACTGTTATCCAAATGCAAACAGTTCAATTTCCTCTTTTAGCACATGCAGCAGAAACAAGAGTATAAACGTTAGGGATAGATTTCACCTGACAAGTCAGCATTTTCCAGTAAACTTTGGCTAAATGAACCTATTCAATTCTAGGAGCATGGTGTATTCTTGAGTGTTTTGAAAGAACAAAAGGAAAGTAGGCCGACAATGATTCCACCGAAATTAGAAGAAAACAGTCTTTTGCTCAATCAGGTTTATTTGGTTATTATCAAGACGACATTGAAGCCTTTTTTTTGTAAAAAAGAATAGAGAAAAACAACTTTTGTGGCTTTTGAAGCATTTATGAATGCCCTGTTACCATCGTTATTCTGGCTGGCAAGTTTTGGCTGGGTCTCTTTTACGTACCATTTGAACAAGTTATTTCTGTTAGGAATGTCTTGTTGCAAAGTATGAACAAGGCAACACTATGTAAAATATCAATTTAGTCCTTGAAGGACAGTTTTTATCACACTATTAAGCAACCACACAAGTGTGGAGGAATCCTGTGGTGTTTATATTTACACTACTTCACATCAGGTGACTACCAACTCAACAATTTTCAAATAAATTTGATTTCTAGTTTTTCAAGGTCAGGTCAGGTGGGAAAATCTTAAATTGTTCTTAGACGAAATACCCATCATACTGTGACCTGACCACTGATCAAACCCAAAACCTCCCAGCTGCTAAGCTTTATTGCTTCAGATGCCACCACCTTTATCCATTCCTCTACACCACCGGTATAATGGAATGACTTTGGTATGTGTGATGACAGTTCTGAATATTTCATTGAAAACTTGTTTCCTGTTGTCCCTTTCTTCCATTTTGCAGGGACAGGCAGATATCAACATTCGCAATAACAGACTTCAAACTGCACTCCATCTGGCGGTCAGCCAGGGTCACGTACAGGTTGTGGAACTCTTGGTTTCGAGAGGTGCAGACATGTCTGCCGTCGACGAAGATGGAGACACCTGCCTGCACGTGTCCTTGATGAAACAGGTGCTCTCACCGGGAGGAGAGAACCTACCGGTCATAAGACATGTGAGTCAGTTCATATCATTGTACTGTGTTTGGTGTTCTCACAAAAGGGTAACATCAATGAGGCTAAGAAGATGAGTTGTACCACTAAGACCAAAGCTAAACATCCGAGAGGTCGTGAGGTTGAAATCTATGATGGCGTGAGTAGAGCGCCCTGCACCTGGTGATTAGGGACGTATCATACTATGTTGGAACCTGGGGGGGGGGGCAATATGATGGTGAATGCTTGGATTCATCACACCCAAGCAGATGAAGAAACTCATAATGTGTCAGAAACAAAGGAAACCGCTTGCATGGTGTCTTTGTTCCCCCTGCCATTACTACTAACCAACTCTTCACCCACTCCATCTTTTCTTTCCTACCTGATCTTTTACTAATTTGATGTGATTTTGTGATGTGTTTTTTCATAGATTCAAACCGCTCTTGGTGTGAGTATCAGGCCAGGTGTAGCTCTTGCCTGTTTCTTGATTCAGGAAGGAGCAGATGCCTCCATCCTCAACAAAAACAGTAAATCACCGCTGGACCTCGTCAAAGAGAAACGAAGCATCACGGCTCTCAGGTTCTTCATGGAAAATAGAAGGTGGGTTTCTAAGCAACTATTGATGCATACAAGCTGCTTGCTCAGATGTGTTTCTGACTCTGTTCACCCACTGATGTTATTGATATTTAAATGGAATATACTGAAAGTGGTGATCGAGACGAGGAGTATTGAACCAAACGAACTCAACGAGGGACATTGAACGAAATAAGGAACAATGAACAAGAGGAGGGACGTTGAATGAGATAAGGAACATTGAACTAGAGGAGGGACGTTGAATGGGAAGAAGGACATGTGAGATGCAGAAAACTAATCTGGAAGATGATATGGTGCAAGAGTAGATTGACCTGGTTTGCAAAGGGTAGTGTGCAATTGAAGGGTCATGAATTGGTAGATGAAGAGATGTAATCATGTAAGGGGATTGTTAGTCAATCTAAGCAGGGAGGGGTTGTCAAGAAAGCACTGGATTGAGAAATGAAATGAAGAATTAAAAGATTCAATGGATGAACACACATTCTCTAGCCTGAAATTACCTTAATCCACTTGGTTCTTTGTTGTTTGGAGAGAAAAGGTGGAACTGTTTACTCAAAAATTGAATTTCTTGCTCTTTACTGGTAGTTTTTGATTCCTTGCCGAAGGCGGGCAAGGAATCTTTGCGATGGTGATTCGGTGTGGGTGTGTGCATATGTGTGTGTGTGTGTATGTATGTGTGTGAGCAAAATCTTGTGAACGCTCTAGCTTTTGAAGGGAAAGTGCAAGGTGGGTCAAAGTTGGTGTGTTGATAGAACATATGAAGATCTTGGCTGGGATTGTTTTCGGTGAAGGTCAAAGGTCATCTGAGGTCACCATCAGGCAGAATGTGTACAAACTATGTTTGCAGTATCTCAGAAACGACAAGTTGCATCATTTTCAAACTTGGGTGGTATGTATTGCCCTATAAGTAAGTGAGATTGTGAGTGTATTCTTGTAGGTCAAAGATCATATGGGGTCATCAGAAGTCATAATGTGAAAAGCTTGTGAACACTCTATCTTTTGAAGGGAATGTGCAGGAGAGTCCAAAGTCAGTGTGTGGGGAGGACATTTAAAGATCTTGCCTGGGATTGATTTTGGTGGATGCCAAAGGTCACCAGAGGTCATCTGCAGACAGACTATAGACAAAACATGTTTGCAGTACCTCATGAACTGCACATTGCACAAACTTTGACCTTCGAGGGTATGTAGGACTTTCTAAGTAAATAAGGTGAGGGTGTGTCTTGTGATCAGAGGTCATGTGGGGTCATCAGAGGTCGTAACATGAAAAAACTTGTAAACACACTATTTACAAAGGAGGAGATAATTTCAATATTTACCAAGGGGAGACAATTTCACACTTTAAAGTTGTTCTTTTTAGATGGAGTATATAAATATAATTACTGGTTTAAGTTTTGATGTGGGTCAAAGGTCATCTGAGGTCCTTGAGTACAAAGTGTTAAGACCTTTGCTGATGTTTCTCTCCTTCTGTATTTTCCTATGGGTGGAAGGTATTTGAGCTCCCTTCCAAGCAAAGACTAGCAATGCTTGCACATTTAGGAAGTTCCAATTTGAAAACTTTTACCTGTCAGTTAGGTAATAAAGTGTAGTTACTGTACTAATTTCACAAGTCTTTGACATATAATGATGAAACTACATCTATGGATCTTCAGCTGGCATCATGCTGGTTTCTGATAAAGTGCTGTATGTCTGAAAGCATCTGTAAAGTATCTAAAAGCCCACTTTGGTTAAGTTCAGCAGGTACAATACACATTTGAATTTCTATTTAGTCCCCAATTCAGTTGTACAGTATTTGGTATCATGCTTCTTTTATTTATTACTCTTGTTATTTATTACTCTTGCACATGGAAGATTCTGTGAGGGAAAAGTCTTATAGTGCAAAAGAGATAAATAAGTTATTACTTGGTCATATGATGGGGTAGATGGAGGAATTTATGTAGTTTATATAATTGGCAGTCATTTCAACTGTCATATGAGTATATCTCTTGTTCCTGGGAAATTTGTACGGAACCTAGGCTACCACAGGCTGGAGAATTCTTGGCCACCAGTGTTATCTTACATTACATGCATACAGCAGGTACAGGTATTGGAAAATGGTGTGCAGTATTAATGGCGTCATCTGGTATATCCTGTGGTTACTACAGTAAACTGCAACTTGAAAAAAATTAATGGAAGTGCATGTATTAGTGGCAAGGAATCACTAAGCCTCTTGGCTTTCTTGTTGATTCCTTGCCGAAGACTCAAGGAATCTATGCGATGGTGATGTCGTGTGTGTGTGTGCGGGTGTGTGTGTATGTAACACTTTGCTTGTAAATAACTCAAGAAGGGCAATTTGGAGGGATCTTATATTTGGTGTGTAGGTTGGTCATACTGAGTAGATGATCCTTATTGTTTTTGGTCAAGGTCAAAGGTCATTTGAGGTCACCAGGGGTCAAAATGCGAAAAACTTATAAAACAATATCTCAAAAACGGTAACTGTGACTGATGTCATACTTGATGTGTGGGTTGGTCACATTGAGTAGATGGTCCCTATTGTTTTTAGTTGAGGTCAAAGATCATTTGAGGTCACCATAGGTCAAACTGTAAAAACCCTGTAAACACGATATCTCCAGAACGGTAACTGTGACTGATGTCATACTTGGTGTGTGGGTTGTTCATATTGAATAGATGGTTCCTATTGTTTTTGGTTGAGGTGAAAGGTCATCTGAGGTCACCAGATGCCAAACTGTAAAAACCTTGTAAACACGATATTTCCAGCAGGGTAACTGTGACTGATGTGGTACTTATTTGTGGGTTGGTCATATTGAGTAGATGATCCCTATTGGTTTTGGTCGAGTTCAAAGGTCATTTGAGGTCACCAGAGGTCAAACTGTAAAAACCTTGTAAATACAATATCTCCAGAAAGGCAACTGTGACTGATGTCATACTTAGTGTGTTGATTGGTCATAATGAGTAGATGATCCCTATTATGTTTGGTCAGGGACAAAGGTCATTGGGGTCACCACCGGTCAAACTGGAGAAACCTTGTAACCATGACTGATGTAATTCTTGATGTGTGGGTTGGTAATAATGAGCAGAAGATCCCTATTGATTTTGGTGGAGGTTAAAGGTCATTTGAGGTCAGCCAGGGTCAAACTGTAGAAATGTGTAAACGCAATATTACCAGGAATTTTAACCTTGACTGATGTCATACTTGATGTGTGGATTGTATATACTGAGAAGAAGACTCCTTTTATTTTTGGTGGCGGTCAAAGGTTTGAGGTCACCCGAGGTCAAACTGAAAACCTTGCAAACACATTATCTTCAGAAGGGTGCTGTTGACTGATGTCATACTTGATATATAGGTTGGCCGTACTGGCTAGGTGATCCCTATTGCTTTGGTGGAAGTTAAATATCATTTGAGATCACCAAAAAAAAAGGTCATTTGGGTTAAATGCATAGTAATGTGGTGTTTCAAGAACAATAACTGTAGTTGATCTCATACTTTTCATGTGGATAATTCATTTGTTATAATATCACCATGTCGCAAAGGAATCACAAAGCCTTTTGGCTTTCTGGTTGTTATATATCTTCCTCTTAGGCAACCAGGGAGACAGTTACCTGTCCAGGCAGACCGTGGCTCACATGCCATGCAGGACGTAAACATAACAGGTATGTGCTCCCTCTCTTTTTGTTATTGCTTTACTCACAGATTTAGTGCTACATTATTTACAGATGTAGACATCTTAACCATAAAGTAGGGAATTATCTATTTCAGTGTGATTAAAGATTCCCTTCTGGTTTTCACCTTCATGCTCATATTCAGAAATATGTATTCATGACAAGACATAATTTTGCAATTGGATTAGAGGCAGAAATTTGTCTAAAAGGGAAATAGTGGTTGTTTTACAGAAAAAATTTCATTTGTAAAACCAAATTCAGATTATACAGAATGATAAATTATTCCAAAAAAGGCATGATGGTAGTCTTCTTTTCAAGATTTAGTATTTTTTTCAGATATAAAGTCAGTTATTGGTTGCTTAAGAATAATTTGTTCACCAAAACTTAAAAAAAAGTCAAATGACGCATCTTCTGTAACTCATCTTGTGCGTGATGCTTTGAGAAGATGAAGCATTTGCTGATATTTATTGGTGAGACTGAATGGTTTAATAGTTATTTAAGCTATTTTCTTTTCATGCCATTTTGGTGCATTTTAAATGCATTGTATTCCTCAAAGAATATTCTTAAAGGTCTTGACATGACAGGTTTGCAAAACATGCTGTAAATACCATCAGACTGCTCACTGTAGACAATAATTGATGTGAACAGTGGTTCAGTGTTGCAGGAAATAAGGTTTAAACTTAGATTTCCCAAGTGATCTTAATGCAACTTTTTGTGTTCCATCATCAAAGTGATCTGTAGGAAGCTTTCTGTTCGTTTTGATAACACTGAGTCAAAGTGAGGTACTCTTCTACTTGTGTTCAACCAGTAAATGTTAATTTGTGATTAATCAAGTTGTCAGTCAGATTTGATCCAATCATATCCTACTGATTCTGTTTGAATTATATTCACGTCATCATTTATCTACCCCATCTGGCGATCAAGGGATTGAGTTCATCCCGTTGATTTCTTCTTTAACTGTTTCTCTTTCAGATGAAAGTGACCTAATCCAACAGCCACAACCTAAGTTGTCCTCTTTTGTCTCCATGACAACCTGCAAGCTCTGCGCCAAGGTAGCCGACTGCCGCTTTCTACCCTGCGGTGATGTCTCGTGTTGCATGGAATGTTCACAACTGTTTGCCATGTGTCCCCAATGTAAAGTGAGTATTTCCTTGTTCAGGATTTCTTTTCACCTCAGCACTGAATTCTTTGTATTTTGCTGATAGTAGACAGAGAACTCATCTCCAAAGCCCACAGCAACCATCTCAGACAGAAGTGCCAAGGAACTGAACCTGTCAAAGGCCCTCTCAAATATGGATTTTGGCACTGATTGCCCATTTTTAAGTTGCCTTTATTGGTCTCCCATGAGGTCTAAAGTTGATTGTGGTTGCACTTTTTACAGCTCCCCTGAGGAGTCATATTATCAGGGAACTCTTCCCTATTTATGACCAAGAATCTCAGAATCTGTCTGGGAGCTTTCCAGATTTTTCCAATGCAGAGTGTCCATATTGAAGCAAACCGGCCAAAGCCAATCCTCACGGCAGGATATCATACATGTTTGCCTTGTCTCGAGAGGTACCTACCCTAACCATTATGGTATATCTGGCTATCAGGTCATGTTCTATCATGTAGAAAAGTCCTTCTCGAGACATGATGTTAGCACATTGTGGAAATTCTGTGCGGACTAGGTGCCAGCCACAACCTTCATATAAGATGGGTGAATGGTCGCTCTAGTTTGCCATCAAACTGAGAAGCCATAGACATAACTCAACCTTTGAGATGGCCTTTAACCATAAATTTAGGAACATTTATTTCACAAAACCAATAGCTGTATCCCCAGCTTCATCACAAGTGTGTGCCAACCCAGAGTTCATGGCTCAGTGTACCTTCCCAACCACTATTCAAGCTAATTGTTGACCTAAGTGTGAGAAAGACTGATATGAGATGTATGTGTTTTGTGCCAGTTTTTAACAAGACATGAAAAGTGTTGCAATTTATACCAATGGCTCCAAAGCCATGAAGAGGGTTGCAGCAGCGTTGGAGAGCTGGAAGACGTCCTTACAAGTCTGATCGCCAGATGATGCATCAATATTTATTTACTGCCAAATTTCCGATACCTAGGATGTTATTTGAGCTGACCGAAACCTCGGACTGTCACCAGTCAATCGTTTTGTTTTTTTGTCCCCTATGCAACCTTTCAGCACTAAACGACCATGCATAAAAGCATCCCTGTGTAGCAGCTCTCCGTGAAGTCTACTCCACTTATTGTTCAGCTACAGATATCAGTCGTACTAGTGTGGGTTCCGAGTCATATGGGTATTCGTGAAATCAAAAAGATTGATGAACTTCTTAGATAATCCCCTCAGATGGATGTGACCAATCTCTACTTGTCTCAGACTGATTCCGATCCTCATATCAATTGCTATGCCAATTTGAAGAAACAGATTCTATTCTTAAAATTTCCAGTAAATTTCAAACAAATGTAATTTCTGTTCTGGTTTTCCATGCTTTTCAGTTTTGCTAATGTTTGCTTTACATATTTTCTTTTTTATCTAGAATCCCATTGAATCTAGAGAAAAAATTGAGGCATCTGACCAAACAAGATGTTCTCTCTGTAAGACAAATGTTGCAGATGTCACTTTATTACCTTGTCGACACAGAGTATCCTGTGCAGGTATGTTGCTGTCATTTGATTCTAGTCATATGACTTTTCTATTCTAACGTCCTTTAATTACTGTGTAAATTATACATGTGTGGAAAAAAAGTCTGTCTGACATTATCTATGCTTTTCATGTTTGTGTTAATACAGTCAAGCCCATAACATTCACACAGTTAGTGTCTCTGTGGTCCCATAGTGTGTTCTCTGTGGTCCCACAGTGTATTCTCTGTGGTCCCACAGTGTGTTGTCTGTGGTCCCCCAGTGTGTTCTCTGTGGTCCCCCAGTGTGTTCTCTGTGGTCCCTCAGTCTCTGTGGTCCCACAGTGTGTTCTCTGTGGTCCCACAGTGTGTTGTCTGTGGTTCTTTAGTGTGTTCTCTGTGGTCCCCCAGTGTGTTCTCTGTGGTCCCCCAGTGTGTTCTCTGTGGTCCCCCAGTGAGTTCTCTAGATCTGTGGTCCCACAGTGAGTTCTCTGTGGTCCTACAGTGTATTCTCTTTCGATCCACTGTGTATTCTGTGTCTTCCATCAGGATTAACCTTTAAAATTAATATTAAGTAATGCAGTTGATGTTTGTTGCCGAATAAAAAATAGTGTAGAAGTAGTGTCTGTCACTCATAGTAGCCAGAGAATGAATTGCCAATGACATACCATCTGCCACTTATATGTTCCAATTGAATGAGCATTTTATTTATACTACTACTGATGCATTATATGTATATGAAAAAGCTGAATTTTATCCATCTAAATGTAAAGGCGTCACCTTCAAAGTTAGGTTCTCATCTTTAAAGTTGAGTTGTGTATTGATTTTTACCCTACCCTCCCTCTTCCTATAAAAAAAGACAACCCTCTGTCTTGAGATTGTGTACGTATGAATTTGTTCTTTCTATGTGATATTCCTACATGTTGTAATGCTGGGTTATTTGTGTATTGTTAGGCTGCACCACATTGCCATGCCACATGTCATTTTAAACTGCAGTATCTAAGGTTGTACAGTGGCCAGTTTGAAGGGGGGGGGGGGGTTCCTTGGGTGCATGTGCACCCCCCTAATTTCCATAATTTATCAATTGTGGCTTTAATATTGTATCGCAGACATCTCACTGTTGCACTCCTCTTCAGCATGGTTTTGATATGGAAACTTATATACCGTATTGAGAGCACTGTGTTTTGTGTGTCGATGGTTCTGATGGAAGATACTCCACCAAAATGTGTGAATCTGGTCCACCACTCAAATGAATACCCTGGATCTGCCCCATCCCCCACCCCTCATCATACCATGCCATGTCGTCTCATGATACATTGGCATCACATTTATACCACCGCACATCACCTGACGTCGTATTACCTCATATATTTAAATGTATTTTAATTGCTAGATTGTTTCCAGAAGATGGAGAAATGTTCCGTTTGCTCTGAGCCGATCACGGAAGTTCTCACAGCTGGTAAGACATGATCTTTTTGATATTTTTTTTATGGATGTTGAGTAACTCTATCCAATTCTGGTTTAAACTGGCTTGCTATGTTTTTTGCATAATGTTGTTTTCGTTGTTTCCACCAGTTGTATGTTAATTGGTGAATAGTATTATGACCCTTGCTTGAAATTCCATC
This sequence comes from Stichopus chloronotus, assembly GCA_021234535.1. Classification (NCBI taxonomy): domain Eukaryota; kingdom Metazoa; phylum Echinodermata; class Holothuroidea; order Aspidochirotida; family Stichopodidae; genus Stichopus; species Stichopus chloronotus. The sequence goes on from SFZH01000008.1 coordinate 887,861, forward strand.
ACAGTTAGTGAAACTCAGGTATTCTCCTTTTTTAGTCAGCTAGAAATCAATAAAGGATTTACAACAGGAATGCCCAACCAGTTGATTGTGGTCTGCTTGTAGACAGTCTACTGGTAGACAGTTTACTGATTTCAAGTTGACAACAAGTGGTGTAGGAAAAAGTACAAAAATAAAGATTTTTTGTATGTTACTGTATGACAGTGTTTATTTTGTTATAATGAAACCCACCTGACATGATGGGGAAGTCTAAAGTACATGAAATCAGCACAAATCATGATTACCAGATTTCCGGTGCATATTGCTATGACATTTAGCCATGCCTTCGAAATAGGTAGATCTGAGGGAGTTGGCTCTTTGAAAAGTTCAACTTGGGTAAAACAGTTTGTAACTCCTGTAAGTTTTACAGATTAATTACCTCACAAGTTTGTCTTATTTTAGATGTACCACATTTCTATCAATCCGGCACTTATCCCAAAACCCACTGTGTGAGTTTTCTTAAGACAATAACATAATCATGAAAAACTGTTATTGACTAGCTCTGATGCTTTGATTGTTTTATGTGTATGAGGCTTAAAAAATTCAAAGAGGGATGCCTTTAAAAGAAATTGGAATGAATTAACTTACCAAGTCAGACAAGTTTGTTTCCATCTACTAAGGTTCCTGTGAATATGACCTGATATGATTTATATTGTGCTGGTAATGAATGCAAGTGAAGTTAAAACTCAATCTTTTCCCACAAAAATGTTCCTCTCATAAGGCATATCAAAAATTTCTCTTGGAGTTTACAAGAAACTGAATGATTCCCCGGGCTTTCAGTGATTGCAGGACTATCAATACTTCTAGGCTTTCAATGATATTTGAACTATCAGTGAGTCTAGGGCTATCACTGATATTAGGACTATCAATGATTCCAGGGCTATCATTGATATTAGGACTTTGCATGATTCTAGGGCTATCAATGATTCCAGGGCTATCATTGATATTAGGACTATCAATGATTCCAGGGCTATCATTGATATGAGGGCTATCAATGATTCCAGGGCTATCATTTATATTAGGACTATCAATGATTCCAGGGCTATCATTGATATTAGGACTTTGCATGATTCCAGGGCTATCATTGATATTAGTACTATTAATGATTCCAGGGCTATCATCGATATTAGGACTTTGCATGATTCCAGGGCTATCATTGATATTAGTACTATTAATGATTCCAGGGCTATCATCGATATTAGGACTTTGCATGATTCCATGGCTATCATTGATATTAGGACTATCAATGATTCCAGGGCTATCATTGATATTAGGACTTTGCATAATTCCAGGGCTATCATTGATATTAGGACTATTAATGATTCCAGGGCTATCATCGATATTAGGACTTTGCTTGATTCCAGGACTATCATTGATATTAGGACTATCAATGATTCCAGGGCTATCATTGATATTAGAACTATCAATGATTCCAGGGCTATCATTGATATTAGGACTTTGCATGATTCCAGGGCTATCATTGATATTAGGACTATTAATGATTCCAGGGCTATCATTGATATTAGGACTTTGCATGATTCCAGGGCTATCATTGATATTAGGACTATCAATGATTCCAGGGCTATCATTGATATTAGGACTATCAATGATTCCAGGGCTATCATTGATATCAGGGCTATCAATGATTCCACGGCTATCATTGATGATAGAACTATGCATGATTCTAGGGCTGTCAATGATATAAGGGACTATGAGTGATTCTGTGGCTATCTTGGATAATAATACTATTAATGATTCTAGGACTATCATTATTATTTGTGTGATTTAACTATTTTTTTTTTGAGCAGTGTTCATTATAAATATTATGCTTGTTGTATTGCAGCATACTGAGTTTCCAGATTCACAAATCAAAGTAAACTTTTGACCTTTGTATGTTTTTTCAAGCCTTAACGGCAGGTATTTTGATGTCAGGTTCTGCCAACGTCGCATCTGCAGCATCTAGCTCTGCCTCTAAACCAGGTAGTTTACAGGGTAAATTATCAGTGAAAGAACATTGTCTTAAAGAAAAAAAAGCTTTTGTAGGAGGCATTCACTTTTGCTGCTCAAATTTCTTTTGAAGCTTCAATTTGTTACTAATTTTCATTCCTTGGTGCTTCTGTCATGCATATGTATTAAGTAACAAACCATTTACAGTTACACCACCCCTCCCCTGTGCCATCAGGTATATGGTCATGAACAACATCAAGACCCCTCACAGCAATGTTGGGAATGGTTCCTCTAATGTCATGCACATTGAATATTTATGATGTGTAGATCTGTAAAATGCACTAGATGTAAAGAATGAATATTAGTTCTTTAGAAGTCTAAAGAACTAAAGAAAATTCAAAACTGACATTGAAGCATTCACGTATGATTATCACATTGATCACTGATTATATTGTTTTGCCAAAACTTTCATAGTTCTTCCACCTGTCTGACATTTTAGAAGAAAGTTTATCAAAATCTGGAACATCCATTCGATTTTTTGGACAATAATTAAAAAATGTCGCTTAACTTTCGAGAGAATTATGGTATTGATGGAAATTTCATCTGATATTATCAGAATGCTTGTGTGCTGTTGGTGTGTTGGCCCAACCTTCAGTGCACCCACAGCCTCCAGTCCACCCCTCCCGCGGTCCACCCCTCCCCCGGTCCACCCCTCCCCCGGTCCACCCCTCCCCCGGTCCACCCCTCCCCCAGTCCACCCCTCCCCCAGAAAATGAATATTCAGTACTCTCTGCTCATCTACACCTAGTCACGAAATACACATAATGTGCTAGAACCATGTCTGGAGAAGACCTCTTCTGCATGATAGAACATGATGTGATTTCCAGATATACCATAATGGTTAGGGTAGGTTCTTCTCGGGAAGGCAAAAACATGCATGATATCATGTGAGTATTAGCTATCATCTAGCAAATTATCATGGCAATTAGTTCATATAATATTTGTAAGTTGGTGGCGAGGAGTTATCTCCTCTTTTTTCATGAGCTATCTTTGCATTTAGCAGTCGTCATCATTCTCCATCGTCCTTTCTTTTTTTTATTTTGGTCATTTTCCTCATCACATTCAAGCAGGGTGTTAAGTACAAGCTAACCTAGATTGGAATTACTTGTCCCTCAAGCCAATTATGTATAGTCCTCCATCCTGTATAACAGACTTAGTAGTGAGTGCTTTAGCTAAATTGATGCATTACTTTGTGGTAAATGTAGCAGGTGCTAATTAGCTTTTTTTTTTTTTTTTCTGGATTGTTGTTCAAGTTCTTGGAGTGAGCCTCTTATGTGTACCTCATACATGCCTCATATGTCTGTTATACATGGACAGATACTTTTCTGTGCTCTTTACTTTAAATTTGGTGAATATCTCTTGCCATCATGAAAGTCAACTGACAGCACTGTTGTTCTTCTATCAAATGTGTTGAAGGAGGCAATCAATCTCTGTTGTTGAGAGTTTCTACTGAAGATGCCGGCTAGTAACGGCAAGATGCCGGTTAGTGATGGCAAAGATGCTGGTTAGTTACGGCAAGATGCTGGTCAGTAAAAGCTTGTCTATGTGAAGATAAAAGCACAGAATGTTTATGATTTAGCACTAAGATAGTGACAAAGAATCATGTGAACTGTTCTTTAAAAAAAAAAAAAGTGAAAAGTGAGTGATGTTATTTGACCATATGGTTGGTGTTAGTTTGTAAGAAAGTTCAACATCATTAATTATATTATGAATCTTCAATTAATAGACTTTCATCAGATATGTACAGTAAATGTCCTTGTTGTGTAAGGCTGTTACTCTAACCCATAGCAACCAAGGTAATTAGCCAATGTTAGGTTCCTAAGTTGTGGGTAACACTAAATGATATTTTTGTAACATACTCATTTCATTAGTCTCATCTCCACAGCTGGAATTCATTTTGCTCTTCTTGCTGCTGCGCTCCCGACATGAAATATTCGATTTTGCGATCTGTTAAAGTGGCTAAATGAAGCTCTTGTAAATCTCATTTATTTTTCTTGCAATAATTTCAGCTATTTTCATGTGCTCTTCCATGTCTTGAAATGTTTTCCTCTGTAATCCTTTTGTATTTTCTTTTGTCTTTTTTGATTCCTTGCCGAAGGCAGAAGGAATCTATGCGATGGTGATGTCGTGTGTGTGTGTGTGTGCGTATGTGCGTGTGTATGTGACGCCTTGCTTGTAAACATGATATCTCAAAAAGTATAACCATGACTGATGTCATACTTGGTGTGTGGGTTGGTTATACTGAGTAGATGATCCCCATTGTTTTTGGTGGAGGTCAAAGATCATTTGAGGTCACCAGAGGTCAAACTGTGAAAACCTCGTAAACACGATATCTCAAGAACGGTAACTGTGACTGATGTGATACTTGGTGTATGGGTTGGTCATATTGAGTAGAAGATTCCTATTGTTTTTGGTGGAGGTCAAAGGTCATTTGAGGTCACCAGAGATCAAACTGTGAAAACCTCGTAAACACGATATCTCCAGAAGCGTAACTGTGACTGATGTGATACGTGGTGTGTGGGTTGGTCACACTGAGTAGATGATCCCTATTGTTCTTGTTTGAGGTCAAAGGTCATTTGAGGTCACCAGAGGTCAAAATGCGAAAACCTTGTAAACTTGATATCTCAAGAACGGTAACTGTGACTGATGTCATAGTTATTGTGTGGTTTGATCATATTGAGATAGATGATCTCTATTGTTTTCGGTGGAGGTCAAAGGTCATTTGAGGTTGCCAGAGGTCAAACTGTGAAAACCTTGTAAACACAGTATCTCCAGAAGCATAACTGTTACTGATGTGATACTTGGTGTGTGGGTTGGTCACACTAAGTAGATGATCCCTATTGCTCTTTGTGGAAGTTAAATGTCATTTGAGGTCACCAAAAATAGGTCATTTGGGGTAAAAGGCTCATTAATGGGGTGTTTCAAGCACACTAACTGTAGTTGATCACATACTTGTCATGTGGGTAATTCATGTTTGTTATAATATAACCATGTAGCAAGGAATCACAAAGCCTTTTGGCTTTCTGGTTTCATTTTGTCTTTGGTTTATATTTCCTGTTGAATTGTTGAGGTCTTTTCAAGTATTCCTAGAAATGGGTAATGTTTTTCAGGAGGCTAGCCCTTCATAAAACTCTGGACATGTTTACAGTGATGCAAGTGATCCTTTAATACACCGTGCAGTTTAGTATTCTCCATTTAATAGCAATTTGTGTATGGTTACTCATTGAGTTGATGTTTATGACAAGTTCGAAGGGAGCCATTGCATGTCAATATATGTAACAAACATCATGTATCTTCTTTAATGGTTACTGAAGAAAACGTAGTTTTCCTTAAGAGAAGTGGTTGCCTAAGATTAATACTTCATGGTTAAATGTCTGGTCACAGATTTTCAATAAGTGATTATCATCATTAATGCTTACATTAAACAAACTTAGTTTGATTGGGATTCTATGGAGTTATGTTAACACATGAAACGGACCAGTTAATTCCCTAGAATGCAAAGGATGTTGATGTGATAGAATTACATTGCCATTGTTGCTTCAATTGTGTGTTAAATGTTCAGTCTCTCTTCGTTTACCCATCGACTGTCAACGTATGAGTTATACTCAACAGGTGTGGCAAAATATCATGATTCATGAACATTGTGAACCAACTCAATGAACTCCTATAAATAAAAACAAAAGCCTAACAGGAATTAATCATTAGATCAGTTTGAATGCTGGTAATGGTGAAATGTGAGAAAAGTTTCTTTGCCATCCAAATTCTCACATTTTTTTTTTCATTGTCCGGGAAGAAGGGTGTAGAACTGTACGCTGCAGGCATGTAAACTCTCTCTGTGCATGAAGGGATACATAGTTTGTGCACAGATGACACATTCAGTAGTGTTAACTGTCAAAATGGTGTGCAGGGATTATGGGTTACAGGAAATGTTAGTAGCATCTCACAAACTAACGGATGATGAAACCCTTACGGTGTCATGTACATAATTTGTCCAAAATGTAAATGCTTTTTCCCCTTTTTTCTTTAATGTTAGTAGCAGGGGTCTGGGTTTTGCCTCTAGTTTTTTTTTCTTCCTCAGGATTCTAGATAGGGACTCATTATGTCCCACCTGATTCTTTTCTCAACTGAACTTAACTTTCCCAGTGTACAACCAAAGTAAGATTAAGGGGATGTCACGTCAAACCTTGTGGAGGATTGTTACAAAGTCTTCAAAGTAAATTACATTGCAAAGGCTTACAGAAGTTCATGTGTAGAAGACAGAGTCAAAACTGCAATACTGTTGTAGTAGAAGCAATGCATTGTTTAATAAATCTTTTCATAGTAGCAATTCACTGGTCTAGGAGGAGGCAGATGTGCTCTGTGTATCACATTCTTGTCAATTTGTTGGTAACGTCTTATTAAAGTGGTCAAAAAGTCTAAGATGAGATGCAAGATTTTTTCCTTGATTAAGGAGAAAGTTTTCAGAGATTTCTGTAACAAAATTACTTTCATGGAGATGCATAGTATGCTATCCTTTGACTTTGAGTGTAAATGTGCTCAGAAACAAATTTGCGTCAGTATTTCAAGGACTGTTGGAGTAAGTAAAGTTGATATCCTCTTGGCATCTGCTAGAACTAAATCTTGCCAAATACATCTGGAAGAGTTTCACTATCCCTTTCCGTCAATAGTAGCCATAGAAACCAACAAGTCTGCGATATCCTGTCAGAGGTAATTCATGTTCAACCCAACTCTGAATGAAGCTGTACATGGTTTATCCTTCATGTTTTCTGTAATTGTGTTTCCTCTCAGGTAAAGAAAGGATTGTAAAGGAAACCAAGTCACCTGCCAATGAGAAAAAGAGACAAATGGAATGTCCCATCTGTATGGAAAGAGAGAGCTCGGTGGTGTTCCTCTGCGGTCACGCTACTTGCGAGAAATGCGCCAAACCGCTCAAGGTGTGCCACATCTGCCGTAAGCCCATCACAAAGAAAGTCCAGATTTTCCTTTGATGGTATTAGGTGGGGGCTAGAATCTGATGGCAGAGTCTCTTCAGTCAAGATTCGGTGAAGTAATCTGAGCTGTGAGCAAGAATGTCTGCAAATGTCTGGTGATGACGACAGTGATGATGGTGGTGATGATGATGGTGGTGAGATGATGATGGAAAAATTCATTGGGAAGGATATGATCAGTCACAAGAAAGTCTTCATATTTCTGCAATGATTACAAGCCTGAAATATCGACATTGCGACGGCCTCTGTCTTGAGATGGGGTGAGTGGATCCATCAGGCGTAGGATGTTTCGACTCTGCGTCAAGTACTATCCATCCCAAAGGAAAGTCGGCATAACGTTCCAATAATTGGACAGGAATTCTGATTGGATAGTTGCAGATATGGTTGAAGATGAGATGCCAATTCAAGCCATGTGGATGATGGCACAAGATATAGCTTCTGCTCTGTTCACTGCTTGGACTGTTGATGTACCTTGTGGAAGCCCCACTGAGGTTCCTGAGATTGGAACTATGGTGGACATTATTGACGAACCAAGGAAGTACCAGAGTACTGCAAGATAAAAAATACCTCAAAGCTGCAACTGGACAGCTACAAGTGTAGAAAAGTTCTTGAGATAGAGTTCCCGATACTTTGGCAGCTGAAGATTGAATGGTTGTGTTTCTTTTTTTTGATTTCATGATGAAGTTGCTGGGTGGTGTCATGAATATTCATGAGATTCTAGAGTTTGATGTCAGCATTGCTCAAATGTGTTTAGCAGTAGCCGGTTCATTGCAACTGTTCACCTTTAATTACATGGTATTATATTAATCTAGAGATTGCTTGGAGTTTATCCCTTGTATGGAATTAAGTTTGAGGTTGATGATAAAATTGGTAACCAAGCAACTGTGACCAGTATCTGGAGAGAAAGACTGCAGATCAAATGTCCCGCTCCGTAAAATATGCTATACAAAGTACCAAGTTTGAGTGTAACTTAGATCCTGTTTCCAATCTCTCAGTGATACTTGAACTGTAAATGTAAAAAGACCTCCTGGAATTCACGAAGGTTGCTAATGAACAGCTCCAGATCAGGCCAAGTTGGTGGATTTGTCATCTCCATAACAATACATTTGTCACAAAGCTCGTAGCTTGACTTGCTCGACTCAAATAGTCTCCTAGCTTTTTGTGGTCAACTTAAAATTTGCATTTGAAACTGGTGAACAGAAACTAACAGTTTTTGATGCCATATGGGCAAAATTACTTACCAGGATAACTTTAACTGGGTTGTTATGGAATTAAATAATCCGATGCATTGAAAGGGCAGCTGTAACTCTGTCATTTACCCAGAATGGTTACCATTTCTGAGCATGCTCCATATATCATTGTAAAACATATTGATATAACACAGGTTATTTGAAACTGCTATTGTACAATGTATGTGTGTTCTTGCATACCATAAAGATAAGTATATTACTAAATCACTTTCAAAATGTTAAAGTTCTTTCAAAGGATGTTTCATACCAAATTTTGATATAAGGTGGGGTGCATGTCCATCTTCCAATCTTTGCCAGTATAATCTTTTGTTGACATTGCTACAAGGTATGTCGTACTGATAACTAAGCATCTGAAAAATTCAACTGCCCAAATGAGAATATGTGGTTTCTGAACTCGGAGAAAATGTGATAATATTGGAATTCTTTTCAATTATCAGTACTGTAGCATGGTATGCATTCACTGACCCTGTAAGTCAAGGACTATATGAAAGAGGAAAATGAATAAGAACTGTTGATAGTTGTCTTTGGCAAAACAAAAACTTCTAGTCACTAGTGTTATCACAGGGTACCCGAATGGCATTTTATTACCCAGATCCAAAATTGCTACCTGATTCCTTCATAAATTGAAAAACAACACAACCCCTGTGTAATCACATGGTGTCAGAGTGCCAAACTTCACCTACTATACACAGTAAATAGCTCAAAATGGAATTTTCTTCTTTTTCTCAAGGAAAATGGGTGGTCCTGTTCATGAGCAGATGCAGGTGGGTGTATGTAGTGTACTAGTAGGATTACACCACACATATGTGATGTATGGCACTGGTGGAAATACCAATGTTAACAATAAAGCTGCCAATTTGGTCGGGTACCCGACGAGTAAGAGAAAAAAATTACCCAATTCAGGGTTTTAGGAATCAGTGAAAACACTACTAGTAACATGACCTTTTGATGTGGCAGACCTTACATTCAGACCAAGGTTAAAAGGGTGTGCATTCAAGGATCAGTACTTAACTATCAGAAACAAGTTTGCAGGCATGAGTTGCTGTTTCACTGGTTTCATGTGGAAGGAAAATGCCTCAGCTTGGGAGTTGAGACATCCAGTTGAAAGAAATCGATCAATGAAAGTTTAATTTATTTCTTAGGTATCACTACTGTAACATAATTTTGTAAATCACAACAAAAGTGCTTTCCCGCCAAACGCTGCTGGAACCTGTTTATATCTTATTTCATTTTGTTGTTGTCACGTGTCAAATGTTTGCCTGTCGTATCTTGACTTTCAAAGTTATAAAAAAATCTATTCTTTCTTTTACGGTTCTGGTGCAATCAATACTGGCCCTTGAACCGTCGTGGTCTATATTTTTCTGCTTCTCAATTAAAATGCTAAAAAAAAGGAGAAAATGAGAAACTGATTATACTAATATATTGTATTTGAACTAAATACACAGTACAACTTTTGAAAATGAAGTGATTAAAGTGTTTTTCTTGTGTGTGTGTGTGTGTGTGTGTGTGTGCATGTGTGTGCGTGTGTGTTTTCTACAATGCACATGCAACTTACATTTCACATCACTAAAGGGAAATAATGGGTTTGACTTACTGACCAAAAAAAAAAAAGGAAGACAATGTTTATGAACAGAATCCTAGATTGATTCAAACTGAGGCAAGACGGTAGCCCTATCTTAAAAAAATAACTCACTCGAAAATTGAAATTCAGTTATTAGTTGAGCAAGAATAGTTTGATCTCCTACTAGACGTTCAAGTACTCAAATGATGCATCTTGTGCAACACACAAGTAATAAAGGAGAGGAAGCCAATTGTTGATGTTTATTGCAATATTTCTCTTTTGAAGAGTGTGGCAAATGTGTAATATGTACTTGAAATGAGCATTCCAAAGGAACTGTCTTCAGTTGAGTTTGATTGGTTTTTGACATGGCTTTGGGCTTTTCAACCATGACACAAATGAAGAGATGATTAAAAGAAATGTTAAATGAAGTTACAAAATTGTCAATTTAAGGTTAAGAGAATTCCAAAATATCTTAGAAAATGACCTTCTGATTACTTCTATTTGACAGAAATAACCCAAAGTTCCCAAATGAGTTGACACTGCTCTGACAAGGTCCACATTCACCAGTGAACAATCATGCAGAGGACACACAAATCTACCACACAAGTAATTGCGCTGGTCAGCAAGATACCTGGATGGTCCACTAGTCTGTGGGGCCTGAGACTGACACTTTACTACCAGCAAAGAAATACAATTGAGAAAATTAGAAAATATTCCTCGCATGTTATGACAGGTTCCATTGCCCAATACAGCAGTTGATAAAAATGCTTTTCGTAAAGGGCATGTGACTTCATCATTAGGAATACATTCCATTAACTAATTAATCAGTTTATTTCAGTAAGTTAATAATCAACTCTTTCAGCTACTGGAGGTTGAGCAGCACCAAAGACATCTTAACACATGTACCTTGAACAAGTTTCTCTTGTATCAAGTATAAAACTTATAAAAACAGTCATAAACACCTTTTTCTGACATTAAGTATAAAAGAACAACAGTACTCCACAGCTCAAACCTAGTCTTACTGGATGTTCTGCAGGTAAAAGTTGTTTCTCTGAGACTCAGTTTATGCTCAGCTGAAACCCACTCTTTAATTATCAGAGTGGGTTTGTTATCTTCCTTATCTTCGTTTTCCCTTATTTGTGTCACCAGACTAGCGATATAACAACGTTAAAACTGGGAAAGATGATGGAATTGACTCAATATTTTAACAAGGGATTTCCACAAAATGGCCGGACAGCTGGTCTTATCCCCTCACAGGATATCTTTCGCTCGCCGCAAAGTATACTTTACCTCCTTCCTATGTTTGGCTTTTTCTTTCTTGTATGTCTACTGTATAATAAAACATTTTCTGTCAAATTTTCCATAACAGTCCATTCTAATACTAGGGTAACTGTCATTACTCTTCAACTGTACCACTGTCTTACTCTGCAGCTATTTATCCTTATATATGTCCAGCAACCGTCCGTCTTTCTTTTCTGTCCACCAGTCACCTGGTTTTCAATCTTACTTCTTTGTTCCTAGCACCGAGGCTATTCCAAGTGATCTTTCTCCACAGGCTTGAAATTTGATTCTGCTGAGGCTTGTTTGAAACCAAACCTTCATCTCTTGGGCTGTTTTTTCTCATCGTCATCACCTGGTATTGATCTGTCTAGTCGATACAATACGCAGCAATATCCCAAGTTGTCCTTGTATGTGTGGATCAACGTGTCTAAATCCAGCACGATGGTGTGATCAAATGTCTGGGAAGGATGAAAAACGACAATAGAAGCCAAATCGATCGAAGAGTTTAGGACATACTTTTAATCTGTTGCACTGTAAGCCTAGACATTTTTGCACCACGCTTACACGCAAAGTGAGACAATGTGTCTTGGTTGCGCTATTTCAACAATTGGACTGGCCAACAAATCAAGTTACATTTGAGGTGACTCCCATATTTTGTCTGTGAAGCAACCAGACAGTACTAATCCCTGTTGCAGATATAAAGCAGGTGGTGTGCAACCTTGTCAGGCACCAAGCCAAATTATATTACTGTAACCCTCACAGGGGCTACATTGGAATAAAAAGGAGTATATCAATTGCCACCTCTACTGCAACATCCTTCTCCAGTATTAGTCCAATGTACCCATCTAAACGTTAGGCTGTGGGCCATTTGTTACTGAAACTTACCCCTGGGACCCCTGGGTGGTTACATCACCATTAATTCTGTTCCAAAAAACATGTTACAGGTACTTCAGATGCTTAACTGATTGTAGCTGAAGTTGTTTGTATGACATTCTGAGCCAGATGTCAAGTTCAAGTTGCATTCAAATGACAAGATGGGGGCGGCTAACACAGCAAATGAAATCACTGCAAGGGGGATACAGAGACAGGGACAACAGCTGCTCTGCAGGTTGCGCACCCCCTAGATGCTCCTCACCTCACCCGACTAGGTGCTCCTCACCTCACAATTTCTTTAAACCTTGAATTCAGCCATGTTACCGTTCATAGTCCCAATGCCTTTACAAACTCATTATCAAAGACATATTCAGCTCAGTGGAGTAATATCAGTGTGATATCAACTGATGAACTACATCAGCACAGTGCTAAGATTGCATAATGATGACAGTGATGCTAATAACCATGTCATAATAGTGACTTTGGTGTCGTAACGACTAAAGATTGCGGTTCGTTCCAAGCAATAGCGTTATATGTATATACGTAGATAGGTACCTGATGGATACAGTGAACAATGGTCAATGAAGTACGGACTATACACTTTGGAAGTGGCCCTTATTGACTTTGACTAAATGTGAGACTAGAATTGAATGGCTCACTTTAGCTATAGAGTTTCAACCAGGCATTCACACATCACTGAGATCTACCCCACATATGCAGTTATAATAGTATTACAAACAATGTAACGTGTGCCAGCCAAGTAAAACATTAAACAAGATACTCTCCTACATATGTAATGGCCTTAAGTCCATGGCTTGTATATCATTCAGTTGATGCAATAGATTATGATAAGATGCAGAACAGATTTCACCTGACAATTAAGCAATTTCCTTGAACTTTGGCAAAATGAGCCCACTGAATTCACTAACAGCATGATCAAACTTGTTTCATGAAACTGTGGTTGAATTCTCCCTTCTTGAAGTACATGGCATGTTACATAGTACATTTCAGGCATACGTTTACAAATAGAGATTCATTACTTTAGGTATAGGCTGCTAGGCAAGTAACAATATGACCACCAACTTACATCATCCCAGTCTTCTTCTAGTTTCACTGTCTTCAATTTTTTCCCCGTCTGATCGTCATGTAAGCAGACATACGCATCTATTGACCCTAAATCATGTTGCTCTGCTTTAAGTGATGTGGATACCATCAAATTCAGATCATTATCATTCTGCAGGGAGACAATTCTCTGGATAAGAGAAAAATAAAACTGAAAATTTGGAAATCCTTGCATTTTAAGACAAAAAATAAGTGATAAATTTTGTCCTTTAAAAAAAAACTGGATGAAAATACTTCCAAAAGGAAGGCCGTCCTCAGTTAATCTTATTTCATCTCAAAATAATCCGTAACAAAGTCAGCACTTCTCAAATGAATGGCTTCTCTTACCAAAATTACCTGTAAAATAATTGGAATATGACCCCATTCTGGCTAATTGAACAAGTAGTTCTCACCTACATTACCTGCGATGCACATGCAGGGACAATAATCCCAAATATAGGTTAACTGTTGTAATCATTAGCAAATTTATCTATGAACAAAATTTAAGACAACACTTTCCAAATTAAAAAGAGACTCTCACTAAGATTACGGCCTGTGAATGAACTTTAAGATGCTATCAATGAAACAGAAGATTGCTAAAGTTTAAGATAGAAAAGGAAAAAGTTTAGAGAAAACGTTGAAGCCCTGCATTTCATGAAGATAAAATTGTGATAATTTTGTTTTGAAAACAATTGGGTGAAAACTTTAAGGAAGAACTTTCCAAAGAAAGGGTTGCTCTCACTGAATTAAAATCTCATTTAATCTCAAAATAATTGTGACAGACTTTATCACAGCACTTGACAAATGGATGACTTCCCTCACCAATATCACCGGTTAAATAATTTAAGATGTTCCCACTCCCCCTTAAACTGAAAAATTTGTCACATTTATCTGTGATGCTTATGCATAAACAAGCTCCCAAGAAATGGACAATCATTTCAATTGTCAACGCACTTATCTGTGATCAAAATTATGACAATACTTCTTACAGTTTAAAGACAATACTTCTTACAGTTTAAAAAAAAAAGATATGCTTTCACACAAAGGGTTGTTCTCATTAGAGTTAGCTCAAACTATTTTAAGGCAGCTACTTTTTAACAAGTAGACTGTTCTCATATAGAATGACTACTTTATCAGGACTCATTTAATCTACAAAATATGCTTGCCCCTCCCACCCACTGCTCTAAATATTCATAGTAATACTCACACTTGAAACTGTTCCAAGTAAATCCAAACTGACCCTTCTCTTGATAATTCTTCCAAATGAGCTCAGCTGCCAAGTTCTCACAGACTCTGCATCGTCCAGTCTACCATCGGTGTGCTCGTCAGTCTCGTGAGGTGATATTGAAAATAATTGATCAACTCTACTTGCTCCTCCCTCTATCATATTTATCTTCAAAACTCTGAAGGAAGAATCCCAGTCATGACAGAAATAATTACATCACCGATAGTAACCAATTAATAAGTAGAATGGACAAAATAAGCTTATCTTCTTAATTCGAAATTTAATGGATACAAATTTAACTTTAACATTCCTGGTCACAAAGCAGTCATTAAAGTTCTTACTGTAAACTGTTAAACATTCTACCTTTGGAAGTATAACTTATTTTCACTATTATTGTTTGGGTAAGAAATTAAAATTCAACCTGTTGGAGATCAGCAATGGTCAGTGACGGCTTATTGTTTTTCACAACACTCAAAAAATAAACCTAGAAAGGCTACAGACTAGTTTGACTGAATACAAAACAAGTACTTCAAGCATACGATGAAATTCATCAATTAGTTGAAGTTCTTTGCATGAAGGTTCAATGTTTCGACAAGGTCCATCAAAAGAGAAGAAGGGGGGGGGGGGGGAATGTGTCCAACCACAACCCTCCCACCCCTCCTCCTAGTCAAAAGTCACTTAAGAAAAGATGGTTCTCTGAGTAAGGTATATAGCTAGTTGCTTACTTTGCAGAATCAACAGTGACATGTACAAGCCTGTTAGAGTCATCACTCAGGAAATATAGACTGTCTGTCTCGTAGGCATCCAGAGAGACCGGAATTGAACCCTTCTCAACCTACCCAGGATAAGAATTGGAGAATTCGGTTATTTAACCTTTTGGGGTTAAATTGAATGACTAACAAGTTCTATGAAATTTTAGGCAAAAAAAAAAAAAAAAAAATGGTATGCAGGTGAGTGGCAAATGCAAAAGTTCAAGACATAGATTACATCATCAAAATGTGAATTGCTCCAACAACTGACTTCGTTTAAGGTACAAAAACAAAATATCTGTCACTCCAAATGTCACCAGTAGGTTTGCTTAAAATGACATACCTTGTACATGTTTCATATCTATCACTCCCATGTCTTACCACTTGGTTTGTTTTCAGTTGACATATCTTGTACACGTCCTCATGGATCGGCTGGTACAGGTAATGCAGAGGAACTCCGCCCAGCCAGAGGTTGTGCTCGTTGCATCTCAGTTCAAAGAGGATGGGAGGCAGGTCTGTGAAGAAGAGGAGAAATACTTACAAGGGTCATCTCTGCAATGAGACAGATCGCAATTTCTAACATGACAGATGATTTGACTTCAGAGATAATAAACCTTCACACTCTTTAGGCTGCCAGTGATATCACTGGGTGAGGAATGCTCTTCATTGAAAACTTTCTTTGTCCCAGTCAGCTAAGCACACACCCTCTATTCACTGGGGACATACCACATACATTACACACTGATGCTGCACCAGTAAGGGATGAACTTCCCAAAATCCATAGCTTGTCAAGCACCAACTTTCCCACAACTGCATTCCCACCTGTGACCCCCTTGCAGCCCCCATCTGGGTGGTAGTGAGCGAGGGGGGTATAACTGAGGATATCACTTAGGGATTACACAGAAAATATCACTTATATAGGCTGAAGGTGGCTGTAACACAGAACCCCATAAAACTACGAAAAGGTACTTTCAAACAACAATAGGTGGTTCCTGGAGTGGAGTTACGGTGGCAGGGATCACTGCATTTTGAGCCGTTAACTCAACATCTAGAGGAACCATTTGGTGGCTCTTGGGGTGGGGTTACTGGGGTGGGGATACTGTGGCAGCAGGGCTCACTGCATTTTAAGCCATTAACTCACCCTCTAGAGGAACCATTAGGTGGTTGCTGGTGAGGGGTTTACTGGGGTGAGGTTACTGTGGCAAGGTTCACCGCATTTTAAGCTATTGACTCACCATCTAAGGGAACTGTGACAGGGATGCCATCTGGGCTTAACTTGTCGAGTGAGACGGACACGTTTGCAAACTGAAAAATGAAAATTTCACGTAAAGAACTGCTTTATAGTTTGCTGCAGAGCAGTCAACTTTGACTGAAATGCAGCAAAATGTATTAATTGAAAATGAATCTTTGATTATCAGAAAATTACACTAGTGGTTGATTACTAGTATCTAAATAAATCAATACTACATTTGGTTATCTTGAGCTACAAATTAAATATGCATTGATGGATTAAGACTTACGAATATCTGTTATAAATTTGGCTTTCATTTTCTGGGTTACATGCAATGGTGCTATAACTGATATTAGCTTTCTAAATTAAAATTAGTGATTTATCTCTCAGTAACAGTTGTTTCTGAATCATTATATTGCAAATTTCTTTCTAATGTCTCCAATGTGAAAACTTAAGGTACCTCCACAGCATGTTGTCACTAGTTTGAAAATGGAAATTTTGAATAATCGGAAGAAAAAAAAGATTTATATCTGACTGATTCTTGAGGACGTATAATACCAACTCAATTTTTAGCATAGCTTGAACTGCCCAAATAATGATCATTAAAAGTGCAGTGACCTCCACTATAAACTGCTCATACCTTCACTGCACTACCCAAGTTTGCCTCCTCATACACACAGCCAATGATTGATAAGCACAAAACCATCAGGACCGATCAGTTACATGATTAAAAGTGTTTGAAACTTTGGTACGTTAACCCTTGTTGATAGCACCACAGACCTTCAATACTTCAAAGACATGATTTCCGCTTTGTCAGAGGGCTAAGCCAGCCATGACACATGTGAAATAGCAACATGGGACTCTTTCCACAGATGTGGTATTTTACTAAGAGGTACAGTATTCCATTAATACCAGCAGTGGATAGCATTACAAGAATGTCAAACATCACAGCATACAGTGATATTTCATGTATTGTTCACACATCATAGCTATTAATCATAGTGTGTGCGTGTGTGTGGGTGTGTGTGTGTGTGTGCGTGGGTGTATGTGTGTGTGTGTGCATGCTGATCATCTGAAACATTTTCCATGGGCTTTCCTTAATTTGAAGAGATTCCAGAACTTGCGGTACCTGCGGCAGACATACAGGGACATGCTAGATGTTGAGTTATTGACTTACGCTGACTCCAAATCTCAGAAAAATTTGTCAAACTGTCAAGATATAGTATTACAAGTAACTTATTGTCTCGACAAAATTTTACAAATTGTCGACACACCATCCTATGCTTACTCAACATCTTGGAAAAGTGTGTCAAATTGTCCAGATACCGAGTTACCACTAACTTGTTACCTTGACAAAATTTTGCAAATTGTTGAGTTACCGACTAACTCTAACTTGCCATCTTAGAAAAATATTGAAAATCGTCGAGACTCTGAGTTACAAATAACTTGTTGACAAAATTTTGAAAATCGTAGAGATACCTACTTAAGATAACTAGAAATTTTGGAAAAATTTTGCAAATTGTTGAGATACTAATCTTAACTCAACATCTCAGAAAAATTTTACAAATTGTCAAGTTACGGTCTTACAAATTATTTGTTATCTTGCCAAAAGTTTGCAAATTGTTGAGATACTGAGTTACAAATAACTTGTTACCTCAACAACTGTTTGCAAATTGTCAAGTTACCACCTTTCACCAAGTCAACATCTTGAAAAAGTTTGCAAATTGTGAGTTGTTAGTCTAAGTCCACAACTCGACAATTTGCAAAATCTTGTTGAGGTTTAAACAAGTTGTTTGTAACTCGGTATCTCGACACTTTTCAAAATTTTTCTAAGATATCCACTTAGCGTCAATCGGTAACTCGACAGTGTGCAAAATTTTTTCAAGTTAACAAGTTATTTGTAAAATGGTAACTCAACAATTTGCAAAATTTTTCCAAGATGTTGAGTTAGTGTAAGTTGGTAACTTGACAACTTGCAACATTTTGTCGAGATAACAAATTATTTGTAACTTGATATGTTCACAATTTGCAAAATTTTTCCCAGATGTCGACTCAGTATAAGTCGGTATCTCAAAAATTTGCCAAAACTTTGTCAAGATAACAAGTTATTCTAACACATAACGTTACATCTAGCATGTCACCATATGTCCGCCGTAGGTACCTGATACAGACCATTTGACATTTAGGTGACAACAATCACAGGCCATGTTTCTCAAAGCCCTGCCGGTGCCAACGTCTGCAGGTATATGATCTGATTTCACTTAATATTGGTGTACAGGTTAATTTGCCACCAAATGCTGTTGCATGGGCTGATTTAAAGCCTGAATCTCTTTGAATGCTGGGTCACTTGTGAGCCATTCATAACTCAGATCATTTAATATAACAGGCTGACATGCTACAATCATTCAAGACTGACACACTTGTAGAGGGCAGTATACAACACAGATCCTAACATAACTTTGAACCTTCGACAAAATCTACCTAACCGTCAATCTTCACCTCTTCCACGAGTCTGTCATAGCTAAAAAGTCGCACCAGATTCCCAGAATGCATTACAATCAGAAGTCCTTGGAAGATGGAAGCATCAGATATAGACTTCTTAAAGGCCTGTTAATAAGATCAGAGATCAAAAAGTTGATTGCCCTCTGTCATCTCAAAATACTATCAAATACTCACATATCAGCGAATAAACTTCATTACTGGATTACTTTTCAGTAATTAAGTTACAAGTATTTACCAAAGGGTACTTCTTTTCATGTCTTGAAAAGTTCATGGCAACCTTATAAAATCCCTTCAAGTGTCTTTTAGGCATTATTCTGTTTCTTAGTTAACTTACAAGGGATGCTATTACTCTATTTCAGTATTTGGTTGTCAGGATGCTTTTCTTTGGTCTAGCCACATGTCATTTCGGTACAATGTTGACATTAATGTTATCCACGTGATGGTAAAATTCAGTTGTTTACAAAAAATGGAATAGACACACTATTCTAATGAAACAACAAAAAACATCACCAAAAATGCTTCAGAGTAAAATCCAACAGTTGCTTTTGGGATTGTTCCAAATTTTGTGAAATCTGCTTGACAAGAACAAAAGATAGAGGAATGTACCACCGTTTGGCTTTCATCTCTGTCTTTGTGCGATATCATTATATCTCGGCACTGCTCAAACAGACTTATGGGTGGGGATGCTTGGATACAGACACCACATGAACATTTGAAGAGGGCAACAAGTGACTCTTAAGCCAATACAGATATATTTTTGACTAACAGCTTCCAATCCTTCGTTAAAGGAAGCTTAGAAGGATTACAAGATTTATTAATTACCTGCTTTTGTCAGGGTATGTGAAATGTATTAGTTACCTGGTTCATCTAGGCAAAGGAAGATTTACTTGCGTCAAAGTGATGTGAAATAAACCAATTCCCTGCTTCATTAGGGCGATGTGAGATTTATTTACTTACCTGCTTCGTCACCGCAATGTGGGAATGCAGCCGCAGTGGAAAGACTTCAAACACGATGAAAGTTGCAACAGGCGCTGAATTATTTCCCTGTGAAAAGGAAAGCATATTAACATATAATAAGTTAGACATGTTACTGCTAAGACAACATATGTCTCGACTTCACACTCAGCTTGACAATTGAAGTTTTGGAGTTTCCATCTTGTTGCTGCTGTACATAAACTTGGCAAACTTAGGAATCATTCAATATGAAATAGATCTTGATATGTTTACATCTGTCTGGGACAATGAATTTAAACACATAATAAAGGCATGAAGAAACAAAAACTTGTCTCTTTTAGTGATGAGCAAATTCATATATAACAAAAAAAAAGATGATGGAAACCCATGGCAGAGCTGTTTATGAACATAGTTAGTGTAGCATAGTGTGTGAGTTACAATCTAGGCTCATGATAAATGAATTCAGTACATAAACTAGCAACATAGTCCTGTGTGTAAGACCAACATCCAGATGCTATTTGGTTCTGCTTTATTTTCTAACTTATTCAAACTCTGCCTAATAGCACAAACAATGGAAAAGACAATCCAACGTAAAGATGTGATTTTCAGATTACAAGGAGCATGTCAAGAGCCCTCATTTTAGTCCCTCGTTTAGATTCCGATCTCCATTCTTCACCCCGTACAATTCATTTGCTTCACAAGTCCCACCTTTTGAACATCCTATCAGTCATATTAAAGATTGTAACACTTCATGCTCTTGAAACATTCAATCCATAGATTCATTTACCTGATTTTTTATCTGACTTTTTCTTTTGTTCTCTTTGCTGCTTGGACTGGTCTTTTTGCTAATTTGTACTGTTCTTTACTTTGTTCCTTTATATTGTCCTCTTTATTCTCTTTGTTTGAGGGAGACTTATATAATCTTTATAGAGCTTCTTTTGAGTTCTCTGGAGGCCATTTCAGTTTTTTAAATTATTACATTTCTGTGCTCATAAATATTGATAAATGACTCACATGAATGTGTTGGATAAAATTGAAGTAGGTTTCAAAAATCAAATCAATCAAAACTTGAAATGAAAAAGATGATTTGGTTGCTTGAAGTTTTGTTTACATTAAATGATTAATTGCATTTAATAATTGAGATGAATAAATTATTCAGGACTGAAAGTCACCAGTGTAGCATGCAAGATTATTTCATTCAGCTTATCACTAACAAACACTAACATCTGCAGGGCTTTGTGAGCAATTCCTTTCAACTCCCTAAACATCCTACACATTTACTTAGCTCTAAGGCAATTGACTAAAGCAGGGCTTTTAATTAAAGGAGAAACAATGCTACCATCAGGTGCATAGATGAACTGTGAGCAATGTAACTGTCTTGGTACTCTGAGCACAGTACAAAGACAAATAAGTAAAGTACGAACAACAATTTGAGTTTGTGTGCACCAGCAATGGACGTTGATGCTCATGAACATTTAAGTTCATCAACTTTTGGACTACGTGAAAGGACTGTTTGACTATCAGCAGCAGGCTCTTTGGGGTGTCAGCCACATAGGGGGCAGCAGCGACAGACGTGCTACACAGGCTAGATTGAATGCCGACTTTCAACTAGAGTTAAACATGTAGAGGTTTGGTAATAGCCATCGTATGCATACCAAAATACTGTGGTTGTTTGCCTTAACGAAGAAGCTTTTTCCGATTGAGTTCCATGAGAGATGTCTATGAAAGGTAGAGAGAATTGTGATTTTAAAATGTGAAAAAGAGAACCAAATGTCGTTATAAAATTACTACATTAACATAAATGCTACAAAGTCGCATCTATCTTCTACTGTTTGGATGTTTCAAGACCACATCTTCCTTTTTACAAAACTTTTTTTGTTGTTTGTTTTTTTTTCTATGAAAGTCAGCTAATGAAAGCAATCTCTCTTAAGTATTGCTGTTAAAGGACATTACCTGTTTGCACGGTAGAAAATGTAACCTTAGAACAATTCCACAAAACATTTGGTAAAAATAACATCTTTAAATAGTATGTCAAATTTACGCCAATATTCACATTCTTCATTGATAAATCTATTTCAGATGAAACAATTTTGCCAATTTTTTTTTAAAATCCATAGATTTTCTTTTTATTGGTCAAGACCTCCAAGTCCCCCAAACAGAATACAGTATATGCCAATCAAATTATCTTTTTGTGAAACCCAGAACACATCACATGTTGCACAGCAGATCAATAAATATGAAACTATGATATTATAGTTGGGAAAAGTGATTCTATGGTAAATCGCTTGTGTGACAGGTGTGACCTTACAAAAATTCCTTCCCTTAATTGTGACTTTTCTTTGTTAAAACAAGCACTTATGCTTTCTGTAGGAAATGTTTTGGAAAATACCCTAATTTTATCAGTTCATGTCTGTTCCTGAAAAACTTAAAAAGATGATAACCCTCAAAATAGTTCGTAGTTACAGAAATGGAAAAACTTACCTGAATTTGAATTTATTTGAAAGAAAGACCTTTTTCATAACCCGTCCTGTTTCTAGATCGCTGAGAGAGATGTAGTTATCATGTGACAGGGTTATCAGGTGTGACCTGTAATCTTCTGTCACATACGAAACTTTATCCTACAAAACAAAACATATATTGACAGCAGGTCACACATTTTGGAATAAGTAATATATTTGTGGGAATTACAGTGGCACCTGTTGATGATATACACATCTGAGGACATAGCTGAAGTAAAAATGGGACAATATATTGCTAGTAAAATACACAAGATGCTTCAAATTCTTCTTTATGTGAATGCTGTTATTTCCTTCTTGATCAATCAAATCACCTTATTGTACCTCAACTCACCTCTTTTGATCTTTGGTTTTGTTCAGTCTATTCTGAGACTAACTACTCTACAAACATATTTCCACCAATCTTCATTTCTTCCCAACCAAACACATAAAACTTCATCTTCATCCTATTGCATTGTCTCCCATCTCATCTCACACTATCCCCCTTTCTTACTTCAACAAAATCACATCTAATCCTACATTCTTCTGCAAAATAATGTTTCTGAAAAAGTTTTGTCCGTGTCAATCATGCTACATAGTAGAGCATCTGTGTATGCTTCTGTAATGCTGATATTAAGGTACGATTGCTAGTCACTACATTTGACTGTCATAAATACCCCCTCTTACAAATATTTTATGCCCCTGGGGCACTTATATGAGTTTGATAATCTCATATCATCTTATGAGATATTCAGCTGATGAACAAAGTTCAAAATCATAGATTACCAGCACTCACAGTGTTAAACTCACAGACCAGGGCATCTTCAATTTTTTTGGTTTTGGGGCAGCTGGGTAGTTTGTATAGTACATCTGGTTCTCCAGAGCAGCCAAAGCTAAGCAATGAGAATGGGAGATGATGATTTTGAGGTGGAAGGTTAAGCAAAAGTCAAGTGCTTAATAAAAACAAAAAGATAATACTGTAATTAAAAGAAGTTAAGTTGATATTGTAGCACTCACATAGATCAGGGAAAAGGAAGCATTTGACATTCAATTATGAGACCTACTTACAAGCAATAAAGATATGTCTCCTTACAACCATTGCATTACTGTGATGTACTAACTGGCAACACTACTGTCCTGACACCTTCCTAATCCTTAATATGAAACAGCACATCCTTCTCAAAATACTTAGCATTCCCTTCAGTGCTTTAGGAGCGTAAGACCCTACAGGTCTTAGAGCCTAGAGGACATTCCATGACTGGGTGGCTTCTCCAGCCCCCCGTCAGAGTTCATTGCCCGGAGAGGATCGGACATTTGACAGATTATCAACACATCATACAGTATGTTAATAATGTTGAACTTAAAGATATTCTATTTACTATACCTGTAATAGCATGTTCTGTAATCATTGGTGTATATTCTGTCACTGAAATGCAAAAAAAGGGTAGGTACATTATGCATACGTATAGTATACTATATATCAGAATGTCTACCCCTCATAAAAGAAAAAAAAAAACCAGCTCCAGTTTTCATACGTTCTTGCAATGTTTCAATGACATGTGTAAGGAAAGAGTATGGATTTGGATTTCACCCCATCCCAAACAGTCAGGAAATGTACCAATCAAACATGTCAACTTTTTGTTCTCTCAGAGATGTAGCTAGTGAAAACCACTCAGTAATTGACAGTCAGATTTGGGACCTAAGTAGCACATTTTGGATTTGGATTAGCTGGCTCAATTTGGGCATTTTTCTGAATTGCTGTAGGCTGATGGGAATTAGTAGAGGGGTTTCTTAAATGTGGCAAACACTTTCATGGACAGGTGGGTCAAAAAGCAAGAGAGAAGCTGTAGTGAACATGCATGAAAGTAACTTGTATTAAATGATTTTTTTAACAGAATTTAGGAAAGCTTTGCACAACATAACTTTGATGTGAGTTTCCTTACTTTAATCACTAGACATCTGAGATTTGTGCAAGATATTTGCTGAATGCTACATAACTCAGCAGATGGCAAAATGCATGTATGCTGTAGTTTCTAAAATCGACTTTTTGGATGGAGCATTTCTTTCAAAAAGGGAAAAGAAATGAAAAATTACATATTATGAGACAACAATACCTCTCATACCTCTCGTAATAGATGGATTACATATTATATGACAACAATGGTACTTTACCTCTCATAATAGATGGCTTTTGGTGATTTTTCCTCCCAGATAGGTCTAAATGTGGATGATTCCTGTCAAATAGAAAATTACCTTGACAATTGTAGGAAAAAAATATCCATGATGGTTACACACTGTACACAAAGTAAAACCAAAACTGTACACTTAGAGTGATTAAACAGGACTACATCAGGTACAGTAAGCTGAGAGATGGCACGCTCTGTCACATTGCAGAGTAAACTGGCAATGAATATGATTATTAGTTAAAACTTTAAATGAGTAAAATGGTCTATAATTACATACAGCTGGCCTTTCCTACACCACCTTGCAGAGATAGAGGGAGATGGAGACAGCATACATTACAAACGTCGACACAGAGCTCTTTGATTTCTTGACAGAACAGATAGTTTTGATCCTTTGGCAGAGCTTGGTGTTTTGATTTGACAGAACTTGGTGTTTCGATTTGACAGAGCTTGGTGTGTTGATATGACAAAGCTTGGTGTTGGATTTGACAGCGCTTGTTGTGTTGATTTAACAAATTTGACAGAGCTTGGTGTTGGATTTGACAGAACTTAGTGTTTTGATTTGACAGTGCTTGGTGTGTTGATATCACAGAGCTTGGTGTTTGATTTGACAGAGCTTGGTGTGTTGATTTGACAGAGTGTGGTGTTTGATTTGACCAAGCTTGTTGTGTTGATTTGACAGAGCTTGTTGTGTTGATTTGACAGAGTTTGTGGTTGATTTGACAGAGCTTGGTGTGTTGATTTGTAAGCTTGGCAAGCCTGATCAGGAGTATTTCGGCAGACAAAGCTTGGTGTGTCAACTAATACAGTTCTGAAGGGTTTATATGTGTGTCGTTAAGAGGCATACACAAATTCCTAAATTAATATAAATCAAGTCCTTAAATAAAATCAACAAAGTTTGTCTTGAATGGCTAAACTTCTTGAATTTTTGTCCCAAATAACAATGAAAGCATTACCAAACAGTTGGATAATTACATCCAAACAAGGCTTGCTAAAAAAGCTGCAGAAAATTTGGTTTCTGTTCTAGCTGTCCCGGTTTCTTCCAAATTTAAGCATCCATCTCTATGCTTCTCATATCCTTCTTTCCTGGGTAGAAGCTGAGCATTTAAAAGCATTAAAGAACTTAATAACTACAAACCACTTTCACTCATAGGATAACTTTGCACTTACCTGGCAAATGATTTTCTTCATGATGAGGTGCTTTTTCCTCAGGATGCTTCCCCATGGTGACACCTGCAGGTTCCTAATGTCTGCTAAAATGTTGCTTTTACTCGTAACCAAGCAGGTCATCACAAACGGCTGGATGAATTAAGACTGAACCCCCCCAAAAAAAACAGACAAAAGAAAAAATGAACAATATGTGACCACAGAAGGACACCAGAACTTTTCCTTTCACATTCTTTTTGCTTTTTCCATTCTAAGTACATAAGTACATAAGAATATCAAATACAGTATATGCAAAAGGCAATTACTTAACATAGAGTTTCAATACAAAATTATGAAAAGAGAAAATGTTTTAGGTGAAACTATGGATACTGTGAATATTCTGGAGATCACCAGGGAGGGTATTCCACAATTTAGGACCACAACTTACAAATGATCTACCGCAAAAGTTTGAGGTACTGTGATATTTGGTGAGACAAACATTAGAAAGAGTAGAGGTGGTGAAGAGATTGGACAAGTAAACTGGAGGTACAGTAAGCCATGCAGGCATTTGTATACTGTTAAAATAACTTTGAAAAGATCCTTTTGTGAACTAATGGAGCTGAACAAAAAGGTCAGAAATATGTTCTCTTTTCATTCTACCATAGGTAAACCTACTGCAGCAGCACAATTTTGAATAATCTGCAGTTTACTCAAGAAATTCTGGTTAATACCATAATACAAGCAATTACAGTAATCGGTCTTAGAGAGAACTAACGTGGAAGCAAGATGCTTAAGGTGATCAGAGTTTAAATGAGGTTTGAGCTTAGAAAGTCTGACTCCCCTGTATACTTTAGTAAGCCTTGTCCTCAAGGTTCAAAATACAGAAGTAACCAACAGCACTGGCAGCAAAATGTCATTGTTCTTGTGTGGTTCGCCTACATGACCCTAAAAGCCGTAAGCTTACCAAATATGCAGTTATTGACATTGTAGTTCCCTTTATCCTTTGCAGTTTGTTGTGTCCAACCTGAATATGACCACATGAGGCAAAGCAAGACAGTTCCTGTTTGCACTGTTGGCAGATCATATACAGTAAAGTTTCAGATGAAGTTACACACTCTGTGCAAATTAGGAGTATGATTAATAAGCCACTGTATATATATGCTAATCGTCATGATAGACTGACGGCATCCCTAAGCAGGCTGCCACTGATGGGGATATAAAAAGTAAAAAATGCTCCTTCCGTGGTTTGAATATGTACACTATATGCCTAGAAAATACGATTGAAAATACAAGTTTTCAGTACATTTACCATCCTTAATTGGTCAATGTTGTGCAATGCAGTGTTCCCACCATAAAAGGGTATATACGTCATGTAAGCCAACCTCAAACTGACTTGAATAGATGCCTGCTAATCCTCTTCAGTAGAGGCTATTCAGTCTATTCATTTCCCTTCTGATGTTTATTCATCTGAGTTTGAGGTTGGCTTACATGAAGTATATACCCATAAAAGACTAAGCCTGAGCTGCAACATGGTTGTTCTTTATGCTCCAAAACATTCCTTTTTGACATTTTAGTTTCAGCGTTTGGAGTGTATTATGCCGTTGCTCTGTCGGCACTTTTCCTTCCCATAAATTACATAATGCACTGGCAATTAGCAATGTACAGTAAATATATTGATGAGCAAGGAGGGGCCAACTAAGAGGTGTGAAATAATAGTATCTGCGCTGAATTGTAATGGTCTGCCAGAGTCTGTGGTGATGTCTAAGTAAGAAGAGCTGGGTTAATGTCTTTAACTTCGACTGCACTTAGCATTTTTGGCAGTGTGGGAGATTCTGATTGTTACTGATTGGGTTTAGGGATGTCTGCTCTTTCAGTCTTTTTGAAGCAATTGCAGAATGCAACACCCCTCCTGAAACTGAGTGACAACAACAGAGTTGCTCATTGTCAAAGGGCATTCAAGCGAGACATTCTTTTGAGAATGATTCAAACTTGGAGTGGGGCATTGCATTCTGCAGTTGTACTGTCTTTTTCATGAAGCCATTGTCCTTTCTGACCCTGCACTCACTAAACTAAACATACTAGTTACTATTGTATTACAGTGCTGTCACCTAAGGCCTAATAGGCTACTGTAGGCCTAAGTTAGACACAGTAAATTAAATAGAATACACAGGACTGTTACCCATAGATCATCGTTGATCCCTATACAGCGGATATAAATTAACTCGAATTTTGCATCCGTGACCAAATGAACACAAAAGACAATGATATGTTTGAATGAGCACTCGGAGTACTGCTGCTGGGAACGGCGCATACGCAATATTTCTCACTAACTAGAGATTATGGAAAATGAAGTCTCTTCGCGCAACTGGTACTAACGTCTATGTTCCTCTGAAATCCGATCGCTCAAATGAAACAGTTTTGAGAAACTACGGATTTTGTCGCCTAATAAAGAATCTCATCATGGTCAAACAAGAATTTGTTCCATTTAGTTGGGCTGATTGCCATCAGTGATAGCTACGTCATTTATCTTATCTATTTTCGACAACGTACATACCTTCATTCATTCGTCGTTTCCGTCGGCTGGTCTACTCTATATCCGCTGTGCTGCAGACCGTACCCAGAGCCCGGCCCTCGATGCAAAGTTCACATCTAGTATCGTAGAAGCTACTCACGTTCGTAAGGAATAATTAGGCCCTACTGTGATGACATCGATGCGTGCTAGCATGAGATAACCTTTATAAAAGAATCTGAAGTAAATGCCTTTTCGTAACCACAAGCAATGTGTATTCATCAACTGAACAAAATTCAGCCATGAATATCAATTCTACAAAATATGGAATTTGGTTGATTTATTTTAAGACGCGCAATTAATATTCTTCATATTTGAAGCAAATGTATACAATGGTGTTCACTAACCAACCAAAGCGGACACCGTAATTTATACAGCCAAAATTCGTGCTTCCTTTAACACAGTGCTCGAACGCATGGATTTCATCATAGTGGGGCCAAAGTATTTTTGTCTTAAAAGAGAAAGTGTAATCTTCTCCAATCTTGCTATTCCTTCTTGAACTGACTAGAAGCAAAATGAAGACAAGATTAGCAGATACGCTAGTGTCTCCTACTGTTTAAAAGCATTGGGAGTAACTTATGCTATCCATACTATTTACATTGCTCTTGCAATGAGTCTTTGTAAGTTTAACTTTGTGTTTACTGTATGAAAAGCCCGCGGTTTGCTTTGTTTGTGATTAGATGCGTTATATGTTTCTTTCCTCTCTCTTCATTTGTCGCCTTTCTTTCATCTAAGGTTAAGTTTAAAACTGATACGTAATCTGATTACTTTATAAATTAAGTTTTGTTAAACTTACATTATAACAACGTAATCGTAATGAGTGATTGCTTTCATAAAAGCGAAAATGTCTTAGGACAAGACGAATAGTTTTAAATTTCTTCAGGTACTGTTTTCTTTTGTTTGCATACCTACTCTGATTACTTCACATACACCTCAACAGTTTAAGTATGTGGACTATGGGTACAGGGTAAAAAGGTTTGCAAGTAATGGTCCATCCTCTCAGAGCCAGTGAGAAGAATGCAAAAAAGTAAAAAGAGAAGAGGACTCCTTTTCTTCATTGTTTATAACCTTGTTCATTATTTGGTGAGCAATTCAGACAAATATTTTATCAGAGTGACTGTCTTTGAATGATCAGCTGTTCATCATTAAATTGGTTTCAGTCTTTGCCACATTTTATAAGTAAGATACACAACGCCAGCGGCTCTCACGGTTATTTACATACACACAATTAGGATAAATTTGACGAGAAAGCAGAGAATGATTCCAAAGGTCAACAGGCAACACAGGGCGGTACCAGAATCGTTGTCATTCTTAGCAGACGAAACTTCATCCATTCGACTCTCACACGCAAGGCCAGAGGGTGAATCAATTGATCTGTATCTGAGACGTGGTCTCTGATTCCAATAATCCGCAAAATCTGGGCTAACATATTGACCGTCATTGTCACGCACGTGATCACGTTCTATGAGTCCATCGTCATTATTTGATCCACTGTTAGCTGATTTCTCTCTGTGACATTGCTCTGCGGAGGGGCTCTCACCTTCGTTGATACTGTAACATGTTTGCGATTCCGTCTGTTTCTTCAAATTGAATTTCTTTGACTTTCTGGTTACGGGATATGACTTAAGAGAGTTCCTCCATCTTGATCGAGTGTGACTCTTTTCGATAGGACTGGATATCTCAGAGGAACTTTCGAGTTTGTTGTCACATTTCTCAAGACATTTTTCTCCCTTCTCTTTTAATATTTGTTGATCTTTATCATACTTTGACTTCTTGTCAAGATCGTCGCAAGTCGTATGTGTGCCCTGCGACATCTGTGTATCATCCTGAACTTTGTGGCATTCGTTTATTGGCACAGATTTACTTTGGTCATTGCGGTCATCTGTAACTTTCTTTGCCGCAGTATGTTTCCTACATTTCGCCAGAAACTTTCTTTTTTGTGAAGTCAGATTTTTTTCCTTCTTAGAAGAAGATGATGCATGAAGACTCGGTAAAGCGGGTACCACGTCCTTCTTTTGCCTCACTGAGGTAATGTTTGGGTCACTGCATACTTTACTTCGATCGTTTGCGGAAGAGCTAGCATTATAATTTACATCTTGCTGAATGTCTTTTTGATTACGACTAATCAGATATCGGCTTACGATCTTGACTTGATTCTTACTTAAATAAAATCTAACTCGTTTCCTCCCCTTCCCAACTTTATTTTGACAGCTTAATACCTGATTGGAGTCGTTGTCCTCTTGGCTAGTTGCGTGATCGTTAATAATTTGTTTCTTTACAACAGTCGTATTGTTATGCTGTGATTCATCCCCAATTTTTGTCATTTCAGATTTTATTAATGTAATATTCTCTCTTTCACATGAAGTGACCTTTACAGCAGTATTAAGCAAAGGACCGACAACCTTATCACCTTCTTCGGTAAGCGATGGAGGGTGAGAATAAGAAGTTGATAAATGCGGAGAATATGTGATTCCAGGAGGTGGTTCTTCAATGACGTCACAAGCTTTAATGTCACATGGAGGGTAGTGATCACGAGGCATCGGTTTCATATACATTAGTGGCAATACTTCCGAAGGTTGCCACATGTCTGGTTGTTCTGTCCACGTTTCAGATGGGAGTGGTAGAAATGGCAGAGGGCAGTTTTCAAATTCACCATCGAGATGGTCTAGCCATGGCAGTTGTTTGTCCTCCAGGGTTAAGGGTGGAGGTAAGAAGTCAAGATGAAATGAAGGACCCTCCCATGGAGGATAATGATCACGAGGCATTGGTGGCACACACATTGATGGTACTAGTGATGACGGTGGCCACATGTCTGGTTCTTCTGTCCACGTTTCAGATGGAAGTGGTGGAAATGGGGGAAAAGGAGGAAATGGCTGGGGGCAGTTTTCAAATTCACCATGGAGATGTTCTAGCCATGGCAGTTGTTCCTCTTTCCATGATGTCATTATGGGTGGAGGTAAAAAGTCATTGTGAAATGAAGGACAAGGAATTGTTGGGGGCATCCATGGGCCAAAATCATCACGGCATTCAAACGGAATCGGTCCTTTAAAATTACTGTAATAATCTTCGAAAGTTATGGGAGGCCAGAAGGGCCAAAAGTCGGTAGCACGCTGATGTATTCTAAGATACTCAAGTTGGTAATGAACCCAAGCTCTGCTTTCTCGTTTATCTTCCAGGAATCTCTCGAAGATAAATCTCTCTCGACGGTCGTAAGGTTGTTTTGACTCAACTTCGCATTCTATTTCAACCGTTGATCTGACGAGATGGCTGATGTTGGGCCGAATCTCATCAGAGTAACAAGGAACATCTTCTCCCAGGTCAGATGTGTTCTCCGTCCAGGGCAGACGTCCCTCTTCTGCTAAACTCGCCAAGTTTAAAATCTGGTCAGGAGATTCGTCAGTATTATCATCCATTGGCAGTGGACTTGCTAATAGAGCTATGACTTGGAGTCTGGTTTTTAACTGATATAACTCATCATCCAAGGTCGTGACTGGAGCTTCCTCTTCTTTGCGTTGGTCTCGGAGAAGATATTTATTCTTTAACAACCAATTACATTTGGCTGTGACTCTAACCATATCGCCAATGGATTTGACGTTAACTCCAGTTATATCGTCACATTCTGACGTATCAATTACTGAATCTGTGTCGCTCTCGTCATCAATTTCTTCATCGCTGTAATCAAATTGGTAGTTGTCGATGGCGCTAAGCGAGATCTGTGCAGGAACTGGTAACTCTCGCGTCCTTTCTTTGTTGATATAACGTATACCATTTTTGTTCCTGTCGGAAACTTGGTGTTCGGGAGTCTCCGTACTTCGAGGGGACTGGTATTGAGGTCCTTGCTCGATTGGTTCTGTCCGAATAGTCAAAGCATGACGTGGTCGGTTTGGTTGGGTGTCTGTCAGATGGTCATTGACACCGGTGAGGCCATCCAAATTGACAGAAAGTAATCTGGAGAAGAACAACAAATGTTTTATTTACGACATGCTGATATGATATAAATAAGTTTTAAGAATGTCGACACATAATAAATGAGTCAATACAGATCGGGATGGATCAATGTTCGTGTTTATTCTTCACTGTAGTTTGTTTTTAACTGTACACAAATTCCCCAAAGTGGCAAAATAATCGTTAAAACTTACCACCACCGATGTATGATGTAATATATTGACGACGTACCAAGCCTTTTACCAAACTGATTTACCCATCATTTGGATGAACTTTTACCACACAATAGCCAGACTTTATTATACTTTTATTGGATATAGATAAGCTATAACAGCAGAATACGCTATTTACCACTACCATGAAAAGGGTCAAACTGTTCCCTTCCCCTACCACGCTCACTCGACAACCGGCAAATATTACATCGGATATCTCTGTCACACGTAAGAAAACCCGAACATGAACTTGGAAAATGTATTTTTAATGAGGATATGATCATATGCCTGATATTACTGCAATACTTCACCGATAAGTTAATTGCGATTGACCTCAAACTTTTTTTACGAGAAATGGGATAAAGTTAATAACTAGGCAAGGTAGGGTTCCAATTGATATTGCTTATACATTACGTAATGACTTTATCAATGATAAGAGTTTGTTTAACTACACTATCAGAAGACCGCAAAACCTTCCTTTTAGATAAATGTATTACTTGTGTTGTTTGTATTACTAACCTTTCAGATGCATTGCATGACATGTCCATGTTTTATGAAATAGCTTTTGATGATTGCGGAAATATTTCCAAAAAAAAAACTTTGAGAAACTCTGTAAGAGATCTGTTAAGTCGTACTTGTAGATACAAACTGAGGTTTGTTATCTCCAAGGGAACATTTCAATGGAAGTTTTCAATTATTACGTATTAACTATACGTCACAAATCTACGCGCGGCCAGTGCGCGAGCTTTGAAGACGCAGTGGAAACATACACATGGTGTAGGCATGAGCGCGTACGCTACTTCCTTGGAAGTAGAGCTCGGATAAATGCTGTGTTCGTAAAGACGTACCCTGGCTTAAGAGACTCGGAACTCACGCAATGCCTTATATACGGTTCTGGAATCACGCAATGAACTTGAAGTAGCACTGCGCATGCGTTGTTATATGCGTCTCAACAAGAAAGTACCACATAAAATTCATTTAAACTTAGCATTGGCATAACTTACATTAGACTTGGAAAATAGTCTAGTGATGATGTAAGAGCAAATAAATTAAGAACATATTTTCTCCTGCATGCACTCAAATACCACAACATTATTTGTTCTTGTCAATAACTCAAGATAAGACTATTTGAGGGAAGACAACTCTGGCAAAACAGAAAAGAAAAAGACAATTCCAGGTATCTCTTGATTGAACAAAGCCACATAGCAACGGCAAGTTACTTCTTCTCTTTGTTTTTTTTGCACATAGAGGTACTTATTTCATCTTGAAATGTGAGTTCGTTTGTATAAAGACTGAGCAACAAATGTTGCGGAAATCTCTTAAAT
Organism: Stichopus chloronotus; assembly: GCA_021234535.1. NCBI lineage: Eukaryota > Metazoa > Echinodermata > Holothuroidea > Aspidochirotida > Stichopodidae > Stichopus > Stichopus chloronotus. The sequence continues at coordinate 921,494 of SFZH01000008.1, forward strand.
TATCCCATTATTGTCTCTTAAGACAAGTAAGATACTAAATAAATACTAAGCACATTCAAGTGGTTTTGTCTATTTGACGTCACAGATTTCTCACAATGCAATATACTACCTTGAAATATATATGTCTTTTTTATTTTTTATATTTATTTATTGTCAAATCCATAACTGACTTCCATATGAAATCCACTATTGAGATATGGTTTTGTTCATTAAAACGAAAATGTCCCCGTTTTTTTATGAAATTTTCTTCGGTAACAATGTTTGCCTGTATTTTCACATAATTGAAGGTAGATAACCAGCAAGAATGTTGGGTACACATTTGTATTCATAATGACGACCTCTTATACCCTCGCATGTTGACATATAGACATATATAGACATATATATTTCAAGGTGGTATATTGCATAGTGGGAAATCTGTGACGTCACATAGACAAAACCACTTGAATGAAAACAAAGAGAAGAAGTAACTTGCCGTTGCTATGTGGCTTTGTTCAATCAAGAGATACCTGGAATTGTCTTTTTCTTTTCTGTTTTGCCAGAGTTGTCTTCCCTCAAATAGTCTTATCTTGAGTTATTGACAAGAACAAATAATGTTGTGGTATTTGAGTGCATGCAGGAGAAAATATGTTCTTAATTTATTTGCTCTTACATCATCACTAGACTATTTTCCAAGTCTAATGTAAGTTATGCCAATGCTAAGTTTAAATGAATTTTATGTGGTACTTTCTTGTTGAGACGCATATAACAACGCATGCGCAGTGCTACTTCAAGTTCATTGCGTGATTCCAGAACCGTATATAAGGCATTGCGTGAGTTCCGAGTCTCTTAAGCCAGGGTACGTCTTTACGAACACAGCATTTATCCGAGCTCTACTTCCAAGGAAGTAGCGTACGCGCTCATGCCTACACCATGTGTATGTTTCCACTGCGTCTTCAAAGCTCGCGCACTGGCCGCGCGTAGATTTGTGACGTATAGTTAATACGTAATAATTGAAAACTTCCATTGAAATGTTCCCTTGGAGATAACAAACCTCAGTTTGTATCTACAAGTACGACTTAACAGATCTCTTACAGAGTTTCTCAAAGTTTTTTTTTTGGAAATATTTCCGCAATCATCAAAAGCTATTTCATAAAACATGGACATGTCATGCAATGCATCTGAAAGGTTAGTAATACAAACAACACAAGTAATACATTTATCTAAAAGGAAGGTTTTGCGGTCTTCTGATAGTGTAGTTAAACAAACTCTTATCATTGATAAAGTCATTACGTAATGTATAAGCAATATCAATTGGAACCCTACCTTGCCTAGTTATTAACTTTATCCCATTTCTCGTAAAAAAAGTTTGAGGTCAATCGCAATTAACTTATCGGTGAAGTATTGCAGTAATATCAGGCATATGATCATATCCTCATTAAAAATACATTTTCCAAGTTCATGTTCGGGTTTTCTTACGTGTGACAGAGATATCCGATGTAATATTTGCCGGTTGTCGAGTGAGCGTGGTAGGGGAAGGGAACAGTTTGACCCTTTTCATGGTAGTGGTAAATAGCGTATTCTGCTGTTATAGCTTATCTATATCCAATAAAAGTATAATAAAGTCTGGCTATTGTGTGGTAAAAGTTCATCCAAATGATGGGTAAATCAGTTTGGTAAAAGGCTTGGTACGTCGTCAATATATTACATCATACATCGGTGGTGGTAAGTTTTAACGATTATTTTGCCACTTTGGGGAATTTGTGTACAGTTAAAAACAAACTACAGTGAAGAATAAACACGAACATTGATCCATCCCGATCTGTATTGACTCATTTATTATGTGTCGACATTCTTAAAACTTATTTATATCATATCAGCATGTCGTAAATAAAACATTTGTTGTTCTTCTCCAGATTACTTTCTGTCAATTTGGATGGCCTCACCGGTGTCAATGACCATCTGACAGACACCCAACCAAACCGACCACGTCATGCTTTGACTATTCGGACAGAACCAATCGAGCAAGGACCTCAATACCAGTCCCCTCGAAGTACGGAGACTCCCGAACACCAAGTTTCCGACAGGAACAAAAATGGTATACGTTATATCAACAAAGAAAGGACGCGAGAGTTACCAGTTCCTGCACAGATCTCGCTTAGCGCCATCGACAACTACCAATTTGATTACAGCGATGAAGAAATTGATGACGAGAGCGACACAGATTCAGTAATTGATACGTCAGAATGTGACGATATAACTGGAGTTAACGTCAAATCCATTGGCGATATGGTTAGAGTCACAGCCAAATGTAATTGGTTGTTAAAGAATAAATATCTTCTCCGAGACCAACGCAAAGAAGAGGAAGCTCCAGTCACGACCTTGGATGATGAGTTATATCAGTTAAAAACCAGACTCCAAGTCATAGCTCTATTAGCAAGTCCACTGCCAATGGATGATAATACTGACGAATCTCCTGACCAGATTTTAAACTTGGCGAGTTTAGCAGAAGAGGGACGTCTGCCCTGGACGGAGAACACATCTGACCTGGGAGAAGATGTTCCTTGTTACTCTGATGAGATTCGGCCCAACATCAGCCATCTCGTCAGATCAACGGTTGAAATAGAATGCGAAGTTGAGTCAAAACAACCTTACGACCGTCGAGAGAGATTTATCTTCGAGAGATTCCTGGAAGATAAACGAGAAAGCAGAGCTTGGGTTCATTACCAACTTGAGTATCTTAGAATACATCAGCGTGCTACCGACTTTTGGCCCTTCTGGCCTCCCATAACTTTCGAAGATTATTACAGTAATTTTAAAGGACCGATTCCGTTTGAATGCCGTGATGATTTTGGCCCATGGATGCCCCCAACAATTCCTTGTCCTTCATTTCACAATGACTTTTTACCTCCACCCATAATGACATCATGGAAAGAGGAACAACTGCCATGGCTAGAACATCTCCATGGTGAATTTGAAAACTGCCCCCAGCCATTTCCTCCTTTTCCCCCATTTCCACCACTTCCATCTGAAACGTGGACAGAAGAACCAGACATGTGGCCACCGTCATCACTAGTACCATCAATGTGTGTGCCACCAATGCCTCGTGATCATTATCCTCCATGGGAGGGTCCTTCATTTCATCTTGACTTCTTACCTCCACCCTTAACCCTGGAGGACAAACAACTGCCATGGCTAGACCATCTCGATGGTGAATTTGAAAACTGCCCTCTGCCATTTCTACCACTCCCATCTGAAACGTGGACAGAACAACCAGACATGTGGCAACCTTCGGAAGTATTGCCACTAATGTATATGAAACCGATGCCTCGTGATCACTACCCTCCATGTGACATTAAAGCTTGTGACGTCATTGAAGAACCACCTCCTGGAATCACATATTCTCCGCATTTATCAACTTCTTATTCTCACCCTCCATCGCTTACCGAAGAAGGTGATAAGGTTGTCGGTCCTTTGCTTAATACTGCTGTAAAGGTCACTTCATGTGAAAGAGAGAATATTACATTAATAAAATCTGAAATGACAAAAATTGGGGATGAATCACAGCATAACAATACGACTGTTGTAAAGAAACAAATTATTAACGATCACGCAACTAGCCAAGAGGACAACGACTCCAATCAGGTATTAAGCTGTCAAAATAAAGTTGGGAAGGGGAGGAAACGAGTTAGATTTTATTTAAGTAAGAATCAAGTCAAGATCGTAAGCCGATATCTGATTAGTCGTAATCAAAAAGACATTCAGCAAGATGTAAATTATAATGCTAGCTCTTCCGCAAACGATCGAAGTAAAGTATGCAGTGACCCAAACATTACCTCAGTGAGGCAAAAGAAAGACGTGGTACCCGCTTTACCGAGTCTTCATGCATCATCTTCTTCTAAGAAGGAAAAAAATCTGACTTCACAAAAAAGAAAGTTTCTGGCGAAATGTAGGAAACATACTGCGGCAAAGAAAGTTACAGATGACCGCAATGACCAAAGTAAATCTGTGCCAATAAACGAATGCCACAAAGTTCAGGATGATACACAGATGTCGCAGGGCACACATACGACTTGCGACGATCTTGACAAGAAGTCAAAGTATGATAAAGATCAACAAATATTAAAAGAGAAGGGAGAAAAATGTCTTGAGAAATGTGACAACAAACTCGAAAGTTCCTCTGAGATATCCAGTCCTATCGAAAAGAGTCACACTCGATCAAGATGGAGGAACTCTCTTAAGTCATATCCCGTAACCAGAAAGTCAAAGAAATTCAATTTGAAGAAACAGACGGAATCGCAAACATGTTACAGTATCAACGAAGGTGAGAGCCCCTCCGCAGAGCAATGTCACAGAGAGAAATCAGCTAACAGTGGATCAAATAATGACGATGGACTCATAGAACGTGATCACGTGCGTGACAATGACGGTCAATATGTTAGCCCAGATTTTGCGGATTATTGGAATCAGAGACCACGTCTCAGATACAGATCAATTGATTCACCCTCTGGCCTTGCGTGTGAGAGTCGAATGGATGAAGTTTCGTCTGCTAAGAATGACAACGATTCTGGTACCGCCCTGTGTTGCCTGTTGACCTTTGGAATCATTCTCTGCTTTCTCGTCAAATTTATCCTAATTGTGTGTATGTAAATAACCGTGAGAGCCGCTGGCGTTGTGTATCTTACTTATAAAATGTGGCAAAGACTGAAACCAATTTAATGATGAACAGCTGATCATTCAAAGACAGTCACTCTGCTAAAATATTTGTCTGAATTGCTCACCAAATAATGAACAAGGTCATGAACAATGAAGTCCTCTTCCCTTTTTACTTTTTTTTTGCATTCTTCTTACTGGCTCTGAGAGGATGGACCATTACTTGCAAACCTTTTTACCCTGTACCCATAGTCCACATACTTAAACTGTTGAGGTGCATGTGACGGAAGTAATCAGAGTAGGTATGCAAACAAAAGAAAACAGTACCTGAAGAAATTTAAAACTATTCGTCTTGTCCTAAGACATTTTCGCTTTTATGAAAGCAATCACTCATTACGATTACGTTGTTATAATGTAAGTTTAACAAAACTTAATCTATAAAGTAATCAGATTACGTATCAGTTTGAAACTTAACCTTAGATTCAAAAGAAAGGCGACAAATGAAGAGAGAGGAAAGAAACATATAACGCATCTAATCACAAACAAAGCAACTGGCTTTTCATACAGTAAACACAAAGTTAAACTTACAAAGACTCATTGCAAGAGCAATGTAAATAGTAGGCATAACATAAGTTACTTCCAATGCTTTTAAACAGTGTGAGACATTAGCGTATCTGCTAATCTTGTCTTCATTTTGCTTCTAGTCAGTTCAAGAAGGAATAGCAAGATTGGAGAAGATTACACTTTCTCTTTTTAGACAAAAATACTTTGGCCCCACTATGATGAAATCCATGCGTTCGAGCACTGTGTTAAAGCAGGGAGGTGTTATTAGACCTCCCTGGTTAAAAAAAGCACGAATTTTGGCTGTATTAATTACGGTGTCCGCTTTGGTTAGTGAGCACCATTGCATATATTTGCTTCAAATATGAGGACAATTAACTGTGCGTCTTAAAATAAATAAACCAAATTCCATATTTTGTAGAATTAATATTCATGGATGAATTTTGCTCAGTTGATGACTGCACGTTGATTGTGGTTACGAAAATGCATATTTACTTCAGATTCTTTTATAAAGGTTATCTCATGCTAGCACGCATCGATGTCATCATAGTAGGGCCATATTATTTCTCGTTCGTCGAGCGAATAGTGATGACTGAGGGCAGTGCGGCTTATGCCTATTTGCTTATTGTTTAAGTTTTATTGTGACTGTCGCAGAATCTGATTACGCTGGGCTTTGTTATAGTTTGGTTGGGGGGGGGGGGGTTTGGGGGGGGAGGGGGAGTCTGGATTACAGGGCATGTTATGGGGGTTTTGCCCTCCCTTGCCCGTAATCTTGTTATGTTATGTATTGCTCATTATGGGCATGCAAGAAAAGAATTCATGATGATTGAAAAAAAGAATCTCAGTAGATTGCTTGATAAATCTTTGTCTGGGAGTAATGCCTAAGCTCTTTACGAGTCAATGCCATGCCAGTAGAACATACTTGGAGTTAAGATCAACTTTTGTGAGCAGTCAGAAAGGACAGACCTGGGAATTTGTGTCCTGCCGTCAATTGCCGTAAAACTGTAAGTAATAAAATAAACTCTGTACATAGTTAAACGTGAACTGATCTATAATCTGAAACCTGTCTGCAAGGCTGTCTAGATGATCCACTTAAGCTCTGAGGTGACAAGAAATTCGTCAATGATTTATCCGCCCTTACACACCCAACCCCTGCTGAAAATCCTGGCTTCTTCCATGTCATCGTAATGTTGTGCGGACAATATCTGTAACCAATGATCAGACACTGGGCTGAACCCTAATCTTCTAAATTAAACCCCAATCAAAACAAGTTCTACCATATTTACCTATATCCCAATAACCAAGAAGCACATCGTCATGCAATAACTCGTTGTTTAGATCATAGTACCTCTTTTAGTATTTCTTTAGGCCTATGTACTTATATTGTTGACTGTGGCAGAATCTAATTATGCTGGGATATATTGGATATCAGTTTGGTTAGGACTTTTTTTTGGGGGGGGGTCTGGATTACAGGGCATCTTATGGGACTTTTGCTTTCCTTTGTCCTTAAACTTGTTATGTCATGTTAAATGTTCTCCGTGTTACAAATGCAACTCTGTGGGTTACCTTAAAGTGATCGCCTAGGTAGACAAAGAGTAATTGAAATTTCATGTCCAAAAGTAAGATAAGGTTTTTAATTCCACCATTAAGACAATTTGGGAAAATAAATAAGTTACGACACACAGTGTAAAATACGACTGATAATAAGGTGTTTGACAGTCAAATCAACCATGTGCTCCATAATGTGCTAAAATCATGTCTCGGGAAGACCTTTAATGCGTGATAGAACATGACGTGATATCCAGGTACACCATAATGGTAAGGCTATGTTTCTCTCGAGAAGGCATAAACATGCATGATATCATGTGAAGATTGGTTGATAGGAAATATACTAGCATTGAATACTCAGTTAGTCAAAATAGCTCAGGATCACTGACTCCGCAATGCTGTTATCAGTTATTAGTTTACTTCTAAATACAGTGCTGCGTTTCACTGACTATTCCCAATACCGACCAAGGAACAGAGACATGAGTTGTTTGTATTTTATACATCAAATGAAACGCGTGCTGTTATGAGGGCGCTTATAGTAAGAACCGTTAATTTTAAATAATGACTTCTCGTTTTTAACCGTTTGTATGTCAATCCCATTGATTTGCAAAGTAGTTACTGCCATCTTTGTTCATTGAAAACGTAGTTCGTCCATGGACAACCTCTAGTGTAGGCCTACATTTAAAAATAAAGAACAACTTATGACCAACCATAATGAAGTAAAAAATAAAATAAAATGCCTTTTTGAGCCAGCAAGTTTCAATATTGAGACTGTAACAGTGCTCCTCAATAACATTGCTTTCAATAGACTAGGGTGTGTTCACGAGGAAACAAAGACCAAATGTACTAATATTGAGTGAACTGAAAAATATACATTGTCCGATCTTCAAGGGGAGGCATTTCTACTCCTACTGCTTCTGGTAAATCTCTCGCGAGGGAAGTTCAAAGATTCAAACTTTTGACTACGTGACGAAATTCAGTGAACATTGGTAATTTTGGAGTCTTGTCGCGAGATTCCCAAATCTGCTGTGTGTAGCAAATCGACAATCTGTAACGCTCACAGGATCACGGAAAATTTATGAACTTCCTCGTTTTTTTAAGGATATGAACTATGAACGGAACGTTCCAGTGGCGGAAAAATGGCACAATCTTTTATGGCCAATCATTCTGGTGAAACAGCACTATTAAAACTCATGGAAGATTGATACAAGAACATAGATAATGGTAACAAGATAGGATCAATCTTCTTAGACTTAAGGAAATTGTTTTATCTTGTTGAATATGAGGTTTTCTGAAAAAAGTTGAGGGTAAATCAATGTTCTGAGCAATCACTTAAACGGTTATTTCATATTTATCAAGCAGGAAACAACGCGTTTAAGAAAATATGCCAATCTCTATTTTGGTATCACGTGGAGTGCCCCAAGGACCATTCATTGTATGATACACTATTGTTTCTCATATACATTAATGATTTCAATTTATGTGTTTCTCACTGCTCTTCTGATATGTATGCTGAAGATGACCACTTTTCATGTTTAAGGCAAGACCGTGACGACAAAGGAACTTTCAGTTAAATTAAGTGAAGACTCTATGAATATCGATGGTGTGTTGATAATTAAATGATTATTAATACCGATGTATCTTCAAAACAAAGACAAATTACTCTTTCCGATTATGATATATTGCATGTATATATGGACGATGAAATATTCGACAATACTGATGTGGAAAACTGTTTGGATTGATTCAAAGCTCACATGGGACAAACAAATAAGTCGTGCGTAAGGCCGTTAGCTTGACACTAGCACATTTAAGAAGAATCAAGTCTTATATTATTCTGATATACCAACTTGAATTTTGTATATATTTACCTTACATTGATCATTGTAGTCTTGCATGGAGTTGAAGTACCAAAGGGACCACAGACAGAATAGAAAAAAAAAAACGTTTTAAAGTGTGCTGCCAGAATTACACTCAATGCATTGTATAAGGACAGATCGATCGATATTTTCTGTAGACTTTGATGGCACACATTTGATCCAACAGCTGTGCATGACTATACAAATCGTTAAATGATCTTAGTTCATCTTATAGGCCTACAAAAGATTTGTTCAAATACACTCGAAATGTTCATAGTCATACCTTAAGGGCTACATCAACATTAAACCTGTTTTTACCAAGGGGAAATACCGGTTTTCACGACAGAAAGTTTTCATTTATTTGAGTTAACGAATGGAATGAATTGCCAACTAATCTTAAGAATGTACCATCGTACACTAGTTTGAACATCTAGTCAAAGACTTTATATGACCTCATCTTATTTTGCTCTTATTTTTTTAACGTATGTTCGTTCTAAGTTTTTAAATACATTTAATTCAGTATTTCATTTTTCATTAAAATGTTACCATGTTCTATATCACATTTTTCAAGTTTCATAGTCGGTAAATAAGTTTGTGATGAGTTTGAATAATTTGAAATGAGTTTGTATACTTATATATTTTAGTTCCCAGTTTTTAAAATGTTTCCACGTTCTATCTCACATTTTTGAAGTTCATTAATTTGTAATGAGTTTCACACATTTTCTTTCTTTTATGGTGTACTTTCTACTGTGTTATATTTGTAAAATTTTATAGAGGGCCTCGGGTAAGATTATATCCTGATGCCCTGAAAGTTGCGAAAGTCATTCCTATTTTCAAAAAGGGAGATTGCAAGTATCCAGAGAACTATCGTCCAATTAGCTTGTTACCTTGTGTTAATAAACTTCTTGAAAAGACTATTGAAAAGCGACTTAGGTTATTCTGGGATCATAACAACACTCTCTTTGAGTACCAGTGTGGTTTCAGGAAAAATCATGATACCAGTCATGCACTACTAGAAACTGTCAATTGCATACGTTCATATTTAGACGACCGGGATAATGTTTTAGGTCTATACTTAGATCTAAGGAAAGCGTTCGATACCGTCGACCATAGAATTCTTCTTGCTAAGTTATACAGTTATGGTGTTCGTGATAAAGCGTATGATGTCATGTCTAGTTACCTTTCTAACAGAAAACAACGTACTTATGTTAATGGTGTCTTATCCAGCTATGTAGATATTAATATTGGTGTCCCGTAGGGTTCTGTTCTTGGACCTTTGCTTTTCCTCATTTATGTTAATGATATTCACAATGTAGTCTGTAATGAGTCTTTGAGACTTTTTGCTGATGATAGTAATGTTTTTGTTCACGACGATGATTGTTCCAAACTTGTTTCTAAGGCGCAGACTGTCTTAAGTCAACTCAAAACTTGGTTCGACTCCAACAAACTTACTCTTCACTTAGGCAAAACCAACTTTTCTATTTTTCATTCAAGGAACCGTGGTGCTCATTCTTGTCCAAACCATTTTGTTCTGAACGACACCAAAATTTGCAAGACAGCCTGTGCTAAATATTTAGGACTTCTGATTGACGACAAGCTTTCTTTCAAAGATCACATTGACGACCTTTGTAATAACCTCGTTAAATACAATGGCATTTTCTACCGTCTCAGAACTTCACTTCCCCCTGCCGTTGCTATTCAGCTTTATTATTCTCTCGTCTACTCAAAGGTTTCTTATGGTATTGAAATTTTCGGGGTAGCTAGTGCTTCTGTTATGAAGCCATTACAAGTTCTTCAAAACAGAATTCTTAAAACCATTACCTTTTCACCTCGTCGTTATTCTACAGATAAACTTCACAGTAAGCTTGGGATTCTTAAGGTCTATGATATTCACATCCTTAAGATTTGTACCTTTATTTATAAATATATTAACAATAAATTACCGCATGTCTTTTGTAACATTGTTAACCCGAGAAAGTCCTCGCACATGCCCAACCATACAAGAAGTAACCCACTCTTTTCAGTTACCAGGCATAATACTAAACACGGGAAGCTTCTCTTGAATAATTATTGTTCCAAAACTTGGAGTGATCTTCCCGATGATATAAAGCTCTGCAAGTCGTATAAAACCTTTAAATGTAAAATGAAATTTCATCTCATTGGTAATTATGTGCTTTGAACTGTATGCTTTTTCTGACTCGAGCCTTTTTTCTTTTCTTCTTTTCTCCTTGTTTTTGTTTTTTGTGTGTTTTCTGTTTCCTTTAAGGTGGCTAGCTGCGATAAACATATTCCTGTTTTTTTTTTCTAGCGTCCTGTTCATATTCCACTACATTGTACGACTGCATCTTATTATGCCTGTATGTATATATGTATGTACAGTATGAAAGAACTTGAAACGAAACGAAACCGAGCTATCCGACCTCTTGAAACAAGGTTGAAATCAAATAAAATAATCTTATCCTGGCCTTTTAGTGCACACGCAATCACTTTTAAATTTGAGCACTGAAGGTGATTTCCTCACTGATAGCTTTTCCCGATGGCTAGAAGTACGATTTCCATCGTTCTGAGTTTTCAGTTTAAAATCGCCTAACTAAAACGAGGAACACTGGGTTCTCACCCAGGCTCACTGTGTCAGATAAGCTTCTACCATAGTGATACGACATAATCAGCTTCACAATTATTTGTACAGTATTTTATAATGAGGCACTATTGGCGTGCCATAAGTATCAATTTCTGGGATCAACCAGACAAAGGCCGCGGATGTCTTGCGAGGAGTCGAACTTGTTTCAGTGCAACAGTAGAGAGAAAAAGACGTAGAAAATTGCTTATTTACATGTAAGAGAGCTCTCAAAATGTCAGATTTTTATTTGAAGACCTTGATTGTCTGATTGAATGAAAATTGGTGTGCAACTTGCTTGCTTTTCTCCGATAAAACGTGAGACCTTCTGACCCTAGTGGTACGCTAGCTGTGGGTTTGCAATTATTGAGTTGATTTGGGCTAGGCGTGCATTGCCGTTACGTGCTACACTAAAGTACGTTACCACGTTAACAAATTAGCAGGCTGTGTAACTGTACTGTACATACTGTAGGCCTAGGCCTAAATATTACTAGACTCGTAATGTATTAGTATACTGTCAGTGTCACTATACTAACTTACGCCTAACATTTGGCCTAGCTCTATTTTAAGGTTCACGTATTAATCAGGCAAGTTGCCTTGCACCGCTAAGTTAAGTCATGGCTTTGTGTCAAGTCACGCCATATGCTACTAGACATGGACTGAATGAAAGTAAAGTTGAAAGCATTCATGTAGTTTAATTTTGTTGGTAAAATTAAATAAGGCTTTGGGGCCTACAATTAGTGAAAAGTTAGGCCCATAGAAATCGGAATCCAGAGGCAGATAGGTGGAAGTAAGACTTCAATGGACAAAATGGCGTCAAACTGTGGGTATTTTGGAGGGTCACCTGCTGTGGGGACAACTTGGTATTGACTATTGGTAGGCCCTGGGTGTAGTTTCATACATTTGTGCTTAATAATAACACAGGCGTCCCCCATGTAGTACAACTAGCTTACGCTATGCCCGATATTATCAACAAGGTACGACACTCCTGCTAACAGTACAGGAAACTTGGCCTATTTTTACATCCTCACACTGACTTCAAACATTACTTAACCCTCTATGTCACATCATTCGATGTGTTAGCACACTTTTTGCACCTGCAACCTCTATGGTATTCATAAATCCACTCTTAGACGGAGTTATTAGTATGAATTTGCCATTTGCAATGCAAGCAGTTCGCAGCCATTTTGTTGGTTGTCTGGCAGTTTGCGTGACTGGCTACTATTTTCAGGTATGATTTCTACGATCGAGCGATTATTAAAGCATTCTAGTGAGTAGTTGGTCTAATTGGAAGCAAAAAAGTTTGTTGCGGCAGTCTATATTTGTAACGCTGTGCGAGTATTTTCCACACCATTCAGTCAGTTTGTGATGACGTCACATGATGGATGACGTCATTCCACCAGATTGGATGTTGCAGCAATTCTACAGTCTAGTGTAGTTGTTATCGTCACTGAATACCCTCCCCCCATCCATGAAATGCAATGAGCGTAAGGTACAGAGCAAACGTTTGCTACGGAGGTGAAGACCAGCTCTTAGTCACTGCCAATTCATGTGTAAGAAGCGTTGTGATTGGTCAATAGTTAAGCAAACCAGCCTGCTTGGACTCGTTGGAGTGCATTTTACCAAACACGGGATGATCAACTCTGCGGAATGATTGATAGTCTTAACGACCATTAGAAGTGATGACATATTAGAGAGGAAGAGGAGTGCAATATGAGGAATTATTGCTCCAAGCAAGATATGTTGTATTTAGGGCATAGCTTAATCTAGCAGTGCTACGTGGGGGATGCCTGTGCTTAATAATAGCACGATCAATGCTAGTTCCAACAAACAACGTGCACAATGTACACTGTACAGTACTGTGGTGTCTTGTGACGCAAAAAATCCTTATTTCCTATGGCTGCTGTAAAATTATAAGTAGTGTTGAGCCGATAACAGTGATATCGGCAATTGCCGATAACTGATAAGTCAAAGTCAATATCGGCCGATACCGATACCGATAACAAAGAAAAACGTAGAGAATCTTTTGTAAACAGTATTACCGTTACAGCACCGTAGCGTGCAATGGGCTGCTGAAGTGATACAATCTGCCAATGAGAAAGTATAGACTATTCAAACCTCCTTCCCCGCCAGCAAACATAAACAATGATGGTATGGTCCGAAATTGCCCCGCATGTACCTTGTTAGTTCTTCCAATCTTCTTATCAACTTGTGGGCCATGATTGGCTGGGCTTTTACTAAACTGCAAACTTGTGCGCGATATGCTCGGTAAAATACTCTACACAGCTTTCTTGTACACAATGTAAAGCACGTGGCTTGGAATTTTCCGCAACCCACTCAACACCAGCTACATTGGTATATCGACGTACAGTAGTTTACGAAGTGGCCGCAGTAGTGTAAGCGAGTTATATTAACTAAACCACATGAACTTGTGAGAAAAATTTAATGCGGCATACAACGTGAGCAAAAAAAAGAATTGCACATGCTGAAGAACCAAGACGGTTTTAAATGTTTTCAAAATATCATTTTCGCATACCACTTGTACTTCCGGCTGTGTTTATCTTGTACACTAAGCTTGTTTCGAACTTTCGATCACGGAATGACTCGAGATCATACATATGGTTCCCTAAATAGTTACTTCAGCTGAAAATGACGGGCAAATAAATCCATTCAGATTTGTATCCCAGATGTCCCATCCACCTTCAGTCTTCCCCAAAAATTGAAGTAAATTACTATTCCTGTAAATGTATGTACTTAGTTTTTACTCATTATCAATTTTTAAAGTTATACATGTGAAAAAAAAACGTTGGCAAATGTTTCCAGAAGATTCTACGTAAACCTCCTTTACTACATTCAATGTCAAATAAAATGCATAAGCTTAGGCCTGCCTAAGGCCTGCATACGCAAACTATCTGCAGAATGATTGCTAGCGGACATATCGAAACTCACACAAATACAAAAATGAACGCATATCTCTGTATCCAAAACCCTTCACGAAACCAATGGTCTACTTCGTCAAACCTTTAGTCTAAACATTTTAAAGTGGCTGGGATCAATGAGCAAAAAAAAAAACAATCAATGTTCCTTGAAAAACTCTGAAGCCTGCAACTTACAAAATGTCGGTTGTTCCCGTAATACGGAAACTGAATTCCCAAGGTGGTTAGGCTATTCGATATACACCCACTACGTTAGGATATCATTACTTAAAAATTTTCGGAAGGCTGCACACGATCTTGCGTGATTCTTTTCACGAGACTTTTAGGGACATTTCAACTTCAAAAATGTATGTAATACAGTTTATTCTACATGACATGTGCAACATTTCATAGAACTTTTTGATTTTGAAGCAATATCAATGTTTTTTTTTCTACGACGCCATGTTATGTCTGGCGGAAAATCCGACAATATTGTAATTAGCCTTGCGGGAAATTTACCCATTTTCCAGCCATGTCTGTAAAGTTTTCACACTCTTGTGCGTGGAGGAATGTCAAAGGTTTGTTATCAGTTGCCCTTATCGGAGATAGCGGTCATTTTTGCCGATACCGATATCTCACAGATAACACCATTATTGGCCGATACCGATACTACTGACCGATAATCGGCTCAACACTAATTATAAGCTTTTGTACATCTAGTTAAGCAGTATAACATTAGGGTGCACAAACTTCTTATACTCACCATAAGCTTACATTCCTGCGGCTTGCGACCCTCCAGTCTTCACCATTTTCTTATTGTGAAATAATGCTTCCAGCTAAAGCATAGGATTTCAATGGTTTGGCCTGGGCCTGGCGCCTAATAATGTTAGGCTAAGTAAAGCCTAGCCTAGGCCAACTAGTAAGCATTACTAGGCTATGCTTAGTTAGGGGGTAAAAGAAGCAACTTGGAAAGCGCAGATGCAATTCAATGACACTAATCCCTTTTTCTCAAAAAGCATAGTACGTACAGTATGCCCTGATATATCTCAATGAAAATGTTGACTCTGCATCTGCGCATCCACTGTCCCAGGGGATGCTTGGAATGGACTAGGCCTAGGCTAAAAAGTTGGAAAAAATTTTAACTCTGCAGCCATACTTTATCCAGAATGATTGAAGTAGACTAAAAAAAAAAGCATTTTTTGAAAAGATTCTGCATATACCAATATGTCATTATCTCAGAGAAGAAAATTAATTCCACCCAGGGGATGCATGGAATGGACATGAATGTTTCAGAATGATTAAAATATTTAAAGGAGATACGTGGACTTGACTTTAAAAAAAGTCAGTGTGACCTTTTGACCCGTATTTAAGCATCTGCTTATCCACCCATAAAATACTTGCATTGGACTTACAACCCTCGGCAATTGGAGATGTCAAGCTGTTCGTCATCAATCATGGATCCCATGTAGTCCACTGATCAATATGACATTTTGAAATTCCAAATACAGAGATACTGTAGCAATGGACTACAACACACTGAGATCATTTCAACTTAGCATCTGCGTATCCGGATACTTGGATACAGTTCAACCATCCAGTGGCTCTGTATTCTGTAGTTACTATGGCTAGGACCTAACTATCAGCTAAGGGTTTGGCAGTGAATTATGCTAGCTGCAGCACGTTAGGCCTTGCCCAACTAACTCCTCAGTGTCTAGTATAACAACTTCATTAGTGTCCCTATGCGCTAGCTAGATAGCATTTTGTATGCAGTGGTACTGACTTCAAGATTGGTGTACTAGATTGATGCTGTTTGGCAAACCCCTGGCAATTAATAGTCCCATAGTCATTCTTAATTCATCCAAACCCATCTTATTTCATAGATTTACCCCATTACTGGTTTTTACCATTACTTCCACAAGCCATCCTTAACCCAGGTACGGTAGTTTCTGCTCCTGAGAATCGAGTTATCCTTTGAACAGAGCTATTCTGTCGGTGGAAAGTACTTGTCATGCGTATTGATTGAACTAATTATGGAGGAGGAGAGAACACTGGTATTTGATGTTTTTCCTCCGGTGGGTAGTACTGGTTATGCCTACTGATTGAGAGGACACTGGTACTGTATCTGATGCTCACGATAGAATTTAACATTTCACCCCAAGGATCTGCAGTACAGTAGGCCTTTATGTTATACAAAAAGGACCAACCAGGGTTGGTACAGAGCCTTATAAATCTTGAAAGTACTAGCAGCTGAATATGTGAGTCATTTTCAAGGCCTTTAAAGTGCTTAAGATTTTTTTTCTGCATCTGTCCTTGAAAAATGCTTGAATATTAACTCAGTGATTTGAAATATTATTTTACATTATGCTTAATTATTTTCTATAACAAATGTTTTGGACTGTGACCTGTTTTTTTCCCCAGCCAACCTCAAGTGTGCTTAAGAATTCCAAAGGTATTTTTGGAGTGTTGAAACATGGTTTTGATGTGATTGAAAAGCCATTTAGTTCTACTGTGAAATGATCTTGCAAATTGCTTGATGTTTTTCTCAGTAAAGTGTACAAGTCCTTATTTTGGAGCTAGTGTATTGCAGTTATCAGTGTTAATGTGGAAAGAGTGCTACTGTACCTCTTTTGTGTTGGTTCAAGTTTGAGCATGCTACTGTATGTGTTTGCTAGTCTAGATTTATTGGGGTGAGTGTGTTATTCTACAGCATTAGTAGAGTTGTGTATGATACTTTATGCATTATTTCCTTTCTGATCATTTCTTCTCATGGGCTTGATATTGTTAAATATGTCAAACAGGTCAATCATATGGTCCCAAAGTTTGTAAACACTAATTATACATCTAAGGTACTGTACTTCAAGGTTCACTATTACAGGCCCTTGACTTTTCCAGTAACTGAATTATTTTGTTAATTTCTGGAAGGTCTCCTTTTGCATGTCTAAAGTTTAGAAATACCATGAAGTATGGAAAAGTGAAATTTTGGTTATTCTGCCAACCCTTCTTTGGCCTTAAAGTGGGGTGGGGAAAGTAAAATTCTGTACATATCCTTGCAGATGCGTTTATTAGAAATACTCTGTCAGCACCACCTTCCTGTGACAATGATCCGACAGGTCTGCTGGATACAAGTGTACATGATGTGTAACAACTTTCCATCGTGTTCATTAAGGAGGTATCCAAGGAATGTACATAGCAGATATCTTAGGAAACTGTGTATCAAAACTATTCATTCTGATCTGAGCGATAGTTTGGTGTCTTTCATTACATTACTAGGGTACTGTACTTTGAAAACCTCTCAATGTGAGGGTACAGAATTTCTTTCTGTTCTGACCTATATTGTTTATCAGATTCTCATTTATCATATACTGTATCCTTAAAGTGCCCCACACTATAGCCCCTCATGCTGTATGTAACAGATGAGGGAGCTATGTCAAGAATTTGCTGCATGATAAGCTGAACATGAAGTCTTTCATTCCAACATAGCGAAGAATGACCTTTGCTGCAAGCTTATTTTTCTCTCTGTGTCGATACGCCAAAATTGATGAATCTTCCATTGTGGTTTCGATGATAATTGTGACATTTGTAATCTTGCATATGTGTGTGTATGTCCATGAAGCCCTACATTGTAAACATGACACCCTACCTTTTAAACATGACACCCTACCTTACCTTGTAAACATCTCAAGAAGGGAAACTTAGATCTCAAGTTTAGTATGTAGGTACACCACATTGAGTAGAAGAACCCTATTGTTTTTGATGAAGGTCAAAGTTTATTTGGGTTCAGCAGGGTCAAATTGTGAAAACCTTTTAAACACAGTATCTCAAGAAGGGAAGCTTGGACATATCCCATATTTGGCATGTAGGTGTACCTGCATCGAGTAGAAGTGACCTGTTATCTTTGGTGGAGGTCAAATGTCATTTGGGGTCACTTGTGGTCAAATTGTGAAAACATTGTAAACAATATCTCAACAGGGGAAGCTTGGACAGATCTCATATTTAGTATGTAGGTGTACCACATTGAGCAGAAGATTCCTGTTGTTTTTGGTGGAGATCAAAGGTCATTTGGGGTTCAACAGGGGTCACATTGTGAAAAATCCTGTAAACAAAATATCCCTCGGAGGTAAGTTTGGACAGATCTCACATTTGGTATGTACTGTAGGTGTACCACATCGAGTAGAAAAACCCTGTTGTTTTTGGTGGAGTTCAAAGGTTATTTGGGGTCAACAGGAGTCAAACTGTGAAAACCTTGAAAACAGGGTATCTCAAGGAGGGAAGGGTGAACAGATCTCATAGGTTATGTGTGGCACATTAAGTAGAACATGTAGGTGGTGCATATGCAGTTGTACATGTTGAGACATGATACATACCAGTCATTATATATCAGATTCGTAGAAATCCTCATAATGAAATTATTGAGCCCATAATGCATTTGCGCATTCTGGTTATTGCTACAGTGTGCCAAAGATCTTTGTCTACAGTAAGTGTAATGCATACTGGTTGTTAAGGTTATTATCATCAAGGAATACCAAGCCAAAAGGAAATAATCTTTCATAAATGTAAATGCTTTTATGTTTTATACAAATTTTTCTTTGGTAGTTCTTGTTCGCCTTCCACAACCTCTTCCAGTCCAGTCCATGATGATATGGGGTGAGTATTTTGGAATTGCTTTATGCAGCTAAAGTATTTGCACATACTGAGATAAAAAGTTGGCAATTCTATTCCAGTCTCTGTAGCTTGCACAGTATTCATTGGCCAGTCACTTGACTTCCATTTGCCAAGAATTACATTTCTATGTTGAAGATTTTTGTCTTCATGCACTAAATGCATTGATGATGGATGTATTTGATGATTTAAAGCAGGATGTGCTGTTTGAAAGAAAACAAATAGTCTTTATTGTTAAGTCTCCCTCATTCTCTGTCATTCGATACCAATCTGGAAAATAACATCTACAGTATGTTTCTTTCACTAGAAAATTCATTCATTAGATTGTTAATTAAAGCAGAAAGAAGGGTGATCCATTTTTTTGGGGGCTAATAAGTTAGCAGAACCAGGCCCTGTAGTAAATGTGCGGCCTGTCTTGTGGGAAGACACCACAAGGAAAACGCATTGGGTCAGGAAATTAGGCTTTATTTGGACAAATAGACCACAGTGCGGTAGTTTGTACAGCTTTTTACAACTATAGGAAATACAGCCAGTCTTTTGGTGCACTTTTGACATTGCAGGAATAACATCACATCCTGCTTAAATAAAAACTTACTGTACAGAATCATGAACAGTTCCCAGGGACAAAACAATAGTCATTAAGTGGATTCATCGAAACATCTTTCACTTTACCACACATTCCAGTCACATTTCATGGGAAAATTTTCAATGCTGATTGCATAATGTCACTGTAATAGCCTTTATAGTTTTCTTTAATCTTTACAGGTAGGACAGTCTTTGAAATTACACATATTTGCATTAAGCAGGAGCAGGTTGACCACCCTGTGATGCGATATGTACAGCGTAACTTAGGCCATGTATCAGTGTACACATAAACTGTACAATGCACCTCACCTCCTTTCACCCTAATGTTTATGCATACATCTGTCCTTACTGTATGCAGTATCATAATGCTGGTGTGTTGCTACAGTATAGTCATAATAGAGGAACTTTCGTACAGCTAGGCTGTACAGAAGAATACTATAATACTGTAGAGGCCAATACAGTCATGATCTATATGGTAACAGCTCACTGTAAACTGAGCAAATGATGTTAACTCTCAAGCTAAATTTCTTATCATCCAGTGATTTTAAGTTTTTGTGTGTCCCCCTCTGTGCATTATCACTCACTGACTTAAGTCTGAGTTTGAACATCACCTTCCGATTCTTCTCTATGCTCTTCTAGGAATGACGTTACAGCCTGGGTATGAATACACGGAGTTGGTAGATGAAGAAGTCCGTCTCTCCATGGCTTCTTTAGAATGTAGGCCCAGAAAGTCTCAGAGTGAGTATCATTCTATCTCTGCCAGGAGACAAACCCTTTTTCTGTCTGAATAAATCTTCTGGCATTTGATGACTTCCTTTGAATTTTTGCATTAGTGCTTTTCTTTTTCTGTGACTTTTGTAGATTTTAATGAGTTGGCTTTTCTTTTGTTGTGAGGATTGTAGATTCTCATGAGTTACTTTACGAGAGAGAGATTAAAAGGGACCTCTGACTTCAGACTGCGACAATTTTTGACTGAAAGACAAAAACATTTGAATGCAGTAACTATTGCAGTGATTGCATTCCTGGATGGTTTAAAATGAAATTTTAAAGATGTTTAAATCCAAATATTTGTACACTTGTGAATTCTGGCGTAATTTTAAAGATGTTTAAATCCAAATATTTGTACACTTGTGAATTCTGGCGTTAGATTAACAAGGATGAAATACTTGTTTGCTTTGGCTGACATTGTTAAACTCTCATGCCTTGTAGAATACATTTTAACTGCAGTATAGTTGTCAGTGTGCTCATTCAATATTTTCCTTTGCATTCAGATGGATCATCAATTGTGCTGTCATCTCATGTAGTGCTGAGAACGTCCAGAGGTGAATTCCTTCTTTGCACGTTAGAGAAGGGTCCGACACCTCAACAGAACCTTGACCTGGTGCTACAGCCGAGGGAAAAAGTTACCTTCAGTGTAGAGGGAACAGGTATAGTGGATCTTCTCATTCTCATTGCCTAGCAAGTTGGCTTTCAGCCAGTTTGATGCATTTATTTCCTCTTTTGAAGAATAACCCCACAGAAGAGTGTTCACACTTTGGACTGCCTGTCCTCGTTGAATTGCTGGTATCTAAATTGCATTCTACTTTTATTTCAAAGGTATTGTACATTTAATGGGATACACGTCAGAGAGTCCAGATGAGCAACAGCCAGAGGATGAACACATTGAGAGTTTACCTCCAGAGCTTGAAGCACCACCATCTCTCCCTGAAGAAGATGCCCCCCTGCCAGAGGAACATGGTATTATTGATTAAGAGAAAGTTTGATAGATGCAGCTGTAACCCCCAAGTTCACATTTGATAGGTCGATTATGACGGGTGTGGCTATAAATTGAAGAATAGGTGCATGCTTTGTTTCAATGAAAAATAATAACCATTACAATCATGGTGGTGTTTTTGTGTGTGCGTATAAGTGTCTTTGATGCCTTGCTTGTTTAACAAAGTGTCTCAGTGCAAGCTTTGACTGATCTCAAGTTGTGTTCTATATTTAGTTAAAGATCCCTAGTGTGCTTGGTGGCAAACTCATCTGAAGTCAGCAGAGGTCAACCCGTGGAAACCTTGTAAACACAAAATTGCCAAGAGTGCAAGCTAAAATCAATGATCTCATGTGGAATTTTGATGATGAAGCACATTAAGCGCAAGAATACCGTTATGTCTTGTGAATGTCTACGGTCATTTGACGTGTACAGATTGTAAACTGTGACAAATTTGTAACTGCAGTATTGTAAGATTTCACGGTTGGACTAATCTCATATTACATATAGTATGAACTATGTTAAACCCCAAAAGAGGACAAGATTTATGCTAGTTTTGGAGGTCAAAATTTATTTAAGGTTAACAGCAGTCAAAATGTGAAAACTCTCGTAAATACAGTATATCTTAAAAAGGCAAATTTGAACTTATATACTGTATATGTTGATCAACTGCAATGAGTATTACAAGCTATTTGCTTTTTGGTTGGTGATTTGATGTCCACATCAACAGTGGTGAAACACAATACCCATAATGTTTTCCACATTTTTCAAAAGAAAGGAGGTTGGCCCCCTTAAAGCCTTTGTGCCATGTAGGGTGGAGTTTGAAGGGGACTTTCAAACTGACCTCTAGAATTTTTCAATAACTTAGATGCTGAATGATGCAAAATTGTACCACTTGGAGACAATTCACTGTATTTTATACATATATATATATAGCCAATTGTCAACTTTTTTGTAGCTGAGAGGAGCTTTTGCAGGGGGGGGGGGGTGGAATTCTCTTTATGGGGACACTTTCTGTTTCAGGGTAGGGGTGGTATTTATCACTCAGGCTGCACCCCCTTAAAGAGCGCTTCCATGGAGAACACAGAGCGTCTCAAGAAAGGAACCCTGAACATACAGTATGCCCTATTTCATGTTGTACTTGAAGGTTCTGAGAAAGATTTGTTGAAAGTCATGGATCTTGTTAGAAGTCTTATTTCATAGATTGGCTCTTTATATGATGCATTTAATTGTGACTTGGTCATCTCCTTTTGAAAACAAGCATAAAGATTGATTTTTGCTTTAATTTTACATTTCTTTGGGAAGGGGAGCTTGGACAGACCTCATATATGTTAGTGTACTGCTTACCATATAGCCAATAAATTGATGAATTACTGTTAGCAGCTACTGTAGGTTGTATTGTCAAAGTTACAGTGCATTCAATTGTGGTAACATCAGTGGCTCATTAAGCAAAAGACATCTGGCTGCATGTACAGTACAATCACATAGTGAGTAGGATAGCTTAGGTAACTGAAATTAAGTAAACGATTGGTTGTATGCTGTTATCTGCTTAGAAGAGAGACGCTTTTCCCCAACCTGGGCAAGGCATTTGTTGGGATGTTGGATGAGAGCTGCAAGCTTCGGTTGTTGATAAGGGTAGGCTTCCACATGAAATTCAAGTGCTCAGTTAATCTGTATTAGGAAAATTCAGGGAGAGCAAGTCAAGATGCCAAGTACAGTTTTCATTTGCTCACTGTGAAGGACAAAGTATGGAAAATGAATAAATATTGAGACTGCAGCAATGCTGGGTTGCTTGTATTTGATTCTGCATCCCTACCCTTGCTGAATCAATGAGCACAATATATCAGTGGCACAAATGAAGCCATCTGTATAAAATGCCACCTGGTCTCAAATCAACTGCTCAGACTTTAATCACTTGATCCTATTGTGCATTCATTACCTTTCTTGCTGTGAAACCTCATCACACTACATATCTGTCAATATTTCTTAATGGAAATCTTTTAGGAGTTTGAATCAGTTTCCCTCAGAGGACACATTAAGTAAACTGTTCTCTTGCTCCCACTTACTCCTACCCATTCCTAAATATATTCTTTATCATTTCTTTGCTGGTCTCTCTTTTGTGTCTCAGAGGAGGAGAGCATAGTTGTTAAGAATGAGCAGGAGTCAGTGGTGATTCCAATCCTGGAAGAGGCTCTCGAGGACATGGACCAAATGGCCAAAAACGAAGCAATGGAAGCATCGGAAGTCCCGGTATCCACGCCAGCAGTCAACGTACAAACACCAATACATGCACAATCTCAAATGCAAGGTAAATCATTCGTTGAATTCTTTATTATCAGTTAAATCATTTTCCCCAGAAATCAGAGGGAGAATGGCACAGGATACCAAAAAATCTCAACTTTAAGTCATAGCAAGAGCTATGCATATAAGTTGGAAAAGTGGAAGAGGGGGCGAAAAAAAAGATGAAATCTCCCAAAATTGTAACAAGAATTAATGAAGGGAGGTATAAAAAGAACAAAATGAGAACAAGCTAAATAAATTCATAACTGGACCAAGTGGACACACCTATAAGAGCAAGGAAATGGTGTCAAGAAGATGAAGCAATTACAAGAATGAATGAAATTATCACAAGAAGGAAAATGAAATTTTATCAAGAGCAGTATGGAAATTGTAGCAAAAACAAGGTGAATAAAATTATTACAGGAACAATAAAAGTAACTGTAACAAAAACAGTATGATAGAAATGATAAGTGCAAGATGGAAATTATTACAATGGCAACGTGAAGGAAATCATTACAAAGAAGTAGAATGAATGTATTACAAAGCAAGATAATGGAAGTTATAACAAGAACAAAACTACAGAAATCATAACAAGAACAAGATGATGGAAATCACAACAAGAACAAGATGGTGGAAATGATAACAACAAGATGGTGGAAAGCATATAAGAACAAGATGGTCGAAATCGTAAGGAGAACAAGATGGTGGAAATGATTACAGGAACAAGAAGTGTCATAACTGGAGCAAGATATTTCTTGCATTTACAGAAGAATTATTCATTCAAGTACAAGCTTAACGTTTTTGTACAAGGTGCGATATTGAAACAATAAACAGCGAAAGAAATTGAAAGTTATCCTAATGATACCAAAGTATTGTCTAAATGTAAGGTATGGCCTAAAACTTTCAAAAACAAGATTGGTGATATAAGCAAGGAAGTAGGTGAATGAAACAAGTGAACAAAATAGGTGAATGAAATTGTTGGTGGAATGTAATGATATAAAATATGTTGTGAGTAAATTAACACAAGTACTATTAGTGAAGTACTTATGCAGTTCCTTCTTTTTTTGTTGTCTCACTAGGAAATGTTCTCCCTCCAGAGACAGAGGAGGAGTACCCCTACCCAGATATGAGTGATGAAGGCTGGATGCAAACGCCTGAACCAACTCGCCAACAGCAACAACCAGGTACCTTTCCTGCATGCCTTAGTACAAAATACAAGTCTAAGGATAATGTTTTAAGGAATTCAATCAATATTTGTTTCCTATTTGCTGAAAAGGTGACCTTCTCATCTTTTCTTTTGAAAGTTGGATTGTATCTCAAATGAAACTAATTCAAAAAGAAAGTATTTAATGCAACATCTTTTTTAAAGAGTATTCTTGACAGATTCACATAGCAAAGACATGCATGTTGCTCTGTATCAAGGCTACATGCCTTAGTAGTGGTGTTGTGTCTGTGAGAGTGAAGTCAAAATTACCAATGTCTTGGTTTTAGATCTGCTGGTACCTTACAAAGTCAGCTAAGATATTCAGAATATTCTATGGTAACTTAATGATCAGGTTGATTGACTTAATGAATGTAACTGCAGTTGTTCAATCAAACATGCACAGCTCCTTAAAATCTGTTTCATGAAGACTGAGAATTTCATCAAGACCACATGTTATGAAAGTCAGGTGGCATTTCATAGAAAGTTAACCTCCCTTTACCACATCACCTTGATCGACGTGCATCTTTTGTTCTGATGCCTCTGCTACGGGCTGTTGCTGAATGAATTGAGATTGTGGAAGTAACATGTCAGAGCAATCATTACTGTTAATTCTCCTTTTGTCTATGCTTAAAAACAATTTGTTGGTGCCTTTCCAGTTTGTGAAAAAATAGATATCAGATGATTTAGTCTCAGTAGATACTCACCAATGCAATAAAGAGTGTTTGGATGTGTCTTTCTTGAAACCACATGCACGTTTAATTGTATTTTACAGAATTGAAAGTTATTCATTTTGGTTATTCATTTTCCATTTTGTCATTCCATTTGAATTTCTCTCCCTCTCCTATGAAGATGGTGCCCCCTCTAAAACTGATACCAACACATGTAATTGACCACTCTATCAGTTACCATGTTTTTTTAACTTCCTTTTAGATCCTGGACCAAGGATAGACCCTTCATTCAATCAGGGTAGAGTAGCACAAGGAGCTAATATGCCATCAACAAGTTATTCACAGTCCAGAGGACAAGCAGCTGGTGAGAGCAGTCACATTGCATCCTCATCAGCCTCAACTGGTAGGTTCTCTTTTCATTCTAACCGTCTACAAAATAGAGTTGATACAAATGGTTTTGTAATTTTTCCCACTGTTTCATTTTAATCTTACCCCTATTACGTGTTGCAAAAGGTCATACCGCTTTGGTCACCTTGACATTTCCTGATGCGAAATGAATCGTAGTTATGTGCAATAATTGATTTCAGGTGCCACACAATGGTACTGTTAATTAAATGCACTGTATGCATTGTTCATGACAGCCCTAGGACAAATAAAAATAAAATACCTTTGCAGGAAGGAAACAGGAGTTTATTATAAAACCATTTGTGACAACAATCAATGCACTTCTCATGTAAATGCAAGAGCTTGGCCAGTTTAGTTTTTATCTCTTGAGAGAAATTGTTGCTTTTTAAAAGTCAACATTAAGTGGAATAAAAAGGGATGAATCAATGGTTGGTATTTCTGAAAGTAGATTGAGCTTCATATCAAACTTCAGGTTGATCATTAATTTAAGAATAACATCTATGTTCACCTTCATTCACTGGAGACAGTAGCTTAAATAACAACGCACATTTAATTTAAACTCATATATAAAACAATCTTTGCTATGACTTGGAGGAGATTTGCTCTATCTCAAAAAATTCATGTGAATGTTGAAATTACAGATCAGTCAATGTTCTGTGTTACTTTGGTAAAATCTAATTGGATCACAAAACAAAAGATGAATTGATTTTTAGTGGACTCAGAGGAAGTATTCCGGTGTTGTCATCAAACTGCATTACGCATTAGTGTGGCTGTGGATTACTCTGTCATTTTCATGTGAGGTGCATTGAACAATTATCCCCTCCATACTGGCTTGCTCTGTTCTCTCATGACAATACATCCATTTTTGAGGCTAGGTCAAAAATGGCTCTGAAAGTGCCTCTTTTGGTGGATTGTGTTGTTCAAGGCTAAGTTTCTTGTGAGCCCTTCTAAGCTGGAAGACTTCTTCAGATTCCCAGAAGGCTAGGATAAGTCCTCAAACCACCCTACTGCCCCCACCTTCCCCCTATACCCACCTGCCCCACAACCTTCAGAATAGAAGTATGGAAAGACCATAACAAATTACAAATTTCTTTTGCTCCAAATGTGTTTTCAGGTAACAGTTAAAATTGAACCCCTTTTATTTATGACATAATCTCATGCCCTCTGCCTGATTGGATTGCTTTGTACTTGGAAGGGGGGGGGCTTTACATATTTCCATCAAGTGCTAGTAGCTGTCAAAGCTTTGTCCCCGTGGAGACATTTTGCCCAAGTTGAGAGCAAGTCACTTTTGGAGTGTTCCCTTTTCTTTCTGTATTTTTGTACTTCTCCTTTTCCTTTGTGTGCTTTGTTTTTGCTTATTTTCAATTTAAGTGTTGTTGCGATATCTCTGCATCTCAGTACATGTCTGTGTGTATCTATTCACTGGTGATAGTGTTCCACATGAGAAACACCAAAGTGAAATTTGAATCAGGTTCTAGTATGTCCTGGGGTCCTTCCAGCTTTGCAATTGTTAAACAGTTACAAATGTTTTGCTGAGCTGTTGACACCTGAGCTGTTGGCATTGTCTAGTTTCTCAATGTAGGACATACTGTAAGCCAATGGACATGTGTCATTCCATACACTTGTCTTCAGAGTCACTTTGTACCATCCAATTATTTCCCCTCTCACCATTGCCTATGTGCATGTATCTATTTTAGATTCAATCTAAGGTATAAGATAACCATTTGTAGTCTCACAAATATTTCATCACCGGACACTGTCAATTGGTCTTACAAGTGGAACATCCCAGGAGTCTTTTCAAGTTTGTATCATCACAACTCCATGGGCATCTGTGTGATATTTTTTCTAGCCTGAGTTTTTTTCAAGTGTATCATCTTCCACAAGATATTATGAGATATCCAGCACATGAAATAGATTGTTTTCTTAGAGAAGTAACGAAGATGCTCCCCAACTCGCAGTGCAGACCTGAGTTACATTGCAATCACTCTTGTTTAAACTTGAGCAGGATTTGTCCTGCAATTGTTAAGAGAAACAATCAGTAAACCCGCTCTCCTTTATTTATCATATCATTTAGAGGGTGCCATGTGTCACAAGTGTTGGTGTTGTAACCAATTTCAACTAGTTGTAAAATTGACAACTGAGAGGCTGAATCTGGTAATACTTCCTAAACTTGAATGAATCAAAACTCAAGTCAGTACAGTTGATTAACCTAACAGTCTTGGTGTCAGTGCCATGTACACTCGTATGCAGACAGTGTGATCAACTTCATATTCTAGGTTGCCATGGATACACTTCCATTGTGCTGCAAACTCATTGCCAGACTTTATTGTTTCAGGTTTGTTTGTTTTTAATGCAATCTGCATTTTGTTAAAATTTCAGCTTCTTTGGTTATCTGAAGGACAAAAATAAAGATCTTTGTTAGTCTGTTTAAAAAGTTAGGTTTGTGGGTTGCGGGAACTACTGCTTTGTTTCTTTACATTGGTTAACCAAGCAGATTTGACTTGGCTATAGTTAGTTAACTATTGTTACATGTATGTGCAGGGGATTGGTAAACCCAAGTAATTCATGTTGTCGTCCGACTTTATTAACTGGTCTCTTGTGCATCATCATCTTTGTTAATTAAAACAATCAATTAAACCATACACCTAGGTCTACAACATTTTGAATCAGTGGTTTTGAAGACAGTGCTTTACCTTACTTCATGAGTGTTTGCCTTGTATCAAAATCGCAGAAGATGTCAAAGTTATCGCAACAACACTATCAGCATTCCATATCAATGTATTATACATGTAGCTGCTTTCAAATAAGTGAAAACTTTTATATTTTTTGTTCGTTGCATATTATTGTTGAAATAAATTGTTCACAAAACCTGTATCATACGCGTCACGCCTCTGGACTATTTTGGTATGGTACTATGGTTGCTTGTTCAAGAAATTATCCTCATAGTGGCTTCGTAAATCAGTGGTCCTCTGGTTGTTCAGGATAACTTTCACCAGGGACTCTGTCCTTGCCAAACAATTACAACACTGTGTCGCTGAACTTGGGTGTTCATGACGGGTCAAAATTACTTTTACTTCATTTGTCACTTCTTCGTTGACCACTCTCATCATAATTTAACATGCTTCTCGTTCATAAACGTTCACGTAACAGTCAGGTGAAATACTATTATTTAGTTACGTGCAGACAGATGTGTTGTTTCTGGTGCCGTAAGCCAAGAATTTATCAGCCGTACTCATACACGTCCTATATTTTGTGATCTGCTGTGCAAGTATCAGTCTTACCATGCAGGTCTCAGCTCTCAGCTCTTAAAGTTACCAGCTGAAAACATTTTTGAAATAGTTGGTATTAGTACTTGCCCTTTGTTTGAATTTCAACCCCTCTTTGCTCTTTTGTAATTGTTCACGTGACTCAAAGGGATCCCCCTTTAACATTAAGCATGAAGGATCCAGATTTATCAGTTGCTAAAATTTCAGTTCGGTATTTCAGGTTTCATCTTAATTTGTAATCACCAGTCAAGAAAATTAAATTAAACTTGTCAGTGGATGATAAATCTGTAGGGATAAATTTGTTCTTCTCCCATTTTACTTACCTGTGCATTTACAGTACAGTAAAGCTGACATTTTCCACACCTTAAATAACCAAAGAGAAATTGAACTAAGTGCAATTTCCAACCAGTTACGTGGGAAGTTAAGTGCATTAGGTTTACCTCTTTGCTTTGGTTCACTAGTACTGTAATTCTCCCTACTGCATGAAGTTCTTTATACATAACTACCATCCACGTTCTATCTAATGTTTGTACTCTACAAGCAGAATTTTTAACTCATTTCCATGCACACACACATGTACAATGTTCTTGTACATAATAGTGTATTCATTTGTCTGTCAATATTTGTGGATCTAGCATGCAAACATGCTGCTCTTTGTTGAAGTTTCAATAACACACAAAGACATATGGGACTTAAAGACTTGTAAGGCTTAACAAGTATGCTCATTTTACTCTGTAATGCTGTGTCTAATTTTTCTAAACTGTCAACAAGGTCTTTGTTATGTAAATGCAGATGTGTTGCATGGTGTGTCTGCAGTATTGATCCTAATCATTAAACTTGCCAAATAACAAAGAAGAAATTGAAAAGAGTGGATCAGTATGATTGTGTGGTAGTGTACTAGCAGGAAGAAAGGGATTTGTGTTCACCTTTTTCATATTGTAAAGCAGTAAGTAGGTGGGGCCTGTGAATTAACCTTTCATGAAAATTACCCCTCGCTATTTAAGTTAATCTTTTTAATACTTTACCACCATGTAGTACTGTAAATATTATTTAAGGAGAATGTAGACATGTGAATAAGACTGTGGAACCTGGACATAGAATTGATACACACTGTACTTATAAGCAATCATAGGTTATGCAGAGTTTTAAGATTAGTGATGTCATAGTGATGTCATTGTTCATCTAGTTGAAGGTTGTAATTTTGTTTGCAGGTTGTCAATCTGTCATATTGCTGGATTGTATGTTTCATTGATACTGAATCAGGTGTTCTCATTGTAATAAAATGTGTTTGAACAAAAACTGATTCACGTTTTATGGTTTTAACATGAAAAACATAATTTGATTTCAATAAGTTGGCCATGCTCTCCCTCCTTGGCAATGGAGGAACTGGTAGAGCAGCATTTTTGCCCATCGTGAAAACAAGCTTTGTTTACCCAGTGGTGCCTGTGAAAAATAAATTTATGTCAAGTGCAGATAACAAACATTTGATCTGATAAATGAGGGTAAATTACTCCAAACGTTTCTCCATAGTGTGTTTCGACTTTTTCTCATTGTGTTTTACAATGTCTGTCTTTATACAGTACTTTAGAGCCATGGAGTTGTGGTGCTGGAATTGTAATTTGAGAGTAAGCTTTAAAATGATGAGGGTATCATAAAGATATAAAGAAGGGTACAGACTGACCTCGTTTTTCCACTCCAAACTGAAACCAACTTTTTAAAAGAATCAAAGTTCAGTCACGTGGTGGTGTTGCTCCCGTGAACATCTTAAAACCCTCGAGCAGTCTCATCATAGTGAAGCAAAATATGGTAAAAGATTTGTATGAAAAACTTGATGTGCTTTGCTTCCACACCAGATAATACTTTATTCATAAACTTGAATGTACAGGAGATGCTAGTGGACTGTTTTCAGTTGGTTTCTTTTATGTGCAAAGTTCAGTTGAGCAAGGAAAACAAAAAGGGCTAAAGTTAGAATCACTTGAAAATGGTCGACCTTCAGTTCAGGTCAAACCTGTTTTGCTTTCAGCAGCAAAACACATTTGAGTAACTGCTGTCTTCATTCTGTTTATATATGCTGTCTTGTGGCTTGTTTCAGGGATCATCAGATACCGGAAATTAAAGTACACATTGCAGTCAAAAGTGCAGTTTAAATGTAGACTGTGAGCACTTTTGCTGTTCTGCAAACAGTAATTTTGGCTTGAAATCAGTAATTACTTCCAGTAATGTAACACGATTGCATCATGATGTGACTAGGTCCCCTTGTGGTTTTCTTGAAAGCGTCTTTCTTGGATGGCATTTCTCGCAAGTAGCCAAAAGTTTCCTCCCAAATGCACAATATCCTGTGGTTTATTTGGGGCGCCACAATCGTTTGATTCGCTGTCAACATTGCTCTTCTATTTCTACAAAAAACAAAGAACCCCCCAAATATGTACAAAAACAAAAGGAAACAAAGGTTTTTCCTCATTTTTTCGCAGACATGGCTTCCTAAATTTGTAGCATTATTTCTGCGCAAATGTAGTGACATCCAGTACTGGGAAACCATTACATCAAGCATGATTTGATTATCCACGGATCTATGCTCTTTTCACCTCCTCTGGAGTTCATTCCCTGATATAAAGTACTTTCCAAGTTGTTTTATCTAAATCATTGTCATCCATGATCAATCTTGAATACTGCGCAGTTGTACACAACATGTAGCTGTGATTCTATCAACGCAAGTACTCCCTGTCCCTTTCAGTACATAATGCTAATTGTTATGCCTGCACTGCAGTATTTGTTCGGATGCCTTCTTCATTAACAACTTTAATCTGTTGAGTAGCTATTACGTAATCGTACTGTACTCTTTAGGATTGATGGTACTTAGTTTGTGGAGTTAGTAAACAGCACTGGTAATCACTGTGCTAGGAAAGTTGTTTCAGTTTGCAAGTTGGTTAGACTTAATCACTGTATCTGTAAAAACTCTTCCATTTCATATCTGTTTTTCCTGGACCTGCTTTTCCCCTCCTGTCCTCTTCACTGTCATTCCAGGATTTTTCTTGAGATTCTCCCCCCTCTTGACTTAGTTGATATTGTAGTATTCATGTGATGTACCATCAGTATATGGTATGTCTCAGTCAATTGGAAAACATTCCAACTGTCTGAATGTTGCAGGTCATCTTTAATAACCAAACCTCATTTAGCATTCATTGTACAATATGGTCAGGAAATGTCCATTATGCAGCAAAGTGAAATATCTTTGTTTACCTCTTTGCATGATACTGTATGGATGTATATCAGCTAGACAGAAACATAAGCCAGAAATCAAAGCCAGCAAGCAACAAGCTAGAAAG
Source organism: Stichopus chloronotus (assembly GCA_021234535.1). NCBI lineage: Eukaryota > Metazoa > Echinodermata > Holothuroidea > Aspidochirotida > Stichopodidae > Stichopus > Stichopus chloronotus. The sequence continues at coordinate 953,769 of SFZH01000008.1, forward strand.
CGTTCATAGAGTAAGCTAGAAAGCAACATATGCAAGCTGTACAGAATACAATTTTGTGAAAGTGATAAATCTACAGTGTCCCTTTGTTTGTAAACTTTTCATCATAATGTCATTACTGTGATCTAGTGCTCATATTTTGATTACATGTAACCAAAAACTGAAAGGAAAAAGGCTAGTTTTGTACTTAAAAAAGTGTCCCATGGTATTTGTTTTAACTTGATGGAAGTATTCCTTCTTATGCTGATTCCACTTACCTATATTCCATTAATACATGATATTACTATAATATTTTACAGTACTTAATACTTTGGTTTTTGTGATTCTATTTCAAAATTAAAAACACTCCAAGTCACAGTTGTAGCAGTAAGCAATTTCAGAAGAAAGCCAGTTGTTGTGCACCTTATGTGTGTCAACTGGTACTGTGGGGAGGGGGAGTAGATGGTAGAAAGTGATCAAATGTAATATTCATAGAAGTATTTTGTAAGTACTGTACAGGTACTGTCTATATTGCATCATCTCGACACTAATTACTTAAGTCTGTGCTCCACAAAGTACTAGTCAAAATATGTCAGTCAGGAGGTGTCTCCTACATCATGTTTCAAATGCACATTTAAAATGTATCCATATGGAATCCACGGAGGGATTTTATCTACCTTTCTTGGTAAAGAACAAACCGGGGTGGGGAAAAATAAAGTGATCCCTTTAAAGCCATCATGGTGGAATTTTTGACAGTGTTAACAAAGTTTCATAATGCATACTGTAGATAGAACCTGTGTAAATTCACTTCTTGAAATGTTTGACAAAAGTTACAAAGTTTTGCACAGTGTGATGTTAGCTCTCAGGAAAAAACCACATCTGTGTTCCTTTTTCTATTTGCATTTACAGTATTTTGTACTGTGCATATCCACGTGACTCACAGGAGGATGCCGCATTTTCACAAACTGTACCGGTTGCATTGTGTCTAACTGAACTTCTTTTTCCAAATTGTCTACACTCCGAAAGGATTCTACTCGTTGAAATCTGTTGGAGGCTTGCAGCACATTTTGACTGGTGTAAACTGTATTTCAAGCAATTGCACTATTTTTAATTATATCTTATTTCATGTAAACCTGAATATCCTCAGGGCAATGGATTAGTGGAATATACCATATATGCTAATTCATGCAGACTAAGTCAATTTGCGGTAATCATTCTTGGAAGATAGATTACCTAAAGTGCTGTTAAATTATAGAACAGAATATATTCTGACTTCTCAGCTGTCAGTGACCCCCCTCTGTCCTTCCTTTTATAGGTCCATCTCATTCTAGAACACAATGGTATGGGGAAGCAGAAGGTGGGACCCATCGCGGTGTTGGGACCCATCATGGTGGTTATGTCTCTGCCCATAGGTATGATCAAACCGGCTATGGAGATAGGGAAAGGGCCTCACAGGTTCAGGAGAGGGCTGCTTCAGTGCGGAAGGAGCACCGCCTCGAGAGAAAAGCACCTTACGGAGGTGGGAACGTACGTGGCAAGAAAAACCAAACAGAGTTAACGAAGCGTCTGCCATCTGATCCCGGTGTTGTGATGATGTTCAAGTGCCAGTTTTGTGGTCGGCTGTTTGGGAGGAAGGCCAACTGTGTGAAACATGAGAGGACTCATACAGGGGAGAAACCGTTCACCTGCCAGTACTGCCACAAGACTTTTGCATCAGACAGTGGCAAATCCCTCCATGAGCGCCTGCACACGGGCGAAAAACCGTTTGTGTGCCAGGTCTGCGGGAAAGCGTTCGCAGACAGGAGTAACCACCGGAAGCACGAAAACATGCACAGGAATACACCAAAGTTGTAACTCCTAAAACCCGAGCCAGTTATATAAATGTTGGGACAGTTCCACGCATATTTAATTCTTGCTCAGTAACTGCAATCAATGATTCATAAACTTCAACACTCAGCTTCAATCTTCTGTACAGACATTTGGGTGGAGACTATGTCCTATCGTGTATGCATCCTCTCGAGACTTACTGAAATTAATGATTTTAAGTTTAAACATTAAGTTTTTGATAATCAGAGCAGCATATTCCCAGCACATGTATATACAGTGTATTCAAGTACAAAGGTCCAGACATATTGTTTTGCCTGCCAAAAATGAGAGGAAATTCTCAGAGGAAAGTGCTTGCTGCTAGAACTACCTGTAGAAGTAGCTGATGCTTATTACATTATCACATTCGTTTTACTTCGCTCTTTATGGTAGTAGGGAACTACATGGATTTGTAGCACTATTGCAGCTGATACTGTTCTTTGCCATCTCATGACACCCAATTACGTGGCAATTCTGTCACTCTCTTTTCATGTCACCTAGCTACATGTAATCTGTGGAGAACATTGGAAATTTGAAAGATACAGTTCCTTGGAAAAACTCTGATGGAATGCCTGCCTTTTGCAGCTGGCTTACGACATACCTAGAAAGACACTGCTCACAATTTCTTTCAGAATCACCACTTTTTCTCCATCAGTAGTAATCAGTAACTGTGTTATTGGTATAATCTTTCCTGATCAGTTTTATTCAACCGTAATGTTACTGCATAGAGAAGTCATGTTGTATGGGAAGCCCTTTACCCACTGTTTGTCTCTCCTGAGATTGTGAGAAGAGTCATCAACAGGTTATTTCTTGAGGCCACACAGAAAACTGTACAGTAACCTGAATATAAAATGCATTCAACCTTGCTACGCGATCTACCACCTAAAACATAGGGTAGGGTGTTTCTGCTTTACAGCCTGTGCAGTACATTGAACAGAAGGTCATGTACTGTACATAAGAGAGAGGACTAATGTACATATCAAAAAGTAATTAGGAAACCCATTACTGTAAATATCCTATATAGGCCAACTTATCCATGGAGTGGTATCAACTCATGAATGTTTCTCGATACACACGGAGCAGTCGTTCCTATTCTTGAACAGCATGCAAGATTCCTTTAACCATTTCTGGTCTCTGTCAATTGTTCATTACTCACCAGTGAAGGGGCTGCTGGGATTGAGATTCTTTTGTGATGCAAAACAAAGAGACACTCTCCCTCAAGTATAGAGCTCTCTGCTTGGGAACAGAACATTATGTAAACAGCAACATATAAGCCGAGTGAGGTGATAGGTGGTAAGGTACTGTACTTGCTATAGTATGGTGGTAGAATTGCTATTCCGTGTATATCTTGCATTTAATAAATTAACTGTAGGTACTAGTAAAGTGTCTCCAGCACTGTTCTTGTAGTTAATGTGTAGCTTAAATTGTTCTAGTAATGTCTATTATCATTGATTCAACAAATAGCAGGATCATTTTAAGTTGTTTATATCAGGGTTCGTAGCGGTCCTTGAAAACCTTGAAAAGTCCTTGAATTGTTCTTAAATATATCACTGTAGTCATGATTTCCTGAAGTTGTCCTTGAAATGCAGTTTTGGGATCTGCAATTTGTGTTTGTTTTATTTCTTGAAAGATTTCATATTAAATTAATCGGCCTAATTTTGCGGTGATAGATCAGGTTTACTAAAATGACATGTTAGCTTACAGCAGGGGTATTATCGCTGTGGGCAAATCCAGCCTCTTCAGCACAGCCTATAATATCATTAGTCTGCTGTTTGGTGTGCAAAGCATATTGGCACATGTTAGCCTTAGGCTCTTTACTACATGTTATGATAAACGCACAGTAATTTGTTTACTGCAGTATGATATCATGTAATAGCCCTAATCATATGTAGCATTGGCATCATTTTAACGATGCAGGAAATCTGTAGAAATCTGAATTAATTGGGGAATAAAATGCACACTTGAGCTGTCATACTCATCACAACATCAATAAAATCCATGTCAACTTAGTCGAAAAGAGAACTGTCATTGCGTCTCAGCGGGTGGAATAATAATTATCTTTCTTGGCCAGTAGCGGCTGTGTTAAGTGGTTTTGTTTCGGGATATAACATCTGCTACGTATAAGTGCTGTCTGCTGTAACCTTTGCATGAACGGTCAGCCGTTTGAACAGAGTCCAGTTCTGCTTAACATTTAAGCGGTTTTTCTGCACATACTTACTCTTTTTTTCAATTTTCTTTTTTAACGATAGCTATTCAAACGTCGTAATCTGCCGCCTTTAAACTGCATAAAGTCAGAAGGACTTTTAAAATATTTCAAAGGGAATTGTAATGAAACGGAACGTTACGACATTAAGACTCAGTCACAAATTGAACTTCGCACAAATGGTGCTGCTGGATATGCCATTGTATAAGCAAGTAACAAAGGCAGACTGGTAAACTAAAATGTTTAGGTGTTTGTTCTACGATATTCAAAGTTATGGTCCATGCCCCTGTCTTCACGTTAAATTTTTCTTTCAAGTTTATGTTGACTCTTTTGTGTGCACAGTTTCAGTAGAGATTCCCACTTTCTCAATTTAATTTGATTGTTTGAACAGTATAACAGATCAATATACAGACACTTGATTAAGTATGATTTTACAAGCACATGCACTTGATGATCTGAATGAAATTTTCAGGTGGAAGTCCAGTTTAGTAGTGCCTAAAAGTTTGACTGAGGTCTTGAAATGTCCATTAAAAGTCCTTGTATTTTGAATCCATAAACTGCTACGAACCCTGTATCCTAAACATCCATCCTAACATTCAAATTTGTCAGAAGATTCCAGCACTTGTATGACAGTACTATCTGTTAACCAGACTGCTGTTTAAACATAAAGTACATGTAACTTATCTTAATATTCATAAATTTCAGTGGAAGGCATTGTAGCCTTCCCTTTTGACTGTACAGTATGTCCAATAGATATCCTCTCTGTACCATTTAAAGTTACTTCTTACTTTCATGTTCATTAATATCTATTAAAGACTGTACATGCTGTAAGTGAAAATGAACAAAGCTCACATGAAAGTTTTATCCTTTAGTTTTGCTATCGTTCTCCTAATGTTGTGTTTGTTTTTATCTGCTATAACGAGATAATTGTTCTTGAATTCCCATGAAGAGAGAGGGCGGAGTTGATAACGATACAGTATGTTCTTAATGGTCTTTGCAAAGGTTCTTAACTGACAGTAAACCAGCAAATCATATGATAAATATGCAACAACCCTGTGAAAGCAACCTGTGAGTCACATGATGAATATGCAGTGAACCTGTGAATCATGAATATGCAGTACACCTGTGAATTGTGAATTATGTGATCATAGGTATGCAGTAAACTTGTGAATTAGAGATGATGAATATGGAGTAAGCTGTGAATTATGTGGTAAATATATGTTCTTCTCCCCTAAGTCAAACTTAAACTCGGTCCAACCCCCAGCCCTGAGTCATCAAATATTGTGAAAAAGCAAGTCGCCACAACTTGTAGGAACAAAAGATGCCATGTCTCATTTCAACAAAGAAGGGTTTCAGATAAAAAAAAAAAACAGAAACTCAGCATTAAGTACAAGCCAGAGGTTTTGTCACATACTCATTTCATCCTTGGTTTTGTAGGTGTTGTTAAGAGAACCTTAGCCACGGGAACAGTGAGTAGACACACGTCATTTGCCATGAGCAGTTTGAATGTCACTGATGGACAGACCCTATCCACACCTACATCAAGGAAACATCTGCCGTCAAAGTCGAGAGCCACTTCATTGGTTATGAGGAACAGCAGAAATGTCAGGATTAAGCAAACCCCCAAATCTAATGGAACCTCTTACCAGTGCCAGTACTGCAACAGGTACTTCCGTCTGAAGCACAACCTTTGCATCCATGAACGGCGGCACACCGGAGAGAAGCCGTACAAATGTCTTTTCTGCCCAAAAGCCTTTGCGTCGAGTGGGGAGCAGAAGCTACATGAACGTTTTCACACTGGAGAAAAACCATACAAGTGCAATATTTGCGGGAAAGCGTTCGCAGACAGTAGCAACTGCAGGAAACATCAAAATGTACATAAAAGAGGACCTATGAGAAGCTTTGACCAGTAGTTTTACATGTTGTTGGAGAAGTTTGACATATTTTCCATCAAATATCTCATTTTCAAGTGGATTGTGCAGTATAATATTTCAAGTAACACACATCTGTAGAATGTTCATGGAACCAGTGCTAACATGTTGTAAATTTACTTAAGTGTCTAAGTCTTATTATCTGTGTAAAGTGCAAATTCATAATCAATTTGTCACATAGTATTTTTTTTTTTATTTAAGTACACTAGTTCCTGTGTCTATTGGCAAGACCGAGGTTGTCTTTATTGAGATGATTATGAATGTTCAAGTATTTATTCCTCAGAAGAAAAAAGAAAAAGAAAAAAAATGTCACGTCCTGTTGAAAATATTTCTTATCATCTCCTGACTATTTCAATTTTAATTCCAATGATGAATTAAGCCAATTTTTCTTGCCTCAGGATCAACTTGTTCTGCACTACAGTACATGATAATAAAGAGAGTGTATGTCACCTTGTCATTGGCTTTCTTCCTTCAGTCTTAGTAAAGTAACAGACACTATCACAAGAAAGATTCACTGCTTAGCTACTATTAGTAGCCACTGCCAACATTAACTTTCTGGAAGAAAAATTCATGTGTAAACTAACGTTACAATACAGTAATGTAAACGCTGATTGCCTTAAAATGTTGTAGTGTGCTTTTGTTACTTGCTTCATAGGTATGTTGTACCCAAGTCAAGGAATGTTTCAATCACCAGTACATGCTCGTGGCTCTCGGAAGGGAAGCCATCGGGACTTAGCTAGTCTGCTGCCAAGAAGCGCTGTCAAATCTAATAACAGAACTGGTAATGAGAAGGCGACACGTCGCAAGAGAATACAAACTCATCCGCCTGACACAACCTCACCTTCGTCTAGTAACTCTGCTGCCGGGAGGACTAAAACCTACTTCTTGTGTCAGTTCTGCGACCGTCCCTTTAGCCTCCGGAGTAACTGCAAAGTCCACGAGCGCAGACACACTGGAGAGCGGCCCTTCAAATGTCAGTTTTGTCCGAAGTTGTTTGTCAGCGGAAGTGAGCAGAAGGCACATGAAAATCTTCACACGGGAGCAAAGCCTTACAAGTGTAGATACTGTGACATGTGCTTTGCCAGCTCTTCACATAGATGCCAGCATGAAACAAAACATAAAAGTGAACATTTGACTTGAAATAAATGTATCATGAACCGGATTGACCTTTGGTTTTAGATGGGAGGTGGGACAGTATATCATAGAATCTTCAGTTTTGGAGCTCTATTTTTTTTTGCAACATACAGTGAGAAAAGAAATCACTGTACCCAGAAGGTAATAAGATAACATGACATTCCTATAAAACTTTGATCTAATGGGCTAGGTACTGTAAAGTTGCTAGATTCTAATTCTGTGAAGTGTTTTTCATTGAAGTCTACTTCAGAAGTAGTGTAACTTTGCTAGAGTCAGTTGCTCCATCTGGTTTCCTAAATTACCAGTTTTCACATTCACATCAAGTTTATATTCACTCTCCTATGCCGTACAGCCTATTTACAGACTTTGGGCATTATTAGACTGTTGATGTGACTAGGGGATAGCATTTATACCATTTGTTAGTTATACTGTTCGTTCAGTGTTTGATGTCAAAGAAGTCACCAGGGTTTGGGGCCCTTTGAGTGGTATTTTTTTCTGAACGTTATGTCACATCTTGCCAGTAATCGGCATATTTTTGGTAGGAGTAAAGGTGTGTGATGTTTCCTCCGATAAATCATCCTGTTTTAGGCGCAGCAGCAGTAGACCATAGTGTAACTGTATTAGTCTTGAATGATGTCACATGACTGGTTAGATTTAGCAGAGAGGTCACATGACTGGTAGTATGTACAGTGGCAGAGTGGTCACATGACTGGTAGATGTAGCAGAGAGGCCATATGACTGGTACTGGAGAACGTAGAAGAGTTCATTTTCTTGTTTTTATCTTCTAAGATTATCAGTGACTTTATTTTCAAGTAGTTTATCTGTGATACATGAATCTCCACATGACATAACAATACAGCTCATCTTTGCAAATTTATAAGCAACATAAATTCAAATTTCGTACTACAAGTTGAAAGGAAGTGTAACTGAAAGTAAAGGCTTGGTGAAAGCACACTCCATGCCTACAGAGAAACACAACAAAACAACAAAAACATCGTACATAAAAAACAGAACACAGAGAGAATGAAAGCATCAATACAGCAAAAACCAGAACATTTAGAACCACCACCTCCATCCACCCACCAAAGGAGAATAAAAGATAAAAGTGATTGCTTAACAATCATTAATAAAATATCTTCAGTCGATAGGCATTGAGGTAAGCCTTGGCATATTTGGCAAACTGCTTGGAATATTGTTCCATAACCTGAGAGCAGGTGGTCTTGGAGGATGATGAAGAGATGGTATGAAGAGACTGTCATGGTCATATGCAAGCAGTGTTCTTCACAGATTTTCAAAAGAGGGGAGTAGCCTCCATGAAGAGAGTACCAGGAGAGGGGTCCCACCTTCATCCCAAAAAGTTTTGGTAATTGAGGTGCAAAATGGTGGCCATAAATGTAGAGGAAATTTTTGGCTTAATTTGAAATATCATTAACCTATCGTCAAGTTTTGTTCTGCCAAGTCAAACTTTTGTGAATGGGGAGGGGTGGGTACTAGGCTCATTTTGAGGGGAGGTCACAATCTCAGGAAAGCAGTTATTTTAGCTAGGGGTAGAGCATCCTCTAAACCAACCCCTACTCTAGTTGTATTTAGTCCGTTGGTTACCAACTATGTAGTTTTAGATACACTGCAAGAGAGATCTTATTCAAAGTGAACCAACGAGAGTACAGAGCAAGTTCGTCGCAGTTTCTCCTGGTTTCTTTGGATTGTTGGTAAAAAATATATGTAAAGTAAATAAAAAAATATATTGGTATCATCTGCAAATAAAAACAATCCAAAATTTACTTGGGTTCAAACTTCATTCATGTAACTTGGTGAACAAGAAAAGGTTGGAGGATTGAACCTTAGGGTATGTACTCCACAATATCTGACAAGCATGTCTAAGTCAGCATTCTAAAGGTGGTGAACTGTTTTCTGTTGGTTAAGTAACTATTGATAAAGTTGTAGACCATGCCTCAGAATCCGTACAGAATGCAATTTAATAGAATGTCATGATCAATGGTAACAAATATTTTTGATAGATCAAGACCTTGCCAAAGAAATTAAATTATCTTATGCCCTACTTAGTTTTATCAATTACATCAATAAGAGGAAGCTCAGTAAAACAACCATTCTGGTGGGAATTATATTGGTTGCCTGAGAGTACACCATGTCTACCCAAGAAACACTGAATTTTGGTTGACATATTTTTAGAAGGTCTTTGAAAAACAAAGGATTGAAATGGGTCGGTTATTGACAAATTGTTGCTTACTACCACTTTTAAAAAATAAGGATGACATCAAGCAATTTTAATGTTTTCAGGAAACTGGGTAATCCTCTTTGAGTGATAAGATTCTTTGGCCACAGGATAACAAATAAACAACAATCTCTGAATCTTGTCAACTTCTGGTTCTGGTAGCATGCTTGCTGCTAAATGTTTCATTGTATCAGTGACAGTGCACATGGCTACTGCACCATTCTCTTGTAGTGTTGTTTCACACCTATGGCCTGCTATGGCATTGCACACACTATCTTTGTAAGGCACCATGTAAAAGTTACATTTCAGTATATATCACCATGTGAGGTATCAGATACTGCACTGCAGGTATACATTTAAACAAGATACAATATGGTATCCATGAATAGGGCTCAATTGGAAGTAATGTTTTCATTGAGTACTGAAACTTGGAATCGGCTATTTTTTTCTAATACCAGTTGGGTACCCCGGTTACCCAACCAAAAATTCAGCTGTATTGTTAACACTGGTATTTAAACAGAATCGTACATCACATTTGTGTGAAGGAATGTTACTAGTACACTACATACACTTGCCTACACCTTCTCATGAGTAAGACCACCCATTTTCCTTAAGTGCTATTAGCTATATGCGGTTAATGGTAAGGTGAAATTTGGCAATCTGACACTGTGTGTTCAAACAGAAGTTCTGTCATTTTTCTCTGTATGAAGGAATCTGGACGTTATTTTGGAAGTGGGTAATAAAATACCATTTGGGTATACCGGTTACCCGTCAAAACAGTAATGTGAAACAATTACAGCATGAATTACAACTGACCAGAGAAACAAAACAGAAAAGAAAGGTTGCCCTGTTTGAACTTTGTATTCACTACCAGTGATGGAAGAAGGAAAAAGTTGAAATTTGCTTGAAACTTAAACAAACCAGTGACAATAGGAACCTTCAAATCAACTGTTGGAACACAATGCATGGTGTTAATGAAGTTTATTGCTAAGGGTTAAACCTTAACCAGTTCAGAGTATTGTAGCATGTTCTTTTCTTTATTTGTGACTTCTGCTTCATGTTTTTTCAGAAACTGTAAACTTTTCAAAGTAGTTGAGAGGTTTTAAGCTGTAACTTGTGATACTGATTGAATCAACTGCTGTACATTTTGTTCCATTTAAGTAAATGTGGCAACTTCAAAATCAGAATGTAGGCACTCCTCTCTTTCTCTTCTTCTTGCAAATGAAGGAGGCCTGATACAGTATTGAAGTGTAAATTTGTCTTATAGTACAAACTCTGGCACAAAAAGGTAAACACATGCAGTTCAGTATGGTACTGTTTTTCTTCCTCTGTGTGCCAAAAATTTTCCCAACTGCCACCTTTTCCCACTTAATAAGAATAACCTGCAAGCCCCAAACTAATCTCTGTCTAAACTGCTTCAATGTTTTAATTTGTTTCATTAGTGGGCCAAGTTTGTGACATTATCAATGTCTCCTGATGTTACTGACAAACCATCAAGAGAGAAGAGTGAGTATTTGGCAAATATTGAAGTTTTCTGGGGGCTAAAGTTCATGTCGTGCAATATGAGGTTGCAGTAACAGTAACAGAAAGTGTGCAACAATTGAAGGATGAGGCTAGTAGCCAGGAACAGTGAGTAGACACACGTCTGGGGGTCTCACCATCCATACCTACACCAGAGAGATGTCTGTCGTCAAAGTCGAGTGCTACCTGAGTGGTCAAGAACAGCAATGATGTCAGTATTAAAGACAAAAACTCATCACCCCAGACAGTTTCAACTCTCCCAACCACCTACCTCTAGTCCCTCCCTCAGCCTGTCTTAAATTCCTCCACATGTGTAATCAAAACAATGGATCCCTATGTACGCTGTGTAATAGAAGCTGCTCTGCATCTTTCAAATTTCCTGTCAGTCTAAGAGTACTGTAACTTAGAACCAGTTGAGAATTTGCTTTCCGGGAGGTAAAAATATAACTTAGGGTGATGCAATACAGCCTTTAAGCATAATTCAGTGGAAACGCCTTTCAATGCCAGTGCTGCAGTGTGTACTTCCATGTTTACACAAACTTGGCATCCATGAATAGAGGCACACTGGACTGAAGGCCCACAAATGTCTTTTCTGCGCAAAACCCTTAGCAAGCAGAGAGCAGAAGCGAGTAAGATACATTAATGTTTTATCTTTAGAGAAAAGCCATACAAGTGCAATACTTGGGGGAAAGTGATCACCGACAGTAGCAGCTGCAGGAAACATCAAAATGTACATGGTGTTGTACCTTTGAGAAGCTGTGACAAGAAGTAGTTTTAGTACATTGCTGGGGATGTTAGACATGTTTTACATCAAGTATGTCTTATTGAAGTGGATTGTGTAGTATTTCAAATGTCCCACATCTGTGTCTGAACCAATGCCACATCAATGTAGCAACACATTGTTGCAGAATCACTTTTTTGGGGCCATGGCTTTGAGTCTTTCTGTTTCTGAGCTGTTAGACACCCTGAAAGTTGTCATACCATTGTCTACTTGTGACTTCCTATTTATAACATCACGTTCTGTGTCCTTATGTCAGTGTCCTAAGTGGCAAGACTCTTGCCTTTAGAAGACTTGAACTGTCTTCAAGTATTTGATAAGAAAAAACAAAATAGTGACATTTCTAGTTTTACATTTTCAGTTTTTAGCACTCCTGACTCTTTCACTTTCAATTCAAAGAAATCTTATGCTATTTCTCTTGCTTTAGGATAAACTATTAATCAACTTAGCTGCAGTACATGATACATGTAGTAAGACATAGTTACAGCATATGTCACTGTTTCATTGTTAACATCACAAGAAAACTTAACTGTTTGGCTACTCCCAACATTGAACTTGCCAGAGAAAATGTCATGTGTAAACTCCTGTTGCAAAATACAGTAATATGTAACTGATTGCCTTAAAATGTTGTAGTGTGCTTTTGTTACTTGCTTCATAGGTATGTTGTACAGTCAAGGAATGTATCAATCACCAGTACATGCTCGTGGCTCTCGGAAGGGAAGCCATCGGGACTTAGCTAGTCTGCTGCCAAGAAGCACTGTCAAATCTAATAACAGAACTGGTAATGAGAAGGCGACACGTCGCAAGAGAATACAAACTCACCCGCCTGACACAACCTCACCTTCGTCTAGTAACTCTGCTGCCGGGAGGACTAAAACGTACTTCTTGTGTCAGTTCTGCGACCGTCCCTTTAGTGTGAGGAGTAACTGCAAAGTCCACGAGCGCAGACATACGGGAGAGCGACCCTTTAAATGCCAGTTTTGTCCAAAGTTGTTCGTCACTGAAAGCGAGCAAAAAGCCCACGAAAATGTCCACACTGGAGAAAAACCATACAAGTGCAATGTTTGCGGGAAAGCGTTCGCTGACAGCAGCAACCGCAGGAAACATCAGAATGTACATAAAAGAGGACCTTTGAGAAGCTTTGACCAGAAGTAGTTTTAGTACATTGCTGGGGATGTTAGACATGTTCTAGATCAAAAATGTCATATTGAAGTGGATTGTGCAGTATTTCAATTGGTGCACACCTGAACCAGTGCTACAGCTGTTAAGCAATTCATTGTTTAATTACTTTAACCAAAGTCTTTGTTGTCTTTAGTTTGGAGAGCTGTTAGACATTCTCAAAGTCGTAGCACCAGTTACATCAACTTTTGACTCGCTGTTGAGAACATGTACAGTACAGTACTCACATTCTGTATATCTTTATGTCAGTGTTTTAAGTGGCAAGATCGACTCTTGCCTTTAATTTAGAACAATTTGTGTCTTCATATATTCCTTCAAAAAAAAAAGAGGAAAAAGTGACATTCCTACTTTTACCTTTTCAGTCGCAAGGTATTTAGGACTCATGACTGTTTCAGTTCGAATTCAAGTAATCATAGCCTATTTGTGTTGTCTCAGGATAAAAAGTCAGCTTGTCTGCAGTACATGATGTTAAGACATTTACAGGTCACTGTTTCATTGTTAAGAGGTAAAATTTATACAAAGGAATATTGTAAAAAAAATTTGCTGCAAAGCTACTCCCAACATGGAACTTGCTGGGAGCAAAGTCTTGTGGAAGCTAATGGTACCATGCAGCAGCACAGTATGTAACTGATTGCCTTACAATGTTGTAGTGTGCTTTTGTTACTTGCTTTATAGGTATGTTGTACCCAAGTCAAGGAATGTTTCAATCACCAGTTCGTGCTCGTGGCTCTCAGAAGGGAAGTTGTCGGGACTTAGCTAGTCTGCTGCTGAGAAGCTCTGTCAAATCTAAGCACAGAGCTGGTAATGACAAGGTGACTCGTGGCAAGAGAATACAAACTCACCCGCCTGATACAACCTCACCTTCTTCTAGTAATTCTGCTGCCGGGAGGACTAAAACATACTTCTTATGTCAGTTCTGTGACCGTCCCTTTAGCCTCCGGAGTAACTGCAAAGTCCACGAGCGCAGACACACTGGAGAGCGGCCCTTCAAATGTCAGTATTGTCCAAAGTTGTTTGTCACGGAAAGCGAGCAGAAGGCACACGAAAATGTCCACACTGGAGAGAAGCCTTATAAGTGTAGATACTGTGATCAGTGCTTTGGCAGCTCTTCACATAGATCCCATCATGAAACAAAACACAGAAGTAAACCTTTGATGTAAAAGTTATCATGAACCCCTCGTGACCCCTATCCCTACTCTCTAGATGGGGGGGCAGTAAATGATAGAGGCTGCCTTCATTCTTGGAGTGTTTATCAGTGGGTAGCAATATACAGTGAGAAAAGATATCATTGTGCCAAGAAAATAATAAAAGAAAATTCTGCACTTTGATTTTTAGAGGCTAGGTAAAGGTGCTAGATCTTACTGTAATTCTGTGAACTGGTACTTTCCATTGAAGTTTAAATACTACAGAAGTATATAACTTTGCAAGGTACGTGTGTTTCTGGTTACCAGTTTTACTTTCGTATCAAGTTTGTGTATACTTTCCTTGGATGTACAGTTCATTCACCAATTAGGTGATTTATGCAGATACGGCTGGTGGATAGTATTGATGTTGAGTGTTAACATCCTCTGTGTAGTATTTGATGTGAAAGGGGTCATTAGCGCTGAATAAGTGTTTATTCCTGAAAGTTACATTATGACTTGCCAGTGTTTTGTACATTCAGATATGATTAAATCTCTCTCATATCTCCATAATTTTTCCCCACCATAATTATCCTGTTTAAAGGTGAATGTAGATCTTGATATAACTGTATCAGTAGTATTGAATATAGAGCTCTAACTGGAAGCATTTAGCAGAAAAAGGTCTATTTTGTTTTTTTTTATCTCTTCGAAGATATTAGTGTCTTTGTGAATTTGATTGTGAATCTGTGATGTTTGGGAGTATATTGCCAATGGAATCATCTCAGAAAATGAATCATTCTGAGTGAGGAGGTGCTGATGATAGTTAGATCAGTATGTCCTACACCCCTGCTTGTCATATCACTGTATGGCCTACACCCCTGCTTGTCATATCAGTGTGTGGCCTATGGCCCTGGTGATGTTTGTTCTATCAGTGTGTGACTTACATCGCTGGTGATGTTTGTTCTATCAGTGTGTGGACTACAGCCCTGGTGATGTTTGTTCTGTGTCATGTCTGTTTTATACAGTACCATAATTCTGCTCTAGAAATTTTGGTAATTACTTTAAGAGCTTGGCAAAGCATTTGTTTCTCCTACTGTCATACTCTAGATTAAAATATAATCATTTTCGGAAAAATGTTAAAATCACAGAAAGTCACAGTACAACACAAAAAACAGAACAATTGTGAAAGTGAAAAAAAAAATGAAGATCATGTCATTTTAAGTGTGGTCCAAGACCAAAACCCCTCCATAATGGTAAGTCATTGTGATCCTTGTGTTCCAGTGGGATTATGTTACTGGACACTAGCTATGCAAAATGGAAATTTCTTTTTGCAAAACAGAAATCAATTCAATTTTAGAAAACAGAAGAGAATGTGGAAATCAGCTTTTATCGCATGGTCAAATCTTGTCTGTCACTTTGACATACAGTATACCTACAACTGTTGCAAGATACTTCTGCAGTACAGGTTGCAGTTTCAGCGTGTTGTTTTAGTGTCGTCATGTAAAGTTTTATGATTTAATGCCATTCTGCCACTGGCACTTAATGCAATAACATTCTGCCGTAGTTTTTGAGGGTTTCACCTCAGCAGACAGGCTCGAAACCGATGGTGGAAAGGGTACAAATGTATGTGGAAAATTGTCATGGGGTGTTTCAACATTGTCATGTAGGTAAACACTGAAATTGAGTTTACAAAGAGGTTGAATCTATTTGCACAAGAAACAAGCCCTAAACGAAACCCTTATCATGGTCGCTGATTGGCTGAAATCTCGTTTGTGCCAATAGTAACCTTAGTTTGCTCCAATATGTTTGAGCAAATAGACACTATGTTAGAAATGTTTGATTTACTTTAGCCTTTAGGAAATTCAATCTGTCATTGAGCCATGAAACACTGATCAGTGATGCATCCAAAAAAGTGTCAAAAGTCCATTCAGCCCTGTTCCTGTAAATTTACAAGTTTGGCAATGGCAATTATACAAAATATAATGTGGTATCAATGAATAGGTCTCAATGTGAAAACATTGAAACACAAATTACAACTGGACAGAAAAACAAAAAAGAAAAGAAAGGTTGCTCTGTTTGAATTTTGTATTCCTCTGTATTCCTTTTGTAGACCTTTGAGTCAACTTTTAGAACACAATGCATGGTGTTAATGAAGTTTGTTACTAACGATTAAAACTACACCAGTTTAGAATATATTTACATTTTTCTTTTCTACTTTTGGGACTTCTGCTTCATGTTTTTCAGAAACTGTAAACTTTTCAAAGTTGTTGAGAGTTTTTAAGCCATAACTTGTGATATTGATTGAATCAACTGCTGTACATTTTGTTCTATTTAAGTAAATGTGGAGACATCAACATTAGAATAGGCACTCCTCTCTGGCACTGAAAGTCTGCAACAGTAG
Organism: Stichopus chloronotus; assembly: GCA_021234535.1. Lineage (NCBI taxonomy): Eukaryota > Metazoa > Echinodermata > Holothuroidea > Aspidochirotida > Stichopodidae > Stichopus > Stichopus chloronotus. Next base: position 970,109 of record SFZH01000008.1, read on the forward strand.
GAGGTGGTGGGGCTAGTAGCCAGTGGTGATGGTTACTAACTACCTACTGTAACTGTACAGCCTTTACAAAGCTGGATACAACTTAGTACTTTTATGCTTGCTTCATAGGTGTGTCCTATCCTCGTCAAGGGCTATTATCTTCTGCAGAACTGGTACGTAATTCCCGGGGAAGCTGCCGAAAGTTTAGCCCTGTACCGTCTGTGGACCCTGTCAAATCTAAGAATAAAATCAGTGATAGAAAGTTAAGTCACAGCAGGAAAATGCAAATTGGTGCACCTGAAACAAAAACATCTCAGACAAAGAACCCTGCGACCAGAAGAACTAAGACCTTCTTTTTGTGTCAGTTCTGCGACCGTCCCTTCAGCTCCAGGGGCAACTGTAAGGTCCATGAGCGCAGGCACACCGGAGAGCGGCCATTCAAGTGCCGGTACTGTCCAAAGCTGTTTACAAGCGGCAGTGAAAGGAAACCCCATGAGAACCTTCACACCGGTGCCAAGCCTTTCAAGTGTAGGTATTGTGAAAAGTGTTTCGCCAGTGGATCACACAGGTGTCAGCATGAGGCCAGATACCACAAAGGGGAACTTTCAGGGTAGGGATTACATGGGGGGTGGGAAAGAAGAGATGGAGGATTGTGGTATTGTATCCTCGGTGCTGAATTTCTGTTTAATCATTTGTCAAAGAACTTAAATATTTTTATACCTTGGAAGGAAATATATGCAGTATTTATTAAAATGTAAACCAGAGATGAAATTTGCTGCTTGATAGGAGGAAGGTGCCTGGACCAGTTCACCTCCCAGGAATTGTGGCGATTGGTTGTATTTTACCAAATATGGTAGGGGTGATAGCAGCCACCAACGTTACAGTGTGTGGCGTGTGATGTCCATGTGTTAAAAACCTTGTTCATGCTGCAGCTCAAAAAAAAACAGTGAAAGTCATTTCGTGTCATGAAGTCCACCGATGGTTTGTAGTATCATTCTCAATCACTGAATACTGCCTTAACTCGTGTTTGGAAACATTTGATTTGAAAGAGAAAAGGACTCAGTTCTATGCTTACATTGATTAGTTCATGCTACACTGAAGATACAGTTTAGACAGTTATGTCTGAAACAACTCAATGAGTTTAAAGGGTTTAAGTTTTCTGTAATGGTAATATTGTCCTGCATTTTTAAAACTGCATTGTCCTAAAGACACCAGAGGGCAGGGTTGTAAGAGGAGGGCTTGAGAAAGAGGATATGTATGTGATGTCAATATATCACCGAACAGTGATCTCTGGATAGGGTAAAGTTGGTAGGTATCTTGATTGAATTTACAGATAACTCCTCATCACTGGTTCATGTGATGTCTGAGAGTGATGTATGTTTTACATTCTTTCTTGTAACTATCATTAGTTCATCTAATGATGTACAGGTAGTGCTCATTGTCTAGCTCTTTATGATAAGGACAGTAATGTATGAATGACAATGGACAAGTGTATAGTAGAGTATGGGAATGATAATATTCAACATGTACCGCAACAATGTGCAGTGTATGACAATCAACAAAGTATACCCCAATATGCAAATGACAATCAACCACAGTATACTTCGATATGTGATTGGCAAGTGAAAACAGTATACTTCAGTATGTGAATGGCGATCAGAAACAGCTAACTGCAATATGTGAATGACAATCGAAAACAGTATACTGCAGTACGTAAATGACAATGGTACACACATTACTGCAGTATGTCAAGGACAATTGAAAACAATGTTCTACAATATAGACTGGACTATCCACTGCTTACTACAAAATAGAATGACAATCGATTACGTTATACTACCAAGTAAGGGAATTATAATCTACAACAGTACACTACAATATAGCAAATGGCAATCGAAAGTAGGACACCACAATGTGGGAATGACAATCGACCACAATTTACTGCAATTATGACTACCTTTGCTGCTCATCAGTCCACAGAAAGTCACATTATAATGACAATGTGCTATGACATCTCTGCTCAACAAAATGTCTTCTACGTCATGTAGTTCCGTCACAGTTGCATGGTAAATTATTGTACGTAGTAATGGTACTTGTGCTTTGATAGTAGTAAGTTTTAACCTCTTCTGTTGTAGAGCCACTTTTACCAAGCATTATTATTCTTTATAATCATTAAGTTGTTTGCTTCCTTGTAAACATTGGTTGAGATTTGAATGGTCCACCCACCGCTGGCACACAGACTTCTATTTTCTTCATATTTATCTTTTTACGTTGCTACTGTACTACTGTGAAAGTTATTACATTCATTAATTTCAGTAGCAATCTTTTCTGTTGCAAGTTTTGTAGAAAATAAACCAAAAGAAAAAAAAAGAGGAAATTCTAGTTGTCAGTGCTCTGGTGTTGTTTGGCTGGATTATTTTCAGTGTTCAGGTATCCCAACTTTTGGTTTGAATTTTCACTGATGGATGAAATCAATTGGAAAAGTGTACCCTTCTGTAAATGCTTTTCACTGTTGTTGACTGTAAAGGCTATAACATCAACAAACAGACCATTACAGAAGCTGCCCCCTAATTTCCTGTTTACGCAGCATTGCTTTACCTCAACATGATAAAATATTTTGCAGTGTGTTTATTTCTTCTGTTTACTGCCTGGTAGTGTTCAGGTACCCCAATTTGCTGTGTAATTAGCTTTCATTGCTTTACAGGGTTGTTGTGACAGTTACCCATTACTGTAAACACTAAGGGAGATTGGGTCGGGAGATGGTTTGTTAATTACTGTACATCAACCCAAATGAAGAAATAAATATCTGTGAACATAATAAGTTTGCACTCGTCCTGGCTAAATCTGAAGAGAAACTCATCCGATTGAATCCGTTGCTATCCGGCCACATACATAAGTGTAAAAGGCTTAATTAGTTTGGCACATTCTTTCCTCTTCAATAGTCTTGGATTACAACATATTTTAGGCTTTTGAACTTAAAATTACCCCAGTTTTGGTCCACTGCAATCCCCTAATATGCTCCCACCCCCACACCGCTCCCTCCCCCACCATGCTCCCTCTCCCACCATGCTCCCTCCCCCACACTATTCCATCACTTCTAATCTTGAATTCCAGTCCAAATCCTGTTTTGTGCTTTTCTAGTTTATTATTTTGTTTCAGTATTATAGTTCTCGATTGAAGCCGTACGTGCTCAACCCACATGGTGCTTTTATCCTTGCTTCATAGGTGTGTCTTACCCCAGCCACCGATATCTACCGTCCACAGAACAACCCGTGGGAAGCAACCAATACCTCTCTGGCCTGTTATCATTAAGAGCAACCTCTGTCAGATCAACATCTGTCAGATCTAAGAAAAAATTGGGTAGCGACAAGGTGCATCTTCGTAAGAAGATGCAAATTAGTTCAACAGATGAAATCGGTCCAACCGCTAATAACCCCAGTGGAAGGTCTAAGACATTCTTTTTGTGTCGTTATTGTGACCGTCCCTTCAACCTCCGAAGTAACTGTAAAGTCCATGAGCGCAGGCACACCGGAGAGAGGCCCTTTAAGTGCAGCATCTGTCCAAAGTTTTTCGTTAGTGGAAGTGAAAGGAAAGCCCACGAGAACCTCCACACGGGGAACAGACCGTACAAGTGCAGATACTGTGATAAAAGTTTTGCTAGCACTGGTACCAGATGTCACCACGAGAAAAAACATATCCGTGATTACAGCAAAGCCTAGATAGTAATCATGCCTTGATATTTGTTTGGAATTTTTTCAAAGAGACGTAGTGACGGATTTGACGTGCACCATGCGCAGTTTTGAAAAAGAAAATGGTAAACCCAAAATCAATAAGAAAGAAAAAAGACTTAACAGTACGGACAACCTAAATATGGTGAATAAAATGAAAATATTTGAAAAGAAGAGAGTAAAGGCACGAAAGACTAACAGCAAAAAAAGAGAGCTAACACTTCTATTTAATGTGGATTTCGTTAAGGTAAATACAAAACATGTATTGGATTTCTGCTCAAAAATCAGAGAGGGCAATAGTGGTGGTAGATATTCCAAATAAAGTGTTAAGATGTAAAAGGAAATGTTGAAAGATTAACAGTTTTTATTAAGTCAAAGTCACAGTCAAAGCAATGGTGTCTCCAGATGAATATTACTTCATCAGATCTTTATCATTAGCAGCTTGCCTCCTTATATTATGAGCTTCAGGAACTGTATTCCTATTGGTGTAGGTCAAAGGTCACACTTTCACTCTTCAGATATTATTGCAATTTTTGAGACCCTAGTGGGGTATGTGCTTATTAGTTAGTGGTTAAATACCAGAAATTTTCTTCAGAATGAGGCTTTTACATCAATTGTAGGTCCTTTCAACCACAGTATAGAAGTACTGTAGGTCACAAATGGAATAAAGGATGTACACAGCTAGTAGTTGTGACAGTTTTGATTTGTCATTTGGACCTTTTCTTTAAGGTCCAGCAGAACTCAACAGCATAACTAATGATAGAATTCAACAGCTGGACTAAAGATAGAATTCAAGTGCTGGACTAATGATAAATGAGAGTATGTACAATTGTCATCATACTGTTCGTAATCATTCCAGAACTTCTATCAAACTTGTTGCAAGTCTTCAAGTGATCGTTAATGGTGGTGACTTCTGTATAGTGTGTTCATGTACATTGTGCATTTGACATGTATGTAAATAAGACATGGAACATTTTTGGCCTTATTTAAGCCACATTAAGGGAAGGGTATGCTTAAGTGCTTAGTGTAGGCTACTGTGTATAAATGATGAAAGGCAAAAGCTATTACTCTTCCCAAAGTTTAAAGTTAACTTACTATTCTGAGTTACAGAGAAGAAACACTGCATTTTCAGATCTGCACATGTTGCCATTCATTTTTGTGTAATTTTTGCACATCTTAACTGTTTCTTATAGGCTGAATAGCAGTCCTAAAACAAGAAAAAGAAAAGTCTTCACATTAAAGTGGGGAAGTCATCTGTAAAAATAACCATTTTAATACTACTGGTAGAAAGGAAAACACAGAAATGTTTGTTCTGCACGCTCTGCAACAACAGTACTGTTCTACCAACCTTTGTGGCTAGGTGACCATTCTAGGTTGATATGTTACCGCTAGATTATGAAAGTTCTTTCACATTTCCCATAGCAAACCAGTCAACTACATGATGAGTACATTCGTCGTGAACTAACCTTCACGCACTCTGTAAGACGAGTATGCTCAAAATTTATCACCATCACACATAACTCCCAGCCTATCAACAAAACACCCATGTCAGATTGTCTAGCCCTGTTTAATACCTGCTCGTTAATTCCCCAGGAGAGTTACATGTCTTTGTCTCTACGCAGACCGTGTGGGTGAACGATCTTTCAAGTTTCAATATTGCAATGGCCACCTGTATTTCAAAAAAGCAGAACTCTTGATAAATAAAGAAGCTTTGCAGAATCTATGTGGTTTGAATGTTGAGTCATATAGTGACTCAGAAAATGAGAAATAGGAAGGGTTTTTGCATGGGGCAAGTGATTTAGAAAGAACCCAGTTGAACCCCTACAAATAAGATAAAACCACTGTTTTTTGCTTGTATTTACCTAAGAAAAAGGAAGAAGAAAGAGAAGATATGACATAATTTTGTGTTAAATATTTACAAAATTTGTGAAAAAGAAATTTTTGGGAAAATAAATGCCGAAGTGGGATGAAGGTTTCAAATTTAAATTCCAGATCAGTTAAATTGATTAAAGCAGTGTTATTTATACATCTAGATTATAGTGCTTAAGAAATGCACACAATAATAGTTGATGTTCAGTTTCATATACATTGTGTCAAGGTATTTGCTCTCCTTTTGTATTTTTGTAAATATCTCACATGCCTGCATCTGTGGGGGAAGTCATTTCAGAAACTAGAATTTTGTAGAATGTTTACAGCAAGTTGCTTAGTTACTACTGAGATCTGTCTGTAGGGTTCTCATCGTAACGTCTGGCATGTTCTTTTCCTTTCCAAATCGACTCAGCTTGCAAGATTTTCCTCTCCGCTTTGAAACCTTTGCCTCTTCCTTGCAACCCTCCAGATAGTTGATGGAAGTTTGCTGATCATGATAGACACGGTGCTTTTATCCTTGCTTCATAGGTTTGTCCTACCCCAGCCAGGGATATCTACCACCCACAGAACAACCTGGGGGAAGCCGCTGGTATCTCTCTGGTTCTTCAACATTAGGGACCTCTGTCAGATCTAAGAAAAAAATGGGTGGCGACAAGATGAATGTTCATAAGAAGATGCAAATTAATTCATCAGATGAAATCGGTTCAGCTGCTGATAACCCCAGTGGAAGGTCTAAGACATTCTTTTTGTGTCGTTATTGTGACCGTCCCTTCAACCTCCGAAGTAACTGTAAAGTCCACGAGCGCAGGCACACCGGAGAGCGACCCTTTAAGTGCTGCATCTGTCCAAAGTTTTTCGTTAGTGGAAGTGAAAGGAAAGCCCACGAGAACCTCCACACGGGGAACAGACCTTACAAGTGCAGATACTGTGAAAAAAGTTTTGCTAGCACGGGGAACAGGTGCCACCATGAAAAGAAACACATGCGTGAACAGCACAAGCCCTAGTTAGTTGTACATCAGAATTGGTGTTTGTTAATAGGTTAACTATCTACCCAAAGTGTACATGATCAATAGAAAAAAGCAATTTCATGATTCCTCAGAGGTTCTGGGCTATCAACTCTATTGTGTAAAATAATGTATAGATAGAATTCTTCCCAAATACTTTAAAAGGAGGAGTATCCAACTAGTAAAGTGTTGTACAATTTATCAAATACAAATGTGGGGACTTGGCATAAGGTTAAGCACACAGCCATAAAGAATAATACTTCTTTTTTCAGAATGCTACCTCTTTTAGATTGAAGCTGTTTCTTTGCAACATTTCGTTCATCTTAAATAACAGTGTTTACCCTACATTTGATCCAGATTCAATTGTAGCCAGCAATTTGTCAAAAATATATTAATTTACCTAGAGGACAGCCATCGGAGACCAACTATTCACAGACAGTCTCCAAAGAAAAAGATGTACAATACTTCTCATGTCAATTTTGGGACCACCACCCATGACAGACCACCACTCAAGGTGCCATGTCATAATCCTGGCACCAGCTGCCTCTCCAGCAGTGCTGCATTTAACCAGATTATATCACACAACCCGTCCTCACAAAGTTGATTGAGCACAGTGCCTGCCAGTGAAGTCATTACAAACACACAACCAAGCCACTGGAGCCTGGCCGTGTTGCTTCTAAAAAGTGCCGCTAAAAAGATTCAGTCTCGTGAAAATAGTGTCTCGCCAGCAAGAGTCTTTGCCCTACCTTTTCAAGTGAAAAATTCAAGTATTAAGCGAACTACGAAATGGTGTTTTTGTAAAGATAAGCTGGAAGTCACTTACAGCATCAACTGAGTTTTCTACATAGGCTTCGACCTACTAAGTCAGCAGAAATGTATTTAGTTTTGGCACTATGACTCTCCATATGACACGATAGCATGTTCGGAACTTGAAGAAAGAGTGAATATGTAGAAAACTGGGAAACTATGCATTGTTACATGATCACTTTCTGAGTCAGATTTCAGTGTGTTCTCAAAGTTTTCTACATTAGTTTGTCAGATAGGATATTTTAAACTCAATTTTTGTAGCAGAATACCCATCATTTTTTTTAAAACAGTGATCCTTGCAAATGTTAAAAGTTATCGAGCACTGACCAGTCAGAAATTGCTGAGGGTTAGCAAAAGCGAAGACCAACAACATGCAATGCAGTGGGTGATGTAAGCCCTTAGCCATGCTAAAGGCTTACATTACCAGATTCCAACAATATGGATACAGTTAATATATATGGAGTCCTGGGCATAATGATGCTAGTGTGAGTTTTGGGCACAGTAACTTCCAAATTTCTCAGAACTAGCCTATGACATGATAAACAGTAAGAACATCACAGGAAGGCAGAGAACAATCTCATTCTTAAAACTTTTTATAAAAGATGCTAATATCTTCTACAATGTGGTACAACTTGTACTTGTGTAGGTCGGAAACTTTTTAGGAAACAAATCTATGACTCGCAATTGCATGTATGATAACCCTCGCTCCTCTTTTACTTACCCTAGGTTTATCTCTCAGATTTTGGTTTGCTTTCCTGCATTTCAGTAAATACATGAGTTCAAGATGACCTTCTCCCCTCTCCCCACCTGTCTTGTGCATTTGATCTTTTACTTTTCACTATGAAATGTAGTTTTGAACAGTATTCACACATTATGTTGACTACTGTATGTGCATCAAATTTGACAGTTCCATTTCTTCTTGTCTTTGTCTAATATTTTAATTGGAACTTCACAATTTCCTGTTACTACTGTAGAGCCCTTCTTCAACATTCTTCTCTGCAAACTTCTACTAACTTCAATTATTCCTGGAAATTTTCATTGTTCTTGGGACTACCTGTTCCACCTTTGCTATTCCTTTTGATGTTGTGAACTTGTTCAATGATCCACAACTCCCGAAAAATGATCAGAATTTTCCGCCATATTTACCGACACGCCCTCCATTTTAATTTCTGAGATTCTGTATCCCAGTGAACCAAGCAACTGTTCAAGGCCATCAACGTTATGATGAAAAAGGGGATGATTGCCAATAGTTCATGCTTGGTTCCTATCATTTGTTTTTAGTTGTTACCAGTGACTGTATTCAAAGGTCTTAATGCTCAAAACATGCCACCGTGTGTGAAAGAATCTTCTTATGGGTTCCCCACTTCGTTTTCGATACTTGAAGATTTTCCCAGTGAGGCAAGCAACTGTTGGAGGCTCTCAACTTTATAGTGAAAACAGGGGTACTGTAGTTACCAATGGTTCCTGATTGGTTCTGATCATTTACAGTTCTTCAGAATTGTTGCTCAGAACAAGTGACTGGACTGTTCATTTCTTTGAATTTTATCAGCTCTTGGTCCATTAACGGAGAGAGTGGAAAATATTGAGAGGAAGATGATTAAGTTGACGGATGTGTTGACGAAACTCCACTCGAAGCCAGCTAAGACTCTCAAGGCGAGCACCCCGGTGTACGTTAACAATAAGGATGGATCTGTTCAGATCGGTCATGAGAATAGGACAATTAATTTAAGAAAAACGGAGGTGGAGTCTGCATTCCATCTCAGCCTGACTGGTAAAGACTTTGTACTAAAAATGATGTCCTTGGTGTTTTCCTCTGAGGAACTGGCAGCATCTAATTTTTCCGGAGGGAGAACTGTTTGTGGTGCTGTCACTAAACATAAGAATTCCTTAAAGAATAATTGGAAGTTTAAGGCGATACTGTCGAGCGCTGAGAGCAACTTCCCTGGTTGTACAGATGGACACTTCTTTAAGATTTTGAAAGATGCTGTAAATAACAAGTGTAGAAAGCTGGACAGCAAGATTGAAACAGGTACAGCAACAGGCAGGGAAGTAATTAAGGAAGGGGGAGGGGTACTGTGATAAGCCTCATCTGCCATTGTTTGACATGAAAGAAGTAATTCCTGTAAGGTGCATTTATTTCCATATTAATGTTGGAGGTTAAAAATGATCATCCTGTATCTTTTCATAAGAGTGAAGGGGAGGGGTTAGAGAGGAATATCCTTTCATGTGCTTTTATTTACAGATTGTGGGAGGGGTGAAAAGGAAATGTACCACTTTGCTTTCATTTTGGCAGATTTCTTTTTCTTTGTGATTGAATAATGTATATGTAAAGAGGTTCATTGAGTAGGTTCATAAAATTCATATTTCGTCACACCTGTTGAGTATTACTCATATGTTGATGATAAATGCTCAAACTATGTATATGACCCACAAGTGATGCAATCATGATAGGGTAGTTTACAATCAAACTAATTTATTACAAATTTGCAACTAGACACTTTTTACCACAAGAAAATGCGCCATAGATAACCCCTATTCATTAATAAAAGCTACAATTTCTCACGTTTTCAGTAAGGGTAGGGACAAATATATGAGTAATGAAGCTGGTTAGAAATATCGACATGAAAGTATTTCCTTCAAACTCATTACAAAATTAATGATATAAACTCAATGAACCCCTTTAAAGTGATTTACATGGCATATATTGGTATGACTGTAGTATGTCATCTATATTTTCTATATTTTAATCTTCCACTGTTTTGTGGTGTGTCGAGTTTGTTTTTGTGGGTGTGCAGGGTGGGGGATGTGCTGCTGTTCATAGGGTAACCAAGTCCCAACACTTTAAAAGTTTCCACAGATTGAAGAGAGGTGATGAGGTACAAATACCGAACCTGGTCCCAGGATTAAAGTATAACTTTAGCAAAGTGGTTCCTCAACCTGCAGGTAATCATCCCCTGGGGTAATTACACCCTGTGGTAGTTAACCCAGGGCGTAATGTTAGTGTTTCATGGGGTAACCAGTAATCGTTGGTCCTGTCCAGGATCCTTTGTTGTAGAATATTGTCAATTGTGATACTAAAATTTCCACCGATGTGATAATGGTGGTTGATTCTTAGGCGAGCACCTTTGCCTTAGCCATGGATATGTTTCTTGTTTTGTCGTTGTCCACGCAAATTCACTTTGCTGTGAATGTGAACTATGGAGAAACTATTTTTAAGCGGGGAATGCCCTGGGTGGCTGTTTGAAAAGGGGGGGTGGGGACTAACTGGAAACAAAAAGCTTAAAAACCACTGCTTTAACATTTGTTCATTTACTGGTAGGACCACTGAGCTTAATGAATCTGAAATTTTGTGGGCAAACAAATTGATGTAACTAGTTGATGGTACATAAAAGTTTGGCTTGTCATTTTAAGGATACTGATCCCTCCCTGATTGTTTAACTAAACCAAAACTATATGAGAAACTTCTGTAATTAGTAATTATGCAAGCTTTGTGTTTGCCTGGCTACTGTACTGTTAAATCCAAACTTAAACTGTGTCACAGTTTGCTAAATCTGTCAGAAAATTGTTTTGTAATTTGTAATTTTCAATTCCTGTTCTTCACGTTTTTTTTTCAAACTATGCAATATCCTCCTACTACTCAATGATCGTACCTTTTGCCGTCAATTACCAAGTCTTAAACTGGTGGATAGGTCTCAGCTTAAGGTTAGATTAAGTGGTAGCTTTAGACCAACCTACCCACAATGTATTCTAAGGTGAGAGTGTACCTTCCCTTTGTGGAACCTTAATTTGTTCAAATACATTCTTTTCAAACATGCTATAATGGTTGTTTCTGGCCAAGAACCAGCCAGTCACATCCACTGCAGACATAAATGTTATTTTCTGTCCCGCATTCCTGTGTTGATCTCCGCCTTACTCATAGTAATACCATGGCTGCAGTGAAAAATTTTCCATGAACCTCAACCAATCCTGTGTTCCTTGTAGGCAGTGTAACGCACCACATTCCCCTTGGGCTATTCACAGACAGGTAGATAGGCAATGATCTTGTTCTTATTTTACACATTGGCATAACTGCAGTATTTCCAAGGTGGTAGTTACACAGGTTAGAGAGACCCTTTAAAGTTTTTATTCTGTTGACATTTTGGGTGGAGAAGAACCACTAAATTCATCACACTGGAGATGACTAGCAATTGTACAACGACTTGAGAAAAGATTTTTGTCAACCTTTTAGTGAGGGGGGGAGGGTTGAGCAAAGTGATATGGTTTGCCCTTTTTTGTGCTGTTGAGTGTGATATACCATTTTTATACTTTCACTTCACTTGTCTACCATTGATTATAATTTCAAACCAGTTTAACCTCTAGACCATACCCTCATCTGCATACTTCCAGTTGAACTCTTTGTTTTTCAAAAGACAGTGTGTACATTATCCTTTGCGTTGGCTATGTGACGAATTCACACATGTATCAACAGTGAATGAAAGACTTTCATAACATAGCCCATAGGCCAACCCAACTTGCACTGCATTTGCAATTATTGTTGCTGTTTCAACTGCCGTTCATGTAACAGATAGACATTGTGAAGTTAGTGGCAGATTGCAAGTCCCATTTAAACTAACATTTTCATGACCCAAGCCAAAGAGCACCTCAAGAAGTTTTTGGAAAGGAAGAATTTTGATACACCACATGACCCCGAGTAAATGTGCTCATTTGAAAAATGTAATGCCCTTTGGGCATTTAAAGTACAGTATTACTTGGATAGTGCCATGTAAAGCCACCTCATCGAATGGAAGATCGTAAACTTTCTTTTTTTAATTTTACGGAAGATAAGTAATTGCTAGAAGTATGTTTTCTTAGTGAACCATAAACAGAGAGACTGGCGTACTAATGGGCAACAGAAATCCTCATGATGAGGAAAGTAAGTTCATTTGATGACAGTCACACTAGAAATGGCTGTGAAAGTTCAAGAAGTGACCAAAAATAAAAGAAAAACTGGAATGAAAAGCAGCACAAGTAATGTAAAAGCAAAGTGATGGGAAGATGACTTGCAGATGTACTGTGCGTACCTGATTGCTGATGATATTCTGTTCAAGTGTACAAGGTACCATAAAATTTATGGTTCAGGCATTTGGAAGTGAGGGCCAAATTCAAAGATTGTAACTGCACTTATCTGCTGGAAATACATTAATGGTACTAGTCTGTGTAAGACTACAGTGTACTTTAAATATGATATTGCGGGAAATGTAGGTATGCTGCAGTGCTTTCTCTCTGGTTTCACACTTTATATCCAGACAATATATTGTCTCCAGTGCTTGTAGTACAAAGAAACAAAGGTTGGATGGTTACATTACATACAGTAACTATCATGCACATGGCTTGAGACTAACATATATTACATAGACTAGACCTTGTCAACAGCTTGAGTCTCACCTCTTTACCTGAATCTGGTGTTGTGCAAGACTGGTGGTTACTAGACTGCAATACTGCCCTTAATATACGCAGTGGCTGTACTAATCATGGATATGACGAGGTCATATCACTGTGACTGAAACATACATTATTGTTGCATGGTTGTAGATGTCACATGTGTCGTCCGATATATCATTGTGACAGAATCTAATGTTGTAAGAAACACTTCATAGAAACAGGTTTACTTGCCTGTTGCAATTGAGTATTAAAGCACACCATCATGCTGTATGAAACTACTTATACTGGTCACATGACTGGCCAAACCTTGTGATATGTATGAGACTTGGCTGCATTAGAAACATCTCATGAATCGTGAATCTAATCGTCTTTGGCATTCCGTTAAAGTGGTCACATGACTTTGGCTAATACCCTCTGATACTCCTGGAGATGTTGACTTCTTCATACTGTAGGTGTGCATATACTGTATCTGATGTACAGTTTGTGCACAGTATGTACAGTACCTCACTCTTTCCATGAATGCCTTGCCCAAGGTTTGCAGGATGTTCTAGATTTGAAGCATAACTTACTCTCAAAGTACAACTTTACCAAAGCTTTGAGGGTCACTTGATTGCATGAGTGCTTTTGTCCTTGCTTCATAGGTTCACCCTATCACATTGAAAGGACAGTACCACCCACAGTAATGACAGAAGGCTATGAGGGGAGTAACATCAACACTGCTAAGTTGCTGACAAGGGCATCACTCAAAAGTAGGGTCCGAACCGCAGGAGCCAAGTCAAATCGTCGCAAGAGGCTAGAAGTTTTTGCACCTGATGCAAAGCAAGCAGTGTCCAACGGTCCCGCCTTGAAAGCTAAACCTATGTTTTTGTGCCGATTTTGCAACCATCCCTTCACCTGCAGGAGCAACTGTGAAATCCACGAGCGCAGGCACACGGGTGAAAGGCCCTACAAGTGCCAGTTCTGCCCAAAGCAGTTTGTCTCACTTGGCGAAAGAAAGACCCACGAAAATTTCCACACCGGTGCCAAACCATACAGCTGCAGATTCTGCGACAAGTGCTTTGCCAGCACTGGAAGTCGAGGCCAACATGAACTGAAACACAGACGCGAATATTCTTCCTAAAAGTCAACAGATTGTGCAACAGATAGTTGGACTGTTTCCACGAAAAGAGTTTGATACCAACTTCTGCAGCTGAAGAGCAGATACATATACTGTATACTGCATGATGCAAAATGAATTCACTTCACATGTTGAAAACGATCATATGGTAGACATTGAGAGCAGAGTAATGTAGGTTTGGAGTTGGTTGATGTCAGATGGTTGGTCAGAATCTGGTGTTCAGTTTAAGGTGGATAACTCTGGACATTGAGAGGCTACGTCTCTATGCATGAATCCAGTCATGGGAAAGACTTAACAGACACCGTCCTTGAATGTAGCCCTCCTATAAAACTTTCAACAGTTAGGCAATCACTCTCCCTGAATCTAACCCTAATAATCAGACTTTCAACAGACAATATCACTGCCCTTAAAACTAGTGTGTTGCAAGACTGTATCAACAGATATCAACAGACAATATCACTGTCCCTGAATCTAGTGTGCTGGAGGACTGCATCAACAGACAATATGACCGTCTCTGAATCTAGTGTGTTGCAAGACTGTTTCAACAGACAATATCACTGTTTCTGAATCTAGTGTGTTGCAAGACTGTTTCAACAGACAATATCACTGTCCCTGAATCTAGTGTGTTGCAAGACTGTTTCAACAGACAATATCACTGTCTCTGAATCTAGTGTGTTTCAAGACTGTTTCAACAGACAATATCACTGTTTCTGAATCTAGTGTGTTACAAGACTGTTTCAACAGACAATATCACTGTCCCTTAATCTAGTAATGTGCAAAATTCTGAATATTTGCCAGACCACAACACTCTTCGTTGTGCAACTCAGGAAATGATGAAAAAAAAAATCACCATGACTGAATCATTGTCATTTTACCGTAAAAGATACATTTCACATGTGAGATGTTCTGTCACTGTGACAAAATATAGCAATGTCAGAAACATTCAAACTGATCACAATGGTGTGCATGAGTGGCAGGGATTGGATAAAAGAAAAGAGTGTAGCCATTACCAACAAAATGTCGCTAAACATGTTTATTATTCATGAGACATTTTGGAGAGGTACCGTAGCCATGACTACCTGTGCCATTAGTTATTTTGAGCTATATTTATGTATATGTCTTATGGAGTAGTTGACTACATATCTCTGGGATTCTGTTAAGCAAGAATGTCACATGAATGGGGCTAGTTTTGTAGGACACTAGCGACACGTGTCGCATCACCATACAACTGCTGATACCGTCTAGTTTCTTGATGATGTTACCTACCATATAGGTGGGCATTCACTGCGAATGATGGACAGTTTGTGCACAGTATGCAACTCACTCTTTACTACATTACCTTGCCATGATTTGCAGGATGTTCTAGACTTCTCATTTTGTACAGAGGGATGACAACATTACCAAAGCTGTGAGGGTCACTTGATTGCTTTTGTCCTTGCTTCATAGGTTCATCCTATCACAATGAAGGAACAGTACAACCTGCAGTAATGACAGGAGGCTATGAGGGGAGTAACATCAACACTGCTAAATTGGGGTCAAGGGAATCACTCAAAAGTAGGGTTCGAACTGCACGAGCCAAGTCAAATCGTCGCAAGAGGCTAGAAGTTTTTGCACCTGATGCAAAGCAAGCAGTGTCCAACGGTCCCCTTTTGAAAGCTAAAACTATGTTTTTGTGCCGATTTTGCAACCACCCCTTCAGCTGCAGAAGCCACTGTGAAACCCATGAGCGCAGACACACGGGTGAAAGGCCCTACAAATGCCAGTTCTGCCCAAAGCAGTTTGTCTCACGCGGCGAAAGAAGGACCCACGAAAATTACCACACCGGTGCCAAACCATACAGCTGCAGATTCTGCAACAGGTCTTTTGCTAGCACCGGGGGCCGAGTCAAACATGAACACTACAGGCACAAATAGTCATCTTAAAAAGTCAAATCTGGAATGTGCAACAGGTACAGAAGTGATATTTGTTGCCTGAAGAGAATTTTCAAGCTCTTATATTTCTATAGGTGAAGAACAACCACATGTACACTACATAAATGATTGTGGAAAAAGATCACATGGTTCTAAATATATTGAAAGCAGAGTGTACCTACTGTAGGTTTGCAGTTTGTTGATGTGAGATGTTCAGACGTAGGGAGGGGTGTTCATGTTGATTGGAATACACATGAATATATGCAAACACTGTATCAACAGGCAATATCACTGTCCCTGAATCTAGGGCCTTATGAAAAGATCATATCACTATGATAGACTTTTACAAAACTATCAAGATATGTCACATGTGAGATATCATGAGACCTTTCAAATACCACAAAATCTCACTCAATCTCCATCTGGTCAAGAAAATGAGGAAAATAATCCAAATAATCACTTCAGAATATGTTTGCCGATAGTTTGACTCTAGTCATTATGTGAAAAGACGACACAAGTCTAGTAGAGTCATCCAGCATAGTGACTCGAGTTGAGTCACTTCCATGCACTTTCTGAAACTTCTGACTCGAGTCAAGTCTTTTGACCCAAGTGACGGGAGTCATCAAAAATCGTGATCCTAGTCTGACTCGAGTCAGTGACTGGAGTCATCACAGCACTGGATGCAATTACACACAGTAAGACGATGATGACAAAGTAGAGCTTCTAACAACTATATCTGCTCATGAAGAACATATACTAGTTTGTAAGATGGAAAGATCTTGTAAATTAATACAGTTTGGACTGAAGTAGGGTACGTAGCAAAGGTTGTTGTTTATATGCTGTCATATAGGGAAAGTGCCTGAAAATACTGCAGTGTTGTACAAGACTTCACATTTAGGGTCTCTCTATAGAGATCACAATACTGCCCTCAATACAAACAGGGGGGGTACAACTCATGTGAAAAGGTCATATCACAGTCACTGCATCATACATTACTGTTGCACAGAAGGGGATGTCACAAAAGATGTCACATTTTAGATGTCATGTCACTGTGACAAAATCTATTATTGTAAGAAACACTGTTTGTAAACAGTGAAACTGAGTCCTGTACTGTAGGTGTCACATGTCATTCTACATATATGGAAGTCCATGATCGCAGGTCACATCACCGACTGAATCTTGAACGTCCATGAGGTACTGCATAGATAGGTCACAAGATTAGCTGTATGTGGTGGTTTTTTTTTTTTATATCTGATCACAACGTCTCTCTTTCTCTTCGTAATGTCGAATATTGAAATGCATAATGACGAATGTCATCCTGTGACACAGGGAGGAATATCACTAAACTATCACTTCTCTTTAAATTTTTTTTTTGTGATGTGTTGAATGGGCGTAGATATCAATTAATCCTTGTAGTGTAGGTTCCAGGAACTGATCAAAACTACAAATGTGCATTTTTTGTAAGACAAACCATCCTAAGCTACACTCCTCGCTATAAGCATAACCTTTCATTGGTAAAACTTCAAAACGTTTATAATTGCATTCACCATTATGCGGAAAGAGGGACAACATGACGGCGTCTGAATGTACTCTTGACATGACGATGTACATGACAACATGTGAACTGGTCATGTCGATTGGCTTTATTTCATCGTATCATGTGAGACTCACAAATGTAACGTGACTGAACATTAATTTTGGTATCTTACATCAGAGTCAGCCTCCTTGTCGTGACCACAGTTACCATGTGGTATGAGATTCCTAAAAATTTGTTAGATGAGTGCATGGGCATCTTGTGCACCATAAGTGTAGGGTTTTGTGCTGCCTTTTGTGGCAAACTATTACTCTTCTTTTGAGCTTTTCTTTCATTTTGTTCTCTTTCTCTCTGATCACTGTATGTTATCTAGTTTATTTTCACCCATCGTTATTGTTCTGACATCAGACCGTACATTTTTGCATTATTCAACCAAATCCTTAAACTTTACCATCAGACAAAAGTTGTGACATCTCACAATGTTGCTTCAGTGTTAAGAGAAAGTGGTGAAAAAATCTCTGGAATATGATTTTGAGAACTTACTGCAATTACAGTAAGACTGCACTTACATATTATGCTGCGAAGTATTGCTTTTGTAAAATAGTCATCGGTTTACTGAAGAGCCAAGGTTGTAAAGTGATGGCTTGGAGTCTATATTTTACCCTTTACACAATTCAGCACAAGCACAGTAGATCTACTGACATGAAAAACACACATTGCAGTATTGACAGAATCATTAAAAACATAGCAAATAGCCACAATATCCCTCAAAATTTATCCAACGTTGACCATTTTACAGGCCTTTCTGTTTTACAAAATTTTGCATTATGAATAAACATACGCAAAATATGCAAATTTTGTGACTTCCATGGAAGGTAACGATACGATAAACCTTATACTATCTTTGTCTTTTTTTAACTGTTGTGTCAAGGAAAATTGAGAATTTTGTCTGCTTCGATGGTTTTACTTGGAATCATGTATTGTCTTCTGTCAAATATAGGTATCACCCTGTAGTAATAAAGTAGGTGTAAGAGACATGTACTGTAGAACTACGGTGGTAGAAATATTAACACTGCACCACTCAGCATCATTGGTTTTGCATTTACATCCATTTTCATCAATTTCTCAATCACTGTGTGTAACCTTTTGTGTTTTATGTATTCTTTTTATTGTTTTAATACCAGACTGTACAGTATATGCATACATTATCAAATCCTTCTTCTGTGTAAGCAAACATTGTTATGTTTCACCAGGTTTGCTTCAAATGTTAAAGAAGAAAGTTGGAAAATCTCTGGTTATGTTTTTGAGAACTTATTACAGTTAAGACTGCTTCATCAAATGTAACAAAAGTGTTCATGTCGTAATTTATTCAGTGATTGTGATCTTCTGTGGAGCCAGGGTTCTCAGTCAGATTCCGGTGCCAGTACATTGTAAGTAAGGTACAGTACATACTTTAAAAAGTTTAATAATTTCTTCTGCAGAACACAACAAAAAGCAGTGTACTGGTTTGGAAACATTGATCTCACAGTGTGACACAGAAGGGAGCTCGATTGAATGGAGTTGGAATCATCACAGTTTTGTCATTAATCCATGTTTCCATCTTTCAACTTTAGTACGTGTGCTCTGATATCGAAAAACAAAACTATACAGCATCGTCACCAATTTCTCTCAGGCTCATTTCATCCCTTTCAGGGTAGTCTGTACTTTTAGGTAAACAAAATACAACTTGAATATTTCAAATCTGTGAGGGTCACTTGAGTGCTTTTGTCCTTGCTTCATAGGTTCACCCTATCACATTGAAAGGACAGCACAACCCACAGTAATGGCAGAAGGCTCTGAGGGAAGTTACATCAACACTGCTAGGTTGCGGTCAAGGGAATCGGTCAAAACTAGGGTTAGAACCGCAGTAGTTAAATTGAATCATCGCAAGACACTTCAGTCTGTCCCATCCAGTGTGAGACCCTTTATGGACAATGGTCCAGCTGGGAAAGCTAAAACTATGTATTTGTGCCGATTTTGCGACCGTCCCTTCAGTTTTAGAAGCAACTGCAAAGTCCATGAGCGCAGACACACGGGTGAAAGGCCCTTCAAGTGCCAGTTCTGCCCAAAGAAGTTTGTCTCTTCGGGAGAAAGAGCAACCCACGAAAATGTTCACACTGGTGCCATATCATACAAATGTAGGTGCTGTGAAAAGGTTTTTACCTGTGCAGGAAGCAGAAGTAGACATGAATCAAAACACAGGCATGGACAGTATTCTTAAGGAGTCTGGATATTGCAGCACATACATGCACTATATCCACAAACAGAGTTGATAGGTAAGTTAGAGTGAACCGAATGGAACTTCAAAGCAAAGTTTTCTGCACATGAAGAACTAAAATTGTACAGAAAGAATGTAAAATGAATTCAATAAACATGCTTAGTCATCAGATATTGGACTGAGAGCAGGGGAGAACTTTTTACTTTGTTATTATGTCATGAATGTAAGATTGTCAGAATTTAGTGTTCAGTTTAAAATATTTAAAATAAGAAAACTCTCGTCATTAGCAGGCAACAACTCTTGGGCTGAATCTGCTGGTGAGCTAAACAGTACCAACATATATTCCACTAACTCTGAATCTGTTGTTGTACAGGGCTATCAAGAGACAACATTGTTTGGTTCCTCAGTCAAAGTTCGAACACGGCTGTATCAACAGGCAATATTGCTGTACCCGAATGGTGCGTGTTGTAAAACTGTGTCAACAGGCAACATATCACTGTCCCTAAATCTGCAATCTTGGACAAAATACCTTGGGACACCCCGCTCCCTTGTTCAATGTTGGCTACGGGATTTCTGTTCAATTTGTACATTCACATCAATAGCGCAACATTGGAAAGGGGTGCGGGTTTTCATGTTATCTTCTCACCTAAAATTCAGTATTATATTTGCAACATACGGCAAAGTGTCCCAACCATTTTTGTCCAAGGATTTAGTCCAGTTGTAAAAGACTGCTTCAGCAGGCAAATATACTGTACATGGCACCATCACTGAATCTAGCATTTCACGGGAATGTCAAGAGGCAATGGCTCTGTCCCAGGATGCAGTATTATATGAAAGTTTTGTATTGAACAGATGCTATCACTTTTCCGGAATCCAGGTTGGAACAAGACCGCCATGCAATATCACTATCCCTGAAAGTAGTGTACAAGACAATTACCAGACCTCAACACTACCTCAAAATATGCACAGTGGTTGTACAACTGAGGATGGTGTACCTTTTGTGACAAACATTCCTCTTCTGTTAAAGGGAAATAGGGCATTTAGAATATACCAATATGGCATGTAAAGAAAATAGCTTTAATCATTGTTAAACCATGCAGTGTTACCGATAAATATCTGCAAAAGCTTCATCTCCTCAAAAAGTTATGCATGTGATGAGTAACGGAAGATGCATCATTTGAATTTTGAAAAGTTTGGGTGAACAAATTAGTGTTGAGCCACAAATAACTGAATTTCTGTCTGTGAGGAGCTTATTTCTTGAAGAGAAGGCTACTGTCCTTCCTCATTTTGAATAATCTATCCTTCTGCATCCACAAACATTGGTTTTAAAAATATGGATGTTTTCTGTAAAACAAACGCCCTATTTCCCTTTAAGCTTTTCTTTTGTTTTCTTTCTCTGTGATCACTGTAAGTTATCGTTTTAGGTTTATTAAGCCTTCTCAGCAGTGACGTACAGTACTAACAGTATAGACTGTGCAAGTGTACAACCAAAATATGATTCAAGTTTTGACTGCATTAAATAATTGTTGCAGCAAACAAATTTGCTTCAGCATTAAGAAGTGGTAAAAAAGGTGATAGAAACCAATTTAATATGTTTTTGAGAACTTATTACTAATAAGACTGCTCCAAGATCAGTGCATATGATGAGTCAGTATAACCAGGGTTCTCATAAGCGATGGCTCTGTGCCTGCATTTTACCATTCACAACAATCTAGTCTTGACTTTGAAAATATCCACTAAGGCCACCATAGCAAGTGGTACATGGGTGATGTAGTGCTCCACAAGTTGATGTATATATTATTTGGCCCGTTTGATATATCTGTGTTTCCTTCTTAAGTTCGTACTGAGAGCAGTGGTTTTGTACCCTTGGTTGTCTGAACACACCACTAATCAGGAGACTTTAATGCTGACGAAAACTGTCTATCTTTGAAATTTTGTGGAAGTATTAAGATTATCAGGACCCCCTGATCCTCATCACTATAGCCTATCTCTTTTCATATACAGTACTTGTTTTAATCCACTCCCAAAGCCAACAGAACAGTAAACAAGAGGTCAACAGAAATAGTTCATACCATTGTTATTATGCCAATGCAAAGAGGATGTTCCTCCTGCAGATAGTACAAACTTTATGGCAACAGTGTCTATAACTTGATGATACCCATTTTAAGTTCAACAGAACAAAACTGAAAGTGATTTACAGGGTTCTAAACATCTTGTGACACAGTAGTGTTAGGAATAACTGGAGTCAGGTACATGATGCACACTGACTCTATATGACTGCTAACAATCCATGTTCGATGCCTTCTTTCAAATTCAATTGGTCAGGTGTAACACCATGTCAGAAAATTGGCGTTGGGGGGGGGGGGGGGATAAGGGTATAACATCTAAAGGACACCCTTGAAGATCAAAAGTATGAAATACAAGGTGGAAAACATGCCACCAGCTGACAGAAGTGTGTATAACATTTTGACTGTGGAAATGTCATTTTGGAATGCTGATGCTGCTGTTTCTCTTTGGCTAAAATGCTTAGCGAGTAAGCCAACGTCAAGTGTTAAATGACCTGGAGCTTGGGGCCACATCTCTTGATTTCTGTGTTGACTTGATCTAAACTTTTAGCCCTTTTTTACAACAGAAATATCATTTTGTGAGAGTTGCAGCCAGGCAAAATGGAGTAGTGGTTGCTTAAAGAGAAAAAAAGTAGTGGCTAACGTGTGGACCCTGGAAAGAAAAGAAGGCCCATGAGTTGAGTTTTTTTTGTTTGTTGAGTCTCTCCCACACTCTTATCAGGTGATTTGAAGAAAGTCATTGTGAAATGGCCCCTGGAGGCCACTGCAGCAGCAACCTCACGAAATTTGAATAACAAACCAGTAGCAGCATGGTGGCAGTAAAGCACTGGGGCAAATTCTTTGTCTGATTTAAACTAAATACTCTGTCTTACAAAATGTATTGTGCACCCCTCCACTCCTACTATCCACTACAAAAATGAAAGCTGAGCAATGTGGCATGGCCATGGCTGTAATTTTGAAAAACAATACTACAGAGTCATGGCCAATTGGTTAAATCTTGAAGGCTGGATGCATCCAGTATCAGTTCATTTTATCCACTTGTAACGAGTTTTTGAAAGCTCGCTGATCATGCAAGGTTGACATGAATACTGCACTTTCAAGTTGATATGGTGCTCTCATCAGCATATTAAAGCTGCTATGCATACAGTACAGTAGTTCAGTGAGGGAAGGTCAGGAAGGACATTGTCCTCATAAAAAGACTACAAAAGAGCCAACAACCCGAAATCCTGAACACACAGCCAAATCAGCGCAGACTGTTCAATTTATCCACAGCTATCTGTGAGACGTCAAGTAAGCTGGCACTCTCCAATGTACAGTGCATATATACAGTACCTAACCCCCCTACCTCCACATGCCCTCCTGCATTGCCTTGCTTTTGGCTGATAAGATGGTGTGGTCTTTAAAAATACCAAATCTGTGAGGGTCACTTGATTGCTTTTGTCCTTGCTTCATAGGTTCATCCTATCACAATGAAAGGACAGTACAACCCACAGTAATGACAGAAGGCTATGTGGGGAGTAACATCAACACTGCTAAGTTGCTGACAAGGGCATCACTCAAAAATAGAACCCCAAGAACTAGAACCGGAAGAGCCAAGTCTAACCGTCGCAAGTCTCTGCAGTCTGTTCCATCTACTGCAAGGGTATCTGTGGACAATGGTCCAGCTGGGAAAGCTAAAATTATGTATTTGTGCCGATTCTGCAACCGTCCCTTCAGCACCAGAAGCAGCTGCGAAATCCACGAGCGCAGACACACGGGTGAAAGGCCCTTCAAGTGCCATTTCTGCCCAAAGACGTTTGTCTGTTCGGGAGAAAGGAAGAACCATGAAAATTCTCACACTGGTGCCATATCATACAAATGTAGGTACTGTGAAAAGGTTTTCGCTGGCACGGGAGGCAGAAGTAACCATGAATCAAAACACAGGCATGAACATTATTCTTAAGGAGTCTGGATATAATGTAGCAGATATATGCACTATATTCACAAACAGAGAAGTCCATCTGCAAGAGAATGATTAAGAACAGAAAGGAACTTCAAAGCAAATTTTTCTGCAGATGAAGGACAACACACATGTATACAGATTTTACTTACAGTAGCATTAAACTAGAAGTCTAGAACCATCCATCATCTCAATATACACAACAGTGGCTCTACTACTCAGGATGCGCTGCGTTCTTTTTGGCAAACTATTCCTCTTTTGTTAAGCTTTTCTTTAATTTTATTCTCTTTCCCTCTGGTCACTGTAATTTTTTGTTCAGGTTTATTTAAAACTTATAACCATTATTCTAGTTGAAAAAAAGGATCAGGAGGGACATAGTAAGTAAAACGAATAAATGCCTTCTTTAATCCATTCAGACTAGCATTACTAGAAAGAACCACATGTTCAAATAAATCATTCCACTCATTAACCATCCTTTGAGAAAAGAAGTTATGACATGTGTACATAGGTTCTTCTGTGGACCCTGTAAAATGTGAGGCAATGGCCTTTGGAAAAGATGAATCATCACTTCTGTGATCAATTTTCATCAAACATCAGACTGTACGTACATTCATGCATTATTCATCCAAAATACAAAATTCTTGATGCCATAAACAAATTTGCAGTCAGTAAGATAAACTTTTTGTTATGTCTCATGAGGTTTGCATCAAGGTATTAAGTGATAGAAATCTCTTTAGTGTGTTTTCCAGAACATATACTACAATATTAATTAAGACTACTCCAAGAAATGTAACGAAGTATTTCTGATATTCATTGGTTATCATCTACCGCCAGAGTTCTCAGGTGATGTCTCTGTGTCCACATTTTGTCCTACAGTTTACCTAATTCTGCCCTCGAACTACGTCCCCCAAAATTTTCCATAGCCAAACATGTTTTTCGTTTCTACCGTAGCAAGTGGTGTTGTGTATTAGTTTAGCTTGATTCTTCCTGCCCTTTTGACGTATTAGTTTATCTCAGAACAGTGTTTTCTTCCTTAAGTTCCCATAGAGATCAGTGGCTTTGTTTTATTGGTTGTCTGAATATACCATTAATCATTACTTGTTGATGAAAATTATCAGTCTGTCAAATTTCATTTTCAAGTACTAAGATCTAGAAGTCTCCTTATTTTCCTCATCTCTTCCCTCATATTCTAGTCTTTCAATAATTGACTCCCAAATTAGCCAACGGAATAGTGAAGAGTTGGCACGAAATCACAAGTAACGAACAGTGCATACTGTCGTACACATGCCATGTGCAAAGATGCTCCTTAACTGCTGATACTAATTTAGTTGTGTCAAAATATTCAATAATTACTTGATTCTGACAGTGTAGATGTTTGGTAATACTCAGCTGTCTCGTATCCTGATTTCTGCAAAATACCAAAATTACCAAAAACAGTACACTCTATGGTATTTGTACCATCCGTCCAAATTCACACAGGGGTGCATGCAGGCTATGGTCAGGTACCTAGCTGGCTCACGAGTGATAATTCATCTTTTTGCTTCTCTTTGCATGATCTTGTTCAGTGAACACGACAACTGTTCTTAGCTGTAGGTATACATGCTGGATTTTTGTACTTTCTATGTATGAGCGTCACTTTGGATTCGGGTAGCAATTTCAGAATTGAGTCCTAGAATCGTGAGTCGTGTACCCAGATAGTACCTGGCGCAAACACTAAGTTTGTTTTTATGCTGTGACAGGGAAGAATGAATGGAATCAGATGCTTCCATATAACTGTGCATGACTGCTAAATAATCCTCAGTGTTTAGATCTTTAAAAACTTAATATTAAAGAACAGTATACTACAGATAGAGTCATGACCGATGGTAAATTCGATTTTCCAGACTGGATGTATCCAATCTGCTCATTATATCCATTTGTACAAATTTTGAAAGCTTGTTCAGGAGGAAAAGTTCACATGAACACCAGACTTCACTTCCTAGTTGATTCTGTGATTTCACTGACTGTACTTGCTGTGTTGACTACACTGATGGGTGTTTTCAGGTAAGCCTGAAGGTCCACATGAAACCAGTGGCACCAAAATTTCACTGGTACATCATTGTGAATCCAGAAATGGTGTGAGACTGAAAGTGAATTTGGGTCCCCAATACTGAAGTCCAAAACCAGGGTTGAATTCTAAAAACTCAGGATTTTTATGGAAATTAATTTCATGATGTTTTGTCAGTTCATCTCGTAGCTTTGCCTGCATCATTTGTACAGCAGTATGTGACTTAGAGCTGAACTCAAAATGTTTGATCATTTTAGAAATGCTTTCTAAGTTTTGGCATATACACATATAAGTTTGGTTTTTGTGCAGTTGAATGAAGTTCCTTTTTTATTTCCATGTTGAGAACACTCTAGAGCTATTTTGACTGATGCAAATTTGCATTTGTTCTTGTGGGCCTTCGATCTTGCAGGTTGTGCATGCATGTATATGGTGTGTGCTGCAACAAATGCTCCCCTTACTCTGCCTTTGCCAATGGTTTACAGGATTGTCTGTACTTTGTGATTATGATTTACTCCCCAAATACAGTGTTAGTACCAAAGCTTTGAGGGTCACTTTATTGCTTGAGTGCTTTTGTCCTTGCTTCATAGGTTCGTCTTATCACATTGAAGGAACAGTACCACCCACAGTAATGACAGAAGGCTATGAGGGGAGTAACATCAACACTGCTAGATTGCGGTCAAGGGAATCACTCAAAAGTAGGACTAGAGCCACAGGAGCCAAATCAAATCGTCGCAAGAAACTTCAGGTTTTTGCATCCAGTTCAAAGCAAGCAGTGTCCAATAGTTCCGCCTTGAAAGCTAAAACTATGTTTTTGTGCCGATTTTGCAACCACCCCTTCAGTTTTAGAAGCAACTGTGAAATCCACGAGCGCAGGCACACGGGTGAAAGGCCCTTCAAGTGCCAGTTTTGCCCAAAACAGTTTGTCTCACTCGGTGAAAGAAGGACCCACGAAAATTTCCACACCGGTGCCAAACCGTACAAATGTAGGTACTGCGACATGGGCTTCCCCAGCACTGGAAGCAGAGTTCAACATGAAGTGAAACACAAGCACAAGCATACTGTCTAGATGTCTGGGTTGTGCAGGAGATAATGTACTTTAAGTACCGTAGTTAAGCCAGGAATGAAGTCAACACAGTTGATTGTTACTGTAACAGAACAGAACTTTCAAACGTTTCTCCTTTGAACATGTAAAGTAAGCCTGCCTCACAAGTTATGATGATTTTTTTCCTACTGTAGGATACATCACAATGTCTTTGGAAATGACAAATATGTAGTTGTGTGAATACAGACAGTGATACAAAAGTCTGCCTCACACACTCTTTTTGCATATCTCATACGATGGTTTCACCAGCACTGTAGTCTATAGTGCAGGAAAACACAACCTGTGCATATGGCCTGGCATTGTAAAAAATGATACAAATTGAAACAAAAGAACGGTTCTGTGCACAAAAAAAAACAACAAGATACTGTATGAACGTTTGCGATTCAGTCACACACCTTGCATACGACTGTCCCCAATATGCTGTGACTGAATTCTATTGAACATGTTCAAAACTCTACCATACCTTAATGCTCAATTGCTGAAAAAGGTGTGGTATATCGTCGTACGAGTCCTCACCTACTGCAATTCCCTCTGATTATCATGCTGTATGTATGGTAGCTAGCATTGTGGTATCACAGAGAAATCGCAATGTCAGTTGGGCTATAATGTTAAAAATTGTCAAATAGTGGAATGAAAGCAGAGTGCAGACCTGTTTTCTTATTTCATTTCTTCAGACGCGAGCTGCCCGTAAGATGTATGACAAACTCTCCTGCCAAGTGCGCAAATCTCAAAGTTGCTTGGCCCTACTACTCGAGTTTTCAATCAACTGTAAATTGAAGCTTGCTGTCCTATCAGTTACAATACTGTACAATAATTATGCAATCATCAGAATGCAGAAGAAATTCTGTACTATTGTTGTTAATTTTGATGTATCACAAAACGAGTTAACTTGCTAAGAGGTACTGTACCTTGGTTACATAACAGTTGCCTCTCTACTTTTTCAATAATATATTGCAAGAACCCTCTTTTATAAGAAGTGCTCTCGTGGGAGATGGTGGGCAGATCAAAGAAGATGGAAATGTTGTCATTAGAAATGGTAAATTCTTGAATTGATTCCAAACCTGGACACATTCCTATGTAGTACTTTTATGCTTGCTTCATAGGTGGTGTGTTGTATCCCAGTCAAGAGTTACTGCAATCTACAGAACTTGAACATGGCGCCGGAGGAAGTTACCAAACACTCCCCCGGATGCCATCAAAGTCAAGCCCTCTGAAATCTAAGCAAAAAAAGGGTGAAGGCAAAGGGAATCGTCGCAGGGAAGTGCAAATTGTCACAGCTGTCACAAATCCTACAGAATCAAATAATCCTGCGACTGGAAGAACTAAAACCTTCTTTTTGTGCCAGTTTTGCGACCGTCCCTTCAGCTTCAGGGGCAACTGTAAGGTCCACGAACGCAGGCACACCGGAGAGCGGCCATTCAAGTGCCAGTACTGTCCAAAGCTGTTCATAAGCGGTGGTGAAAGAAAAGCCCATGAGAACCTCCACACAGGGGCAAGGCCTTACAAGTGTCGATTCTGTGAAAAATGCTTTGCGAGCACTGGAAGCAGAGGTCAGCACGAAGCGAGACACAATCGTGATCAACCAACTTAGATCAGTATACTTCAGGTGCAAATTAAGAAACCCCTTGTTTGGTCACATGTCACATCAGTTGTTGAACTTTAGGGAGAAAGACATTTTTCTGCATGTCTTTTTTTTTCCACTTTTTTTTTCTCAGTGAAGTGGTGCTGCTATGTGCAGTTATCTTCCATTGTGCAGTAGTTAAGTGTGTATTCACTTGTAATTTTTTTTTCTTTGTATTTTAATGCACTATAAGACTTTAAAGTGATTGTATGTTTAGTTGTGTGTATGAATCCAAAAAATACAAACTGATATGAAAACTGATGCATGGGGGAGGGGCATTTTCTTCAGTTTTAGAGGCTAGAGCTCAGTGGTTCCCAAAGGGGACAGAACTGCCCCAGAGGGAATTCGAGTCACTCAGGGGGGCATTAAACGGTAGGGGCAGTGAGGGGGCATTTGAAGAAAATTGAGATACCATACTAAATACAACCCAGAACTATAATAGAGGTAAGTCGTCACTACCATTACTTCTCAACTTTTTTCAGTTACACGGCTGGGAGTAATCACAAGAACCCAGTGAACCCTGTTGGTTCCCCTTGGTTATGCAGTGGTTGTCTGAAGAATCAGACAATACGTGTTTGGATCGGGTTGGGTCTGGGTAGTTTCCCAATGCCACTCTGAGAATGGGGGCGTTCAGCTTAAAAAGGTCGAGAATCACTAGCTGCTGGAGAGTCACAGTGTATTAATAATTGGGGCACCAGAAAATGTGCTAACTGCGTTCAACTTTCAGGAATGCTTGTTTAAATTGAAGCTTTTTATCCACATACTGTACATGTGTTCTTTGATTGAAGTTACATATAGCCCATTGTAAAGCTATACTGTGTTTGTATTACAAGATCTGTACATGGTAATCAGTTGTAAGAATTTGGTGAAATTTCTGAGATGTTGAACTTACTGTATTGTAATGGTAGTCAAGGTTACTGTAACTGACTTGTTGTGTAAAACGAAGTCGTATCTACAGTATTCATTTTATCATCATTTTTAAGGTTTGCTGTACACCTGGTCCAACATTCAAACCGGGGTACCCAACATCTTTGGTTGGTTGGATCGATACCTGAAAAGAATATTCCGTCATGTTTCGAGTTCTTTGTGAAGCTGATTATTGCAGTTTGCTTTGCACATTAATGTTGCACTATGTATTGATATTCAGGCACGACATTGAAGTTCTTAGATATATGCTGAACTTTGTCACATTTACCAGTGTACGTTGTTGGTGAACCCTTGTATCCAGTTAGCAATGTCTGAACCAGTTCATGACATTGTGTCGGGTACTCAATTACGTGTCGGGTACTCAGTTACCCGTGTACCCTATACAGACACTTATCATTGCTATCTATTTGTAGATATTATAGTTCTATCAACATTATTCAATATTATTGTTCTCTTATCATCATCATTATCTTTCTATCATCATTATAAATCATATAGTCATGACTACCCATCACTTTGTGTGACATGAGAGTAGCTAAGTACTGGACACTCTGGACTTTCTCCCAAAAGGCCTGCACAATGTACAGGAAGGGGCATAATATCTTATTGACTTTGTACAATATCATACTTGTGGAGTCGTGGTAAACTGCTGGATACAACCTGGTGATTTTTGCTTGCTTCATAGGTGGTGTACCCCACCCCAGTCAAGGAATATTGAAATGGACGGTACTCCATTTTGGAACTGAACGTTGTCGCAGCAATGCCCCCCTTCTGCCGTCAGATGGTTCTGTCAATCCTAGGAGTAGAGGCAGTGAAGACAGTTCCAACAGGAAAAAGCAACGTCTAATCCTTCCTTCCAACCTTAACCCCAACCCAGTGTCGAATAATTTTGACGGAAAGTTTTTATGCCAGTTCTGCAATCGCCCCTTCAGCTCCAGGAGCAACCGCAAAGTCCACGAGCGCAGGCACACCGGAGAGCGGCCCTTCAAATGTCAGTTTTGTCCAAAGTTATTCATTAGTGGAGGGGAAAGGAAAGCCCACGAAAATCTCCACACTGGGGCAAGACCTTTCAAGTGCCGATTCTGTGAAAGGTCCTTTGCGAGCATAGGAAACCGTGGCCAACATGAAAAGAAGCACTCATCGTTAGTGTGATAAATATGGCTCTGTTTACAACTCAGTGTGCCTCTTTAGGTTACCAGGCTGTAGAGGGTTTCATTTCAGTCATATTTACTAACAAGTGATGAAATAACATGCACAAAGTGATGAGCAGTTTTTGCTAATCAATGTTTCTATTGGTTAGCAATCAACCTATTTTGATTAGTAGACATTAAACATAGCACTATGAATAAAAAAGAAAAAAACCTTATATCAATAAAATATGTGTGATTAGCAAAGTTTTGGCTTCAACTTCCAACAGTGAGGGGTAGAATTCAGCTCTTCAGGTAGGACCAGAAGAAATATCTATCCACAAGTCTTCTGAAACTCGCCTGAAATTGAGTCGCAACTGGGACTTTATGGTTCGCAAATTAGCGATCCAAGATGTTTATGTTGGTCCTTATATTATAGATGTGTTCATATAGAAGTGTACAGTTTCATTCAGACTGCCAAATACTGACTATTTAATTTGTCCTCAGCTCGTCAGGGATTTCCTATCACTTTTGGTCAATATGACCTACTTCATGTACCTTGTGCTTGGCAAAGGTAGGATGTCATAGTCAAACTTGGAGACAATGTATCGGTCCAATTTACTTTAAACATAAACTTTGGCTGAAGAATTCAAATCACTCCAGTAAGTCAGTGGTAGTTGACATAATGCACGGAAGACCAATTCAAAGACAATTCTAGTCATAGAGATAATGATTAAAGATTCATTTAAAGGAATTGCTAGAGCCTGTTAAGTTGATTATTTTGTTTCTACTTATGAACTTTAGATCAAGCGATTCTCAGTGCACTACAAATCTCTGATTGAAATGAGGTGTGGTAGTTCTGCTTAAACCATCCACTGTAGACAGACCTAAGTGCCACAGAATATATGACCTGTTGATATGTTAATAATCCCATCATGATAATTTCTAAACATTGTTGTTAGGTACTTCTGAAGATGTTCACCAAAAGCAGCCTCCTGCTTTGCAGTAATTGCAAACTGAGGCATCACTGTGTCTAACACATCATTAGTTACCTGGGTAACACATTGTTAGTGCTGCTAGAAAGTCTGTAACTGTACTTGAAAAGAGTGCTCTTTCCCATTTTGTTCGACATATACTAGTTGTGTAATTTTAGCTTTATGTGACACCTACTACACTCCCTGTGTAATAGATTTGTCTCCACACTGTACACCTTTTTTTTTTTGCCTGTTCCTTTAGATCTGCTTTCCATCCATTTTGTTCATTGAGTTTTGGTTATTGAAATGTTCCTTTTTGGTATTTTCTTTGTTACACTCTTCTTTGTTTTAGTAGCTAATTATCAGCAGCATGAAGTAAGTTTGATGAAACCAGTCAAGATGAATGGGTGGGGTTATGGAGAAAGCAGGTGAGGGAGCAGGTAGATGAGGAAAGAAAAGGCAGGTGGAGGACTAACTGAATGAGGGGAGAGAACAGGTGGGTCAAGGGAAAGAGCAGATAGGTCAATGGAATGAATGTAGAGCAGGTGGGTGAGGGCTGGTATGTTAGGTGGGAGAGAGAGCAAAGAGAGGAGGGAACAGAGCAAATAGATGAGGGGTAGAGGTCAGGTGGGTGAGAGCAGGGGAGTAAGGGTGTTGGAGTGGGAATATAGCTGCTCACCCACCAACTCTCATCCACCAGTTCTCACACATCAGCCCATGTGTGAGGGTCAATTGCAGGGAGCAGGTACTGTAGGTGAGGAGGAGGGAATGGGTGGTTAAGTAGGAGCAGATAGATGAGTCTGTGGAAACAGGTAGGGAGAGTGCATGTTTCTCTTTTTTACATTAGAGTTGATCTGGGAAGGTGGTGGCAGATATTTTGCAGATGATACTACTGCAATGATTTTAACTGTCCCTGAACCTTACCACCAGAACCTTACCACCAGAACCTTACCACCACAACCCTACCACGAGAGGCACCCTTGCATGAGCTCAAATGATATTCCTCTCTGCTGGCTACATATCTCTTAGATCATGGACCTCTACATTCAGCTGATACATGTGATTGTACAAATATACTGCACAGGATGGTCATTATTGCTGAAATGACAATACCGGGCAGTCACTTCAGTGACCAGTATTTGAATATCATCAAGAGCATGTGCATTATTAGCTGTTACACCATGTGGTATGGAGTACTGTACCTTACACTTATAGTAGTTCTCATTTAATGTTGTTTTTCTTTGGCATTACAAACAAACCTGTTTATTACTTTCTGAATGAGAGATATCAATTACTTGAAACAAATAACCTTGTGAATGTGCCTTTTTTTCTGACTGTGTAATTCAATGCTGGATTCGCCAATTAAAACGTGAACTTGAATATTATAGAGGGTGTTCTCTCTTATTGGATTTACAATAACATTTAATGGTAACGTAAGATCTGATCTCTCCATGCGCAGTGTCTCTGATACTTATATTTATTCATACAGATCATCTGTAATGTGTACAAAGTTTGTCACAGCTCTGCACATGTTCCAGTGATTACTGTACGTAATTCGTAGGCAAATGTGTACCAAAGTTGTGGTACTGTTTGAAGCATACATACCAGCAGTAACATGGTAACAGATCATCAATGGTGAATGGAGGTACTGCTCTTTACTATGTTTCAGTCCATTTGTGGCACAATTAAAGCTAGTATATTGAATTGTTCAATAGCCTGGTCATCTGCATTTGTTCTTTGTCAGTGTTTCGGGAAGAGAAAGAACAGGGAAAGATCAACTATCACAAAATCTAAAAGAGAACTATGCACTCATCTTTTCAGATATTTGAATATGAAAATTTCCTCAACATTTTTGTTGGCCCTACAAAATTCATATTCTCCAAGAAAGCAAATAGCAGTCAATCACCATTACTTGAAAGCAAGCAGACCAATGGGAATCAGTATTAATATTCATTTATGCAAAAATGGGGCTTACATAGTATTTTTTTGCAGTGGCTAGGACATATTCCTCTGCATTTGACTTTCACTGACAAATTTGAACTCATATTCCAGCTTTAACATCACAATCAGTAGCATGAACTGTATAGACTTATAAACAGAGCTAATATTCCAGCCATGTGTACATAAGGCAATGACTGTACCTTAGCTGTTTTTTGAGCATCTAGTGTAGGTTCGATAGCGGTATGTGTGCACGAAAATAAAAGCTTTGCTTATTGCACACTGTTGATCCACTTGCACTGTTAATAATTTTGTAGCTGACAGATTTCATATCCAATAAAATTACATGATCTCAATTAACCAATGTATTACACACTTAAAACCTTAACTGCAATCCTTCATTACTCTGTTATCCTATGCTATTGTGAAACATCTAGATAGACTCAACCTAAACATGTAGCTATCATATCATTACACTTGACCTAATTCCAGAAAGTGCAATTTGACTTAAATTTTAATTTGTGAGAACTATTCACACCTTGCAGGTCATCTGAACACGTTCAGAGCATAATTGATCAAATGAAATCCCAAATTTTACACAAATTGCTGTGCTTTATCAATTTGTTAGATTGAAAAACTCTTAATCAGATACTTGTTTACATTTGCACTATTTAATTTTCTCAATAGGAGTCGTCAAATCTAATTAAATAATAATAAAGACAGTTTTTGCTGTGAGTACTAAAATTGATTTACTGTAGGACTACTATATTAGGGGATAGTATAAGTGTCATTTCCTGGCCAGGTAGTACCATGTGCTGTTCTGTGCACCTTTCTGAATGTACTGTACTCTCAAGTGGTTACCAGTGAATGCAAAGAACATTTAAAACAAACTTCTTCACAAGCTTTTGCAAGAAAATGAAAGTTTTGCAGAATTATTCGTAGTCGTACCATATGGATGACGTACTACGTAAAAGCTTAATGTAATGTGCCCAGGTCTGCAGATTTTAGAAGTTTACAAATCAAGGCTGATATGTTCTGTAATTTTGTGTGGAACAATTTAAAGCACTGGAAACAATATTTTATTCACTGAATCAGTGCAGTAATTTTTTGGTTTAGGTTGCATGAAAAAATTTTAGTGACAAAGTATGCACCTCTTCTGGTTTAGATGATAATCGTATTCCCTTGCATCTCCACAGGTGTGTGTGTATATGATTGTGATGCCTACCTTGTAAATACAAGATCTTCTGGTGAGACTTGGACAAATCTGTGGGTATGCTTGGACAAATGTGTGGGTATACCCCATTGGGTACAAGACACTTTTTTGTGGAGGTCAAAGGTCATTTTGGGTCAGTAGGGTTCAAATAATGAAAACTTGTAAACTCAATTTCTCAAGAAAATTAATCTTGGATAAATCTAATATGTGGGTGTGCTACATTTTTCAAGAAACCTGTTGCTTTAATTTCTTTGCCATCAACTCTAATTTGCTGTGATACTTACCAAGTGGGTTTGCTACTTCCAAGCTAGTCAAATATTTTTATTTCCAGTAGTTAAGAAAAGCAAAATCCCTTCATAAGCTTTTCATGATATAAGTCTTAAAAACTTCAATAACAGTAAGAGATTCTTGGCAAGGATTCATATTTGTGAGGACTCCGAAGAAAGCAAATTAGTGAGATGAGACCCTTCTTTTCTCATCGATAGGTCAAAATTGGGAAGAGACGGGAACGAAAAGAGATGCCAAGAGACACAGAGTAGTTTCATCTATGATTACTGATGATAAATCTATCGCCATCTCTGAAAGTCAAAAGAGGCTGACTGGAAGAGGCACGCTCTCGCACAAGGAGAAAACTGATAGGATAATTAAAGTTTCATGCCAATACTGTGGCAGGGGTTTCACTCAGGGTTCCGCGTGTAAAATTCATGAGAGACGCCACACCGGGGAAAGGCCCTACAAGTGCCACTTTTGTCCAAAAGCCTTCCCAAGTTGCGGGGAATGTAAACTTCATGAGCGGTCCCACACGGGGGAGAAGCCATTCCAGTGTGGACTCTGTGGCAGACGCTTTGCGGACCACAGTAACTTGCGCAAGCACCAGAGGAAGTACTGCGGAGCAGCCAAAAGTATTTGAGATGGTAGAAAGCTAGAGGCTGACGGAGGGATTAAGGGAATGGATTTGAACTTGGTTGTACTAGTGTTGGCTATTTCTATAAAATTGTCTTATCAGTCAAATCACTCTTTCTTTAATTTTGTTGAAACCAGATCATCTTCAATTTGTGAGTCATTCTGTTTTGCACAAATATCATCTCCCCTAATTGCATCTATTTGCACAGAATCCATAGAAATTCACTTGTCCCTTAAGTTGTAGTGCATCGTCTTTCACAATAAGTTGTGGTGCATCGTCTTTCACAACAGACATATTTGTACTCAAAGTTGTATAATATTAAGACTGTTGTACAGTAACAAATTATTTGTTTGAATCTGTACGTATAAGGAATAATGTTTCAAGAGGATGCACTGTGGATCAATTGGTTTAACACTTACTCATCCATGGCCCACTGCAAATACAGAAGTATGTTACAGGACAATGTCCATTATCCAGCCGTGTGCTTCACATTGGTATCATCATACCCATTCATGAATCCCTGCTAAAACTCAACCATGCCCGCAGGTGTGACTCTTTGTCAAATCACTTTGCACTGGTATAATTAGTTCTCATCTGTACCAGGCCGTATCTTCACCAATTTTCACTTCCTGGTGAAACCTATACCAATATCATATCACTGGGTTAAACCTGTACAGTATGTACAGTACCAATCCATATTTCCTAGTAAAACCCACACCAGTCCATAACACACCAATCCACCCTTCATGTTGAAACCTATACCAATTTATATCTACTGGTTGAACCCATACCAATCTCCTGGTATAACATGTACATACCAATCCATATCCTGGTGTAATCCACATGAATCCATATTTTCCTGGTATGACAAAAAAAACAATTTCATACATTCCCTGGTATGTCCCATGGTGATCACTTTCCCTGATATCAGTTAAAGCCAGTTTATTGTACGTCCTGGTACATGCAAACAAGGACAACAATTGAAAACCAGTAGTATGCAGTGTGAAATGTCTACAGACTTTTAATTGGTTGAGAATACAAAAAATGATGGGCAGTTGCTACTTAGGAGATTTAAAGTTTGTAAGTACTTTCTGACAACTCGTGAAATATCATTTAATCATCTGCTTTCTGCTTAAATAACTTTGCTTGTAGGTCTCTCAGTTCACTTCAAATAAGGAAAGTTGCACCTTCTTCCATACAGAAAAATGTATTTATTGATCTCATATTGACAGGATTGCAATACACTGATGGCCCAAAATGAAAAAGAAGAGAAATATTTACTCTCTTATCTGTGTTTGTTTCAGTCATTTACCTACCCCCCCTTTAAAGAAGTGTCAATGAAAAAAAAAAATGTTCTTCTCTTGATTGGTGAAAATCATATCTCATCGCATATTCTGTTTGGAAGTTATATGGATTTTTAAACAAATTTTTCTTTGACAGTGCCTTGCTGCACTTTCTTAAAATAACAGTAATTTGAGTTTTGAACAAGATATTGGTGTTGGGTTTAGAGTGCCTGCAGTGAAGAAAAATCTGTCTCATTTAAGAACCCCTAACTGTCACTGGAATATTGTTATTTTTGCCATTTGATTGGGGGGTTGCAGGTAAAATGAACTCCAATTGTGTGCAAGAGTTGTAGTGATATAGCAGAAGATATTTGTGTGTGGCAGGCGCATGGTTGCATGGTGTGTAGCCTACACTGAACATTTCTGTGGAGCAGACATATTGAAAGCAAAAAGTGTCTCGTCTGTACCTCTTTTTTTTAACATGAAAACCGTGAAAACTTGTTGGCATGTAAAGCAAGACATTATCTTGATCTTGATGGTCAGCTGTGACCAGTAATAATGTAATGTTACAGTCTAGTAGTAGATAGATAGTACTGAAGGAATCATTTGTGCTTTTTCTTCTTAGGTTGGGTCATGGGGGAGGCACATGCACCGGTCACCACCTCTGTGACAGACAGTAGTGGAGGTACCCTTTCTCGCGTTCCCAAAATCGCTATAACCTGGGCAAAGGGCAAGAAATTGCCGCCTGAACCTAGAAGAGAAGTGCCGTCCAAACACACCAGGAAATCATCCGCATCCAGCAAAGGGGTCAGACAACCCGTGTTCATCTGTAAATATTGTGGCAGACCCTTTGATTATAGCTCTGCCTGTAAAGTGCACGAGAGACGACACAGAGGCGAGAAACCGTACAAGTGTCAGTTTTGTTCCAAAGGATTCTCAACATCTACTGAGGCCAAACTCCATGAGAGAAGGCACACCGGAGAAAGACCGTACTCATGCAGTTCTTGTAGTAGACGATTTTCAGATAACAGCAACTTGCGCAGGCATGAGTCCATATGCCCATCAAGGTTTCAAGGCACTTTGAAGTGAAGTTGCAAGAATTCCTTGATCTCCCATTAGTAGGTGGATGAAGATTAAGTGTGTTGAATTGTCTGGATCAGATTTCAGAGTTGGTTTACATGCCAGGGGAGATGATGAAATTCTGATGTATTGGTACACTTCAGTTGCAAAGTTGCTTAAAAAGTTATGGAGGAAAAGTTGGATAAAACTGCATATTTATGGAACATAATTAAGTTTAGTATTTTTACATTGACGTATGCAATTGATAGTCCGTAATGTTCATGTTGTGTGGGTCATGCAAAGTCATGCACTTTTGGTAGAAGTCATGTATGTGTGTTCATGAATCTCTGGAAGTGTGGTGGATCTGTTCAATGCCAGCAAGGCGGCAGTCACTGATGTATGGACAGTTCTTCTCCTTCAGTTTCTGGTAAACTGGTTACAGTATGCTTTGTCCACTTTAGCATGAGGTTCTGTTAAAAGAACTAGTGTTCAAGTTCATGCAGAATACCTTTGCCAATAAGAGTGGCCAGGCTTCTTCCATGTTTGTTGTCATATAAATGGCCAGCGACACATTCTCGTTCACAGTGTTTCAGCTCTCTGTTGGTCTAACCATGCACAGTATGTCATCTCTACATGCTTCTACCTTGTTACTGAATATTTTTGTACTGAAGATGAATTGTGGTTGTACCCCTCTTTGTGTTTTTTTGTTGCGTATACTCAAACTGTTTGAATTGGTCTTGACTATCATTTAAAATTTTGAAATACAGTACACAATCAATTCAACAAAATGGAACCAGGATAAAGTTCATCGAGTGAAGATGAATTGTTCATTGCTTGACTCTGCCTTTAGAGTTTTGTCTCATGTTTTACTGCTATGCTATGGAAGACAATCCTTCAACATGATTGCACATGGAAACAGATTGTCTACAGGAAGGCATCCTGTCAGTCCTTTCATCATGTTTTGGTATTTTTATACAAGTAACTAATGGAATGTTACCTCTCCAGCGTGGGACATTGCTTCTTTCTCTTTGCTGATCTATCAACAAGGAAGGCATATGGATGTGGCAGACTAATTAATGGAGCAAATTACCCTGTCTGGTTGTCAGTCTTGCTGTCGTCAG
Organism: Stichopus chloronotus; assembly: GCA_021234535.1. Taxonomy (NCBI): domain Eukaryota; kingdom Metazoa; phylum Echinodermata; class Holothuroidea; order Aspidochirotida; family Stichopodidae; genus Stichopus; species Stichopus chloronotus. The sequence continues at coordinate 1,009,056 of SFZH01000008.1, forward strand.
CTTTTACTGTTCTGTACTTTGGTTGCCGGAGAGACCCAGATGGTTTGCTGCAGTACAATTGTTATCTACAGTACACATGACATCCATAGAGACAAAATAGCCACAGTACCCTGTATGCTACCCCCCTAATTTTTTGTAGCCCGCCCAACGGGTGTTTATTACTTATGCACCAGCACTGACTTCATTCATGATACCAAAGTCTGCGAACTGTCGATTGGATTCCCACTCAGTCTGCATAGAGACTGTATGCTATTAAAATTCATGTATGCTAACGTAATCACTAACACTCAGTAGCACTCAATGCTTCTTTTCCTTAAGATTTAAACATTCATGCTCTTTTGGGCCAATCACTTAATGTGAATATAAAGACTCATAAATATAGAGACCTTCGATCTTAAATGAGAAAAATCTTTACTGACTTGCAGGTGTTATGGTGCGTACATTAAAAAATGCACCAACACCTGCTACAGGGGCATCTACATCTACAGTATAATCAAAGGAGAGATGGTTATTGTGATGATTTGGCTGTTTCTATGCAAAGCTGTAAAATTTGTACCAGTTCCACTTTAAGAGAAGGCAGAATTGTTTATGTCATAGAAGGTTACCCTGAAAATATCTTTAAGAGAAAACAACTGATCATTATAATACACTAAGACCATATGTCATCGATTAACCCTTTCGCAGCCACTTACGTAGTGTTACGTATCTTGAAAAGTTTCAGTTCACAGCCAAGTACGTACCATTATGTAAAATTTCAATGTTTTCTCTTCATGTAGTTGGCTGAAAAGGGTGTTGTCCAAGTAATAGACACTGACTGTGAGGGGTTTATATCTCCTGGCAGTAAATCATCGTAAACTATAGTTCAGTTGCCCATGTACAAAGTGTGTAAACTGCAGAGATGGTTCAACAGAGACTCCGTAGAACTGCGGTAGACAAATACATCTTCATCTGTCAAGTAAAATATTGTGATTCTTGCAGTTTTTAAACTCTGATATTGTCTTCTTTCACTGAAATCCTTTGCCCGGTGTTCTAATGCAGGAACTGTATCGCACTTGCTCTTTGTAGATACTGAATATCAACAGCGAGTTACTGCAGCGGAGGAATCGCAACAAATGGTTAACGAGACGGGTGAATCTGCATCAAGTGTGGCAAACATGCCTTTAAACACCGGTGGTGGTCGGCGAGGTTCCCTGCCGGTATTTGTATCAAGTCATAGCGGGAAACGGCGGCAGGTGCCTCCCCCGTCTCCTCTTAACAAGACAACAGGAGAGCATCAGTGTGAGCAGTGCGGTGCAACCTTCAGGACACTGAGATCCTATAGCGCCCACCAAGCAGCATCTCATCCTGTGTTTCTGAGGAGGCAGCTCAAATCATTCATATGCAGATACTGCGGCAGGGTCCTCACCACCAAATCCACTTTGGCGATCCACGAACGTAGGCACACGGGAGAAAGGCCTTACAAATGCCAGTATTGTCCAAAGGCCTTTGCCTCTGTGGCAGAGTGTAACATCCACGAGAGGTGCCACACTGGCCAAAAGCCTTATCAGTGCACTATTTGTGGTAAACGTTTTGCAGCATCTAGCAATTTCGCTACTCATCGGAAATCACATCAGGGCCATTGAGGATATTCTCAGGAATGATTTTCAATTGTTCTTATTTTGTTCAAGTTTTCTGAGGCCACCAGACCGGATGATACCTGCCAGAGAAAGTTTCTGTAACATTTAGCTCTTGTTTGCTTGGCCTTCCAGGACTCTCTTCTGGCGGATGGTTGTGTGCTACTGAGAGCTTTATTCAATGACTTCACATTGTTTGTACAGCATTTCATCATATCTGTGGCCTAGTCTACAGTAGGTTACTTTAATGACTTCCTACTGAAGTTGTGTCCTTTGCATGAATAAATTGGATTTGTATCTAGCTCCCTCTGTTTTCTTTCATAAGGACTTGCCACCAGAGCAATGTTTTCCTGTGTTCAAAACTCATGACTACTTTTTTCTGTCTTTCTGTTTATGGAGTATGTTGAGGGGATATACAGTATGTTGAATTTTAAGGCACAATAACCGCACACCTTGTTCTCACAAAATACACATAATGTGCTAAATCATGTCTCGAGAAGACCTTTCCTGTGATATCCATATATACCATACTGGTTAGGGTAAGTTCTTCTGGAGGAGGCATAAACATGTATGATATCATGTGAGGATTGGCTGAATGGCACCATAACTTAATGAATATTCATGACACAAGTGATATTCATGAGCCTCTTGGTTGTGATGTTAATGATCAGTCTCTTTACTTAAAATAACATCTTTAATTATCTCAGTTTTGATTAGTCAAGTTACAGTTTCCTGACACTTTTGTATGAACCATTTCTAGTGAGAAAAAAATAATTGTAATGAGTAATGTTTGACTTGTCTTAGTGAAACTTGAACCAATGTAATATATCCGTGAGTATCGTTTCATCTACAAACTTTGAAACAGCGTGATGTTCTTTGAATAATAACAAACGTACTTTCCAAACATTATGTGTCCAATTAAAATCTTAATTTGCTGTCTAACTTCATCATTTTTGTCTGGTGCACCAGTATGTAGGGGTGTCATAGAAGCTATGAAAGCACTGGAAACTGAAGGAGAGGGGACAGAAGTTGAGATTTGCCCATTAGACTGACCCAAACTTCAATCATTATGTGATCGCTATGGTTCAGTGTGGACATTTCTTGGTGAGTGACGGAAACTTGATGGGAGAGAAATATTTGCTGGAGTATAAATGAATTCTGTAATGATGGTGACTATACTAAGCCAGATGGACACTGCTACGTAAAGATCACTGTGTAAGTGTGTAATTGCTCTGTGCTTTATGAGCTTATCAGTTTGTTCCTTTCATTAAACAAGGCTGGCTGTGTTAGAGACTCGTGGAGTCTTCCTCACGGCAATGATTGTAGGCCTACATTTTTAGCTGATGTGGTGTATGATTACTGGTGTAACTTTTCACCTAATAAGATATACCCCATTCTTGGCTCCCGAACTCAAAATTGTATCTGATCACATGCAGTGTTGTGTCATTTTGTTCCAGTTCTTGTTTGACAATTGGGAGGTGTGTCATTCCGATATGCATGTACATGTGTCATGTCTGTGGTATGTTGTATTGGAGTGTCACTGTGTCTGCACCTTTTAGTCACTCAATTAGCCACTTGGTGGCTAAGCTGTTTAATTTTCTCTAGTTTCAATTGTTCTACGTGGTGACGGTTCATGAATCTGTTTCATGTACAGTGATAAGACTTGTCACACACTGATGTAGTCTAGTGCATGCTTGGCATCCAGCTGGTAACTTGGTCAGTGTCACGCTCATTATGTGTGCCAAATTACCTCTTATACAAGAGGCTAATGATGTAGCTACTGATATTGACAGCTACATTGTCAGTGAATGGAGGGTTAAACCCAAGTTACAGTATATACATTCTGCGAGGTGTGTTTTGTAGTAGCTGGAATTGGGCTGTTTCTTGTGGGCCAGCTGTATTTAATCCTGTCCTTGTTGCAATCTGCTTTATAATTCTGAGTAATTATTATAACAAACTACCAACAGATAAGCCATCTTGCTCAGTCAGTATATTGCTTATTGATGAAGATAACTATCACATATGGACATATTTTTATGACATCATCACCACTCGTTCACTCCACTATTAAATTTGTGTCTTCTTTAAGAGAAGATGAAACGGTTGACAAATCATCCTCTTAGCAAGTTGGGGATGAGGTCCATTGGTTTCCATGGAGACAGTTTGCCTGTTACACACTGTTACTTTCTGGTAAACCTGTCTGTAAATGTTTTGTTATTTAGTAAAGGATCTTTTTCAACTTTTATGTTGTCTCCTGTAATTGAGATAAGATAATAAAATATTCACCATAGAGCAATGACTTGTTTTTCCTCTGTACCATTGGTAAGTGCATTAGTCGTGATGTGAAAGCATTATTTGATATATCTTTCCAAATTCATTACTACTTGAGAAATGTGGAAACTGTTTGAGACTTCTCTCCCTCTCTCTCTGCATGAGAATCTATTCTTTGAGGCAATCAACAGATTCATCTTTATCTGAGCAGATTGGAGTCTCTCATAGATTTTACTTTAAATGGAGTGACTTTGCTGTCCAGTGACAACTATAGAGAAGTAAATTGGCGTGACATATCAGGCTGTCGTCTGAGTGAAATCTCTCCTGTATGGAAGCAGGGACCAGTCAAAAACATCATGACAGAATCCTTTGTGTCATAAATCGAATGACTACATGATGCTGAAAATGGCATTATGTCATCAATATAACGACACAGCTTGAATATTTGCATCATGTCATTAATTCAATTTACGATAAGAAAAAATTCTGAATTACTGCTCAACCATGTAACATTGCAGTGTTGCTGCGCCAAATAAGGTTGTACCATGGATCATATTACTAAAAAAATTCCATTGTGCATTAGTTTGATTCACAACACAACCTTAATAACGAATTACTGCTCAACCATTTATAATTGTGACACTAAATGAGTAAATGTCACGATGGTAGTTAGTTGAGGTTGTACTGTAGATGGAATTACTGCACCAGCCATGCAAATAACTGCAATTCTGTAGTAATTCAATTTACGACATGACATAAATTGTGCTGTGTAGTAATTTGATGTACATCATGATGTTATTCAGAAGTTATAAGCTGAATTGATAAACAATGCAATTGTTTGCATCGTGTAGCAGTTCAATTTTCCAGCCAGTCGATGAAGCATCAACTTCCATTGCAATGCTAGACAACCCTCAGGGTGGGACCAGGGAAGTGTGTGGTAGATGGGGGGCAAGGAAGTACTGCACCAGCACTAGACAACCCTCGATGTCTCATGGTGGGACCGGAGAAGTGTTTGGTAGAAAGGTTGCAGGGAAGTATTGCACCAGCACTGCACTGTTGTGTTAAAGAAAAAGAAAACATGCACTGCAGTTTTTTGCATCAGTTGTAGTCTCAGGCAAAAACATGTTTCAGCTATGTGCTATTGAATGTCCACTACAAGTGGAATTAAACAAGTACCATACGCTAGCTTACACCTTTTCAATTTTTGTCAAGGGCCTTGGGAGGAGGTGAAATGATGAGTTGGAAAGTGGCCTGGAATGCATCACCAAAATGTCTGACAGAAGAACAGACAATGCATATTACAGTGCATAATTTCATATCATGAATTATATAGTAATTATTGTATTAATTTTGTCTGAATGCTTCAAAACAGATTAATAATGACGGCCTTTGCACAACAGAAATAGCCTCAGGGGGGATATGGCTTTAGAAATCTTCTGTAACATCCAAACCTGGCTTTCATATTTGACTGTTGAATGCTTTTCTAAGAAACGTTAGCATGATCGTGATACCAAAGAGACTTGTATCTTTTTATTTAAAATGCTTACCATTGCTCTTTGTGCCAATAATTCAAAAAGCTGGTTATCATTTCGTTAATTTCAACCATGCAAACATCTGTGAGTGTAATCCTTGCAACTGCAAACTGTTCTTCCTAGTGTTAACTTTTTAATAGCTTTGGTGGTGTTCATACTGCAAAAGGAAGGAAAGAAAAAAAGCCAGTGGAGAGAAAGAGTGGAAGAATCTTCTGAAATTAAGTATGTATTTTCTCTGGTCGCTTTATGACATTACTCCGGACACGTTCCAAGAGTTGTGAAACCTAACCATTGTAAATCAGACCAATGTGAGTGTAAGACGAGGAATATTAGAAAGGCTTTGGTAGAGACCTTTTTTGTTTACTTCTCAAAACAAAATGAGGAATGTTTATTAGGGTCCAGGAAAGAACACTGGAGTGACATGTGTTTTGCCTGTGTAAGAGTCCAACATATACCATTTAGTAATACTTGTGTTTACAGTACAGTAAGAGTCCAGGAAAGAGCTCAGCACTTGTTTGCATGCTTGCAGGGGATCTACCCAATAATCCTGGGGTTCATTGTTCCCAGGGTTCAATGTTCCTTGTTTTTGTAATGTATCATTTCAATGGTTGCCGATGAGTACAAGGTTTCTTATTTCCAGGGTTCGATCTTTCCAGGAATGTCACTGCAATTCACTGTGATTCTGGAAAGGTCTTAATTCACTGCAATTCTCAAACGGTTTTATTTCTCATCGAATCCTGGAAACGGGGAACATCTAACCTTGGGAAGTGGGAACATCGAACCTTGGGAATATCGAACCCTGGGAACATTGGACCTGGTGAACTTTGATGTTGTCCCACTTGTAGTACGGTACTGTATGTACACTTGAGAATAGATTCCATGAAAATCTATTACTTTCCCATTGAATGGAAACTTCAGATTTACTTTCATTGTTTCAGTCTTATATGGATGTACCAGCTTTATTGTAGTAGTGTGAATATTTTCATTCCTTCAGATGGATGTACCAACCTATTGATGTTCACGGTCCATTGTGTGGACCACAAACATTGATTTCAGTATAAACATGTAGTTCATCGAATGGACAAAGTTTAGTTTCAGTATGAATGTGTACATTCCATTAAATGGATATACCAAACTCACTTCAATCAGTATCAATGAGTTGAATCTCTTTAATGGACATACCAAACTCAGTTTCAGTATCAATGTGTTGAGTCCATCGAATGAACATAACAAACTCAGTTTCAGTATAAATGTGTAGAGTCCATTATAGGGACATATAGCAAACTTAGTTTCAGTGTCATTGTTCCTGTATTCAGCTAAATTGATACATCGTATGAAGAAATTTCTTAGTCAAGGTAGTAAGATTTTCTCATCAAATGATACATTTTGAAGACTATAACTGTCACTTTCCAACTGAACTGAGGTTTTAACATTCGACTGTAAGGAAAGTCAAAGTGTTTTCATTCAGTTCCATTGTAGTGAGAACTAAGTGTGCATACATTGTCACTTTCAACATTCCTCTTGGGATGTCAAATATTTTTCTGCATTTCTTTTCTTCTCATTTACCCAAATGTGTGCCCTTCGATCAAAAGTACGTATGCTATGCAAGTTTTAAATTCTGAGTAACATGACTTACAGTTAGGTCACGTTAAACATTGACAGTCTCGTGCAAAAGAAAACCAGTTCAAACAAATTAGAACTCCTTTGAAGACCAAAATTTTATCCTTTGCTTTCGTAGGTGTGCAGAGCCGAAGAGGTCGACGCGAAAGGGTCCCATCCGTAGCTGGAGCTGGACCTAAAATATTACCAGGCATTGATAAGCCTCCATCCAGCAATGCCCCTGCAGCCCAAAAAAACTTAAACTGCAGGCTGTGTGGAATGGACTTCCGGGACCGAGAACAGTTATTGATACACGAGAGCGTTCACATGGGAAAGAAACTTCACCGCTGTTCACATTGTGGCAAGTGTTTTAGATTGCGGTCGAACCTGACCACCCACGAACGTAAACACACAGGTGAAAAACCGTACAGTTGCACATTTTGCGCAAAACCCTTTGCAAGTAGCAGCAACTGCAAAATCCACGAACGGTGCCACACGGGAGAGAAACCTTACAAGTGCCGATTTTGTGAAATGTGCTTTATCACCAGCAGCAACTGCAGGAAACATGAGAGGCGTCACACGGGGGAAAAGCCCTTTGTGTGTCAATTCTGTGATCGGGCATTCACAACGCGGCGTTCCCTACAGGGGCATGTTCTTAAACACACAAATGCGATGCTAGCTGCTCAGAGTCGATAGAATATCTACGTCTCATGTTTCTCTGTAATATTACTGTAACCATGAGAACTACTGTGATGAGAACATTACACCTGTACAGTATTTTCGCCAAGTAAATTTTTAAGGCCACTATTGTCTATGATAGCACTTTGCATGCATTATGTGATTATTGGATAGTTAGCACCCTTTTTTGTTTCTGAAGTTGTTGTTAATGGAGATCATCTCCGATGGCTCGATCCTTACGGTCCATTGAAGTTAGTCCAAGTTTGCGTGTGGTATGACTGTATCAGTATACCCTTGATGTGCAGGATATTTATATGCCCTGACATGTAGTCTCCAGTCAAAGAAGGAATAAGTCCACATCTGCTCAGCTATTGTACATATACAGTACTATAAACCAGATTACTGAAGAGGGGTAACAGATATTGTAACTATGGTTTTGACTCATAAATATACGCTCATCCCGTTGGTCTTGGTCGCATGCGTCACTTTATTGCAGCTGCCAACATAATAGTATTGTTTTCCATCCTCACACAAATATTTCTATCGATATTTACTTATTCAGAACAAAACAACAAAATTAAACAGAGGATAGAATGTCAATTTTATTGGACATACAGACTGAAACATTAACTTTTTGTTGCTTTTTTCGTTTTTTGTGGTGATAGAGATAGTGGTACATTGCACTGCTTTTATATTGCATGTTTTTTTTATATCAGTCTAAGCCCCATATACATATTTGCATTTTGGTTATCCTTAGTTTCTTGTGTTGAAAATTTATATTCATTTTGCCCTTAGCTGTGTAATTCTAGCATGTAATTTATTTAGCTCATGATATACAGTATGTTTTGCAATATACTGTATGTTTTGCAATGCTTCAATAAATTTTTACAAATGTAATTTCCCTGGCAACACCAGAATACGTATGTCATCACCACATTGACCAAAAGGGAAATATGCCCCTTTCTGTCGTGCCTCATTACTGATGAAAAATAACATATACCATTTACTTAAAGAGGCTCATTGAGTTGATATTGCTGATTTTGTGACAAGTTTCTAGGAAAACATTCCATACCTATACTTGAAATTAACCTCATTGGTTTTGTATCTATTCCTATCGTTAATGAAAAAGTGAGAAATCGTAGTTTCGTATGAGCAGGGGTTGCCTATACTTAGTACCTTTGGTAAAAAGTGTCTGGTCACAGATTTGCAATAAGTGATTTTGACTGCTAAGAACATCATCATTGTTGCTTCATTTGCATGTCAGATCTTCAAAATTTCTTAGTTTGATCATTTACCATCAACATACAAGTAATCTTATAGGTGTGATAAAATATTATGGAGTCTGTGTACCAACTCCATGAGCCCCTTAATACAGTACTCTGAAAGCTGCATTTGCTGTCCAAACTCTCATTTGTGTGATAAGTTTAGTCACGCAAAAACATTTTAAAAAGAAAGTATGGCTGCCAAAGAATGACAATTACACGTTGCCTTTGTATAATCATTACTTGCTTTATATACATCATAGCCTTTAATTGACAAAAGTGAATAATCCCAAAATAATTTCATCCTTCATTGCATGCATAGAACACTTTGTATAGTTTTTTTTTCTTTGTCCTGTGATACTATCATCCTATCATTGTTACCATAATAATATAGCTTGGAATATAGCAGAAATGGAATCTGCCTTATGTTAATGAAACTGTACTTTCACTAACCCTGTTATAGATGTGTGGACCACAAAAGAATTTGTGTGCACTTGGGTCTGTATGGCATTTTGACATGAAGGTTGGGCTGCGCTGAATTTGTGCTTGTTCACACCATTACTTGACACCATTTTGTCTCCACTACATATGCTTTCTAAGGACATTTAACCTGATTTGTAAATTTAAAAGCATTTCATACCTTAAAGAATATTACTGTCAGTTTAAAAATTAAATTTTCTCCACTTCTGTATCTATGTTTTCTGTCTACGAAGAAACTTGGATCAAACTTTCTGTCATTAAATTAATTGTTCTTGCTCATGATAATCATTTCAGACTGCAAAGATTAAGGAAGACTTCAAAGAAGTAAGAAATGTTTAAAAGTTCTCTCACCGCATTCTTTCCTAAATTTTCCAAGTAAAGATGGACTTAGCGCTTACAGTGAATCTGTGATCCATTCAAATCTTTCACTCGGTCATGTGTAACTCATTGATTCTTGTTCAGTTGGTGGTTATCTCATTTGCCGGTGTAAAGCGTGATGATATCAATTTTTTTTATAAAGCATGTGCTAAGCAGGAAAAAAATTGTATTAATAAGGGAGCACTTTTGTTGCTTATGACATTAGTGGTTGCAGTTTCTCTATCATAATGTGTGAATCAATTTGCCGTGCCCAAGAAAGTTTACAGTGGTATTTAGCAGGAAAAACAATCATTTGACTATAGAGTGTGCACACTCAATGATTTAATTGAACCAACAATCCGGGTGCGGTCGCTTTCCTGCTGAGAGATTTGGATTTTTCGGTTCTTGGAAGCTGATAAAGTAGTACCATTGTGATTATTTAAAAGTCACTGTAATAAAAAACATGAAAGTATCCCTTTCCTGGAATATCCAGTTTATGACACAATATCAAATAATACCTGTTCTTTTCAGCATGAATTATTTCTAATTAATTATTCCTTAAATCCATAAGTAGACTATGCCATTTAACACTCAAAGTTTTTCATTGAGTAATAGTGATATGAAATATGAACAAACAAATATAGCCTGCATTGCAAGCTCCTTGTTTGAGTGTCTTAGTTGTTTAAGAAAATGTTTCTGGACTGTGTGGCTGTAACATAGCCAGCACTTCAGAAGTGCTCTTTTCGGCAAGTCGAATCAATTGGTTTCACTGAACCCTGCAGCAGGCGTGAAGAATACTCTTGGGACATTTTCAAATAATACTTCTATCTTTTTATTGCAAGATGATGTTGAAGCTTGGACACAATAATGCAAATTCTTGAACAACCAGCTGGTTAGCTCAGAAAGTAATGAGATACCCAGTTTAAACAATGCTGTCTCAATTGTAATGTAGAACATGTAGTGAGATACCCATAGGCTGGCCTAGAAATATCAACAGTTACCTAGTATGTACATAGTAGGTACTATGTGAGGCAAATATTTCATGTTATATACATGCTTATCACATTGATTTCATACCTGCACAATATATAGACATAATTTATGTAGTAATCTATTTAATAGTGGGATATATTCAGTTAAAGGCACACACATACCCACAAAAACATATATAGTCCATTAAGTTTAACCATGCAAACCTGCCATTTGATTGGCTCACATAATATATCCCTACGTAAATTCTATTTCATACTTGTAATTTTGTTCGAATTAATAATACACCCATGTTTCCAGTCCTGTATAATACAGGATGTTTGTCCCATGGCACCACACATATTTAGGGGTAATGATGAAACCAAGAAAATTTGATCTGATTATGTGAAATGGTAAACTGTGTGTTTTGTGATCCCAAAGCCACGTTTCATTGTAAGGATATTGGAAAGTTCCTGAAATTCTTCAATCTTTGCCCCTGTGTGTTGTATGTTTGAATAAGCCTGTTCTTAATGTGCAGCGATCTGTGGTGTACAGGACCGTGTATTAAAGTTGTCATTGTGCAACAAAGTCATGCAATGTATAGAGAAAAAAGATAAAGGCCCTGAGACTCGAGAAATATAGTGGAATTAGCAGTGAAGTAGATTCACTATGTGGAGGACACAGCACAGGAAGGCGTGGTCCAATACTTTCCTTTAGCTGTTCTTTTACTTCCATGTCAAAAGTCGCACACCCATTAATCAGTCTGAGTGGAGTGGGAGAATCCTGGTACAATACCTTCTCCAAGGGTATATGCAAACTGGCCGTTAGTCATCCAGGTGGGGGCGCACCCTGCATCTGCCCCCATCTTTGTTTTCTTGATGACCTATGATTTTTGACCAACTTTTTGTTCCCGGAATCATCTGATGATCTGCCAGAAAGGGAAACCAGAATGCATCAGCCCTGCCCAACCCCAGCCTGGAACTTACGCCAGCAGTCTAACATGTGCCCTCTCTTGTCGTTCTTCAGTCAACAGTGTGTGTGCCCCCCCTCCCCTTACTCAAAATCCTGGATCTGTGCCTGGTATCCCATGCCTTTGAGACCACTTCTGCCATATTGTAAGGTTTTAGACCTTCAGGACATGTTCACAATTGTTATTCCTCCTTCACTTTTTATACAACTCTCATTATAAGTGTTTATAAACTTATTTGAATCAGAAAAAACATTGCTTTTGAAGTGAGACTTATGTCAAGCAGTTTGTACAAATTATGGTTACTCTGTTGTCATTTATCAATAAAGTGAAAACATTTATAGTTTATGAACTTTCTTGTTTTTCTTGCGGGAGAATGGGTGACCTTGAGTACCTTGTCACTGTTCAATTAGAGAGGGTCAGTAATGGTGCCAAAGACTTGAGGGTGAGTGGATTAACAAGTCTGAACATGGACGTAAATATCTGAAAGCAAGCTGAAACAAATACCCCACAAAGCTCCATATATATTTATTTGTGCAAATAGTCACTATTATATGAGTAATGAAAAGATGCTGAATAGAATGTGACAGGGGTGTGAAAATATATCAGAAAGTAGACTTAAATATTGTCGAGTATGTGATCGTCAAATGTCAGGAAGCTATTTTGATATTAAGATTGACAGCCGGTATCGTAAATTATTGACCAGATGTTCGAGGCGGAGTCTCTTCTCAAGTCACACTACTTTCGATGCAAATGAGGGAACCACTTGACGGCGTAATGAAACCATTCCATCAGTGATTTAATATTGCTCAGCCTCATTAACTGTTTACTGATGAATTTCAGAAGGCAGCCTTGCGAAGGAGTCAAATGTCATAATAATTCAAATCATCTTAAAAGTGTGGTTTTAATTATCAAATTTGTCACAAGCTCATTCTAGATCACCCTGGAATGGTGGCACATGTACTCCATGTAGCATACCACCGTTAACCTCTCCCATTGGCTTACGCACTAAAATAGCCAATATTGCATGCAAGTTATGTTATATCAAAGATTCACAACCTACCATGTGATGTTTAATGGCCTGGCCAATTCTAAAATATTAAGTTTTCTCTATGACGACCATTCAAATATTTAGGCAGAAGAAATGGCACTTTTAAGAGGTGCTCCTGCCCCTTGACAAGGCTCTCTGACAGAAATATCACTACAACACCTTTGACTTTCTAAAACAATCTAACCCTTCTTCTGTGATCCTAACCTTCACATCATCTGTACTGTAATTTGCTCACTTAAACATCCAAGTAAAAAGAAAATAGTGACGAACACTGATCACATGACAAAAAAGGAATTCTCGTGGCTCAATTTAAGCACTTTTTCCTACCAAGGTGAACAGACCCTCTGGATGTGCATGATCTGATGGTAGTGTCTGACCTATACTGGCACTGCAGACGACCATGTCAACATTATCATAATCACTGATCGGCAGCTCAATGTGCGCATGTGGTATTTATCGGTCTTGTGTACTCAAAGTTAATTAATTTGATTCTGATTGTATAGGCCCAAATTTGTGAATTCATGGAATAAATAAAAAATAATGTGCAGTTGTTCTGCATAGTAAGGTTACGTGAAAGACAGTAAGATAACATCAATTGATTCCCTTCCATTCCAAATATGAGACATTTTATGTCTAGAAACATAAAGAGTCTTCAACATACTGTTGAGATACGTGTTAATAACCTCTGCATATCTGACTGCTGCTACTCCCCTCCCCCTCCCACACCCCTCCTCATCTTCCATAGCTGTCTTACAAAACCCCTGCAGCTAACAATGCAACAGTTCATCAGGGTGATTCGAGGAGTTTGTCACCCAAAGTCGAATCCTAAACTTGTAATAAAACCACGGGCCTCATCTGCAACTGATATCCATGATAAGAAATCGTTCATTGGAGACTGCCTCCTGTAATTACGGTCTTTCCCCAAGTACGTAGAGCCAGTCGTTTCAGTGATACATGTCGCGTGTAGATTATCAGGTGGGGGAATGAGTTGGGTGGCGGTCTCAGAGCATAATCCCTTTCTTCAGACCCTTAAGGTTCTCAACATCATCTATGGTACAAATAACACACAAGGAATTTTTGCGAGGAGCTCTGTGGATCACTATTTTTTCTTCTCTCACTTTGGTATAGGCCAAAATTGGGAGGACCCAAGGAGGATAAAGGAAACCAAGAGACAAGGATTTCTCTCACCTGGTACAATCCCGAGGGGACCTGAAGGTTTAAGGAATCGCGAACTAAGAAGAACAGGAAGGCCATTAAACTACAAAGATAGAGGAGAAAGACATTTAAAATTATCTTGTCAATACTGTGGTCGAGGTTTCACTCAGATTTCAGCGTGTAAAATTCATGAGAGACGTCACACAGGGGAGAGGCCATACGCCTGCCGATACTGTCCAAAAGCTTTTCCGAGTCGTTCTGAGTGTACCGTTCACGAAAGGTCACACACTGGAGAAAAACCCTTCCAGTGCGTCTTCTGTGCCAAGCCTTTCTCTGATCACAGCAACTTGCGAAAGCATCAGAGAGTCTGCAAATTTTCTCGTTGATAATATACGGCAAAGCATCGTAGCAAGCTTTATCTCCACTGATACCGCCACAGCCCTGAAAGGCAACAAACGTTGTCCTTTACTTCTTAGGCTAATGAATTAACTTGAGAAGTTGCCAGCCTTGGGTTTCTACTTCCAAGAATGATAACTGCAGAGGAACTCTTTGAAATTTTATTGAAAAAAAAAAAAAACACGGAGGGAATCACTAGATATTGTGTCAAAGACCGTTCTAACACATCCCTGAACCGTTGTGCATTTACCGGTCGGGATGAGGTCAACGACCTCATCTCCATTTACAACCTTGTTGATTGACAATGACAGTTTCTTGGATTGTTACAGAACAGCCCATCCCACTCATCCAGGCCATACATGTTCCGTTGTAGTACATGCCAAAGTTCTAGAATTGGTCGTATTTACTCTCCAAAGAATTTTGACATAAGCAAAGCTAGTACTTTTACGCTACCATACTCCGACGATAACCCAGTTCTTGCTGATGTCAAAATCCCCCACACATCTTATCGGGGCAAAGGATAGGCTATTGGAAGTACAATGTGTTGCTTAACAATGATAAGGATTTCTGTAAAGATCTACATACTTCAAGTTATGGACTACTCTAAAGCCTGGGTCTAATTCTCTTTCTGAATGGTGGGAGAACGTTAAAACTAGAGTTAAAATGCTTCCAATTCGTCACGGTGAGCGCATTGCCAAGACAAAGAGCCGTTTAAACTCTGTGCTCAAATTCAGATTCACAACAAATCGACAGATATCATTGATAAAAGATGCCTGTATTCGTTTCAAAGTTAAATTTCTCGAAGAAGGAGAAAAACACTCAACCTTCTCCTTTAGAAAAGAGAAACGTCAGGCCGACCAGAGAGTCATCCACACAAAGTCCGTTGCTTGGACGGAAGTAGTACAAGCACTACTGTCGAAATTATCCGTATTCCAAAAGTTTAATAGCGATCTTTATTCCGACCAGGTCAGAGTTGCTCTCTCGTTAATGTCTCGTAACAAATCACCCGGTATTGATGGTCTACCCAATGAGTTTTGTATTTCGTTCTTAGATATTTTGGGTAGTGATCTTCCTGATGTTTTTAACGATATTTTCAAGAGAAGTACATTGTCACTGAGCCAATGTACTAGTATTATTACCCTTCTTCCAGTGTCGATAAGACAGACCCTTCGAACTGGCGTCCAATCAGTTTGTTGTGTTCTGATTACAAACTGGTCGCTGAAATTTTACAAATCAGAATGGCCAAAGTCTTATCCATCATTGCTTATGAACATCAAACATGCTCCGTCACTTGGAGATCAATCCATAATAATATGTTGATAATTACAGATATAATTGATTATTCTGTCATCAAGAGTAACGATTGTGCCTTCATCTCGGTTGATCAACATAAGACCTTTGACAAAGTTTCTAGGACTTACTTAATGAAAGTTCTCGAAAAACTCAAGTTTGGTGCAAAATTCCGAAAATGGTTACAGTATTTATTTTGTATTACTCAAAGTCGTTTACTGATAATGGGTCTCAAATGTTAAGGCCACCACCAGTATCACTAAGGCATGGAGAAGGGGAACATATGACACTACTTGGCAAAGAACTTGTGACAAACACCGTCGTCTATCCACTCTTTTACTTTGTCGCCCTTATTTTTCGTGTTCCCAAGATCGTGCCAAAGGAGTTTAACAAAAGCTGTTTCCTCCTTCCATTGGGATGACAACAAACCTGATCTTTTTTCTCAGCAAGTCAGCACGAGGGACAAACTGTAGGTTTAGCTTTTAATTTTAGAAATAATTTTAGACATAAATTCGATGTCTTGCTAATTAGACCGACACTGTCTTGAGTATAAATGATGTGCCAATTCATTCCATCACTGCCGGTTTTTCCTCGCCAAGCAACTTCGCGCATTAGCTGCACGGATCGGGTCGAACTTGAGGCCCAGTTCTGATATCTGTCCACGTACATCATATTATGCTAGTTCGGCCATTAAAACTGAAATAACTTAGACAATAATCTTATTCATTCATCGGTTAGTACCAAATGTATTGTGTAAACTCGTGAAACCTAAAGATGTCAATGTTACTGCTATAAAGAAGCAACCCACCTTTCCATCAGATTAACGTTCAACACCTTCCTTGACAACAAACTAATCGATGTTCAATATCGTTTATCATATAACGTTCATTGTACTGGGAAAAAGGATCAGTGATTGGGGTATGGGTGATGGTATCTGCCCATGGAAGCAATGTTATCAAATTGAAACAACCAACCACATTTTCTGGGAATGCCCCTAAGTAAAATCCGTTCTTAGCTGGGCCAAACAAGTTCCTCATAGTTTGGCTGGTGAAAACGCCTCTTTTCACATTAACCTATTGAGGTTCCCTAGTAAACATACACCAAAGATAGTGTTTCATAGAATTTGGTTTATTTTCCTTATCACAAAATTCGTCATTTTGAAATCAAGATGCCTTCATATCTTCAAAAAAGACGTACAAAATGGCGGACATGTCCTCATATCTCGAATATTGTGAAGGAAATCAAGACAAGAGTTGAAGCAGACTCTCTCCGTCTTCCTCTAAATTCGAGGATAGGTGGACAGTTGACAAATCCAGTTTGTTTTATAAAAGATTCAAAACTTCATTTTTACTTCAAATAGGTGCTTAGTACCTCACATCGTATATTTTCAGCATACTTTCAGCACCCTTCAACATCATATATTTTGTACATATTGTATGTTAGCATATTGTATATTTGTATATCTGAATATACTGCATATTTCGTATATTCGTGAAATGAAGAGTAAAATTAGTAACTACATATTTTTACCAGTATTAGGTATTTGTATAATTGTATTTGTGCATCCCATTGCATTCCCCTTCAATGGTCCGTGCATTCATGCTGTATATTTGTTGAGATTGTGAACCTTCTGGGTCACCCTAAACAAAAAGAGAGAGACCAGTGTGTGTAGAAATTCACACCAACAAGAAAAAAAGAAGAAGAAAAAACCATTATATTGTTTTTCAATCCCACGGCCCCTCCCTTCCATTCATCTTGATTATGATCATCTGCTATCATATTCTGACATTCTACTTTTCATCTACACGGAGAAGTTTAATATTTCCCTCTTTTAATCGTTTCCATCATCTTCCTCGCCGTAGCAGAGCTCTTGGATGTAATCTTGCGAAAGATAACCTTTAGAAGAGACATAAACATTGATCAGAAAGAGTCAAGCAGCTCCCATCGTCACCTGATAGTAACGAGAATGGCGGGAAGACTACCCAAGCGGGACCCCCCTATGGATGATCACCGAACAAAAGCTGACGATGTTTGAATGAAAATGCCCCCCGCCCACCATATCGCCCTCAATCACCTTTCTACCCCACAGGCACTCTCTCAATCTTGCCCCCGCCCCCCCCCCCCCCCCCGAAAAAGAAAATACCTCCGCCTTGTTGCAGCCACCCCACCACTGTCGTCGTTTTGCAGAAAATTACGTTATGATGTAATTTCACTCCGATATATAATTTCAGAACATTCATGGTGTAGAAGAGGCTAAACGAGACATACCGGAAGTTAGTAAACAAAGGAGGTGCTTATATTTATAACCGGGTGAATTTAGTATGTGTCACACTTATGGCGGTATCTACGGAGCCCTGTAAAATTCCTGTCGTAGAATATCTATTAGAGATAACTGAAGTAGTCGAAAGTTAAAATCAGCTGTAAGTAATCGGATTTCTTTACAAAGTGTCTGCGGTGATCTTTTTTTTTTTTTTGTCTCGTTACATATTACTCTTCTCGTGGAAAAGGATAAGTTGCCTTTCGTAATTAGATATAATAAAAATCAAGTTCTCCATAAATCCCTCACGACTCGTCCCATGAGAATTACAAAGCAGGCTACAGGCTTGAAGAGGACGCTACTCAAGTGTTTCAATCATAAAGACTCGTGCAGTATGAAATATACTAAAAGCAGGCCTTGAAGAATCCATGGGTTTTGAATTGAAGGCTATACTTGAAAATACTATGACGTCATTCATTTATCATCCTGGGTTATACGTTCCGCGGTATGAGGCAAATGCTCGATAGAGTAAACTTACGGTCGCAAACTCAACCATTTCACAATGTTGAAAAAAATCTTGCTGTCGTGGGCACATACATTGTGTAGGAATGGTTGTAGAATACATACTATTTTACATACTCACTTGTAAACTATTTTTTAAGTCTTATTCGGTAGTTGACAACACGTTACCTAAGAACACATAATCGAGTTGTCAAATGACATCTAATTTTTCTCTTAAGTTGTCCTTTGGTGGAAGGTTTCTCAGTCTATGGCCAAGAAAAAATAACGCTGTCACGAGAGATAAAGCAAATGTAACCTTTTACGTGTTTGTTAGGTCTGTTGTAAAAAACTAACGAATTTGGTACAAATTCTGACTACCGACACAAATGAGACTCCACATCCCCTCTTCAGCTAACGCTGTCATTTCACATCTAGGATGTGACTACCAGGCCTCCGTCGTATACACCGGTGTGTCGTTCCTCTGTTTTTATTTTTTTTCTTCTTTTATAGTTATTTTGTGAGATACTAAGTTAAGTTGCTTTGGGCCCTCATCGTGCAAAACAATCACAAAGGCGGTAGAGAGTTTTACTGGGAACGGGAGTATAGCTGGTGGCTTAATGGTTTCAGTTATTCAACTCTCCGTTTTAAGTGTTTGTAAACTTTTGAGAATCGAAGAAACGTTGCTTTTGAAGTGAGACTTATGTCGGGCAGTTTATACAAATTATGGTTATTCTGTTGCCATTTATCAATAAAGTGAAAACATTTATAATTTATGCACTCTGTTTTTTTTTAGGGAGAAGGGGTGCCCTTGAGTATCTTGTCACTGTTCAATAAGAAAGGGTCAGTAATGGTGCCAGAGAGTTGAGGATGAGTGGAGTAACAAGTCGAAAATGGACGTTCGTATTTTAAAGCAAGCTGAAACAATTGGAAATGGACATACCCAGCGAAGCCCCATATAAATTCACTTCACTTTGATTGTACAAAAAGTGACTTATATGAGTACTGAAAAGAAGCTAGATAGAAGGTAACGGGAGCGGGATGGGGTTTGCAGCAGACAGTTGGTAAATTTTACCAAAATCCACCAAATTTTGAGCTACTATTCCTGTAGAATATCTCAACCAGAAAGGTTGATCATATATCAGAAAGTAGACTTCAACATCATTGTTGAGTGTGTGATCGTCGAATGCCAGGAAGCCATCTTGATATTAATAAGATTGACAGCGGGGCATCGTAATTTGCCGACCAGATGTTAGAGGTTCAATCTGATATCACTGATTTCGATGCAAATGAGGCAACCACTTGACAACGTAATGAAACCATTCCATCAGTGATTTAATATTGCTCAGCCTCATTAACTGTTTACTGATAAATTTCGGAAGGCAACCTTGCGAAGAAGGAGACAAATTTCTTAAAGTCCTTCAAATGTTCTCTGAAAAGTGCACGGTTTTAATGAAGACTTTTTTTCACGAGCGCATTTTAGATCGGTGGCACAAACATCCCAGGCCCCATACCAGCATTGGTCTCTTCTATTGACTTACAGACTAAAACAGATAAATTTGAGGGCAACTCGGGCATTCAAGGAACGTCATTTGAAAGATTCCCTAGCTATCATGTAATGGTTAATGGTTTGGCAATCAAAACATTTTCTGTATGTCGACCGTCCAATTTTTAGGAAGGAGTGGAACTTTTAAGAGATGCACCCCCCCCCCCCCCACCCCGTGACAACTCTCCGACTGACATATCATTACGACGCCTTCGATTTTCTAAAACAGTCTAACTCTTCTTCGGTGATCCTCATTTTCACATCATCTGTATTTTTATTTGTGCAATTTAACATCCAAGTAAGAAGAAAAAACTGATCACATGACAAAAAAAAAGGAATCCTCGTGGCTCAATTTAAGCACTTTTTCCCACCAAGGTGAACAGATCCCTTGGATGTATATGATCTAGTGGTAGTATCTGTCCTTCACTATTTTACACTGGCACTGCAGACCGCGACCAAGCCAACATTATCATACTCACTGATCGGCAGCTCAATGTGCGCATGTGCTATTTATCGGTCTTGTGCTAGTCTAAATTAATTTGATTTTGATTGGCGTACAGGCATACATGCTGTCGTGCGGGACCTATGGGATTTAAATGAAGCTCAGTGCGTTTCAAAGAGTAGTCAAAAAGCTCACGTTTTCTTCAGCTAAACGTATAGTCACAGAAATCTCAAAAAGTGAAAATGAATTTTGACGTTTAAGTTATTCAACGAAGATGTCAATTGAAAAGGAAAATGCAGCCACTCCAAACTGACTTAGTATACCCCCCCCCCCCCTTTGGTAATTTATTAATGGCTCTTTGAATTATGTGATATCATTTTGGTTGTTGATTTGTTTAATGTTGCAGCTTAACACCTTGCTTACAAAGTACTGATATTCAACAAAAGTCATGAAAAAATTCTTATAAGAGAAATGAAAAGAGAATTACAAGATTTTGATGATTTGAAAAGACAAAGTAGGGATTCCTGCTTATATTCCTTTACTCAAATGGTGAGTTGAACGATCTCAAGCGGCTTTTATTTCCACCGTGCAGGTGGACAGCTGCTATTTTGGAATGACAAACTCCTTGGTTCAGGGAGGTATTTGATACTTTATTAGATTCCGACGATGTCAAAATATATTTTAGTTGACGGGATCATCAGTGTCATATGTAAGTTTCATTTGGGGTTGTGTTTTTGTTTTCGTATTTTAGCGATTTTTTTGTGAATATGAAATTTGAATTAATGGAATAAATGAGAAAACTGTGGAAATATGTAAGCAGTTTTGCAAATCTGTTCTTCTACATATCAAGGTTTCGCGAAAGACAGTAAGATAACATCAACTGATTCCCTTCCAATCTAAATATGAGACATTTTATGTCTAGAAACGTAGTAGGCAACAACTCCTTGTCTTTCATGCAGTCTTAGGAAAATCCTACAGCTAACAATGCAACGGTTCATCAGGGTGATTTGAGGAATTTGCCACACAAAGCCGAATCCTTAATTTTTAAGAAAACCAAGGCCTTCATGCATGCATAGATGATATCCATGATCCTAAAGAATCGTTTAAAGAGGAGACTGAGCTCCTGTAATTACGGTCTTTCTCCAAATACGTGTAGAGCAAGGTGTTCCAGTGATATACGGCGCGTTTATAGATAATCATTTGTGACCAGCAAAGAAGTGCTAGTTTGAGAAGGTGGGGAAGGGGTCTCGAGTAGGGGTGTGGTGGTGGAGGGAGTTGGGTGGCAGTCTCAGAGCATAATCCCTTCAATGAGACCCTTAATGTTCTCAACATCATCTATGTTACTCATCAAATAACACATGAGGAATTTTTGCGAGGAGCTCTGTGGATCACTATTTTTTCTTCTCTCACTTTGGTATAGGCCAAAATTGGGAGGACCCAAGGAGGATAAAGGAAACCAAGGGACAGGGATTTCTCCCTCCTGGTACAATCTCGAGGGGACCTGAAGGTTTAAGGAATCGTGGACGAAGAAGAACAGGAAGGCCATTAAACTACAAAGATAGAGGAGAAAGACATTTAAAGTTAACTTGTCAATACTGTGGTCGAGGTTTCACTCAGACTTCAGCGTGCAGAATACATGAGAGACGTCACACGGGGGAAAGGCCATACACCTGCCAATACTGTCCAAAAGCTTTTCCGAGTCGTGCTGAGTGTACCGTTCACGAGCGGTCACATACTGGAGAAAAACCCTTCCAGTGTGTCTTCTGTGCCAAGCCTTTCTCTGATCACAGCAACTTGCGAAAGCATCAGAAAGTCTGTAAATTTCCTCGTTGATAATATGTGGGAAAGCATCGTAGCAAGTTTTGTCTCCGCCAATACCGCCACAGCCTTCAAAGGCAACAAACGTTGGCCTTTATTTCGAAGGCTAGTGAATTAACTTGAGAAATTGCCAGCCTTGGGTTCCTACTTCCAAGAATTATAACTGCAGCTAGAGGAACTCTTTGACATTATTCAGCACGAAAAAACACCGAGGGAGTCACTGTATTCTTTGTGAAGATAAAACTGTCAAAGTTTGTCAAAAGAACTCCGTGTCTGTGTCAAAGAACTCAGTGTCTGTGGAAAATCATATCAACAAAAAAAAAAGACTTTTCTATCGCTTCTTTAACCCCACACCCCTCCCCTTCCTTTCTAAACATTAAATGTCCACGTATGATCATCTTATGCCATATTCTGACTTTCTTCTGCTCGGAGAAGGTAAATATTTTCGACTAGTCGGACATTTCGATTGAAACATTCAATCTAACGTATTGATAATTAATCTTCATTTCATTTTTCAATCGATTGGATTGGTCTCTTACCCCAATCTTTCTTGATTCCAATATTTTAAGAGAGTACCAAGAAAAACAGACAGATTTGGGATGAAAATTCCCCAAAATCGCAGGATACCTCTATCCCGAGTCCCATAGGGGCTCTTCAAACTTGCAGCGCCACCACCCCCCCCCCCCTTTAAAAAAAAAGAACGCACTGACGTTGACATTTTGCGGAAAATTACAGCATGATGCCTTCTCACTCCGACCTCTTAGAACTTTAGAACGTTTATGATGTAGAAGATGCTAAACAAAAACATACCTGAAGTTTAGAAGGCAAAGGAGATATTGATATTTATATCCGGGTGAATATAGTAAGTGTCACACGTATGCTATGTATCAGCCCTGCTGACGCTACTTACTGTGAAATTCGTGTCGTTGAATAAACATTACAGATAATTGGAGTAGTGAAAGTTAAATTCAGCTGTAAGTTATCCGGTTTCTTTACAAGGATTTTGCGGTGATCTTGCTTGCTTGTTTTTTTTCTTGTTTTTTTTTTGGGGGGGGCGGACTGTATTTGTTTGTTTGTTTGTTTTGTTGGAGTTCATATTGAATATGACCGTTCTCGTGGAAAATGCATGTTGCCATTGGAATGTGTACTTGGAGATGATTAGAATCAAGGTTCTCCATAAATCTCTCACGACGCGTCCTATGTGTCAGAAGAACTAAAAAAGCAGGTTATAAAGGCTTGAACATGACACCACTTAAGTGTTTCAATCAGAAAGACTTGCATTAAAGATGCATAAATGGGGAACTTTGAAGGATCCGTGGGTTTTGAACTACATGCTACACGTGAAAATACCCCTCATTCATCTGTCATTTTACGTTACACGCATCACCTTAAAGGAAAATGCTTGATCAAGTAAACTTACGGTCGCAAACTCGGCCATTTTTACATTGTTGAACAAACCTTGCTGTCGTGCGCATACATTTTTATAGGGATGTTTGTGAAATACGTACTATTTAACATTCTTCCTGCTTAACTATGTTCAAAGTTTTATACGGTACTTGACAACACGTTAACTGAAACACTTTGTCGAGTTGTCGAATGACAACAATTTTGTAAAATTGTCTATTTTTTTTTCTTAAGTTGTCCTTTGGGTGCAAGTTTTTTGACTATGCCCAATAAGAACTGTCGCTTTCACGAGAAATAAAACAAATGTATTTTTAACGTGATTGTTAGGTCTGTTGTAAGAAACCGCAAAGGCGATACAGGAAGGTAGAGCAGGGACGGGAGAAGCTGGTGGCTTAGAGGTAATTACCCTCAACCATGAGTCGTCTCTCAGCTCCCTGGCTTTACTGGATTACTGCAGTAGGGAGCTCTTAATGTGCCGTACTCTTTCTGATGTTGAATGAAAGCAGTCGTCGAATTTTAAACTTTTGATCGTTACTTTTGTAACCATACAAAATCGTATGGCAGAATCGATTTATTAGCACTTACTTGTTTTCCCAATTTGTCTAAATAATGCAATTAAAAGACAAACCAAACTACTGGACATGAATTTTGTTTACTTTTGTTTACATGTGCCGTTACTTTAAGTGTATCTGAAAATTAACTGTTGTGAGGGTTGCAATACCAAGCTTAAAACTTTCCCGGTTCCGATGCCCTTGCCCAAAATGTAAAGTGATTATTCCTCTTGCATTACTACCTTATATAACATGATGAGTGTGTACTATTTTTTATTCGGGCTTTAATTTATTCTGTTATATGCGAAAGGTTGTCTGGAAGGTTGTATGTCTAATGTGTGGACGTGTGCCTTCTGCAAGCAGGTCAGTTTGTTTATTGGATTGTCGGCAGAGGGAGTGGAGTTTCAAATAACTTCAATTTGGGAGTGGAAGGACCAGAATAAGTAAAGTGATTTTTTTCGAGTCAGACCCCTCGAAAAAAAAGAAAGAAAGAAAACAAAACAACTTAAGCTAACCTAGAAAAAAAATGAAAAAGATGAGGAAAAAACAGTGTAATACGTCGTACAGAAGCTAGCATTACATTACAGAAATGATAGTTAATAAAAAAAACTGATCCCCGATGATCACCAAGTGTTGGCCTTTTGCGACTTTTACCTGGCGTCTTACGAGAGGGCGAATCTTCAAATGAAAACACAGAATATTTGAAGAAAAAAAATGACATCTAGCCGACATTTTCCGGTTTGAGTGATTTCATTAATTTTTGTTTCTCAGTTAACATGATATTCTACCTTCACCCATAAATTATGTCCTTAATGCATGGGATTGGCTACTGGGGGAAACCTGATATTTCGTAAAAAGATAGGAATATGTTTCTCTCTTTTTTTGGTGAAAACCATATCTCAGTGGCATTTTCTGTTTGTCAGTTATTGATTCTTTTTAACAAATGTTTATTTCAAAATGGTGCGTTGCATTACCGGAAATCGTGATGGCACTTAGGCACAACTACTTGAATGTTCATTGTAAGTCCTTATAATCTTAACTGTCTTAAAAAGAATCATTACGATAGTTTTAAGAGATGTGACATTAATTTGCAATAATTTCCGATATTTTAAGATTAATCTATAAACGCAATCTAACTTTTCACTGGTGTCAAATTTCACGGTTAAATAAGGGCTTCAAGTTTGCCGCTTTTACATGGCATTTTCTTAAACTTGAAGCAACTGGGAATTTTTCTTGATCAGTAATTTGTTTTTCTTCAAACAGCAATATTTTGAGTTAGGAACTAGATATTGGCATGAGGTTGAAATGTCTGAATTGAAAAAATTATTCATTTCGATCTAAGAGTCTCTTTACTTGTCAATAATGTTCTCCTTAAAATTTCCTTGTTACACTAATTATGTAATTGGTACGCTTCGCGCCAACCGAGGGCAGATAGTATGTGCAGGCGACTATGAGCTTTGTTGCCCTCGCCGACTTTAAGATGCTTTAAGAGGTTAACACGCCCTCCCCGAACAAGCGAACGCGATTTAAAGAGGTGAAATATTCTAGGTAAAAGCAATACAAATTATGATCATTTTTTTAAACCTCTGATGATTTTCTTCTTATTTGAGAAATTGCAGACGTGAGATCCCTGTTTCAAGGCTGGGTGCAATGATAGAACACCCTTGAAGTCTTCACCATCTGGTGGGTGGGGGATTGTAAAGTCAAACATTTTCCTGTGCACTCATCATGGCCCTCTCCTTAGATGGTCCTTAACCCCTCCCCCTCATTACAAACCCTCCGGACAAACCCTCGTCCCGGACACGATATGAAACCTGATATGTCTTATCAATGACGTATGGCAATTTGTCCCTCCTCCGTCTTATCATAAGCGCCTGTCGGTCTCCTGTTCACATACTTGCTGTTCTATTGCGAGATGTTGCATACTTGCATTTACTTCAATTCACAGGAATCTTCGAAAGCAATAACAGAGAAAAATCTCATTAAAGTATCCATTTAGAGCTATCAATTGCTTACCGCTCGGCGACGAGCCATCGCGAAGAGTCATTTTGGCTGGAGATAGGACAACGTTCACCTTTTAAATATCTATAGTTGGCTGCAAGTAATCGAATCGAGGAAGGTTAGATCTTGCTTTGATGGAGTGGCACTTGAACAGTTCTAAAAGGATTGTTCAAGCATAGCCGTAGGTTCCAGCGTCTTTCCAAGCATAGCCGTAGGTACCAGTATACCTTTATATTCTGTCGACGATAGAGTATCTTATCCTCCCTGAAACTTTCTAGCTACACCATGTCGATGGTATTCTAATGACGTTTTGA
Source organism: Stichopus chloronotus (assembly GCA_021234535.1). NCBI lineage: Eukaryota > Metazoa > Echinodermata > Holothuroidea > Aspidochirotida > Stichopodidae > Stichopus > Stichopus chloronotus. The sequence goes on from SFZH01000008.1 coordinate 1,035,507, forward strand.
AGTTGGTAAAAAATTGACCTTTACTGTTTATATTTCAAACTTGACATTTTGCCGCACGGGTTCTATCCGAAACGGCATAATAACCCCTGGGTGAGGTAATGAAGAAGAACTGATTGAATGCAACTCATATATATCCTATGCCCAAATACCTCGGTTATTTACAACTCTGGGATATCGCGGAAGTGGACACCTTCCCTAACGTACACTCAGATTAAAATTTATGCAAAATGTTTATTTCGTCGATAGGTACATCTCGGATATCATTGACCAAGTAATGTTGAGAAAATGAAAGCAATTACTTCGCATCTTCACGTGTGGCTCAGCTTCATTTTTTTTTTTTGGGGGGGGGGGGGCTACGACAGAGGTTGGGATGGGACCTCTCCATTCTTATTATTAGAGGATGTTATGCTTATTAATGAAACGTTACTGCTTTGTTGATCTTATTATTTTTTTTTTCTTATGCTGCCTCACTTGACTGTGTCGCTAGCCTAACAGTCAAGTGACTCGTATTCTTGCCTGTCCTATACCTCTCGTGTGTTTTGTCTCTCTTACCTGCTATCAGCTCTGGCACCGCTGGATAATTCCTCTCGTTATTGTCATTCTCGGAAGTAATTCAAGCAATGGTGGGAGGGCTACGCGTAACGGATATTCGCGCATCTTCAAGCTGTGACGCTAACGCGACAGTCAACTAATTGATCTGCACAATACTTACTTCATAGCGGAAACGCAAGAGCTATTTTAAACGACACGAAACCGAATCGAAATTAACAAATCGTGAGAGCGAGGACTTCTTGGTTGTTGTTGTTGTTGTTATTATTATTGTTATTATTATATCGTCATTGAGTCGAAACAGAGCTGACGTCAGTGTAAGCAGTATCGTATAGTCTTTAATGAGATCAGTCGCAAACCCTTCAAGTCTGGAACAAGACTGATTATAAGTTCAAGTTATTCTAGAGTATTATTCCATTCCTTGATGGATATGTTACTTGGGTTTCGATGTCGTCTCTCGTAGCTGGAATTCCTGGAAACTGGTTCACGTAGCACATACAGCGTGCCATTTGTGGTCAACGTTGTAGGAAACGATGCCTTCACAATCATGAATAAAGACTGCACATAGAGTACACGCAAAAGACTATACTAAAGTCACTGCTTCAGTCTTATTAGTTTCTGTGTTAATTGAGTACTTAGCATGACGCACAATGTCATTTGGATACCTGGTGCGGTGAATGTGACCCAGTTTGGTATAGAGGTCGCCACATGGGACGTATTATATATCTTTTTTGTTGTTGTTATTTTCCTAAAATCATTGGCACAGAAGCAAGGATCAATTTACGGAAGAAGTTTAGCCCGAACTGGCGAATATTTTGAACTAGATCATGCTTCCACGAGAGGCGGCGCGAGCCACTTGTGGCGCTCGAGGTGGTTCGAGTGACTGGCAAAATGTTGAAGGAAGAATACTGAAGGAGCAAATGAAAAAAAAGTTAGCCTATTCCAATAATTTACCTGATACTTGAAATAATGTACCAAAAACTTAGACACTTTTAGAAAAAAAAAATGGCTTAGGAAAAGTGGACAAAGGTTTGCACTAATTTGCGTCTGAGCCCCAACCAGGGTATACGGAAAGGCTCACTTCCTTGTGACATCTCTAGGATAAATGACACCATGCGACCATTTCATCATAATCGATGAAGTTAAGCATGGAGTAGATTGTTTTTTTACCTTGAATTGCTTTTACTCCGTGTCACCTGAAAATGCAGTCAGAAGGGAGTGTTTGAAGTACTTATAATTATGAACAATTAAAGGTTTGGGGAGACAATTCTCGGAGATTATGAAAGGTAACGACTACGTACTGTTTCATTCCTACATTTGCCGTTCAATTATCCACTGAGAGTCACGTGATGTGACGTCTTACGTTACCATGTCAGTACACAACCTCCATAAATACTCACACGTTGCAGTAAGTTTCTTCGAATCAAAGTACTCTTTATTTCGTTATTACTGAATTTGATCAATTGTTTTTATCAAGGATATCTGGACTCTACGTAGTAACAGAGACAGGGCAGGAGATCTAGCTGTTAAATGTGTTACCGCCAACAATGTAATAATAGTAACGAAGTATGTCAGCACTCTGGGCCCCAACAACAAACGAACACATGGCTAGACAAACCCAACCCCACGGAAGAGAACGACAAGATGAAGGTCCTCTGGGACTTCGAAATGAGAACTGACAGAGTAAATAACGGCTCGAAGACCGGACCTGGTACTCAGACTGGCAAGACTGATAATAGATGTTGCAATACTCACACATAGTTGAGAAGGAAAATGAAAAAGTAGACAATTACTAAGACTTGTAACTAGAAATACAGAGACTGTGGAACATCAAAGCAAGGGTGATCCCCGCAGTAGCAAACACCAACAACCTAGAGAGACACCTACAAGTACATCCCTGGAAAACATAAAGTGCAACAACTCACAAAGACAGCATTATTAGCCACTGTCCACATCCTCGGAAGGATACTCATTCTCCCAGAAACCGGGAAGGACTTCGAGAGCAGAGTCAAACACATACCAACATAGAAGTTGAGAAAGAAAAAGAAATTAATTTACGATCATTTACCACGTATAGATTTTCTATAACAGATTTCTTAGAAAAGCATGGCTCTTTCACCAACATATTTTCTCTTCGTTTTTTTCTTTCTAACATTCCAATCATAGGATACCAGTACTTTCACGAACAGAGCAGCAGTGGTGCAAACCCTCAACGGAGAAACTGGTTCGTTGCCGAGGACACAAAGCCTGTAGTATTCCAAAACCTTACTCCCGAAATTGACCACGGCCGGACGAAGGCGGACGTCAGCCGTCGAGTCATTAACGACCCGAAGCAGCAGAACAGACAATACCGCTGCCGTCACTGCCGGAAGGAATTCAGTGACCGATCAATGTACTTGGTTCACGAGACTCGCCACACCGGCAAGACCTGTTATCATTGCGAATTCTGCATGAAACCTTTCGCCAATCGCAGCGAACTCAAAATCCACGAACGGTACCATACCGGTGAGAAGCCGTTCGAATGCCGCTACTGTCATAAACGGTTCGAAACCAGCGGAAACTGCCAGAAGCACGAACGTTGCCATACCGGAGAGAAGCCCTACTCGTGTTCGACTTGTGGGAAAGGGTTTTCAGATGTCAGCAATTTGAGAAAACACGAACGAACGCATCAACAAAAGTAGAAAATCCCCACAGTCGTTCGATTATCGTTAACGTAACAGACAAACATAATAACGAAGTAACCCATTAATCTAAGTTATTTTATCACTATATAGCGAACATAACGCAAACGTTGACCATCTCTATATGGCTGGTAAGGCACTGTCTCTTACGGTGGCCGAGAGAGGACAAGAAAATAAATTATGGAGAGGGCATAATCTCGAAATTAAGACTTACGAGATGTTACATCGAAATTTCGGGACATTTAGCCGAATTTTCGGGATATTAATTCACAATTGTAAGATATTAAGTCAACATTTCGAGATAGAAATTCGACATTTCCAGGTAATAAGCCGAATTTTCGAGATAGTAAGTCGAAATTTTGAGACGGCCTCTCTAGATTTTTTTTTCTTGTCCTCCCTCGGCTACCATAGTCTCTAGTCTACGATTTCATCAAGAAAATTGGATATCTTTAGGTTGGTTTCTTGGTGACGGATCTGGAAAGAAATAAAAATAAAAAAATGGTAATCCAAGCATGTAAAGGGTCTGTTGCAAATAACATATTCTCCATTCAATTGTAAATCATGAGACAATGCAACACATAGGCACTGAAGACACAATTACAAAGTCTCTGCTCAAAAGGGAATACTATATTATCAAGAGCATAGAGCTTATCTCAGCATGTTGCTATAGTAACAAACTAACATCTCCCAACCGTACGTAGAAAAGACAGTTGCCTGATGATGATGTATAATGTTATTCCTATTATTGCTGTTTTTATTATTACAGAATAGTTATTTAGATTCTTTATATTGTTGAATATCAACATTGTCAGTTGACCCTCATCTAAGGTGGTTTACATAATATGAAAGTAAATTGCTAGCATTAAGCTTATTCCAATATTACATGTGGTTACTGCAGACTTGTCTGATTTCTTTTCATAATTCTTTGCCGCATAGATAGCAGCTTTCAACGGTCAACAACCCTTTAAAATTGGCGTTTGCTTTATTCGTATAACAATCACGTATTACTCACGAAATTCTAACACATAGAGATCAGTAACTTCTCCATCGTATAAATGAATAATATAAACACAAGGCCTGTTTATCCGTGGGTACTTTTAACAGTTTGAACGTAACTGCATATGTGTGTGTAAGAACTTTATTTGTATTATTCTGTTTTGTTTATATTACATTGTAAAGTAAGGTGATTCAAGTCCAGAAAAATAAATAAAATGTGGAAAAAACATGGAAACATGTCTGTTTTTTACTTTTTTTTGTCTTTACGCGCGAGTCTCAACATAATTATGTACGAAATTGTCATTAAATGTTATTTTTAGTTTATTCAATGATTATTTATTCGTCTATAAATGCTACGTTTATGAGCTGATTAATTTATTTAATGGAATAGACCGAACCTGACGTAAGACATGACGTAATCTTAACTCCAAAGAATTAATATTCATGTTTGTGAAGCAGCTGCATTAATTAATTTTTAAAGGGGCTCGCTGAATTGATATTGATAAGTTTGAAAGGAATTTTAAGGTTGGAAACACATGACAATGCTTATAATTAGCATAATTAGTTCAAGTTTCACATCCGATAGTTATGAAAACTTTTAAAGTTTTTGACCTCGATTTGTACTGGCTATGTGCATATGAATTAGTACTTATGTTAAAAGTTTCCTTCCACGAATTTTTAAAAGCCAAATTGAATCGTGAAGTACTCATTCATTAATGTTTTTTTAAATTTAATACCCGTAGATACTCTTAACTTGACTTTTTGGCAAAAGTGTGAGATAGAGATGGAGAGGTTTACGCAAATTTAGTGGATCTCAGGGAACAATTGACTGTGGGGCTTTAATGAGTGATTTCATTTCGAACTCTGATTAACTTTGACAGCATTGCACGTTGATAGCCTAAAGTTAAAGTTTTGTGGGTACATCCCTACATATTCAAATTTCATTTGAACCAACATGTAACCAACTCAAATATTTAGGCATTGAATGGCATTGATGTTGATTTTCACTGGTATAAGGTGAATGAAAATGGCATAAAAGCTATATGTCGATTCCCCACGATTTGAAACATACCGACTGCCTGTCATGTAAGAGTATTAAGTCATTTATGTTGATCCTCCAGTATTTGGATACCCAGTGATTGGGCGTTATCAGAGTGATGAGACGTTGTATGTCGATTTTCCTCGATTTTATACATAATTTGCCGTCATAAGAGCATTTATGCAATATATGTCTATTTTTTACGATTTGAGTGCCTATTGATAAATAAGAACATTGAGCCTATTTATGTGGATTCTATTGATTTGAATGCCTACTGCTTGCCCGTCATAAGACCATTGAGTCTATATGTGCAGTTTCTTCACGATTTGAATGCCTACTGCTTGCCCGTCATAAGACCATTGAGTCTATATGTGCAGTTTCTTTACGATTTGAATGCCTACTGCTTGCCCGTCATAAGACCATTGAGTCTATATGTGCAGTTTCTTTACGATTTGAATGCCTACTGCTTGCCCGTCATAAGACCATTGAGTCTATATGTGCAGTTTCTTTACGATTTGAATGCCTACTGCTTGCCCCTCATAAGACCATTGAGTCTATATGTGCAGTTTCTTCACGATTAGAATGCCTACTGCTTGCCCGTCATAAGACCATTGAGTCTATATGTGCAGTTTCTTTACGATTTGAATGCCTACTGCTTGCCCGTCATAAGACCATTGAGTCTATATGTGCAGTTTCTTTACGATTTGAATGCCTACTGCTTGCCCGTCATAAGACCATTGAGTCTATATGTGCAGTTTCTTTACGATTTGAATGCCTACTGCTTGCCCCTCATAAGACCATTGAGTCTATATGTGCAGTTTCTTTACGATTTGAATGCCTACTGCTTGCCCCTCATAAGACCATTGAGTCTATATGTGCAGTTTCTTTACGATTTGAATGCCTATTCCTTGCTCTTTACAAGAACATTGTGTCTATATACATCGATTCTCCATGACTTTGTACCCATATCGACTGCCCGTCATCACAGTATCGGTCTATGTCAATTCTCGATGACTGCTCACGAGCACATGCAATCTAATAGCCTAATGATATATTTGCAACTCCCCCTCCCCCCCCCAAAAAAAATTGTAGTGGTGATTTTTTTTTAGAATGGGAGGTTTCGCCCTGCTCCCCTCCCTTCCCCCTTGACGAAGGACATAGCTCTATTCTACGAATCAAATTAAGCGTTTGAAAACTTGTGACGTCACTATACAAAGATATACGTTTGATTCCGTAATACAACTGAAATTAAAACATATTTCTCGACTATCGGACGGTTGAAATGTTGCTGCAAAGTTCAACTTGGAATATAAAGTGTAAACTTCAAAAAGGTTCATATGTGAATGATTTGGAAAGGAAAATTCTCACAAATCCTGACTGATTTTACCTTCGTTTGACAGTTATTGGCAAACTGATTCTTTGTAAAACTCTTGAACTACGCTGTAAAAAAAACTCTTGAAACAATTGAGATGTGGTTGAAGTGTCTCAAATATATTCTCTCTTTTATATTTAAATGAAAGTTTCAAACATAAATCGTAGTTTCCGAATAAACAGATAGAGTGAAACTCGTATCTAGGTCCCAGGCAGTAAACTCCCTGTCAGATTCACTTCATCCTCTACATTACCTCATAGAAGTCTTAGAGACTCGTATACAAATAAATCAACAGTCAATATAGAATAATAAGATACATATGAAGCAGAAAATGACAATTGAGAAAGCAATTACAGCAAATCGAAAGGGACAGGTGGCATAAAAAAAAAACCCAAAATTCAACCTAGAAAATAATGACTTGAATTAAGATGCAAAGAGGTCAAGGATTTTTTTAACCACAATCTCACCTTGGTGAGGCCATTTTTCTTTGTATAGTTTGGAAGAGGTGTTTCATAGGTAACAGAACTGTGGCGTCGTCTAGTGTTACCTATAAGTGACTTAGTTCTTTCGTTTATACAGGACGGATGTTAAAACAATTCCTGGAATCCGTCTCCTGTAGATGTCGCTCTTTCATGATACACAGAATTGTAAAACCGTACTAAGACTGTGCATGGAGCTTATGAACTTCACCGACGAAATTTACGCAAGTTAGTTTGACTGGCAAAATTTAACTTAAATACGTCTCGAAAGAAAAGTTTTGCTTTGTATATCCTATGAATTTTACACTAAAAAGTATTACTTACATCACTAAGTCAAGCTTGCTTGAAAATATCGGGTTGGAAATGATGGGAACGTCTTTGTGTGGTGATTGACAGCAATTTGGAATATTCCAAACATAGGATACGGCAAGGTTTTTACCTTGGTTATCCAGGCTAAGGTGTAAATACCGCTAGTATAAAAGACTCGTAATGGTTTGAAGCCAAAATGAAAGGGTTTATGCTCACTGCTGTTTATCGTTTTTTCAAAGAAAGAATAATTTACATTTACTGTATTGCTTTTACTAATTTTTAACGTCATAGCTCTAAAAGCGAAAAGGGTCTTTTGACTAATTTCTCAAGCATACATCAAAATTTCAAATGAAACGTTTTGATTTGTTCTGGCAGTTCTCAAGTCTCCACATTTCACAGCCATATTACAGAGATGAGAGTAGTGCCAATTTGGCCGAATAGTTGCATTTGTTGTGCTAGCTGAATACGGCGCACCTAGCTGCGGAAAAATTAAGCTTTTGTCTCTTACTTACTTTTTCATTGACAGACATTTTCCAGGTATTCCACGTAGTAAAGCTTAATTTTCGCACTATTTAAAACACAATGTAAGTCATTTGCATATTCATCGAGCACAATTGCACTGTCTGCGAAGAGTAAGGTAAAGGGTGTAAAGAAAAGTTATACGTCATCATTACTCAACTGATCCTTCATTGAAGGTGACACTGAATCACTTACCAAAGTCATTCATCTAAAAATACTCAACAGGACTTGTGAGATGCCTTTGCCTTGTCTTACTTCAATTTTATAATCAAAATAATCTGATTTGACTCCATCTTTCATGATATATTTGGCAATTCTTTCACAATTTTCTACCACATCGAGTATGTTTTCTTTCATATTTCCTGCAAATTGCTTCGAAAGAGAACTCAGTCTGTCAATTAAGCCAAAGGCTTTTGCGTAGCCACTTAAAATTTAATGCAGAAATGCACGCATTTTTTACTTGTCTAGTCGCACTCTGTAACAGCATGGAGAACGAAAATTTTGTCGGGGTGGAATGACCGCTTCTGAATCCCACATTTTGAGTGCCAATTAGACTGAAGTTGAAGTAGCTATGTTACTACCTCTTGATTGCTGTAAACAACTTCCTCAAGCAAAGTAGGAGGGTAATTCCCCTATAGTTATCTGCATCCTCTTTTAAACCTTTCCTTATTAGAATACGTTTAATTAGTACAAAAGGCTAGTTTCCAGGCACTGTACGCTGGCTAATTAAACAAAATAGAAAACGTTCCATAATCGGTATAATGCTACATCAGAGGGACCATTTTTCATGAATTTGTTGATTAATTCATTACTGCCACGTGATTTTGTTACTTTTAAACGTTTTAAGTGGTTGATATTACGTGATGCCATCGTAGCCTATCTAAGACAATGTCTACATCATCATCATTATTCTTATTATGAAATGATCCTTTAACTTATTAAAACTGATAGTATTTCTATTATTGATTCCTTGCCGAAGGCAGAGGAATCTATGCGATGGTGATGTCGTGTGTGTGTGTGTGTGTGTGTATGTATGTATGTATGTGCGTGTGTGACGCCTGCTTGTAAACACGATATCTCAAGAAGCGTAACTCTGAGTGATCTCATACTTGGCATGTAGATCGCCCATATTGAGTAGATGATCCCTATTGTTTTTGGTGGAGGTCAAAGGTCATTTGGGGTCACTAGAGGTCAAAAGGTAAATACCTTGAAAATTGCTTGTAAACACGATATCTCCAGAAGAGTAACTCTGAGTGATCTCATACTTGGCATGAAGGTTGCCCTTATTGAGTAGATGATCTCTATTGTTTTTGGTGGAGGTCAAAGGTCATTTGGGGTCAACAGGGGTCAAATTGTGAAAACCTTGTAAACACGATATCTCAAGAAAGGAAGCTTGTAGAAATCTCATGTTTAGTATGTTGTTGCATTATGTTGAGTAAAGGAACCCTATCGTTTTCAGTGGAGGTCAAAGGTCATTTGGGGTCAACAGGGGTCAAATTGTGAAAACCATGTAAACACGATATCTCAAGAAGAGAAGCTTGAGCAGATGTCATATGAAGTGGGTAGGTGTATCTTATTGAGTACAAGGGTCACCAGAGGTCAAAAGGTAAATACCTTGAAAATTGCTTGTAAACACGATATCTCCAGAACGGTTAATGTGAGAGATCTCATAGTTAGCGTGAGGATTGCCCATATCGAGTAGATGATCCTTATTTTTTTTGGCAGAGGTGAAAGGTCATTTGGGGTCATGGGAGGTCAAAATGTGAAAAACTTGAATCTACAATATTTAAAGAACGGTCCTTCTAGTGAATTTTATACTTGTAATGTAGAATCCTCTTGTTGATTTGAGAACTTCTTTTAGGACATACCAACATAGTCTCTTCAATAACCATAAAGAAAAGATGAAGACAACATTAAATTTGGTATCAAAGATTATTATTTTGCAAACCTTTTGCCACTATCCTCATAAGGACATGTGAGCATGCATGAATTGTAAATTGGAATTGATTAAATATACCACGGGTTATTAGCTTTACAAAAAGAACTAAATTACTGATAATTTGGATCAAATACCCTTGAGCGTGCATGAACTGTGATTGCTTAATTGAATGAATCAAATTGTAACTGACCCCCCTCTGTTCAAATTGGTCACTGTTATCTGACATAATTTATCACAGTTGACTGCCAGTAGAAACCACAATGTCCAGAATAAATCATACAGTCTGTTGAGCCAGGTGCTCAATGGACTTAACCATTTACTGTATAAACAGTGTCTCTGTTTAGCCCTTAAAGGGAAATAGGGCGTTTGTTGTACAGAAAACTACCATATTTTTAAAACCATTATTTGTGGACATAGAATGATAGATTATTCAAAATAACGAATTACAGTAGCCTTATTTTCAAGGAATAAGATTCTCACAGATCAGAAATTTAGTTATTTGTTGCTCAACAATAATTTGTTCACCCAAACTTTTTAAAATTCAAATGATGCATCCGTTACTCATCACATGCATAATGTTTTGAGGAGATGAAGCTTTGACAGATATTTATTGATGAGACTGAATGGTTTAACAATGGTTAAGGCGAATTTCTTTGTATGCCATGTTGGTGTATTCTAAACGCCCTATTTCACTTTACAGTAGTTCAGGTAAGCTTTAAACAAGTGACTACTGTGTATCAAACCAGGGAAACTTGTACTGTGTGTTGTGTCTTTAAGTAGACTAAAGGCAAAATTGCAAGTCATGCTAGATTCTTGTTTAATAGGAATATCAGTTTTTGCTAATTTTCAAGGACCTCATAGCCATTGGGAAGGGCATCATGCCAAAAAATCAAATATGAAAGAGCTGCCACCAATACCTGTAACTCGACAAAATAAAGTGCTATAATTTTGATTAAATAAACATGTTTACCTTTTTATCAAGTTATTAGACACGACAAAATATAATTTGTTCCCCTGCAGCATCATATCCGTTTGGGAGTTTTCTCATGTTTGTGTAGGTCAAAGGTTATTTGGGGTGACAAAAGGTCAAAACCTTGTATGCATGATATTTTAGGGGTGATAAATAAGAGGGATCTTATACTTAGTTTGTGAATTGTTCATATTTAGCATGTTGATGGCCATATAGGGTAGGTGATCCCTATTGTTTTAAGTGGAGGTGAAAGGTCATTTTGGGTCACGAAATTTCAAAAGGTTTTGACCTTACTAAGATGGTATCTCAAGTAGGATAACTGTGTGGATCTCATGCTTGTCGTGTGGGCGATTCATGTTTGTTACAATATATATCATGAGGCAAGGAATCACTAAGCCTTTTGGCTTTCTAGTTATACCATTCATCACTGATCGGGTGATTCAACTGTTTGGTTTTCATAAGCTTTTTTCAGTTGCTTGATTTCATTATTGTGAAGATTCGAAATAATCTTGTTCACCTTTGTTTTTTTTTTAATTTTTTTTTGGTAAGAATTAGAAAACACAAATCAGTTTCTGATGCGGCTAACAATCTTGCTTAACTTATGTCGTTTTCTAGCTATCACAAGATTTGATCCAGCGATATCACAGTCACAGTGCTCAACCAGGGGCTCCCTCTCCTCTAACTGACAGAGGGTGATCGACCTTGCTACGTCTTGCCTTTTTTTTCCTTCGAATTCTACTTTGTCGCATTCTTGCCTTGTTCTCAACATCATAAACAATATTGTTCAATTCGTTCTGGTCTAAGGCAGAATCATCAATTAATTTGTCAATTATTAATACTGAAACTACTTCCAAACTTCTTCTCTCTTTACTCCATACCGTTTTGTCTTTTTCATTCCTTTTGAAAATTTGTTCCGCTCAACTGGGCGATCTTTTTGGATACAAATATAGAATGATTTATGATGCGATTGATCCATGGGGACATCGTATTATGCCTTTGGCCTTTTATCATTTCTGCTAGATGGTCACTAGCTGTGATACAGCTTCCTTTATTTATGTAGTGCCCTTCAGATGTTTCGTCTGAGCCTACAGTTGCAACACTAATTTGTATAATTATACTTTGTAAAATACATGAGAAATAAATTTGAAATAGACCGCCCTTCTGAAATTAAGTCACATAGCACCAAACAAGGGCGCCCTCCCTAAGACAAAGACTGAATAGTACTTGTGGCTACGCTTGGCGCGTGTAGATGGAATAGCAGAGATGCAACGTGCACGTATTAAATTAAGAAGCGGTAGCAGTTTGATTGCTCTTTTGGAAAATGGTACAAATAGATTTCTAAAACATATAAAGAAATGCTGCTGTTTAATTTTATGTTATTTCAATGAAACCCGAAGAAACAAAAAACACAGTTTACATACATTTAAGTAAATGAAGCTTTTTCTCTAAGAACGAAGCTATAGGCTGTTAAGAATAAAGTTTGCATAGGATAACATCATTCACGTGGGTTTACACGTTCTATGTACATAAACCAGTGGACAGCAATCACACTTGTTCAAGGTACACAACTATAACACAATGGCGCTTTCATGTTGTCAAAAGATATCAAAAATGCTCAAAAAGAGAGACATAAATGCAGAGCTGATAGTGACTGTCAACATCGAACGACTTAAGCAACTCGATTACATAATCACAAAACGTTCAGTAGCTCAACCTCTAGACTACATGTTAATTGTTTATAATACACAAGAATAATACTGCTAAATAATACTTTAATATTATTTTATAATAGTCTTGGTAGGAGCACATGAGCACACGGAATCAAAGGCAAGAAAATAAACAAAAGATACGAACAAAGTCAAGAGTAATAAAGAAACAGTTTTGTATTTTCGGCATTGTATTCTCTGCTGTGAAAGGTAGCAAGATACAGAAGACAAAAAGAACAAAACTGATGTAAGCCCGTGTGTCATTCTTGATCTGATTTTTTTTTTTCATGAAATTCGACGCCATTTTTAAATTCACATACGATGCTTGAAGGGCACTTCACGTGTTATACATTTTAACTGCTGGGGTGTACTTTTCACTTTGGCTTTACTGGCTTACATGAGTTGTTGCACCATACGTGCACTTTTCCTGGACGGTAAACAACGAAATCGCGTGACTTGTCTCTGAGAGGTACTTTAAGTCATTTTACAAAACTTGTATGATGGGCTTTCAATTATTAGCAAAGGAAACGTAATTGTCTCCTTTATAAGTATTACCGTTATTTCATATTCCATATTCTTTACACATTACGGTTCCGACTGTTTTTTGAATAGTGGCTTTTAGTTTTGTGTCACAGAGAAAATACCGTCTAAATGTAAATAGAGAAAACACGAGGAGGCAAAATTATAATAATAATAATAGTGATAAAAAACGTTATATTCCCGAAGGCCTAATATTGATGTAACACTTTTGTACAGTATGTTATGCTGTTATGTATATTGTTGTGTGTGAAGAAATTTCATCTCAAGTATTGAACTTAATTAATAACAGTTTAATGTATAAATCGTGTACACAGTAAAGTTATCTGTCTTCTGTCCATCAGTTGTAGTCTGTACATGTTTACAAAGATTCTGGTACAGCCTTAAACGCATCTTATCTCTCATGTAACTCATGAATCGAAACTTCTGACACAAACAGCCTGATTACGTAATACTTTATTGATATGAAAAGAGGGACGTACTTCAGTCCTGGAGAATTTTGTACACAACTATTGGTTAGTCTCTTTCTAAACCCGTTTATACTTTTGGTCAAACACCTACTCGAAGAACTCAACCAAGCTCAGCTGTTGGAATTTTTATTTACTATGCTGTACATTTTCCTACAAGTCATTGAGGAAAATTCTGCTACGTTTTATTTAAGTTTTCATGAACGTGTGATCTACATGAGAGTTTCTACCAGTAATGAATCTAGGACTTTACCATACTGTCAAATGTTAGACTGTATCTATTAAAAAAAGATATAATTCCTTCGATGAGAGCAAATGCGAAGAACGTAAGGGGTTATCTAAAGAAACAGGGTTCCTAAACTGTTTAATGTATTTTGGTCATTCTCTTATCATTGTTATTATAATTTTATATTGTTTAACCTAAAATCTTCTGAAAAAAATCTTCCAGAATGTCCTTGACGATGACTTTCATGTCCTTTATCCTCATAATCATAATTATTCACATGAATTACCTGCATATTAATCGTCTTGGTATGTTTTATCCCTCATTTGTGAACAAAAGTCATGTTTCATTTTATTTTCCAAGACTGTTTCAATAAAATAGGTCATCCTCGTTGTACCTTCAGAGCCTCCTAGTGAGACCCTAATTCGGATTTCCGATTGACGTCATTAATTACATATATTTAGTCCTTGTTTAAAGCAGTGGCTCGAGGCTTTACGACCGATGTCGAAAAACCTTTCCCCAACCACGCCGGTCGTCTTCATATTTAAGTGGTCATTTGATAAAAAAAAAAAAAGTCAAGACAATTTGTTGAGCATGAATATTCACCATGATATTGTAGTGATTATATGTAACTAATTACTTGATAAGATTTCAAAATGGAGTGGCTATTTCTTTTTTTAAGCATATAAACGTATAACCGATACTCAAATAACTAATCCCCGTGTCCCAACCAATCAAAAGTTGACCTTCAGAAGTGAGAAGTGATAATTGTGCTTTGAGATGAGATAACAGATACAGGGAATTTTGCTCTTACATAAGTATCCCTTTCACTGTTTTTCGGTCATCCATAGCTACTCTTCCTCTTAGCAAGTGCTGTCCATTTTTCCTTTTGTTACATATGTTTTCATACATTCCAATTCCATAATATGACTTTATATCATCGTGATATTACAATATCATATACTTGCAGAATATGCTGCGTCGTCTTTTTTCATGTTAGTCACCATAGCCTTTAATGCGACCATGTAAGTTATCTTGATACATTTCTTCATCATCACCACTGTGGAACACTTGTCATTTACCTCCATGGTTTCCTCTCAGCTGTGCTTGTGAGTTATGAATGGAATGTTAAGTATGCTTACATGTCACATTCTGTTTTTCGGTTGGGTGAATGTTCACGACTGAGATAATGGTCTCCAATGCCGCCTGTAATGGAATTACATCTCAGGCGTTAAAATACTTCAAAATAACAATTGCGGGTTTGTCACTTACTCTTAAAGGTTTGAAAGTTTGATTTTGTTCTTATCGATATGATATTTTTCTGGTTCCGGTATATATGCAATCGTGTGCTGCTCGTTATGTCGTTCGTCAGGGCCTCCACTGTTGACGCTGTTGCCACTGATCATCTGCTGAAGGTTAGCCGTGGTTTTCGTGATAAACGGGAAAAGTAACCTCGCGCAGTATCTTCTAAATCGAACGCTAGTAAAACTGTAGACGACGGGGTTCATACAAGAGTTCGCGTAAGGTAACAGCAACGCCACATTTTTGACGATGGCAGGTAAGAGTTGAGGGGCGTATCTTTGAATTAAGTTATAAACCGACAGAGGGCAGTAGCAAACGAAAAATACAACGAAAACGGCCAATAGGCTCTTCGCCGTTGTCCAGTGAGAATTACGGACACTTCTCGGGGTATTTCCAAATCTCATCTTGATTGACTGGTTGTTTCTCCAAACGTACCCGACGATGCTCGTGAACAGAAACCCCGTGATAATTGCTGGGATGAAAAATAATACTACGTTCAAGTAGATAGCTTTGAAGTCCTTGAACCACGGTCCTAGTGGTAAGGATAAATAACAAGCAAATGCAGATTTTCCAGCGTAGTTGCCTTTATCTTCTTCGTGTGAGTAGAAGCTCTGAAGTAAAGAAAATGATATACAAAGGAATTCATGGACGTACATAGCAATAACGTGTAGCTCACGCTGGTTATGAAATCACAAATGAATTAGGTACCACGATGTATAGTACAACGTTTATAGTAAAAAGTTTTCAGATGGTGTAGCGTTGGTCAGTGGTCAAGCGCACATATCGTGAAACGATGTATTCAAAAACAAAAATGAATAGAGCGTAATTTGTTGGTCAATATCAGCCAACAGAGTTGGAATAGTATACAACAAAGGATGGTATGGAACAATACACTTTAAAAACATGGAAAAAATATTCAAAAGGAAAGAAGTATTTGCAAAGTGTTCGTTTGCATGTTTCAAATCTCAAAAATTTGGGATATGCCCTATATACGGAGACTGACCACTGAAAAAATGATATTTCATAAACCTTTACACTGCTTTATTTCTTTATTGGTATAAACCATATCTAAGTAGCATGCATGTGTTGTTCGGAAGATATGGATTTGTACAGACATATCTCTACCATAGCATTTTGGTAACCTAAAAGCAACTGGAAATCTTTTTTGACCAGAGACGTCTTTCTTCTGCAAACAGCAATACTTGCAGAAAGGAAACAAGACACACTGGCTTGCATGGGGATTGAAACGCCTGCAGTAAAAAATGATTCTCTTCGTTTGAGCACCGTTTCAATTGTCGGCAAAAAACGCCTTTAAGTCAAGTTTTGAAGTAATAAATATGAGAAAGCGTCATTTTAATAGTTATCAAGTTACTTAAAGGGAAAAATTTACCAATTTAGATTTATTTTAACCTCGCTAGTGTAAATCATCTGATCGATGTGTGACTTTTCATTAATGGATTTTTCAACTTAAGCTAATTTTCATTAATTTCATTAATTAATTACATTTCTTACTTCTTCTTTTTTTAAGGAGGGCTATCGTATAGGTTCTTATAACAATTTATACAATCAAAATGTGATAAAAATGAAAAGCGTTGTCTGAGTCATCCTTATCACCAAAACTTGTCATAAAATCAGTTTGTATGCTGCTAAAATTTGCCTCTTTTCCATCTGAATCATACTTCAATAGGAAAAAGCTCAAGCATCATAGATTACAAATCAGATTGGACTGAAGTTTTAAGGAATAAATATAAACTGGGAATATTTTGAACAGTTCGATTTTTGTTTAACTTTTCAACTAAAAGCATGAGATCGGACGGCTCAGACGATAACATTATTAAGGCAAAGAAAATTAGTTTATTGTGAAGTATTAAAATAATAATCGTCTTGTACCAAGGATTTTTGGCATTTGAGGCTAATCATATCTGGTTATCATCTGGTTAATTATTCAGAGTGGATATATCAAGTCTCTGTTATTCACTTATGTAACCTAAATTAAAGAAACTTTGTTCTTTTCATTACAAAATGTAACCTTCACCAGAACTAATCCAGCAAGTCTTGACTTGTCCTAATTTATGGTGCAGGCTATATAACCTATATTTAGGATTCTGTTTTATTGTTAACATTTAAAAAAACGTAACATGACAGTAGAAATTGAGAAAACTGTTTTTTATATACACGTGCAAGTACACGTGTAGTTCAGGTATATACTTTTTTGTTTTTTGTCTTGATGATGATTAAAGTAAAAAGCACATATTTTCTACTTCATGGACGGTGTCTTCTGAAAAGAATAAAAGAATGTTGAAAATGGCTGTAAAAAGCAGTGAAGTTTATTAAATCATTATGTTGGTAAAATTATATCAGTAAACAATAGAAATGTACCTTGTTGTAGAATGGCGGAATTAGCATGTATAGGTTATTGTGTAATTTAATACAGAAATGTATTCAAAGAAATTTGCCAGCGGAAAAGATAAAATTCCACAAAAATTAGGAGATTATCCCTGAGTCCTTATTAGTAAAAATTACATCTCAATAGCAGATTCTTCTTGAAAGTTATTTAATTTGTGGAGAAATATCTATTTGATTGTGGTAAATATTGCATTATGCGAAATCTGTGATGTAACACAGAGACAACACTTCTTTTGCATTTCTTTGTAATCTTGAATACCTGAAAAGAAATATTATAGTTAAGGTCATGTGACCTTTATTTCCTCAACATTTTAAGGTCAATCTTATAAACCCAATCTTAATTTTTCACTGGTGTCAAATTCCAAGGTTAAATGAACACTCTAACATTAAAGAATAATGACTGCAATTATTGCATTTATTTGCTTAAGTTACATGGATTTGTAACCTTGAAGAACCTAGAATCTTTCTTGAGCAAAACTGTCTTTTTTTTTTCAAATGGCAATATCTTGAGTTATGAACTAGAAATTGATGTGGCATTCAAAGTATTTATGGTGAAAAAAAAATTCTCTTGTATGTGTTAAGTACCTCGTTAATTGTCAGCGAAATAATTTTTTAAGTTATAGAAAAGTCTGTGTGTAACATTTTCAAAATCTGCTAGAGCAAATAAAAAGAAACTGAGTGTACCACTAGAGCCAGATTTTGCTTGGAATTCATATTACTGTAGAGCACCCTCTATGAGACTGTGTAAGCCTTCTGGGTAATCTCGGTTCGTTCACCCATCGAACTAAATGGTTCAACCCGGCTTAATAGTGTGACAGTCAATTAAATGTTAGTTCAGGCTTTTGTTACCTTCTACCTTTGATTTTCTTTTCCTTTCGATTTTAAGTGTATTTTCAAGTTGAGTGCTTTTTTTCTCATGTTGTTTTTTTTCCCCTTCAGTTCTGCATATGTGTTGCTCTTGTCTTTTCTGATGTTGATGTGTAGTGTCAACCTCCATAAGCTCCCAGGAGCTTCAGTTGCCACTCCCCAATCTCATCTCATCATCTCATCTTTTACCCCCCCCCCCCCATTTTTTTCACAATATTTTCCTTAACATTACTGTTTGTATTTTAGTTACTATGCTATTGTCATTAAATTTGGATTTGGGATTGAAATAAAGTTACACTGAACTGAACTGAACTACGTTATTTTCAATAGGATACTTGTGCTGTTAGATCCATACAAAAAGCCCCTTTTGTTGTTATGATTTAGACCTCATCGGTGATGCAAATGAAAAAATAAATGATTCTAAAAAAGTCGAAATTTTGACAAGTTTAAGTCGCATCAAGCATCCACGAACGATCGTCATATTGATACTGAACAACAAAAAACATTATTCATCACACACGTTCGTCAGTCAAAACAACTATAGCATATAGATTTTTACGCCCTTCGATGAGTGCTTCGAGTGTTGTAATAATAAACAATGACAAAAAAAAAAAAACCCGTGATTTTGTTTTGAACATCTCTAAAATAACAACATCAACAACTTCAAATGGCGAGTTAGGCAAACAGAATCATCATCGGACATAGCATGGATACTTGAAAAAAAAACAATTAAAAGTAAACATGTTTTACCTTAAACATGAAGGCAGTCGGAAGTGCTGCTAAAAAGGCAAGACACCAGAGACAAAATACCAGAAGCTTGGTTCTTGTCAGGCTGAATTTCAGCTTAAACACCATAGGTTTGCGCACAGCATAATATCGATCGACAGCTATAGCCATCATCGTCAACACCGTGTTGGTAAAACCGACGAACCGGAAATACCGGTGTACCGCACATTGCCAATCGTGTGCCCATAATAGCCTCCAAGTCGCTGGGAAAAACTCAGTGATGTGAAATAGTACAACAACTATGGCAAGAAAGTCACCTGCAGAAGTTAAAAAGATAAAAGTAGTGGCGAGTAAAGAAAAAGGCTGACACCGAAATTATTGACAGAATAAACTACAAGGTTTGACCATGTTCTTTTGTTTCCTAATGGCAACTCACAAAAATAATGAAATATCTTAAATTTGAGTTGTTAACAAGAAAAAAAATATCAAAACAACAACAACGACAAAAAAGGAAGCAAACTGAAGTAAATGAAGCTGGTTCACAGAAATGTGATGTACGGTACTTCAGTGGATTGTGTACTTGATTCAGAGTCACGAATCCATTTTATAATGACATAATCTGACACTTGACGAGAAATCTCGATAAATTAATACTGTCATATGCAAAAGTATTTCAAATAAAAGGCAAGTCAGCGTTGCTCCTGTAATAACACTAATTGAAGGAATTACGTGGCTAGAAGCAAATAAATCACCACTCATAATCACTGTTTATCTCAGTCCCATTGATATAAGTCAGAATGAATCGAACGTCTGCTATCATTTGTTTTAGAGTGTTTATCACTTACTTTGTTTTATTTTTTCATTTATATTTCAGCTGTTAATTAACCTTAGACAGACGTACAATAATTTCTCGTTATGGTCCATCTTTGTGAAACAGCCATTAATTATGTATCCCTGCAAAATTGCCTTCAAGGGCTAAAATAGTTCTGATAAAAAAATCGTCTTGTTTACCCATTAGTTTGATAATCTATGGTCTATATTTTGAATCATATAATGGCTCGAAAGCAATAAATTACTCATTCAAATTCATCCACTGAAGATATTAAGTCTTTATACGTTATACCTCTTAAATGATTACTGAGTAATATTTTAAGAGAATGCCTTTTAGTCTGTGATTTTTCAGCCGCGTAGATTTCCAGTCACTAAAATTGAAGGATATTTACTTTGAATTGAAAATTTCGCGAATATTGTCAATGGACTTTACATCTTTCCTAACCACGAAAAAACGACTTAGTCACAGAGATTCTTATAAATACGCACAAATCTAGTGCTCCAAAATGATTGGAAATTATTTATCTCGAAGATAGTTTGAATTTTCCAGCAACCACCATCTGATCTTGTTATGTAGAACTTTATAAGTGGAATTTCTTTCTCTGTAATCGAACAGACTTCTGTTCAATAAATATCATTCGTAGATTATTCTATAAAATTTGTAACATTGAATATGCACGAACGATTATAAAAGGTGATATCTTCATGAATTAAAAAAAGTCTTCTTTGAATAAAAAAATTAAACAGATTCTCATTTTAATTAGGTAAAGAAATCATTTTGTTTTGGAAGTTGAACCTTTCCAAACATCCTCTCTAATGATATTCAATAAATACAGTCAAGAATAAATTACTTCGTATGTAATACTAGAACGTAATGTGGCTTCTTTCAACTTTCTACGTCCAAATGAATACTTTGTTCTTTTTCTTTCATTTTTGTCACCAGAATTACTGTTAATATCAAATATTGATACCATATGCATGTTGCCAAAAGAGGGCTAGTATAATTGGAAAAAATGTTCACGTTCATAGGAAGTTATCATGGTGAGGTTAAAGTAAGTTAACTGTAATTAAATTCAGACCAATATCAGCACAAGTCATTAATGAAGTAGTTGAAAATAATAATATCTTTATGCGAAACTGCATTCAGAAAGAAAACCTCCACCAAACCAAATCAAGGCTTTTCAACATCAAACAAGTTTCACAAAGCAAGGTCGCTGAGTCACCTATATTATTTCCATTTGAGACTTTCAGCGTAAGTTTCACCATCATCATATTTTAAACCACCATTAACCTTTAAGATTATGAAGACAGATCTCTTGTTTGAACATATAAACTTATAAAACAGTGTATTCAGCTTATATGGCGGAGTGGGGGGGGGATTGGTTCGAAAAGAAAACTATCCATTTACAAAATGAGAAATCATATTTGATGGATAAGTTTATTTTTTTCCAAACGGAGATCTCTATCCGACCTATATGTATTTTTTTTGTATTATACGAAAACACATGCACATTTACACATGCTTACAGGTGATGGTTGATGGATATCTTTTCCCTACCTCACGCTTTGGTCCCTTCCTCGAAAAAATTGAAAAAAATCGTTTTGTTTTATTTTTTGTAGCAGAAGTCAAATAAAACGGATGTTTTAACGGCAATTTAATTTCATCAAGGTCAGATTTCAAGTGAATAAATAATTATTACAAAATCATGAAAATTTGAAAGATAAAACTCCTAACCAATACATAATCAACTAATGCAACGAGTCGTAAGATCATTCTTTGGTGGTTTTCAAGTTCTCATGACATCACACATGACGTAACTCACGAGGAAGTTGATTACAAAAGGTGGACTTTTAACAAACAAGATAGTTACAGATTTTTGTCACTGTCCGTCTTCATCACTCTTGTGCTTTATCGATTCCCACCGCCACAAAGAGGGAATCCTTTGCAATGTGTATACAAACACGTCATACTTACCCGGCGCCATTTTGACATTGCGCAGTGAACTTCGACGCAAACGTTGCCGCAATTTTTGTCGGATGTTCGTGACACTTGACAATAACACGATTTTCCATTCTCTTGACAAGTAGGCTCTAAGTCTTCTTTTCGAATAGCCAGATTTAGGTAAGCCTTTCAGAAGTGAATCATAAGAGCACACAAAGAGGACTATTTATTTTCATATTTCCCCTCCCCTGTGTTACTGTGCTTAACCCGACTCTAGCAGAAGTGACGTCACTTGATTGGAGTCATGCCCGTGTTCAATTGGGCTTCCACGTATTCTCTACAAGCATCCATTCATGTTAATTTATCTTAGTGTTGTAAATATAACATCACCGGTAATAAACAATCACTCTTAATAACTGTGGTCACCCCATGTAATGAGCTTATAATTAAACGATAGTCTTGGACAATATCCCTCTTCAATCAAGAATGAAAATTTACTTCCCTCCTCTAGCGAGACACAGGTAATCTTTCTCGCAATAAACGGGGTTAAAACCTAATTAATCAGGTTTCAAAGTCAGAAATCGTACACTTATAAGTACAAAATGAAAACCTTCCCGCAGTAAGAGCTAATCTTGCAAGACTTTGCATCGCGTTTGAAGTAAGAAATTTACTCTCTCGAATGGGATTCTCATTCCCAAAGATAAGGGAGTGAATCTCCACATCAATTCACGGGGATAATTTTCAGGCAAAAATGCTAGGTTTTAATAAGCACCAGGGGTGCGTCCTACGCAATTACAACCCGCTTGTCCTTCAGAGAGACTATATATACACATAAACAAACAAACCCAGCAACCTAAAAAAACATATCTGTGGCAGAATGGTAGTGGCACGAGTTCGAGGTCTGGGGTTCGAATCCTGTCTTCGCCTCGTGAGTCCCCAAATCGACGAAACCGGTCATGCTGAGAATTTTTCGGATGTTGTTGCTTTATAGTTTTCTATGTTCAATTACACAAACGTTACGTAATGATGTAATTTGCATTGGTTGAGATAGATGAACCAAGTTCTTTGGACCATTAAAACGAACTACATTATTAAAGGTGACATATTGCAACGATTAACGTAAGTATTGCAACCATTAAGTTTACATGGATGTGTGAGGGAGGTATACAGCTCTCGCTAGATCATCTGATTAGGTTTTATCTCTTGCATGACATTTTTTCACCATAAATATTTCTCATAGCTTGAAACTGAATATTTCAGGCTATAGAGTGGGCCTAATGATTTTTCAATGTTGTGGTGTCTAAAGTGCTTTTACAGGGACTATTAACACTTTTGGTAAGTTAACATTCTGTCTGTACAACGTACAAAAGTGAACAGGGATGTAACGTGCACTATGCACTTTTTTAAGAGAGATATGTACGTTTACCTATAGGCCTACGGGCGCATATATATGGCAAGTCTCTGGGGCGCAGTTACGCAACATGTCCAGAACGTGTAAACTTTGT
Organism: Stichopus chloronotus; assembly: GCA_021234535.1. Taxonomy (NCBI): domain Eukaryota; kingdom Metazoa; phylum Echinodermata; class Holothuroidea; order Aspidochirotida; family Stichopodidae; genus Stichopus; species Stichopus chloronotus. The sequence goes on from SFZH01000008.1 coordinate 1,058,872, forward strand.
ACTTCCCTTTTTTTTTTTTTTTTTGGACATACCCCGTCAAACTGTCAAATCAAAACTATATGGCTAGTCCTACCTATAAAATGTTTTGAATTTTTCATCACATTTTAAAGACTGATTTACACAGACCCACAAATCAAACATTCAATTTTCTCCCGAATGTCGGGCTTCACAAGTTTCGGCTTCAGGAACACAACATTGCCCCTAAACTGAACCCCTGGTGAGAATTTTACAACTTTCTTAATATCAATATACACCATTAAAAAAAAAAAAAACACCTAAACTGGATTTGAATTGAAGAAAAGTTTTAAAATTTTATGCAGTAAGCTTTCTGTTTGTATTACCAATAAAATACCAAACTTTTGCTCACATGGGAATGAAAGAGGCATGTTATACCACCTGTCAGGTTCTGATTCTTTCATTTGACTAAATCCGGCTGGAATTCGGCCGGAATCTTTGTGTAAATCAGGCAAATCAGGTTCTGGCCGGATTTTAAAGTTCCAAATCCGGTACGCCCCTAAAACCTATATTTAGGGATTTCCAAATGAGACAGACAAAGAATGTCTTTTTCATAGTGAAAGCCGTTCCCATATCTTGGAATCTTATTCAGTTTGTTATTGGTTCAAGACAACTACTGTAATGTTTAATGGGGCTCATGTTCTTTATGAAAAAAGGAACTCAATTTAGGTCTATTTCATGCCTCTAAAAGTTTTCAGGGTTTTCAGGGCGCTTTGCCATCTAGAGCAAACACCGACAGTGGCAGAGTGACGGGAAAAGCACGCCCCTCCTCCACAGCGTTCTTTCGGGGCGAAGCAACAGTGAAAGGGCCGCGGACCTCGAGGAGATTTCCACCAATTCTAGGGGTATTTTTTATCTCCACATTTTCCATTATGATCTGCCGCAACAGACGGTATCCATCCGCTTAGACAGTCTCCTCCTAACATTCTAGCTCTCATACGTCGGCCCTTTAACTTCACGTCGAGAGGGTTTTGTGGGATCGCAAAGCAAGGACGTCGAAAGGATTAATTTTTCTAGTTCATCTTTGGTTCCTTCCATCACTTTTTACAACCAAAACTCTACCCATGGTCTCTGGAATGCAGTAATGAATGTGTTGATTAAAGGTCGTATGATATCCATCTAGAAAAGAGCTGTCTTTATTCAAACGTTACACAGCGAAACAACGAATGAAAATCCATTAGGATTATTTCTATCTATTACCGTTTCTGACATATGGCTTTTCAAAGTTTGATAAAAAATGCAAACATGATGACATGAGTGTTGCACACTGTCGGTTTTTCTTTTGTTATGCCTATATATACATTATCTTCTCGCTGGGTTTCATATTGGTAAGTGATAAGTATTGGTAATACATGGTTCCAAAAGAAAACCCTTGGTATGTATAAAATTTTCAATTGCCCTTGACATGAAGGTTAAGTTTCTCTTGGCGTCATAAATTTGCATACTAAGCCAATGTTTATTCATCATGCAGGTGTAAGACATTAATTTGCCTGTGAAATTGTCAATATTCGATGGCATTTGATGGACTTTGAATCTGTTTTCATCATTTTTAATGAATAATACAGCCAATATTCCGAAATGTCATTTTCACGTCAAACAACTGTTAAAAGGTTTAGCTTCGCTGGTCATCAAAATGCTTCTCTTAGAGAGGGACTTTTAGGCAGATAGGCCTAGGTTGTGTATTGACAGACGGAAGGGTAATAAAAGAGTGACACAGTCTGACTCTCGAATCATCAACTACTGGGAAAGTAATAATCTGAAGAAAAAAAATGAGCTTAGGCTTAAAAATGAATGATTGCTTTAATATATATATATGTAAATATATTAATATAATTGTACATGTGTGTATCGTTATATAATGTCTTAAGCGTACAGTTTGTTTGTCAGCGTTTTGTGGTTCTGAGCCTTTTACCTTGTAATTATAACTGTAAAATTGTTATAGAGACGAACACCCTGAACTGAAGTAATGTGTAGACAAATTACATTATTCTCCTTCTGAGAGTTGCGTCGCCTTTTTTTTTAATCTCGCACTTAAGTTATTAACTAAACACAAATAATATGTCCATCAGAGTGACAAGGCCGTATCTCACGCGTCCTCGTCCGTACGTCCTTTCTCTTTGTATATGCCCCTGGGTATTCAATTCTTAGAGAGAACCGCTATCGTTAACGTGACAAAATGTCTTGGTTGCTAAAACCTTTTTCTTTTTCTTTTTGAGAATTCGGTGTGAATCGATTAAACTAACGTATCAGTTTTTTTTGTGACTGTTTACTACAAGAATGAAGACATGATATCCATTCTTGATGTTTAAGTCTGCATCGTGCTTGTGTATTTACAGATGCAACAATTCATGTACAGAGCATACTTACAGCTTGGTGTGAGGGTATTTTTTTAGAATCGTTCCATTCTATCTATCTATCTACCGTAGATGACTACGTGTACTGTATACAGTTGTTCTCGATGTATATGGTAGGCCGTAGAGGGAAAAAAATGCCTAAATTGATAGGGGGGCTGTTAATTCGAATATATGCAGACATTAAATGTGTAAGCATTCACTCAACCAGTGAATTACAGCGAACATTGTACTAAACTACCACATCCGTCGAATATTCAGCGACATGCTCCGAACTGCGTATCAGAATTTTTGGATGAATTTAGTATTAAGTGAATATTTGCTGCGCATTTTGTGGTATAATTAATTAATGTCTTCGTATATTCTATTGAGTACCTATATTCGAAGTCATGTCTGCATATAATCGAATTGATATCTCTGTTAAATTTATCCAATGTTTACACATATTTGATTTAATGTCTACATTTGTTCCGATTAATGTAAACATACATTCGATGTAATGTTTATATAAATTCGATTCAGTGTAGTTACATACAAACAATATTTGATTTTTAGTAATTGATACTTTCATATATTAGAATTAATGCCTACATATACAGTATATTCCAATTGATTTCCCTATTAAATCGTGAAAGTTCTCCAAGTCGCCAACCATGCATGGTCGTGAACTAATTCTTCGTTGTAGTTGATCTAACTATCATGTATTATTTCCAAATAAAATGAATATGTTGAACAAGGAGAGCTTAAAGTTATCTATCAGGGTTTTTTAATTAAAGGTAATATCTACCATCCACCCTAAAGAAAAAAAGTTGTTCTTGCTGACACAATCATCTAAAAACAAACTGTAAACACGACAAACTAGGTCGTTGATTGTAACAGTTGAGTAATTTGCACATAAAATAATATTACAAACTGTTTGCCTATCCGAAGAGATTAATCTGTGTACCGCATTCATAGTGTGTTTTTTGCAGAGGATATACACCACAAAGTAATAGTGTATTCATGCCGTAAAGGTCATTTTGAGCCTGTTTCTTTATGAACAATGTAAGCTTAAAACTGCGTCTAAAAGTGGGACTAAATTTTCATGATAATTTTTCTACGCGGATTATTCACAAATATCGTGGGAATGTTGAACGTCACTGACCTAGTACTGACAAGCGTATATCTTCGCTTCTCCCTTGTCTTACTATCTTACTAGATAATGCGCAGATTAGACCTTGAATATCGGAGAGCATACGGCAACCGATGGCGGCTTGTGTGAGATAGATTTATAATAAGTGAAATATTGAGTCACTGGAGATCATTTGTCAAGTTGAGGACTTCTAAAATCTTTCATTATCTGCTGGTCTTATTACTTGTCACTCATCAGTTACTTGTACGTGAACGGTCCACATGTAGGTCTCCCCTTCTCCCTCAAAATGTCAAGTTTATTTCTCCCATGGAATACGCATTTCCCGGTGCGAATTTTGCTGTAATTCCTGTGATGAAGTTTAAGCGGATTTTGAGCAAAGTTGACAGAGTTTATCTTCAAGGAAGCTCTCACGAGACAAAAGATGAAATCAGGCAACTCTTCTCAAAAAGTCAGGTTGAAAAAAAGCAACATGGTGAGGCAATGCTGATATATTGCAGGGTTTCAAAAAAATAAAAGAGAATAACCAAACAAGCTTGGATACTGAGGCAGACGAAAGGGTTGATCCGCCTCCTCTAGAGAATGAACCTAATGAGAAAGCTAAGAAGGCTCTTGAACTAATATGATGCGAAACAGTATTCTAAAATAACTGGTTGTGAAATAGAGAGCTCGTTTATAACAGTGTTTGTCTTCTTTTAATAATAAGTTAATTTTGGTTTAGAATGAACAATAATTCCAGCAACTTCTTTTTTTATATTGTTGTTGTTGTTTCCCGTGGTGTACTGTTATTTTTATTTATTCTTTGCCTTTTTCATCTCAGCACTTAGGAATAACGTATCACCTACGGTATAACCTGCCACAAGTATATGTAACCCTAACCTCTATATCTCACTGAGAAGAGTGCATAATTGCATTTTTTTTGTATATTTGATGCCAACAAATCTTGAACTTCAAATCAAGTAGTCTCGTCTTCCTTTGTTGGTGGATAGGACGATCCTGATCTCCATTTTTAGTTTCTTTTTAGACCGATTTACAGTTTGAACGAATTCAGGATTAGTATCGTCTTCACTAATAAAGTGACGATCAGTTGCAATGCAAAGCCTTTATAACCATGTAAAACAAGTAAGACGGCTCCCTGTTTAGAAACGCATCACCATTAGACAGGCCTAATTCACTTCCAACAGTATATGAAGTTCACTCTGCTCAGAAAATATACCTAAAGTAACGGGGACTGATATTTTTGGCTGTGTTTTCTTTACTACCATTTCCTATACCATTTTCGCGTTGAAGAGTACAAGCACAGTTTCTGAAAATTTCACTTAGAATTATTTTAGAAAATTGAAATAGTAAGATTTTACTCCAGAGAGATTTTCAATAGGCGGGGTTGACAGTCCATACTTTTACCCTTTTATACCAATCGCTAAACCCTCGATGTATACATACAGTAGAGGTTTATGATATACTATGTCGTTAACTGTTAGGTGACAAGTATAAAAAATACTTGATATGACGTGTGTGCGCCTACGGTGTCCTAAAAAGTGACCACTTTAGAATTGAAAGTCAACGAAGAAGGTTACTGGTGGTACGTTGCCTTCATTCATAGTGAAACAATCCGTAGGCCTACATCTGCGCAATGTAATTTGATTACACAATGCAATTCGCTCTAAACTTCACATTTCAGTCTTTTTTTTTTGTTTTGTAATTCTTCAAAACGACCATGCAAGCGCACTGTCTTCTTTGGTAATCACTTTTCGTTTTATCCAAGCATGGTTTTTACTCTGGATATTCCATCTTGCTTCATTACGCATGGAACATTGATGCACTAAAATGTTACCCTTTATTGATCGTCTGACATTCACTCTACATAGTAATTCCACGAAAACGTTATTGCCTTAATTGGAAAGGAATCATCATGCATGCGTATAATTAAATATTCATGACCTATATACAGGGGAGCGTTAAGTGAAGCATCACCCAGTCTAGTTTGGCGAAAGCTTCCTGCAGAGTTATACGGTATGTGGCCTGCTGCATGAAGTGATTGTCAGTCTGTTCACGATGTAATAGTATATACTGATGATAACGATCAAAGTGATTATAACTTGGAGAACTACAAAAGGATTAGGTTCAACAAAAACCTGACTGTCATATCCATTTATGTACAGTAGCAATCACCGTCAACACTTTATTTCAAACGTGATCGTTAAAGGACGTTTAAAATGCTTTGACCCATGCTTGGAAACTGCTTTATAATCATGTTTGCAAGATTGAAGTGATCAAGTAGAAGGACGAACGGAGATAGGACAGCCATACACACAGAGAGACAGACAGACAAACATAAGTATGTAGTACAGCAATGGGGATGAAGATGGTCATCACTTGATATAGGTACAAAAATAGTAGGAATATCCTTGCCATGATGATGATGATGATGTTGATGATGATGATGTTGATGATGATGATGATGTTGATGATGATGATGTTGATGATGATGATGTTGATGATGATGATGTTGATGATGATGATGTTGATGATGATGATGATGTTGATGATGATGTTGATGATGATGATGATGTTGATGATGATGTTGATGATGATGATGATGTTGATGATGATGATGATGTTGATGATGATGATGTTGATGATGATGATGTTGATGATGATGATGTTGATGATGATGATGATGTTGATGATGATGATGTTGATGATGATGTTGATGATGATGTTGATGATGATGATGATGTTGATGATGATGATGGTGATGTTGATGATGTTGATGATGATGATGATGTTGATGATGATGATGATGATGTTGATGATGATGATGATGTTGTTGATGATGATAATGATAATGATGATGATTAGGATTATGATGAGGATGACTCGTGGCCTCATGGTGTTTTTTTTTATTCAGGAAGAAACCATTTTTTAATTTCGGCATGTGTCCAGAACAAGATAAAAACAAGGTGATGCCGATTTTATGATTGTGGATAATACCCAACACAATGAACGCACTTTTCATTGTTATTGCTCTCAGTGTTATGATATCAGAAGTGAATTAGGTATTCACACCAAAGGAAAAATCTTTGCTTGTTCTAGTAAGCTGCACTTGCCACCTTTAATTTTGCGCCTGTACTTTCTTGGAAAGATGAATGAAATCATATGACTGGGATATCCATACTGATAGTACACTTTTTGTAAACATTTTCGTAAAAATTTTACTACCACAGGAAATATCCCATCGTCTTTATATAAACACCTTTGTCAGTAGGCCTTATGGCTTTGCTTAGATAGTACTATAAAATATGCCAACACCTTACTTTCCTTTAAAGATAGCACTACTCGTCACACCGAGCTACATTTTTGGCTCTCCGGTTAGCGAAATTCCCAAACTGGTTGTAAGTTACAGTACTGTGTGATGGACAGCAAATTCGAAAGATGCAAAGTACCTCATATTACACAGTGTACACAGGGATCGGTTTGTTTGATTACACATGTGGAGGAGTTTAAGACAGGCTGTGGGAGGGACTAGAGGTAGGTGGTTGGGAGAATTGAAACTGTCTGGGGTGATGAGTTTTTGTCTTTAAATGTCAAATGACTGTCACTTGCTTAGTAATTATTTTTCCTAAGGTGACTTTTGTATTTTTCTGGCTGGCTTTCTTTGTCTCTTGTTATTATGTTTTGTTTTCTCTCTCCCTCTGCTTTTGTCATGATGTTTTATGTCGATTATACATTTATTTATTTTTTTTTTTGTAAATGGGGACTGCTCGTAACGGCTTTAATCACGCTCCATGCACCACCTTGGAAAACAATGTATTTCTCTATACAGTTATTCTGTGCAAATAAACTCCAACGCAAACCGTCCGCCACCAAAACAGCAATTGTCAGTCAACCGGCATGCAAAGACAATCAACGTAACATTTACGTCGAAACATGCTTGGATGAAAAGAGACAAGGACCTCTCTAAGAAAAAAAAAAGGGGACTTAAAGGGAAATAGGGCGTTTGTTTTAAAGAAGACATCCATATTTTTGAAACCAATGTTTGTGGATGCAGAATGGTAGATTATTAAAAATAAGGAAGGACAGTAGCATTCTCTTTAAGAAATAAGCTCTTCACAGATAGAAATTCAGTTATTTGTTGCCCAACACTAATTTGTTCACCCAAACTTTTCAAAATTCAAATGATGCATCTTCCGTTACTCATCACATGCATAATGTTTTGAGCAGATGAAGCTTTGGTAGGTGTTTATTGATGAGACTGAATGGTTTAACGATGATTACCGCTATTTTCTTTTGTATGTCATGTTGGTGTATTCTAAACGCCCTATTTCCCTTTAAAAAATGCCCTCCTTCTGATACCACCATGCCGATTAAAACTAACTATTACGATAATACTTATCAAGGTAAGGACCTCATTTGAAAAGAGAGAGAGAGAGCTCCATAGCATACATAAATAACCCATTTAAAGAATCTTGCTAAATAAGTACGATATTTCTGTCCCCTTAGGTTATTTTTCTTGAAATCTGGAACAGATGACGATTTTTTTTTTCAAACTGGTGGACATTTCAGAGAGGATCACGTGAACATTTGCATTTGGAGGAAACTTTCAATGAATGAGCTATTAAAACAGAACATAGATAATTGATATCTTTGTTTCAATTAGCCGTTCCTAAACCAGAAAACACTGTCATCTTTCCGTAAGGAAATACAATCATCTTTTATTTCTTTTGAGGCTATGCTGGAATTTTCATTATCGTCACCTTTTTTTTAAGTTTCTACAAAGTCATTTACTCTCACACCAAAATCTGTCAGGAATCTGCCAAATCCGGTCAGCTTGATTGATATTATGTATGGAACAGCTGTCACCAATGAACTGAATACGGAATTAAAATGTGCCGGACCGTTACGTTTTATTGCGCAAGATACATTAAGGTCTTTGATCCAACAATCCTACCATGTGTTCAATTTTTGGCAGACCTTTCCTGGACATTAAAATGGAAGAAAATAAATCTCAGATGATTATTACAAAGAAGAGAGGGTTATTTCAGGGTGAGGAGTGGAGGGAGTTGGCGGTTATTTACTTTGAACAATATTTAAAAATATGTTAGTATAATGCAATGCAATTAGAGATTAGACTGACATATTGTTACAAAGCAGTAAACATTCTTAAACTCTAATTGCTGTGTCTGAAGGGACAGTTCTATACCTTGTGTGAATCGCAATGCCTCACACTGACCGAGGAGGGAGCTGCTAAATTGAAGTTCCCTGTGTCAGTTGAATGTGATGTTCTCTGATGGAGAGGTGCAGGGTTCAACCAGGGAGGTGTTATTAGATGGAGATCCATCGAAAACTCTTTCTCTGAAGCCTACTAGTTGCCGCCAGTAATCTCTTTTGTGTGTTGTTCTTGATGATTCAATAGTCTTAAGAGGTGTTAAGAACTAAGTACAAGTGGGAGATGTCGTCTGCTACATCTCGATGAGCAGCTCACTATATTTTCCCCTTGCCCTAACATTGCCAGTCGCTTAATTTGTAAATTAATTTGAGGGTTTCGACGCGTTTCGACGCTATTTATAACATACTTGTCTAGTACCCTACAACTTGCTCAAAATGAGGGTGTCTTTTAGATCATACGAGCGAATGCGAAAATAAGTCAAAAACTGACAGCAAAGTTTAGTCTTATACTTCTTTTCCTCATTTACATAGATCATGAGCATTGGTTTATAGCCAGCATCATTAGGTTTCTTGGCAATAAACAGTCGTTTGGTATGTTCCAACAGTGTTTCGTACTTGACTGTCGGCAACTAGTTAGACATTAAAGCATGCCTTTAAATAATCCTTTTTGTTAGGGTCGCTGTTGGTATGAATGAGCAGATGAGGTTGCCAAGATATTAGACAAGGGTTTTCCAATGCCTTTTAGTTCAATAATCCCCAATTAAAGGATTAAGTCTCTACTCTGAGGTCAATCTCATGGGATTAGCATATATTAAAGTTTCCGATGGATCTCCATCTAATAACACCTCCCTGGTTCAACCATGCCGTGTTTATCTGTCTGACAGATTTTCACCTGAAATATTCTTCAAAGTTTGGGTAGTTTCCTACACTCCAGTGGCAAAATATTATTAATTTGACCTGTCTGTGATGACAAAATTGATCGTACTTGATCGAGACATTTTACTACACAAGATTGTTTTTTAGCTAATGTTCTCAGTCTCTTTCAGTATATGTCAAATAATGACACGAGACTTAAAAAAGAACTTTTTCAATGTTATGAAAGCATCAACATTATTTTCCATTTAATCGTCTTCGGAATAACCCGTGCATGTTCATTTAAAATTGAGCAGAAACTAAATTTACATCAGAGTTCTTAACACACAGATGACTAAAAGGAGAGCTTACACTATAGATGTCTGTCCCACTTGAGGAAAAACATATATCTAATATGTGTTTTCTGGTGATAATTAACGGATATAAAAAACAAGCTGGTAATAAGTTTCTATGTGCATGCAATTTGTAAGATTGATGTTTGTGACTCACTGTGGTTGAAAGGATGCTCCTCGGAGAAAGTAATTTAAAATATCTATCACAATTTACCTATCCTACCTTAACTTGAAGGGCGAGTATATCTACCACAAGTTACCTACCCTACCTTAACTTGAAGGGCGAGTATATTTATCACAATTACCTGTCCTACCTTAAAGGGCGAGTATGTTTATCACAATTACCTTCCTTTCCTTTTGCAGTTGACTAACACTTGCAGCAAAAGTGGCACATAGTTTCGAAAGAAACCTGGGAATCACATTCCACACCTGGACAGTTTAAACAAATTTCCAACGTTATTTTTAGAAGTGTTTTCTTAGCTAGAGAGATTAAGATTCTGCATCACACTCTTAAAATATTGTCTCTTCTATCAAATCTTTTGCTGAATTGGTCACTGAAAATGATACGTGTACGATTCAATAATTACTGAAGCTATCAATGGATTCCATTAAGTTTTGGTCTAAATAAGGAAACATCTCGCTTTGCATTAAAGTGAATTTTTCAGTGTGATATCGTATTTTCACTATGAGACGATACCCAAAACCGTGAGACTTATGGTGAAACCATAAGACTCACGGTGAAACCGCGAGACTCATGGTGAGACCATGAGGCTCTTGGTGAAAGCGTGAGAGCTGACAAATCTGCGCTTCAAAGACAGCAAAATGCATGTCACATTAGTTTTCTCAAGTAGCTTAATTTGTTTCTTTTAACAGGGTATGCTCAAAGGAATGCCTTTTTGTGTTTTCCCCCTAATAACATCTGCCTCTTCCGTTCAGATTACCCACCGTATCCTTTAAGCTACGTCACTTAAATCACTAAACATAGCTCGGAATGTATTATGAGCCTGCATACGAATTTTAATTGCCATCGATATTAGCATTGTGAGCCAGGTATCTTCTTAAGGTTCGGTCTTACGTAGTGCCATCGTGGTGAAGTTTACAGTTGATTAAATAGTATCGTCTGCGTTAATTAAATTCAGGAGGAGGTTTAAATTGTTCCGGTCGTTGCCGTTCGTATTCTTAGAACAGCATATGTTGGATAAAAGAGATCCTTCTTTAAGAATCTTACCTCATTCATATATTACAAGGCGTTAAACAGTGTATGACGTTAATTCCCCCTTTAATTGGCTTTGACGAAATTTGACGTTTTGTGACGCAGTGTCTGTGAGAACATTTTAGTTTGTAACTCTGAAATTAAGGTACGAATTAGAGCATTTACGTTTTGAGACGTTTGCAGAATAATAACAAAATGGATTACAGGATAGTATAAACCAGAGAATACTCAATCCTAAAGGGGGGGGGGGGGATTTCCTTTATTATCCTTACTGTTGTTACTGCCCCATTTAAGAAGATAAGCTTTCAATTTGAATGGATAGGCGTAGGCGTACCCATGAGAGCATACAACTTCATAAACTTAACATCATCCACTTAAAAAAACGAAAAATTACGTAAAATGCGTGCAGTTATATCGATGTTGGCCATTTCATGACTCAAAATTAAATACTCCAAATCCCAAAATTAAAAGAATTCCATTCAATTACCAGAAACAACCTCACTTTGTTTTTCCAAATTTTGATTCCACGATCTGATTTCAACATTTAAATAATTCTTGTTTAATGGTTATGCCAACCTCCAATTCGTAGAAGTAGAGTGTGTTATATCACCAAAGGAATTGTAGTTCTTTGGAATTGTATTACAATATAATATTTTCCTTTAGCAGTAGGATCCTAGGTTAATATCATGAGGGCACATCTCCAGAACATTTCATTAGGACTATATAATTATCCAAAAATATTGATTAAAGGTGATCTCATCTGACGGGCTTTTCTCTCGGCTAACGTTGCTCGTTTCCGGTTACTTTCTTACCACGTGTACAGTAAGAAGTGTTTCTATAATAGAAAAAGCAATTGTTTCATCACTACTGCACTTGCAAAGAATAACTACGAATATGTGACGTCAGCGGAAAGTTACCAAGGGGAGAGTGACGTCACATTAGATGTTAATAAGACCATCAATCACCTTTAAGTTTTTTTTCACAGCGACAGATATGCAAATACACGCAACAAAATTATCGGTCATTAGTCAGTTGGAAGAGCGGGTTGTTTGACAAGGAAATAAGGGGTTTAATGAGATGTGACTGTCGTACACCTAAATGAGTTCTTGATGCAAAGATGCTACTTTAGAAGGACCCACGCATATTTTGGTTCTTATATTGTGATTAAGGGAGGTGCTTTAAATATGCTGTGCTGATAGGCCTGACTGAGAGCTTGTCAAAAAACCCACCCCTTCCTCAAGAAAATAATAAAAAAAAAGATGCCCTCTTGCTTCGTCGATTTAAGTTTGAGAATCTTTGTGGTTGATGGGATAGCAAAGTTCCTCTTTTACTTTCAAGTTAGTAATCGTTCGAATTCATTACAATATTTGGTAGAAACAAAAGAATTTAGAAGATAAGAAGAAGAATATAAACAGGAGATAGATCTACATACCAATGGCAAGGTTGAGAATGTAAATTGTAGCGTTGGATTTTCGGAATGGTAATCTGGTGTAAACCATCAACACAATAGCGTTTCCTATTATCCCAGTAATGCATACACCAGTTAAAAACGGCACTTCAAACTCCACCGGTTCCTCGCTTTCAAGTAACGTTATATTGTTGACATGAACCATTGTTCTCGAAAAGATAAAAGTAATCCAATAATAACAAAGAAATTGGGATTCGTTTCTTTTCCCTAATTTGTAATTATCATTTCGCTATTATTGCACAATGTTATATGATAGTAAAAGCCATAAATGGGTATTTCTGAAGGCAAACACCGAACTGTCCGATTAGCAACTCAAAAGATAAATGTTGTCCTCCGTGTATGTAAGAATGGTTCTTACATTGTATGTGATTTCTTCGGAAGATCGCATTGCAAAACTAGGTTGAGGGGAAACCCATCAGTCAAAAGTACACCACAGTCTCACAGGTTATGTGCACACAAATATGCACTTAATTTCATTTTCAAGGGAAACGTCACTTCGCTCTTCAGTCTCTGTTGTATGTTGAAAAACCAGTCCTTAAACTCAGCTTTAGCGGAAAGAAGACTTTGATCAATCAATCTATCACTCAATCAATCCAATTATATTGATAGCTAAGGAGCTCTTTTGAAGTATCCGCGCCGATGATTGGCACATTCCGATTGGAATTTTTCGCTTATTCTAAAAGACTGGTAGCGAGAAGTTCATTGGTTCCAAATTGATGAGTGTGTGTACGCTAAAGCTGAAGATTGCACGACAATACTCTTTTGTAGTTTATAGAAGAAGTCACCCATTTAAATATGCACTTTCTTTTGTTTTGTTTTTTTATTTAAAAAAAAGGTATTTGCTATTTAAGGAGCATGGTTTATCACATCCCTTCAGTTCTCAAAGGGTTGGTTCTACTATACAGGTTATGTGTACACATATTCCAGAGTGAAATGCTCCTCCAGCTTCGCTAGTTGTCGAATTTGCCTGCGGACGAATTCAAACACGGATAAGGAGACGAGAAGGGCACAAATAATGAAGTAAAGTAACTTGAAGACGTTTCGCTCTTTCCAATTCAAATTGAAGTGAAAACAACCTTAAGAATTCTCTCGCATACTTGACACGCTGACGTATTGGTGCGTTTCTGACTAAAGAAGTCTGTCTAAAATCTTATATTCAGTCTGACTGAAGTTGCTGTTTCCAACTTACGCAAGAAAAAAATGTTCCTTCTCAGTTGCCTCTCTCAGGGGAGGTTTGTTCTCATTAAACCCTGACTCAAGAAGACGTGTCCTTAACTCCATCAGTTTTCCTCCTTCACTGTACTTGTGTATCTAATTGGTGTTTTGAGGTTCAATTTCTCCGTAACGCGATCGCTAGTTTTAACGCTGTAAGCTCACACTTCAAGCAAGGTAATACCTTCTTCCGAGAATATTTTATTCTTGGTCTTTGCAGGAGATCGTTCGACAGTTTCGAATTTAGCCAGTTACGTCACCTGACCAATGAAGCTCCTGTAAGTGAGCCGACCTCTGATTGGCCCTCGCCCAATCTCTGAAATATTACACGATAGGCAGGCGCAACTTATGCATAATCCCTCTAAAACGCGAATATATCCGTGGTCTTAGCACAAGAAATGAATAGTAAATTACCAATAGCGCCATCTATTCCCCCTCATACCCCTTGTCATCCTGCATTTGTGGTTGAATCGTTTAGGCGTATTTTTTTTTTCCCAGGACGAATGAGGCTAAATCATCATGCCAATGGACAGCTTCTTGGAAAAAGGCCACACCCCTAATTAAAAAAAAATGACCCGACATTTTCAATTTTTTTTTCGTAATTCTGACTGAAAATTATGAAAGGACAGCACATCGGATACTGAATGGTTACTTCACTCTAAATTCAGTATAGTCAAAATTGATCATATATAATAGAGGCGAACTATTTACAATTTAGTATATACGTGAATGCGTCAACCAGTAAAAGGGATATGCTTACTTCTTTGAAGTAATAAACGACGGCAAAATAGATGTTTCTAGTATGTTTACTTATGTTTGTGGATTTACGTGTGTGTGAGTTTGTGCATGAGTGTCCGTAATTGCTTCCCTTGAAAAAACAAAGGCCTTAAATAATTTATTCCAACTGTCTTTAGTAGGAGGCTGTTGGTTTTCGCTTACAGCATTCAGTGTTTTTGGTTATTCCCTTCTCCAGTCATATATATTAGAGCAGTATTTTAAGTCATGGATCTCTAGCAAGTGATTTTAAATGTTATCAACTTAACAAATCAAAAAGCATCAGATCAAGAAAAAAATGACAAATAAATTATCTAAATAAAAACATCACTGATGTAATACATGACATAAGACATATATTCCGGTAATGAAGTTAAAATATATTCGTTCGTATATTTGTTAGATTAGATCTTCAAAGTTTTTTTTTTTTTTAAAAAACGACTAACGACTCTTGGTACCTTGGTCTGACCCAGATCTGGAGAAAATGAGATTTTCAAGGTTAATTATTACATACCGGTATAGTAATGACATTACATAATACTAATGACAACCTAGCCTTCAATTTGTGCGATATAAGTGACAGAAATTGTTGTATTCTTAGGTTAACAGAGATAATCAAGTAGTTATGACTTCTGATAATCCAACAGCCAAAAATAATTTTTTGGACGTAGGAACAAAGCAACTATATCATAACCGAATAAATTAATGTACGTATATGGTGAACCATTAGCGATGTGTAAAATTCACTTGCCTTTGCTTACTTTTGTTTTGTGTCTTAAGCTCTCCAATGTCAGTACAACTTTGATTTATGCAGAAAAGTTCCTTCTTTGAAATATGGTGACAGAGATAATAAGGTCGGGGTAAAAGCGAAAATTGTGGTTGTCCTGTGAAAAGTCCAACCCCGACCTATATTCGTATTATATATCAAATGAGGAGAGCAGTTGCTCTTTGTTTCGCTTACAGAAGTTAAAAATGTTGTACAGTTTTCTTACGTCTGTTTGGTTTGATATGTAAATGTTCCTTGTTTTAATTCACTTTCTGTCACCTGAACCTTCAACTGAAATCACGTAATGTAAACATTTTTTTTTTTTTTGTAAAACGATGTGCCCGTCTTCAGTACCAATTTGAATGGAATCAAATCGATTGCGTAACTCAACTTCGTATCCGGTATAGTTCCGCTTAGGATAGTATACCTATACTTGAGTATGATTTGTAAGTTTGTTGACTCTTGGTTGTTTTAGTAGATATTTCTGCAGTTCATCATCCAAAGGGACCTGCAGAGTGTTGTAAACAGAAAAGCAAGTGAACATGTATTGCGGAGGGCGAGCTTGCATCATCCAGATCTTTCGTTGCATGTGTCTTCGGCATAATTGGTGGGCTCAATTGTACCAAAATCAAACTTTCACCCGACTCCCCCCGCCTCCCCCTCCCCTTCCTCACTGAAAAAGCTGCACATTGGCATGTAACTCAATGACCAGCCTGCATATACAAAGTCGGCAATCTCATACGTAGGCCTACATCACAACAGTAAAATTCACTTGAGTTTTTCGTGGTATCTTTTCCCTTACACGTGTGTGCACTTACCATGAACTTATTAAAAGTTCACACAAGTCAAATGTGACCTTGATTTACCCGAAAAACTTCAAAATCAACATCCCTTTAACTTGATACAACGCTCCATTTCAATGGCTTCGATTTTCAGAATTCATCTACCCAGCTAGTTTCATATGATGTATAAGAAGCCGGTATAGGGGTCTACACACTTCCAACATACTCGCAACGTAAAACTACTGATCAAACTAGACCCGCATATGGCCGTCATGCACATCACGGAAACAAGACAATATACTTTCGTACATATAGCATCAGAGGCACAGAATATCGACATTAATCATCTTGACTGTGCCATGGATGGAATTTGTACCCCGTTGCTAACCCCTTCCCATGAAATCACACATAAAACATAACGTCCCCAATAGTTCCTTGGAGAGACGAAGGGTGTTAAGAAACTGCAGTTACAAAATAAGTTTTAGGTAGGTTAGGCCTATCCGTGAAAGTTTTCTAAAAAAATCCCTCTTTAGTCCCTTAGGCTAGTTTTGTTTTTTAATTTTATGGAAGAATTTCGGGCAACCGTGGAAGTAAAAGTGTGGGCTTGTGAGATGAAGGCAGCAAAGACGGCACTCTCGATCGACGCCATATGGGGGAATAGGAGGGGGGTAGCTAGTTCTGACTTTTCAGAGTGGCATTGTTTTGTAACCACCGGAAACTGTGTTTAATTTCTGTAAATTGTATGATGAGTTGGAATTGATGGTTCCAATTTCTAAAATCGGACAATTGGTAGTGAAAATCATATTTTCCTTACAAATAAACGTAATTTTTTCGCGCACTTCATTACCTCTGTGTTATATGCATATGTTTAATACATTACACTCTACGTGCAGAACCCACGTGCTCTTTCCACCCTACGGTAGGACCTCTCTATTTGTAACTCATTTTGTCCACTCTCTCCACACGATCCTGACGCTCTGGTGGGGGGGGGGGGGGTGGTTCCTTTAAACTGTTTAATTAAATTACATTTGTGAATCCCAACAGACTTTTTCAGTTCACCCCCCTTCCACTCCTATCTTGACATACATTTATCTGTAATATGTTATATTGTGTAGATATCAGCTGGTGGAGGAAATAAATAAATGCAATGTAATGTTATAAAAACTCTTGCCTGTAAGAGTAATAAGGTATCCAATCACGAGACACGTAACAATTGCGTTTGACCAATCACAGCGACTCTTATACAGCTTTTCTATTGCTACCGATAATTCTAATAAGGCGTCAAGTACAACGTACCGGGTGTTTTGCTGTGTACAGGCTTTCTTCGAGAAAGAATAAACAACTGTCACAACTTATTGTTTATGTATTGCCCGATGATGACAATGGATTGGTTGTCAACAGCACAGATGCAGCAAATCGAGCTGTTGATTAATTTAACATATTTCGTTCAAATGTAGAACAATTCATTCACTGATAGTTGGTTGAACTATGCTGCACTTCCTCAACTTAAGACAGTCGAATTTCTTTCTTTCGGTTGAGGTCATCTACTTGTGGCCCCCAAACTCTTTTCTTCTAGCATTTGCAATTAGACTGTGATTATGATTCTAAAATATTAACTATGTTGTTGAAAGGAAAACATCTTCATGTAGCTGTGGGATTCAGTAGATCTCCTTCGGAAACATATTTATTTTGAGAATTCCCTTAGTAAAATGACATCCTGTTAAATTGAGTAATGAACTTCAACATTTTATATCTCAGCTCAGGAATGTTTTGTGAAGAGGAGATTGGACCATTTGATATATATGTGATACAGGGTTATTTACTGATAGAGGGTTTTATAATGAATCTTTTCCTGGCACGTAGTTTTATCATAATCATTGTTTTAAGATTAGAAAATGTCCTTCGTGGACCTTGAATCTAACTTATCCTCAGAGGACCATTGGTGTGCTGAAGATGACTTTACAAGGTTTATCCAAATTAAGGCTAGTCTGCGTGGCAATGGAAATCTTTTTAATTAACGTCAAATTAATAAGAAAAGGCAACCAGCTGATTCAGAGAGAAGGAGTGAAGCAAGGGAACTCCAGAAACGGATGTCGTGGTTATCAAACTTTATTGGCGAGGAAATCCTCATCAAGTACCTACACCAGGAGACGACCGGTATAGGTCACGTGAACAGAGTCACAATCTCGTCTCCTGCCACCCTCCAAAGGATCTTTGATCTTTCGCTAATTTAGAAACAGACTAATGAATGAAATGGAAACAGATGCAGAACCTTATGGATAAAGTACAAAAGACCTACTACTAGAGGAAAGTTTGACCTACACATTTAAGTTGCAACATGTTTATTTATCATAAGGCTGAAGTGAGACTTTCGGTCGTCGCGATAACCTCAGTGCAAAATGTGGCAACAAAAATATCAATTTTTGTGTAGCTTTGAGGGGACAATCAATCCCATGTGAGAATTTTGTGACTTGAGACGGTTGAGGAGGGTGGTGGTAAAGGGGTGACATTGCTGAACTAGAACAGGCGTTGGTATTTGGTTTGGAGAACCTTTTTTTCGCAATCAGTCAATATTTTACAATCAATCCACTCACAGATATATCCACTTGCGGATATATCCTCTCACAGGTATATCCACTCACAGGTATATCCACTCACAGATATATCCACTCACAGATAGTATGTGATAGCTGATAAGTGATAACGATTAAGGTAATCTATATCCACTCGCACTAAAGTACGGCAGCAACAACATAATATCACCGAAAATAGAGACAAGTTTAAGAACATCTATGTTGTTAACAATAACAGCAACATAGACAGTAACAATTAAGACAAAAAGGAACAATATCATCAATATTAATGATACCATTAACTCCAAAACAGTAGCAACAGTTACAAAGGCAACCACATCACCAGGAACAATAGCACAAAAAAATTCTATTAACATAAAAAACAAACAGTACTAACAACAGTAACAACACAATCATCAACACATCACCATCACGGTGATCACATAAAGGGAAACGAAGCACCAACATCAACAGTAGTGAGTACCTAGACTTTAAACAACAATGTAAGTAGCAACAGGAACAGCTAATATCACACTGTAGTCACATCGATAACAATAGAATAATGTCACATGATCAACTAGTTGTAGTGTGTCAGATGCCTGGTGCAATCTGTTGTAACTCGTATGCATTGTTTCATTGTAACGTGACATTGGAGAATAGTTCTCTCGTGTCTATTTTGTATAGGTCCTGTGCTATGTAGCAAGCATTCTGGATTACGTAATAGTAAAACAAGTACTTTGAATAATATGTAATGAACTCATAGGTAAAGTAAAGTGTCCGTTTTATCGATGCGACTTGTATTATTGTGATCAGGCAGTCTGAGGGCTGACGCCCAGTCTTGCAGATGTAGTTGGGGGTAGTTTCTGAAGTTTATTCCCTCGTTAGCTGGGGTTCAACCTTACCTCGTTGTTAGGCAGTTGAAGGTTACATTTAGCTACCTCTCGTTTTCGAAGTTAAGTCGACTTCACGTGTAGCTGAGAGCAGTTCCCTCACAGGGATACTACCAAGTATTGTAGCCTTTCCCTCAAGATTTCCGTAAGTTACTGTTTTGTTTATTTTCAAGTGTATAAGGTCTATTCAACTCATCTGTTCGTTGTATTTGTAGTTATAATGCGAAGATATTGTTAAGGGGTCAAGAAAAGAAGCAATTTTTGTAAATCAATTTGTAAATGTAATTGTTGCATGTTTCTTTTAAGATAATTCATACTCGTGTGTCACCCGACATCACGGTTACAGCTGGCGTAATAATTTTGTTTAGCAGACAAGTCTAATTTTGTTT
Organism: Stichopus chloronotus; assembly: GCA_021234535.1. NCBI lineage: Eukaryota > Metazoa > Echinodermata > Holothuroidea > Aspidochirotida > Stichopodidae > Stichopus > Stichopus chloronotus. The sequence continues at coordinate 1,078,808 of SFZH01000008.1, forward strand.
TGCACTATACTATAGTTTGTATATAATTACTTTCCAGGGTTCCTGGTGGGCAGAGCACTTTTTACATATCTTCTAGTTATTCGGTGTACCACTGTGTCCGGCGAGCGCTGGACGAACCCATGACAAATAGCAACATTAGGAGATACAACAACTATACCTATAGAGATACTAGTAAGGACAACAGTAACTAAATATACTATCAACAGTATAAACAATATCAACAACATTTATGATACCAGCATCATAGTCAAACGTAACATTAACGATAACAGTAATAATATAGATACAAACATCAACAGCCACACTAAGTAATATCAACACAACCAATAGTACCAATAGCAGTGGCATCAACATTTACAACATTATTAACAGTAAAATAAAATGTTGACAGTTACATTCAACTTTGTAAGAAAGTTCCCCACAAAACACAAGACAAATCAAAACCAACGGTATCCAGATAACTGTATTCCCATACTAGTTTATCGCAGTAATAATATCTGCAACACCGACTACCACAGTAATAGTAGCAGTAACGAAGCAGTTACTATAGAAATAGCAACAGAGAGAAAGCCTACCACAGTAACAGCAACAGTAAAGAAGCCCACTACAGCAATGACAACATTAACAATTACGAAGTCTGTTACAGTTTACTACAGCAATATCAACAGACGCTTACTCCAGGAATAGCAACATAAACGAGGCTTGCTATACAGTAAAAGCAGAGACGCCCTCTATATCATAATGAGGCTTTCAACGTTACAGTTCGCTCTTTTGCTAAGCAATCTTGATTACATTACGACACTGGCGTAGTATCCAGGATTTTGTGATATAGTGGTGGTGGCAATTGTTGGCGACGAAGAGTCAGGCTCGGGCTGTGCAAGAACGTGTCCCAACATAACTTTTCATCGTTTTTGCAAGGGGGGGGGGGGGGCAAGGGGCAAAGAGTAAAATAAGTGGGATACAGCAGTCATAACAATATCGTAATAACAATATCTAAGCAGAGTATGACCATATGTTGACCCCGAGCGTGCCAGAAACTTTTTGGATACAAAGACCACCTAGATCTCAGGAAATGGTCTTTTCCGGGCTCGAAGTTAGCTCCTAGAAATGGTACTGTTAGTACTTTGAATAGGAAACAGTACTAAATGATCTTCGTTATTACGAAATTAAGGTTACAAAGCAGGCTTAATATTACAGGTATACCAAGTATTGAAAAGAACGTTTTCAAAATAAAAACCGCTCTCAGTCGCTGTTGACGCAAAACAACGGGGAAACGCAATGATAATGCTCGGAAAAGGTAAGTTCAAACGAAGTTCAAAAGGGTGATTACAACTTACTTTAACCGTACAACTTCGCTCGCAAGCGACAATGATGTCTTAAAGGTTGCATAAGTTTTAAAGGGGGTCATTGAGTTGATGATGATAAATGTGTGAGGTTTTTGTTAAGTGAAAACACATAACAATGCTTAAAGCTAGCATAATTAGTCAAGTCTTTAAATCCAGTGCTTGTGAAAAACTTAATTTGCTTCATTTTTACCCTAAAGAGTACTGACTGTATGCATGTGAATTAGTACTTGTGTGAAAAGTGTCTGGTCACGAATTTTTAAAGCCCAAATTAAATCGTTAATTATTCATTAATGTTCCTTTGTATGTGCCACATAAGCATTATCTTACTTTGCCCATTTGTCATTAGTATGTGAAGTTAACTTGAATTTCATGACACAACTTAATGTGTCTCTACAAACTGTGAAGGATGAAGAACATTCTCGCACAACGTTCACTTTAATCAAAGCAGCCAAACACATGCACTTATTTTCTTTTCTTTTTAGTGGGCAAGGAGGGGGGGGGGGGTAATTTCAGCTTTCCGCAGCAATAATCCCTAAATTTGCCAAATGACTACTCATTTTACCGACTGAGCCATGTCTGGGGTGTCACACTCCAAATTGTTACATCCTAGGATTCACTAGGGGAGGGGTGTCTCTTCTCTTTGGGAAAGATTTACTCCTAGAGGATTATCAGATGCCAAATGGTGGCCAGTTTGTTCATACTATCTTTCTTCCGTCATATCTGAAATAACGACGATACCGCCGGAAATAAGGGTCAACAACTGGAATAGAAAGTTGCCCGCATCTCCGCATATTGTTTATGCAAATGACGTAAAAACAACAACTATCACATGATAAACGGCGATCAACAATGCTTCAGACAAACTTCTTACCACTTGACAAATTGGAGTTTCTCCGTGACAGGCGCTCGATCGCACAGTGTAAAATGAGATGAGGATCCTCGTGTAATTCATCTTACATTGAACTTATACAGTTAACACATATAGGAGCAGCGTTTCTATCCTTTGTTCAAGTATGGTTGACAGTGTCGGGGGGGGGGGGGGAGGAGGGCGATCTGCAGGAGTTGGGGCTTGCATGCGAGGGGTGAAAAAAGTTGAAGGGATGTTGGAGGGGGTCTGTATGTGAAGGATGACAAAGACACCTGTTGCCACCTACTCGCCCCCTTCCCAATCCCCACTATGCACTGGACATTCGATTGTTTATCAACAAATATGATTGGATTTGGTAGAATAAATACAGAGCACCAACCGTGCAGAAACTGAAACTTCATTGGTTACTTGGAGGTAATGTTTGAGGGTACTATCACATAACAAGTTATAAAACATCATTAGACTGGTTTCACAATAACACTGTGAAAACTTTTTTTTTTTTCTCTAATTTCTACTGATTTATATTTATTAGTTATAGTGTAGAAGGGTTCCTGGTCACACATTTCCCAAAACCAGAATTAAATCACTCATGAGTGTTCATTTGAATGTGACAAACGTTACCCCTCTTAGTCTGACCATGGACCTTCATATGACCTTGGATCACAATAGAGGGACAAAAGGAGAGACAAAGTAGACAGAGAGAGACAATCGACAAACACACAGATAGACAGACAGAAAAAAGTACAGACTAAGGGACAGACAGTCGATGGACGCGGAGACACAGAGGGAAGGGAAGGAGAAGAGGGATAAACAGACAGATAGACAGATAGTGACGGTGTCGGGTCGCAATAACTCAAACATCTGTTAGCCGTTAGGCTGACCTAAAATTGACACTCAACTTGGTTGTGGTCGTGCGACTTACTGACCATGGTTTGTATGTGGGTGTGGCTGTATGGAGAGGAGTTTGGAGGGGGGGGGGGAGGGGTTAACCACATCAACATTGTATACATTCCTTGGCGGTGCAAAAAACTCTGAAGAGTTACATAAACAACAGACATATTAGGAAGTATCGCACGGTTTTAATTCAATTCAAAGGACTTTATTTCAACCTCCTTGAATATGAAAATTAATATCATCACAATAATACGTAATGCAAGAGATCGGGAGTGGTATCAAGATGCTCACCAGAGCCGTACCATCCCTACACAAAAGAAAGCAAAAAATCGTATTTACAAAATGAAAAGTAAAAATGGCAAAAAGGTGTCCACACACAAAAGAAACCTATCGCTTAAAGTTCATAATGAAACATTACTTTTGGCATTTTAAGTTTGAACGTATGCAGTGTCTTTCTATTTTAAATCATGGGTGTCCAAGGAGTTCCATAGTTCTCCAGACTTCGAAGTGAGAAGGTAACTTTTGAAGACGTAAGTCGAGCACAGATTGTGTGCAAGTTATTTGAGGAACGGCTTAGGTATGAGTGCATGCTGTTATAAATGTAAAACGGACGGAGATGTCATATTTCAACCAGATGAAAAAAACTACAGAACAACAATTTAAGCCATGTAAAGTGTGAACATTCATATTAGGAAAGGGGGAAGGGTGGTGACGATAGCCTACATCAATGTATAACGAATTGCTCTTTTCTATCATGTAAAGGAGGTTGTAACAGTAGAATCGGGAGGATGGACGACTTAGCTCCAACAAGAAAGGGGAGGACTAAAGGTATGTTTAGCCCAAAGTCCAATATTTACCTAGTGAAAGAAAGAAAAAGAAGGAATATCTTATTGTGGTTCTTTTGTCATTTCAACCCTATCTGATATGAAACACCATTTTTTGTATATTTTTTTTTCTCTCATTAATTGAGAAAATGCAGAATCAGATCCTTATTTCAAAGCAGGGTGAATTCAGCTTAAAAGTGCCGTTTTCGGCGATTTGGTTTTTTTTTAAAACAAAACATTTTCTTGTACGTTCCTCGACCACCAATGGTGGGTCCCCTTTAGATAGTCCCGCCAGCACTCACTTCCTCCCCCCCCCCCCCCAAAAAAAAAAACACCTCCAAATAGTTGCTTTCTTTCGGTGAGCCTGGTTTGTGACCTGGAAGAGCAAACGCTGTTCCAAACAATTAAAAACAAATGTACACATTATGCTTCCAATATCAGATAATTTTCTGGTCGATGTTGTTTTCTAAAATTTTTTGATTGTGTATGCGAAAAAGTAGTCCAGCAATCAAAACGACAACAAATTTTAAGTCAAAACTGATGACTTTCAACAGTTGAGAAAGAATTCAAAGATCAATAAAAAAAGAACGAAGGCAACCCCCCCCCAAAAAAAACTACATTTACAGACAGAGAGATAAAGCAAGTGGAAGTGAGATTAATCATGGGATGAAATAATTTGTAAACGATGTGTAATTATGAGGTAACTCGGTAAGTCTCGGCTTCTTTTTCATCTTTGGGAAGCAATTGCTAGACTCTTTATTATTTTAGACTATTTATTTTCATTGTGCCAAACGCGTTTCCAGCTGATTCCTTTCAAATTGGTCTGCTATCATCAGAGCACAGAAAACGGTCGGCAGAGTACTGTAAAGCAATCAGTGACACTTCCACGAGGGTAGGGGGGAGGGTCAAGTCACCATATATAGAATTACGTTAAAATGGGTCATGTTACATCAACTCTCTTTTTTGATTCCTTGCAGAAGGCAGAGGAATCTATGCGATGGTGATGTCGTGTGTGCGTGTGTGTGTGCGTGCGTTTTCGGCGCCTACCGGGGATATTCGTTAGGATACACACCCGTCAACTGGGGTTACGCCGCGAAACGGGGATATCCCCGATTTTAAGAGCACCAAATCCTTACCAATCACGGTCCTAGTAATACCGCCTGTGGTTCTTGGAACGATCCGGGCAGGTTCCCCGGTTACCTGATTTTTAACGCATTTGAGTGTAAAAATGTGTAAGTGCTGCAAATTACGATTTCGATACACAAAGTGTAAGGCTGTTACACAACATCCAATTGTGACTCCCCGCTTCCCGCGCTTATTTCGCAAATTCGTGTGTGTATTGTCCGAGCGACAACAATTAGCAAGATAGGTTTTTCTTTCGAGCCATGTTTGTGAATAAGTACAATTTTGATTAATTTTTTTTAATTTTAATTAACTTTAATTACAAAATTTAAATAAAAATTCGATTAATCAAATTATAGATTTGTTTAATCAGGTAATGAACTTGATTAATTAAATTAATCAACTTGATTAATCAAATTAAGTAAATGTGATTATCAAATTACTAATGTGATTAATTTAATTATGAAGTTGTTTAATCGGATTACAATTGCATTTCTTTCCATATTTGTAATGTATGAAAAAAAAAATCCTGATAGAACTTCGTAAAAAAAATATTAATCTATGTAAATTACACAGTAGATCTTTAATGTTTATACTTCTGTGATTTATGTGCTGTGTTGAGTCTGCCTATACCCCTGTGTTAGGTTACGATAAAGCTCATAGGCTTAAACCATTGTGGATAGTGTGCCATGTTAAAACAAGTATTTACTTCGCCTAGAATCAGTTTATTATAGTACTAGAGATACATGATTATTGCGTGGAGTCATAGGACTAAGTTAAGACCAAATCTAGGCTATACTTAATTATTACACAGTCCATTATCAGGCCCGTAGCCAGCCCATGTGGAGGGGTGGGCCTTTTTTCCAAGCAGTGGACCTTTTTTTTCCAAATAAGGAAGCGACTGGCTGGTGCTGTAAGCATGCAGTTGCTAGGGGTCCGGAGGCATTTTCCGGGGATTTTTTGAAATCTGATTTGCCGCAATCTGGAGGATTTTAGAGGACTACATAAGAACTTGTGTCGTAGACAATTTACATAAATAGTAGACACAAGGGCGTAGCCAAAATATGTCAATGGGGGGTGCGAACTCTGAAGATTATTTAAGCGGAGCGCCACCGACAGTTGGCGCGGAGCGTAAAAGAAAATTTTGAGTTTTACAAACTCCTAGATGGCCGGAAATAGCCCTTCTCAAATCTTTTCAGTTGCATGAACCCAGCCTTAAAATATAGATCTCATGTCTACAATTTCTCAATTACTGAGAAAACAATTAGTCTGTGAAAAATGATGCAATGCCGAGATGTGCATTCAAAGAAACGTTTGGCTCTACAAACCACTCAGATAGTAGAAAACGGCCCTTCCTGGGTGTTTTACATGCATACATACATGCTCCCAACCCTAAATTCCACCGCTGCCTTGGTAGACCTGCCGCATAAATTGAGGAATTACTATTTAAGGATATCGCGGGAAAAAAGCGAAAATGAGATCAAACAGGGTCGCCCTATTCGCCCAACTTTCCGTGGCTATGTCTATGCGCCTGGGTATTTCTGGCGAAAACCTAAAAAAAAAAATAATACCACAATATGGCCAAGGTGAGGGGGGGGGGGAAGGGACGTCGCCTCTTTCGCCCCTCCTTGGCTACGGGCCTGAGTAGACACTCTTTGGTGATCGTAGCGGCTTGGGCAGGGCTTAAAATGTACCGACTGCACCCGACTCAATTGAACATATTTAATCGGGCCCGGCGACGGCTTACGACACAACTGAACTTTAGTCGTGGAACCGGTCACACGACCACAGCAGACGCAATGGGTGGTCGCCGTTGTGTCGCAGGTTGTTGTGGCAGTGTGTCCCTGGCTTTGTATTGTATCTATAGTTCAAATATCCACAGCCACAATGACATAACCATGCATGCGCGTTTAGGAGCTTATTATCACATCACCCCACTTAGTACATGTGGGGATGAGATATTGTGGTCAGTTTGGGCCTGTATATATGACATAAGTGGAAAGGTTTTATCTTCCTGCCAAAAGCGAACGGAAATTCGGCCTCAATATGTAAAGATAAAAAATACATCATAGCTGACCCTTCAGACACAGGGCTGGAAAAATGACCTCCCTCAAGTTGGGGTGGGTCTTTGGAACGCTCCGACCCCCTCTGGCTACGGGCCTGATTATAGTTTATCTTAGACTGCATGTCTAACTTGGTTGTTAATTTGTGTACATGGTAGGTTTTAAAATCCTGCAATTGAGCAATTTAGCGGCCGAGCAATAAATGTTGCAATATGTTCCACATACCTCAGTTGGGACAATAAATGGTATTAGAGCCCTTACATATGACAATAATTTCTTATGAACCATTAACCTCTTCTCACAGTATCTTTTTAAATACGCCTCTCATAGGCTGAGTAGACTAGAGCTGAGCAAATATTTCAAAAGTTGAAAGGAATTAAGCCAAGCAAATGGTGGTGGAAGGGGGAGACAAACTGTTGTGCATGTGTATTTCAGCTGTAAAATTGCAGGGGATGATGGGTGACTAGGCGGCCAGAGGTTATCTTAATTAAGCACTGTGAAAGTACTAAAATGTTCCCGATTAATGAAGGGTAAAGGTTGAGCTTAGGCCCCTAACCCTGGTTGTTTTATACAAGGAAATTCTCTCAAAAGTTTTGATGTCTTTCAATTAAAAATGATGCAGCACTTTCCTGTTGAATAATAAGCATTCTTGGAATCAAGGAACACAACCCTGGTTGTGGATAAAAGGGAATTCTCTCAAAATTTTTGATGTCTTCAATTAAAGATGATGCAGCACTTCCCTGTTGAATAATTAGAATCCCTGTTTTCATTTTACACATGTTCTGCCTACTCTTTTACTGTTACAACTATACGAGATGAGTACATTACAATGATGCATGATTAAAAATAACAAGATCATTTGTATTGTATATTTGTCATCTCTTACATCAAATAAGGTACTCATTATGCAACAAAATGCAAACTTAGTACAAGGAAATATGAATATGAGGCTGACGTCAAACTGTAGCACTGCCACGGTGCCACAGTCTGGCAATGACAGCTGGTTTGCTCACATCACTGTTATGTGCGTACATGTCATATGGACGGTATAACAAATCCCCAGTTCCCTGTGATATAATAAGGATTTATCCCCGTTTTCTGTGTATTACTTCAACTGTGTGTTCTGTGTTCTCTGTACTGCTACACTAGATACAAGAGATAAGAAATATCGTGATAATTTTGTGATATCAAAAGGTTTTTGCAGGTCGGTAGGGAAGGGGGCATACATACATTTGCTGCAAATGTGGAGCTGGCGTCAAATTGTAGCACTTCCACCGTACCACAGTGACAGATGTTTGCTCACATCACTATTGTCTGTGTTAAGATAACAAATCCCCAGGTCCCTGTGAAATAATAAGGAATTATCCCCGTTTTCAGTGTACAACTTCAACTGTGTGTGCTGTGTTCTCTGTAATGCTACACTAGATATGGGAGACAGCATCATCGTTTTGTGATATCAAAAGGGGAAATTTAACCATTTTTGTAGGTCGGTAGGGAAGGGGGAACAAATACATTTGCTGCAAATGTGGAGCTGGCATCAAATTCTAGCACTGCCACAGTACCACAGTGACAGCTATTTGCTCACGCCACTGTTGTCTGTGTCAAGATAACAAATCCCCAGTTCCCTGTGAAATAATAAGGATTTATCCCCGTTTTCAGTTTACAACTTCAACTGTGTGTTCTCTGTACTGCCACACTAGATTTGGGAAATTAGCAACAGCATGATCATAGTGTGTGATATCGAAAGGTAAAATTTAATCATTTTCTTAGGTCGGCAGGGAAGGGGCATACATATACTGTATGTTGGCTGCAAAGGTGGAGCTGGTGTGGAGTGGGAGGAGTAGGAGCCGGGAGAGGATTAATAGCATCATGCACCCGGAAAAGATGTAAAAATATTTTTGTATCAAATTGCAGTACAGTTAAACTTGTATTAAATTTATACAAAAACATGAATGAACCTGGAATCAACCTGTGTGGCACCGCCACAATTCCATTTTAATATTGAACTCAGTTTGCTCACATTACTGATGTCTGTGTCCTATAGATACTGCACATATCCCTATGTTGCTGATTGACGTGTGGAACTATGACTAAAAGAGAGTGGCCAATTATCATTGACTCTTGAGACACACATTTAAACGACGCTTATATTGTTGCCTAATTGGTGCTGTTTAGCTTTGTAGGAAGTTCATCACTAGTCTAGGGTACAATCCTCTGACTTAGCAGGAAAACTGCAACATGTCGTAATTTAACATGTACAGAAGGATATTTGGATAATCCATTTGCATGGATATGCAGGCAAAATGCTGTCAGGTTTCTGCAATAATTTGCTTGTTTCTCTTTTTACTACATCTATAGCAGATGCGTATTACAATAGGGATGACAATTACAATGACACTTATCAATCAGTAACACCCAAGGAAGAAACAGAAAAAAAAAACACCTTGATTCTCTCAGAAGTTTCAGTGGTTGATCATCACTTAAAGCACCACATAGCTGCACTACAGCTGATCTGAAATACAGTAATAGCCAAGTGCAAGAATTTGGAACCATGTCTTCACAATTGAAAGTAGACCAACACTAATTGCGAATAAAACATTTTGTGGAAGGGGGAAGGAGATTGATAATGCTTACCCTATTTTGATTGCTTCTAAATTGAGCGTTTGTTAGATTATTTTATTACAGAAAGATTGATCTTTGGTGGATAGGTGATATAGAGTTGAATACACCCACTTTTTTCACTTTTTGAAAGGGACTCATTAAAAAGGAAAAATGACTATCTATAGATCGGAACAGCTCTAACACATTTAGCACATATCAAAATCGAAATGAACTTTCTGCACTCTTTTCTTTTTTGGTTCGAGGAATTTCTTTTTCCTTTGTTGATTTAAACAGTTTAGGCAATAGTGTTGGTCTTTAGCGTTTGCTTTGTTACATGTATTTCTTAAATTATTGAATTAAAATATATGGGCTGGGGCAGGCAATCGATTAAAAGGTATGTGTCTTTGACTTTACACACATTTCTAGGAAAGAGGTAAGCTTAACAGACAGTCAAAAGTGCAATTTATTACTCAGAATGTATGTAGTAGGTTTGACAATAGTCTCAGTATCAACATATGCTAGTAATGAATAAAATTTCTTCTCCCTTTTCTTCCTCAATATTCTACCAGTCTTAAAGACATATTCAAGTAACAATTGAAGGGATTCTTCAATGGAAGAGAACAATTTTCCACAGCAAAAATTTCAAACCCCATGTCTACATATTTATCCAAACTTAAAGGGGAAATCAGGGTTTGCCTGAAAAGTTCACTTTTGATGATTTTTCTTTCTAAACTGATTGTTCACCGAGATATAGACACGTCGGGGAGGTGTTTGAAGGTAGACGAAATGGTAATTATTGCGTTCATTACTGTTGGGTGCGAACTCTTAATATTTGTCGGGTACAAAAAATAAACGGATGATGTACAAGACAAGACAGCTTCCTCTATACGATGACCAATCACAGCGTAAGACTGAGATGACATCATATGAATAAACATAACCGAATGTTTAAGGTTCTCATGCTGTTTGTGCATTGCTCAAAGCTAAGTAAACAAGAGTTTAATGATAGTTGATGATACATACAGCACCCGTAGGCTACGTGTGAAATAGGAAGCCCCACCTCCTCATACCTTGAAAAGGCGATAGTATTGAATATTCATATTTGATTCAATGAAAATGGATGTTACAAACTTTCGGAGTTCTTCACCGATTTTTTTTTTTTGCAAATTTGCCTCGTTTCTGAAATTGTCCACATGTTTTGTGAAAATCTTGATCATATTTGTTAGTTATAACTCATTGTACGATACCGGTGGGGAATCGTAGTGAAATCAATTGTGAAAATAAACCCTGACTTCCCCTTTAAGATCCAATTGTCGTTTGAAGAAAGGCTGCCCTAGTCAAGAAAGATTTCCGGTTGCATCTACTTAAGGTTTAAGAAAATGCCACGTAACAGTGGCAAATAAGTTGGTTTCCTTTGAAATTGAAGCCCTCATTTAAGTAGTTGACACTAGTGAACATGTAGACTGAGTCGATTGTAGTTCTACTTACAATATTGCAGAAATGAGTCACACCCCTATTAAACTATTGTGATTTTTTTAAGAAGAGAGAAAATTATTCCTACTTTTTCTAACATATCAATTTTTTTCAGGGGCCTATCCCTTTACGTTTTGGGACAGTTGTTTGTATGTTCTTCCTGCATATTTTGATTGAATAAGTTCAATACTGCATTCTGCTCTAATGGATTAAGATGAACATAAATAGAGGACATTGTACCTTATGGGAGGGTGATATGAAATATTTGAATTTTAGACATAATTTCAAGAAAGTCAATTCACATTTGTTTTCGATTTTAGCCTTTGTTGCAGATGTAATAATTTATCATTATAGTTGGAAATGAAACCTTTCCATGTGACCCCCCACCCCTTCTGTGTGCGTACATCATGCAGCCAGTTGTTTGCTGTTGTCCTTATTGTACATCAAGTTGGTAGTGTTTTTGGCAAAAAAGAATGTATACATACCAGTTATATTACGCAATAGATGAAGTGTGTACTTAAAGAAAAGGGCGCACATGATTCAGACCTTGAATTTTACTTATTGTATGGTGCAAAGCAATCACATTAGTGTAGAGAAAACTTGTGGCATAGATATGTTACAACTTCATGTGGGATGAATTTTTTCATCAAAATTGGCATCTTTTCACAAGGTCAGTCCAGATTGAAATACATCCGATTACTCATTGATGAAAACCAAATCTTACTGCACCCGGCAGGGATCAAACGTTAAACCTATTAGCTAAGGTTCATTGCTTCAAATGTCACGAACTTTACCTACTTGACATTAGCATCGGTACAAAAACAAATGAGCCAGGTTGCCCAATTGTACATTCAGTTACATGTCAACAAGGAAGTCGATCTCTTTTTTTTTTTGTAACTGTGTAATATCTTGTACTTTTTCTAGTTGGTACATTGTTATATATGATTCTTGAAGTAGGCCTTTTGCCGTTTTATATGATCCTTCATGTTGTTGCTTTTGTCTATGTTCCTTTGTTGGTAAAATAAAATTTGCGTCTCAGAAAGGAACAAACATGGCTTTCAGTCTTTTTGCATGAATGTAGAGTGTATATGGAGAGTGTACTTTCTGGTTTCTTTCTAACATTTTCTTTGTGCTTGCTATTGATGTATGAGATATAAAGTTTTCCGCTCTCCAATCCAAAAATAAAATATGGCAAAACAAACAATAGTACAATTAAATAGGTTATGGAAATGTGACATCATCATTAGGATACATATTCAACTCATTGCACTGTAAATGGCACAATATATATACCTTGTTAATTGACTAACTTCCACACTATGCAACTGATTTGATACAACACATTATACCCCTCACCACCGAGCAATGATACTATCATTGAGCCATGTGAGACTTCATAAATCTCTAGTTACACATCATGTTGTTTTCACAGTAAAATTGGGGATATGGCAATTTATCCCCACTTTCATGTTAAAAAAAAAATGTGTTATCCCCACATTGCATGCACAGGTCCGAACCAAGAAAACAAAACTTTTCTCACTTTTGCATATGATAGTGTACGATGGCAGCCTCCACAAATGATGAAACTGAGCAAACATTATTGAAAAGTCGCTTAGAACAAAAGTCCCCGGTTAGCATGCGTACAACTTGCGTCCCCGATAGGCGCCGAAAACGCGTGTGTGTGTGTGTGTGTATGGGTGTATGTGCGTGTGTGACGCCTGCTTGTAAACACGATATCTAAAGAAGCGTAACTCTGAGTGATCTCATACTTGGCATGTAGATTGCCCTTATTGAGTAGATGATCCCTATTGGTTTTGGTGGAGGTCAAAGGTCATTTGGGGTCAACAGGGGTCAAATTGTGAAAACCTTGTAAACACGATATCTCAAGAAAGGAAGTTTGTAGAATCTTATGTTTAGTATGTAGTTGTACCATGTTGAGTAGAGGAACCCTATCGTTTTCAGTGGAGGTCAAAGGTCATTCGGGGTCAACAGGGGTCAAATTGTGAAAACCATGTAAACACGATATCTCAAGAAGAGAAGCTTGAGCAGATGTCATACGAAGTGTGTAGGTGTATCTTATTGAGTACAAGGGTCACCAGAGGTCAGAAGGTAAATACCTTGAAAATTGAGATCTCATAGTTAGGGTGTGGATTGCCTATATCGAGTAGATGATCCCTATTTTTTTTGGCAGAGGTGAAAATGGGAGGTCAAAATGTGAAAATCTACAATATTTAAAGAACGGTCTTTCTAGTGAATTTTATACTTGTAATGTAGAATCCTCTTGTTGATTTGAGAACTTCTTTTAGTACATACCAACATTGTCTCTTCGATAACCATAAAGAAAAGATGAAGACAACATTAAATTTGGTATCAAAGATTATTATTTGGCAAACCTTATGCGACTGTCCTCATAAGGACATGTGAGCATTCATGAATTGTAAATTGGAATTGATTAAATATACCACGGGCTATTAGCTTTATAAAAAGAACTAAATTACTGATAATTTGGATCAAATACCCTTGAGCGTGCATGAACTGTGATTGCTTAATTGAATGAATCAAATTGTAACTGACCCACCTCTGTTCAAATTGGCCACTGTTATCTGACATAATTTATCACAGTTGACTGCCAGTAGAAACCACAATGCCCAGAATAAATCATACAGTCTGTTGAGCCAGGTGCACAATGGACTTAACCATTTACTGTATAAACAGTGTCTCAGTTTAGCCCTTAAAGGGAAATAGGGCGTTTGTTTTACAGAAAACAACCATATTTTTAAAACCATTATTTGTGGACATAAAATGATAGATTATTCAGAATAACCAATTACAGTAGCCTTATTTTCAAGAAATAAGATTCTCACAGATCAGAAATTTACTTATTTGTTGCTCAACAATAATTTGTGCACCCAAACTTTTTAAAATTCAAATGATGCATCCGTTACTCATCACATGCATAATGTTTTGAGGAGATGAAGCTTTGACAGATATTTATTGATGAGACTGAATGGTTTAACAATGGTTAAAGCGAATTTCTTTGTACGCCATGTTGGTGTATTCTAAATGCCCTATTTCACTTTACAGTAGTTCAGCTAAGCTTTAAACAAATGACTGTGTATCAAACCAAGGAAACTTGTACTGTGTGTTGAGACTAAAGGCAAAATTGCAAGTCATGCTAGATTCTGGTTTAATAGGGTTATCAGTTTTTGCTAATTTTCAAGGACCTCATAGCCATTGGGAAGGGCATCACGCCAAAAAATCAAATACGAAAGAGCTGCCACCAATAGCTGTAACTCGACAAAATAAAGTGCTATAATTTTGATTAAATAATTATGTTTACCTTTTTATCAAGTTATTAGACACGACAAAATATAATTTGTTCCCCTGCAGCATCATATCCGTTTGGGAGTTTTCTCATGTTTGTGTAGGTCAAAGGTTATTTGGGTGACAAAAGGTCAAAACCTTGTATACATGATATTTTAAGGGTGATAAATGTGAGGGATCTTATACTTAGTTTGTGAATTGTTCATATTAAGCGTGTTGATGGCCATATAGGGTAGGTGATCCCTATCGTTTTAAGTGGAGGTGAAAGGTCATTTTGGGTCACGAGAATTCAAAAGGTTTTGACCTTACTAAGATGGCATCTCAAGTAGGATAACTGTGTGGGATCTCATGCTTGTCATGTGGGCAATTCATGTTTGTTACAATATATATCATGAGGCAAGGAATCACTGAGCCTTTTGGCTTTCTAGTTACTTTTTGTAGTAAATATTAAGGTGAAAATAATAGATTTCTTGTCTCTAAGTGGCCGAGAGCAACATCTCAAAAAAAAAAAAAAATGAAAAAAATATAACGTCATTTGCAGCTTTGTATTTTGCATTGTCTTCCTTTTCGCTTATGTGGCAATCGGTGGTCCAACACAAGGAGGACATATTTGGTACTTTCTTAGTGGAGCGCCACCATCCCTGGAGTGGAGGTGACATGTGAATGTTGGTTTATGAGTACCCCTGATTGAGGCGTTCACTCTCTGGGTCTTAACTTGCATGTAACCTGCCTTGGTTGGGATTATACAAGAATCCTAAGGAATGATATACATCCTCTTGGATTTGTTCTTACCCCCACTTTCTCCGGGGGCCTTATCACCAAGGTCCTACCCCATCTTTCCTCCGCAACTGTTTTTTTAGGAGTGGGACATTCTTGGGGCCAGACTCAAGTGGCGTCATCACTTACATACGGTGGAATTTTGGGAAGGCTATCTAAGCTGAGCCCTACCATCGGTTGGAGGGTAGAGTACCAGAAATATTTTGATAAGAAATACCCCAAGATAAGAAATCGTCTTTCTAGGCGCCACATTATTTCTGTGTGTGAAAGCCTAACAATCCCATATGACGTGTTTCGTTAGCGATCAAATGTTATGAGATTCCCAACTTGCGAAAACTTGGCCATCAATGGATTTCATAATCATGAACTAACGTGATTTGTAAACATTGGATTAACATAGTGTGTATTTATCAAGTGTCCAAAAAATTTCATCGACTCACCCGAAGACAGAAAGGTAACGGAAGATGTGTTTCGCTTCCAATCATACATTGCAGGTACTATCTGTGGCAACGTCCTGATTGTAGCTCTGTGACTAGGAAGTGCGCCACATTAAAAAAAAAAAAAAAACTAAGGTATGGATGGAGGGTAGGGTTACACATTTTGGATATAAAAATTATGTCTCTTTTCTATTGCTTTATTTTATTTTGGTTCGAACTTATCATCAAATTCTCAACAAAATATGGAGACAATCACTGTATCAACATCCAATTCAAGCATGATATCATATCCACTCCTCTCCATGTATGAGCTTATCAATCATATATGGTTATGGCAGTATGTATCTGTCAAATACTCCACACATTCGTATAGACATACATCTCTGGTAACTTCCAGGACGCACTTTATCCTCATTGAAAAATTTGTCAAATTTGTCAAATTTCAACCTTTCAAAGTCCTTCGAAGATAAGACTCTTGTAACATGATTGACTGGCAGTGTTATCCTACACTGCAAGTAGTGTGCAATGTCATAAACTACTGAGTAAGGCTTCTAAGACTGGTTGTCCTAGGGTTAATTGACATTCTCCTTTTTCATCTACGGGAGGTAATACGAAGTTCTAAACAACTTTAATAACACCATAGTTATGCAGTTACACTTTGCTGTTTTAAGGCATACCAGTATTGCAATAATTTCTATGGGAAAATAAATTATAAAAGGGCAATATTGAAGTTTCAGGTGAAACGCAATATGGCAAACTGTCTTATGTCATTTGATGTGATTGTAGTTGTAAAAAAAACTTTGGAAGCGTTTTTATTTAACTCTTTGCTTACTGTTCGTGTATTACATTTGTGTTTTTCTTTCACCTATGTGACCAGCGTTGAAGTTAAGTTTGTTTTTTTAGCTTTTCTCGAAGAGACAAGTCCAAAAATGCACATGATTGCTACGTAAATTACCAGTATGGAAACAATTGTACCGACTATTATTAAATAAAAATATGTAGTATGAAATAAGGTCGGTTTAATGTAATTACCACTTTCCACTGGGCTCTTTGGTCTCAAATGTTCCTCTGTTGATATGGATGCCATAGATGACCCATATTCCGAAGCAGAAGCAAAGTTTTCTCCTCGGTCTGTTGATGAGGATGTGACGAGTGCTTCATACAAGGTATTCTCACTGTTACCATTTACAGAGAAATGGTCGCCACTAGCTGGGGACATTGTCATTGGGACAAGAGACATGGAAGATTTCTTGTCTCCAATGTAGTTGTTACCTCTGGGTTCTGACGTCTTTGTACCTTGAGAAACTATCTTTGATGTTATCAACGTAGAAGGACGTCTTGTTGAAGGATGAATGTACTGGTCTGATTCCATGGACCTTGCGTATTTGTTAGTTGTCGATGTTAAAAGGAAATCTCGAAAGTCGGTGAATCTAGTGTTTCCATCTGATTTGGTCTGAAATATTTGGTCTGAAAAGGAAATTGTGTCATCATCCACGGGACGTGGGGACTCCGATGAAGACGATTCCGTGACTTGGTCGAATAGCCTTTCAACAATGTGTCTTTGAGTCACCTGTGTTAGTGTTTTAGAAGAACTTGGACTCGTAGGAGAGCTTGGGACACTTTCCTGAGTAGGATGTCTCGTAAGGTTGACAACCTGTTTTATTCTTAAATGAGTGACCTTTGTTCTACCAGTGAGATAACCCCAACCAATTTGGCATGAGATGACAGCTTCTTCGAACTCCTCGGTGATGTTCTCTATGTGAACAACGACACCATCTTCAACTTTCCTTTCCCACAGTTGATGTTTGGTTCGATTTGGTAATTGTAGCGTCGTCACAAAGTGAGCATTAGATAAAAATGTAGAGCAAGTCGCATTGTAATTTCGACGGACCGAAACTTCCATCGTAGGGGAAGGATAGAGACCAAAAGACGAATTAAAGTTGTACATTTCATTCACATCGATATCACAAGACCTAAGTGCGCCATAACCTTCTATAAACATGAGACAGCTAACGATAGTTGGTCTCCTTGGAGCTGGCACATCCCTAAAGTCCACAACTTGCTTGAGCATGCCACGATCGATGATTTTTTGACTTGGGAGTTCTGTTTGATTCTCACCTGGCATTTTCCATTCGAGAACAGCCTCTGGAGATCCTGGTTCTGACAAGCAAGTTAATCGCGGAATAGGTACATCACCTTCCATTAAGCATTGCGGGTATTGTTGCCTAGGAACGTATTTCACATGTATCAATATCTCGGATGCTACCTGTTCCTTCGTGAGAGGATCTTCTGCTAGACATCTGTAGGAACCAGAGTGTTTCCTCTGGACAGTTGCAATTTTAAGTCGAACAAACTTTTTCATGGACCTTCCAACACCTTGAGAGACAACGTGATTTGGACTTAAATCAACGAGAAAACTGTCATTAAGACTCCAAACGGTAGAGTTGTCTTTTATCCAGAACACATTGCTAAATCGATTTTCCTTTATTATACATTTCAGATCGATGGGTCCACCGCCTTCCCAAAATACAGCTCCTCCGAGATTTCGAATATAAACAATGTTTCCTGAAGTATTTGAAAAAGTTATCAGTAAAGACATGAATAGAATAAATTTGTATTCCGCCATTTTAGCATCAGCAAAACAAGCTGAATTTTATGCAAATATGAGGTCTCCAGGTTATATGAGGGTGAAATTTTATAGCTTCATGAAAATCTTGCTGGTATTTTTAGAAGTTTTCTGTATGCTCGCAAAAGCAGAGTAAGTGCTATGCCTGCCGGGGTGAGAATACTTCGTCGTTACCGATGACTCAGCGTAGTGATCACTAACTACAAATCCAATAACCTGATAGCCAAAAGCAGATTTTGAATGGACACCATAAAATGTAATTCATTGAATAATCTAATCACAAGAAGGCGTTACCACACGGAAAGTGAAGCACAGACTGCGGCGTGGTGTCTCTGTAAGACTTATTTAAAGGTCTTTCTTTTGCAACCAGCAGAAGAGCAACTTGTCAGTTAAAAAAAATACAGCATGGTACTTCTTTCTCATTAATTATTAAATGTTAAGTTCTTTATGAAACCTATAGAACGGGGGAAAATGAGAAGATTAACCACATCGCTGGTAGAGACCTCCGGTATAACCTGTGAAACAATAGTTAAGATGGAAATGATCTTCTATTTTGTGGAAGTAAACTTCGAAAATTTTGTTATCATTGACTCGAGGGGAGGAAGATATCCATAGGTAGTTAGCTGAGCTAACAACGGCTTAATTGCTCAATTGAGTGGAGTGACGTTATATACGGAAACTTCAAACAAACAATGTCAATTTATCCTTCCTCGAACACAAAATGAAAACTTAAACTTTACATCCTCCGCCAAAGGAGGATTCAACAAGAACATAACTATTAAAATGGTTCGTTTTTTATCGGAGTAACGTCACATGTGAGTGCACTATCATGCTTTTAACGCATGATAATGTACTCATATCTGTAATTACTTTTAACAATTTTGTTACTGGAATTCCTCACCACAATGAAATATGTAATGCGACAATGTATGATAGATTCATAATTTGCAACAAAATTGCTGTTAATCTTCTGGTAGATGAAAATGATAAAATGAAGCTTTCTGCTGCGTCGTCATCAATTGCATGCACGTCTAGTTTTGCAAAAATGTTCTAAGGTCATATAGCTTAGTCGAATGATCCAAAAAAAAATTTATTAAATTTGCCCCGGTTTAAGAATTTCAAGATTTGTAGTGTTATTTTACCATTTACCTAACATCCAGACTAACAAATGGGACGCTGGATATGAAGGTCGCAAACCTTTTTTATTATCTTAATTATTATTCAAGGCAGATAAAGACCAGACTACCTGTCGAAGGCATCGCGGCAGGGTGGGATAAAACTGCAGACAGAACCATAGAAGGTAGGAAGAGGGAGCCTTTTTGATTTTTTTTTAAAGTCAGTTCACTTACGTAGACAAAAAAGTTGTGAAACCTACTGAGGCAAAACAATGTTAGTTATTTTTGAAATTTCAAGTATCGGAGGTCCTCATGCGGAAACAAACCAACAAAATGATGGTTTTGATACTGATCATTCCATACATGATAAGAACAAAGGCAACCAAATAAATATGGAGCTGCATATATCTACAAACTGTTAAATCTCACTGCTTGAAAATATCCTTCATGCGTCTTTTAGCCAGTTTGTGTCACGAATTTCAACAGCATAAATTTCACTAAGCCGACGGCATTATTTGGCAATGGGGAATACACACAATGAAACTGTTTTTAAGATTAGTTCGGAAACTTACGTAAAGACGTTAGGTTTGCTGATAACCTAATGTAGAAATCATAGTTGCATTTGGTGACATTTAGAGGATTACTATCCTACATATTTATCAACTGGTGAACTGTAACTGCGCAAAACAAACTCATTTCACAATTTAACATCCCGGATAAATTTAGTGACACATCTGACTCTGTAATCTAAAAGAGAGGTAGTAAGTTCAGACGCAAATCCATTTCATAGTTTGTTGCATATTTTTGTCAAATTGACTAGAAATCATAAAATTTATGGCCAGAAACTGACTAACAGACAAAGTTTGAAAATACTCAAAAGACAAAATCTAAACTTCTTCTCTTGAAAGCGTGCATTTAAAATTGACTTTTTCTGAACGTTTTGTAGTCAGATTAATGGTACAGTATATGTAAAGAAATATCTGAGAGTCTTACCCTTTAAAATTCATAGAGCCACAGTGCTGTTGGTACGCCACGTATATCGGAGCTACAGTTTGACAACCTTTTCCTGTTACGAGTTTATCAACATCAGCCTGAGGGTGACTACATATGACTTGAGAGAAAATATCGGTCAGAGGCTACGGTAATCTGCAAACAATGGTTAGTCATTCCCTGGTCTTCCGCAGAGTACCATAATTAAATCCTGCGTCTTTGGTTAATTACAACAAAACCAATTTTACACAGGATATCAAATTAATGCTTTAATATTCGTGATTGCATTTCCTGCAAGTTGTCAAAACGCATTTCAAGTTAAGAAGCGTACTGCGTTTCAACCATACCATCGCAGTTTTGCACTCTAGTTGTTCAAGTTGAGTTATCTCGTAAAACTTGAGAGGGGTATATGGTTTCATGTTATAATCTTTTATATATGCCACACTCTGACATTATGACTGTTTCTGGTACATTGTTTTTTGGCTTTCCTAATTCTAAATTAAATCATAAAGTCACTACGATACAAACGACAATTGGACCGATTATGGCGGGTAACTACATGGATAAGGAATGGAAGTAGGACCGTATAATGTCATGGACGAATAAAAAGATCATAAGACGGATTAATTTGGACTGATACATAAATGAACACAGTGTAATAATTTGGATAAAGACTAAACAACTAGATGGGTAGATACAGAGTAATGTGATGCTATTGTTGATGGTGGGATAGGTAGAGAAGGCATTAACTCTTAGCAAAATAGTACAACATCATCATGTAAAGATATAAGATTCATATTTGTTTACTATTTTAACATTTTTAAAACTACGAAAAGGTTTTTTCCATAAATTTTTTTTTTTTTTATTTCTTCATCATTTTACTTATGTAGCCATTTAACAAACAGTACTTACCTTCAAGATATAACATCGATATACCTTCGACCCGGTCAAGGTGATCACGTGAGGAATACACAGCAGAGAGCAGTAGAGGTCCCAAGGAGATATGTGGGTATTTGATAAACTTATGTTGATTTCTGAAGTAGATTTGTCTATACTAAATTTCAAAATTTACATTACATTTGCCATAGAATATCATGGACAGATTTTATTAGAGGTCAACAGAAATTGAAAAGCAGAATGAAACAAACGTTGATGGACAAGGGAACCAGAGATAAGCAACGCTTTTTAAGTCTCGTCTCTTTCTTCAACAGGGTCATTGAGTTGTTTCATGAAACCCACTAAATTTTCCTGAACCTGTCAAGTTTCCTTCATATGAAATAATGACAAATGGTCAAACTAAAAAAATCTCCATGTGTAACATTCAAAGAAACATTAATGAGTGAGTAATCAACGATTCATTTTGGTTTTTGAACATTCGTGACCGGCTTTTCATATGCACACAGCCAGTACTAGTCATTGTCAAAAATTTTAAATTTTTGATAACTAACTTGGATGTAAATAACTACTGGATGTGAAACTTGACTTATTATGCTAATCATAAGCATTGTCATGTGTTTGCACCCTTCAAAAACTCACAGACTAATTGATATTAATTCAATGAACCCTTTCGAAAAAACGACACAAAATAAGGAGCAAACCAAGAAAAGACAAAAATGTCAAATATTCTGAACTGCGTGTAATAACAAATACGGGAAAAGATTTGTTATTAAGGAGTTGTTCCGGTATGCTTTCTGCACATATTTGTAAATTAACCTAAACTTTAATTCACAGTTTGTTTTGCATGTGAACAGTTTTATTTTCTGACATTTCTCATATTCTCAATTAAAGTTGCTGAAGGATGGATGTTATGTCAACTGTTTTCACGGATTCCATGAGAGAAATTTATGAAATGAAGACTGCCACCGGAAACCTTGGATTATCGTTTGATTTGCGAGTCACTTTGGATTTACAACCTGCACTCCCCCCAACGCTACACGTAGCAGTAAAAATTTATTTGCTTAATGCATTGTTACATTTCCCTCTTGGATGCATTTCATATGCATGGATGGTTTTTGGTCTATTGTCTGCATTTTTGCTCCGAATTTTTATAGAAATCCCGATGCAATCTCCTTAATATTAAATGCAGAGTCAGCGTAGTGCAATTTACGTCAAAAAAAAAACCAGACACGACTGTATTGTGGGTAAAATTAAAACCCGATTATGTCCGGCGTGGTCGTTATGAAAAAATAATGAAAATTATTGTGAAGGTACGAAGTCTGATCAGATCCTGATAGAACATACGTACATTAAACGTTAGAGAATATTCATTAACCTGACAGGGAGTGTTAAAACGCAATGAATATTCATAGACTAAACAGAGCATGGCAATGGCTTCTCTGTTGTAAAAGTCCCAGGCGCGCTAACCTTTTCCTGTTCCTCAGAGTGCGTCAGCTTATTTATCTGGTGAATTTCCAGGTGCCTCAGAATAGGTTGCCATATTGTCGCGATGAACCCGTCAAACTAAAAACAAGCGACAAACTAGCAGTATTTACACGACCGATTGTTGCTAGCGTGTATCGACTCTTTTCTTCATTGCGTTGAAAAATCCGACAGAGCCATTTGGCCCAGGAATCAGACTAGACGTACCGCTTCGTAGGGTGACACAGAACCAATATGCTAGTTCCCATTACAGAGATAAATCAATCTCTACATAGATAAATAGGTCAAAGGGACTTTGCTAACAGAAAGCTAATAATATAACGACACCATTAATATAAGACCTCCTCCCAGAAGGAAAAAAAAGTACAAAGCATTACCAATACTAGTCAAACGTCATCCCCCCCCCCCCCCTTCGTTCAAACAAACTATAAACTGTACTACTTTCTAATAAGAAAACAGGATTCTTTGCAACATGCATTCATTGGCTTTGTAATAAGATTTATTTCAGTGATCGAGAGTTTTCCCATGGTTTTGTGTCTAATTGATGTTTTTGTGTTACGGAATTATTCTTCAGTGTAACCAACCTGAAACACTCAACGCAAAAGGAAAGGAAACTATCTGTACTGTCAGAAGATTTAAGCAGCTGTTTACATTTTTTATCATTTGTACTAACCCGTACTATCAAATCACAGAAAGATATAGCTAGTTTAATTTATGGTTCTGTTAGTTTGATTTTTATCTGATTTGTTAATCTTCCATTGTAGAATGTAGTCTCTGACTTTACACAAATTGGCCTTTCTTGCTCCATTTAATGTAAAGCATCCGTTGCTTAAACTCAGTCAAACTGGCTTCCTCTAACGACAGCTAGTAGGCTACAAAATACTTGAAACCTGCCAACCCCTGAGCATTTCAGAAGGAACGTTTACTGTGTAGTGAGCTAAGTTGAGAGCAAACTGTTCTGAACTATAGAAAAACCTTTAAAATGCATGACGTATCCACTGTATTCATTCTTGATACAACAAAATAACAAACACTTGCTGACAAGAGAGCCTTTTCCAATTGGTTAACACCGTAGCGTCAACTGGCTGTCTTCGTTATCATAACATATGTAATTGCTGCGCTGGGTTTACGAAAACGTGATTGCTTAGTCTGGTGTGGTCTGTTCAGCTGTCTGGAGCAAACAAAAGAAAGACCATCTTAATACAAATGTAATCATAAGAAAGTTCGTCGGATTGAGAAGGAAAAGAGAAGTTTTTCCCAACATGCATGCCCTAACAAGGATTGTCGTTAGTATAGGCCCAAGACAACTTCCAGCTCCCTCATTCATGTAAATGTATGTGTATTTGACTTTTCGCGAAACACATCTGGTTCAGTGTGAAGTATCGTAACAATGTGTACATGATTTTACATATACACACCATGAAAATGATTCAAAGGCATGTATATACGATAGCAAGGTTCATTATTGTTATTACTGAAGTAAGAGTAACAGTAAGTGACCCGGGCCAGGAAACTACCGCTGGTTACTTCCGCAAAGAAGGATCAAAGAGGTTAATATATTGAATGTCAAAGACAACTTAAAGATATATTGTGATCTTACACAGCTTTTCAGTTATGAAAGCCAAGTACACTTATCCAGTAATTTCTTCTGTCACTGATGATCAATAATCAACTACCACTGCCTTTCTACTTCTGCCACAAAAACTCGGCATAATTTATAAGCCATATCAGAAATAACGTTAAAGTCAAAAGAACCAGTCGATTCTTCCTAATAACACTGCCCTATATAAAATGAAATACAGCTCATATCCACTTTGAACGTCTGTCTACAAAAGTCAACATTATGTTTGTTGTTAATGAAAATATATGTCATCAATGTTGTTCTTGCGGTAAGTCTGTGTTTATCTCGTTTAAACGATACGGAACATTCACATTAAAAAAAAAAAGGAAAATGATGAAAAAGTTGACATTGTACGTTAACCTGTCAGAAGGAAAATCTATCAGGAGTATCGTTGACGTTAACGTTCATTAACTGCTTAATAAACCTTAAGCGCATAAGTCAAAGGTTTATTTTCTGGTAATCTCAACGTTGCTTTCTATTATGGATCGTCCTTAGCGACAGGGAATTATCTTACAAGTGGTTAATGATCATTTATTGGGCGAATTTGAAACCAGGAAGACGGTACTCGTTTTAGCGTGTAATCCTGAATCAGTTTTGTTTCTCTACTAGTGTGAGCCGGGGTATTAATATACGGATACTAGCTCACTCACTTCATTCACCGTGGGCGAACTAAACCAGTTATGTTCTTTTGAGATAATGAAAACAGTCGTAGCGCTCACACGTGTCTGATAACTTCTCGATTGACAGAAAAATAAAAGGCAGAAGACTCTTCGATGATCTGAGTGTTATCCAGTTAAATAAAAGTATCGGCAACTTGTTTGACTTTATTTCCTTGTTCTCTGAACGTATCATACCAACCATACCACACTTTCATCAGGGAGAATGTTTAACTCAGTGGTTTTGCTTATTTGCATTTTTGGGCAGCTGGTATATGTTTCGCCTCAGTTGAGTACAACCGTTTCACCACGTGATGTTGTGGACGAATATTCTAACTTAGCACTTAAGTGTGTCGCGGATGTGCCGATTTCATACGAATCATTCGAATGGATTCTAAACGATGACGTAATTGCCACCAACTATACAGATGGAAGAGAGGGCGTGGTTGGTCAAAGATGGCGTCCCGCAGCATATACTGCTACACTGAATAAAAGAACTAGGAGAACGATTTTCAGGTTGGACATTTCCAACTCATCGAGATCAGATACCGGTCGGTGGAAATGTCGAGGTAACAGCACAGCTTCAGATGAAAGGGGCCTTATCGTGACGGTGAGATACAAGCCGGATAGCATGTACCCTATATGCCAGCTAAATGGGACTGGTATGATACAATGCACCACGCAAGAAGGGGAGCCACGGGTGAGCTTACAGTGGATTGACTTCAACGAGACTCCAACACGGGCCGAAGAAGTGACAAGGGATAGCATTATTCTTTCTACTGTCAATGATGTCTCACTTCCCCCTCCAGACAACAAAAACGATTTCCTAACGTGTCAAATCACCCAAAGTGATGTAAATGAAGTCAGAAGATGTTCCGTATCGAGTCTCGATATTTATTCTGTTGCCTCTATTACTCTATCGAGAATAGTTGATCAGCTTAATGGTTTTATCTGTACTGTAACTCCCTCTAGATTCTCCGAATATCTCCGTTGGGAAATTGGGACAGACCAATTGTCCCCAGAAGAAGAGAATCTTGGAGCCAATGGGACTCAAGTGATATTTCATAACATTGACTCCAAATGGAATGGAACGATAATCAAATGCGTGTTGAAATGGGGAGCTTGGAACGACACCCACGAAATAGAATACTTATTAGTGGATAATCCTACCACTGTTCTTCCATTGACATCAACAAACACTCCAGAAGAAAACTTAAAACCTGAAAACACGCCAACTGAAGTTCCTGATAGCGAAGAAGACATCAAAAGGCCAACAAATGGAGTTATACCTCCCAGTGAAAGGAACACAAGTAGTATTAATCCGACCGTATATAGTGGAACAGAAACCTTGTTTACCACTGATACAGCTGACTTTTCTTCAACCAAAGAGTTGATGAAGTCTTCCGCAGCTACTTCTTCTTCTGGTGTTCTTCTTATTATTTTAGTCATCGTTATTATAGTCGTTGTTTTATTTTTGACAATGGTGTTGTGTCTTTGGTGTTCAAAAAAGGATGCTCCAACGTCTACTGTTATTTGACAAGAGTGTTAGTAGTGTTTGTTTTGTCCCATTCTCAGAAAAAAAATAACGAACCCTGAGTAAAATCTCCAATACAAACTAATTTAGCATTGACTCCATTCACGGTTGCGGCCATAAAGGTCTCACTTTATGAAATAGTTCGGTAATCTTTTCGAAGGGTATGACCTAGCAAAAAGCTTACACTTATGCGAACCTAAACCAAAGTTTGTTTTTTTTTGTAAGTACGTGTTGGTCCTTGATTGATTTCGGTAGTGTGTACACTTTTCATAACCAATTATCCGAGGTCCGGGAAAAGGAACTTTATTAAAGCTGACTAGCCGCTTTTAAGTGGTTAGAACGTTCATAATGAACTTAATTTGATCAAATCAATTTTTCTATTAAATCTATATTAGGATTGATATCTAGTTGCTAAGCTTGACACAAGCAGTATGTTTTGTTGTTTCACTCATTTTGTATTTTTATTGTATAGATATTTCCGTGTATATAGTTGGACCATTGGGAAAATTGTCCATGATGAATATATACTGATAGCAGTATTGTTTCGTTTTCACCTGTAAAGAAAAAACACAGACCATTGCTCTCCATCGACGCTAGTTCATAGCTGATTATCTACAAATGTTCTCAAACCCAAGCAAGTGAAATTTTAATCATGATAACGTCCAATGCTTTTCATAACTTTTCATAAACAAGTCTATCCAAAAGTGATTGGAAAGTTCACGGCTGGTGAACCACAACGAACTATTTCATGAATGATGAGATTAACAGACAAACAGCCATATGTTGCGAACCACGTAATACTTTTCACCTTCATGTATTTACATATTTCAGTTTTTAAACACCTTAGGTTTCAAGTTCAAACAATCTGTATGAATCCTTGCTTGATTCAAATCACCCTCGTGTTATCCATATGGCAACTGAAACAGTTTGTTCTGAGTACTTTTTGTCAGACAAAGTAAGATAAAGTAACACATTCGTGATGTAAACAGGAGTATATAGCTAGTGTTACTAGTAGATTAGCTAACTATATGGATTGCATGCATGCCAGGGCATTTATATGAGTAATGTGTAAAATTACTGCACAATGTGTTCATTCCAGGCACCTTGGACAAGAAGGCCTATATCTGTAAACCTAGGAATATGTGTTAAGTTTAATTAGGTAGGGATTTGGGTTATGTCATCCTGTCCACTTGTAAAGACATGTATTTCATCCAGTTCGATAAGACTAAATCGAATTTGAGAAGTTTAAAACAAACGGGAATGGTTCTGATTCACTTTGTATGAATAATTTCCAAACTTTATATCGCCAATATTTAAACATGTTTCGTCAGTACTAACATTTCATGTCAATCGTAAACACACACAAAAAAAAATAAATAAATAAAATGTTGGTGTCGTCATTGATGCCCGCCAAAAAGCTTTGTTTTCTTTTTTACTTAGTTTGTTATAGACCTTAAATTGGAGGTTCATGTTTTTCTCCCGATTTTCTGGCGACTATGCAAACTCGCAAAGTATTAAAACTTTCGATTAAGTTATACGCAATGTATTGATTCAAGAAACGTCGAGATAGAAACATGATTTAAGGAAGAAGTTGATCTTAAAGAATACGAAAGATCGAAACACAACTGCTTGTTTGGAAGCATTAATAACATTTTTACCAGTTTAATCAAATGTTACAAAGTACGTCTTGGAGGGAAGAGATTTCGTCTGGCTTCTTCACCACAACGCAAATGAATTGCCCAAATTTTCGGTACACACCATGAAGTTTTGCTTCCATAGGATACACCTAAAATAAAATTTGCCCTTTGGAAACTACTTTGCAAATACAAGTACAGACAATAAACTTGGTATAGGAGAATCAGTTGAATGTAACCCTATGTATTTTCACTGTCTTTCAAAGTTGATGGTGTCTGGATCATTAAGTTCAATTGGCGATGATAAATGATTCATTTTCGAGGTCAGTATTTTCCTAACTGTTTTCAATATTGTTTTCAAGATTGATAACACCCCTTTTAAGTTAAAGCCACTTTGGAAAGAGACGATATCATAGAGGGTAATGTATATACCCTTTAGCTGGCAATTTCCTACCTACACACCGCGTTCATTATTACAATACAAGCCAGACCTTATCAAAGGGAGCTAATGCAAATATCTTATTGCAGTCGTAAATGAATACTTTGACTTTCATTTTACTGAGTGCTGTTTGATGTATGGTAACGTCACATTATCGTACTAAGACATCATGAGAATCCAGTGCGGAATGGTACCAGATTTTCCATGCATGAAAGCACCATTACCATATTATTTTTCCACTCATTATTCTAACATATTATGCCAACATTGTTTATGGCCTATGATAGCATTCAGTCGCAGTCTGCAGTAATCAGTATAGTTTTTATTAAACAAGATTCCCATGCATACAGTAACATTTTCTAGCCGGCACTGTTTGAACATCATGGAACTTACATGATAGTTTCCTTAGTTTCTTTAGAGGTTAGTTCTTTAGAGGATAATTTCTTTAAAGGCTGTAGCCTTTAAAGATGCCCATTAGGTAAGATCAGAGGAAATATATACTTAACAGTACTCGATGTATTATAATATATACATGCCGCTTCTATGCTTCAGTAGTACTGAATATGAGTTGTACTAAATATGAGTTGGTAATCGCCTGACTACCTGTCTTTGTTCTTCTTTAGTGTTTCTGGGAAGAGACAGTAGAGGAAAAGAAAACACCTGTCACAAAATCTGAAAGAGAACCATGCACTCATCCGGATATTTGAATATGAAATCTGTCTCAACATTTTTGTTGGCCCTACAAAATTAAGAAAGCATAGCAGTAAGCATAGCATCACCGTTACTAATCAAACAGCCCAATTGGAATGGATATGAACACTCATCTAGGAAAAAATAGGGCGTAAACATATTAGACGAAATTTGACTTTCAATGACAAATTTTCAACTCATATTCCAGCTTTAAATAAAGAATACTATACTACATGCATACGCTACTCGAAGTACCTTCATGTTATCTGACGTGTATTTAGGTTGCATTTACCTCCTTGACGGATACCCACGCTCTGCGTCGACGTTCTTATTCTTCTAAACTTCAACCAGGAACTAAATGACACTGGATTTGCTTGAAGCCAATTGGCTGGAAAACGAGCCAGTAAAAAAGAAAAAGAGCACAGCAAACACAAATGTTATATATGAATATTCATGGCGTCACGAAAATTATTGTTTTTTTTTGTTTTAAATGATATTTTATCACTCTCAATAACGTGTGGTTTGGAACAGCTGCATAAAGATATATCAGTAAACAGGTGACGCAGTTTATGGCAGTCAAACATTAAATCATATTAAGGTGTATCAGAACAATTTGTGAGGCTCTTTTAAAGGGGGGGGGGGGCGGTCGCTACGTTGTAGATTTTTATCCATGCAGACAATAGTGAAACAAAAGTACACCCCCCTCCCGTTAGACAACACAACCTACGTATCCCTTCGTAACGGAACTAGCCTGGTCGACGTTTACCATTTCAAGAACACTCGTAGAGGACATAATTTGTTTTTAAATTTTGCATGGGCATGACCTCACATTAATTCCGAAATGATATATACCACGTTATTTCTGTCACTGGTTACTATTAATAGTCAACTATAACATCTTTCTATTTGCTGTCCTGAACGCTTTAATAGACAATGTCAGAGATACATCAAACTCATACACCCATTGCTTCTTTTCAATGTGTCATGATCTCCTCCTTGATGGTAATTCGGATGACGTTCAAACTGGGGTAGGTGCATGGGTATAAGTTGTAGTGTCCGCCGGACCGATGACGTTATACGTTAGAGGTCAAAGGGCAACTGGCCATGAAAACGAAAAACACATTTTAAGCAGTTACCTATATGTTTCAATGTCCTATACAGTTATAAATTACCAAATATGGACAGTAGACGATTCATGACATTGTTTTAAAATAAGGAAGACGTCACGAGGTCAAAGGTCTCGTGGTTAAAGGTCGAACTGGCAAAAAGGGTGTCAAGATCTCCTCCTAGGGAGTAAGTCGGATGAACTTCAAACTTAGAAGTGGGGGGGGGGGGGAGAGGTATGTTCCTGGGTATGAGATGGGATGTTCGCCTAACCAATGATGTCATAGGCCAAGGTCAAAGGTCACGGTTGCTGTATTGCATAATACAGTGTGTTAAATGCTTGCAGTTCATGATATCAACATGGCTTTTACATCTTTGCCTTCCATGAATGTGGCACAGTATTTCACCCTGTTCAACCATGTCCTTGGCTGAATGATTATGTCTGCTATACCTAGCAATGTCATTTCCCATTAGATGATAGGCTAATACCTTCATTCAGTGTATATTTACAGCATTTATATACATAGGCCTACGAGACACCTGTGCCAGAACTCGAGATATTTACGTACTGTGAAGTAAATGTTGAACCACAAATACCCAACGAGCTTTTCAGAGTATTACAAAACATCCAAAGTGACTGGGCGTGCGGATCTGAGGAATACATACTGTGACCTGCTCGCATTTACTTTTGACACATTCGATTTCTAGGCCCATCTGTACGCGCATGCAGGTATTTGTGCCGTTCGATGCATACGCTGTGTATTGTACGAGACTCACTCCTATCCACAACACCACCAACCCTCACATGATATCATACTTGTTTTTCCCTTCCCGAGAGGTACCTAACCTAACCACTGTGGTATATCTGGCTATCAAGTCATGTTCTATCGTAGAGAAAAGGTCTTCTCGAAGCATGATGTTAGCACAATATTGGAAATTCTGTGAGGACTAAGTGCACAGCAAGCAATTGGAATCCCTGATGAATACCGTGGCAGGTCAGAGAGCTTTGAACTAGAGGCTACAAGAAATGATGGGTATCGAATTATCATGCAAAATGATAGGGATGGCATGAGCAACGTCGTGGATTACCCACTTATTTGTATTGCTGATGTTAACTCACATACTCAGAAGTAAAGATCTTCTATGAATCCTACTATTGACGTCTACAATGGCAGTGACTTGTCTTACAAGTGGTTCAACTGAAAAATCATTTTCGTGGATTTGGTAAATTTGAAACCAGGAAGGTGGTACTAGTTTTGGTCCTTTTCCTGGACGGTGCTTGTTTCTCTAATGTGACTCGGGGTATAAATACATAGATAAGAAACCATTAACTTCATTCAAGTCAGAGTTTCAATTTGGTAGTTTGTGATTATGTATTTTTTTCTGAGATATTAAGAAATCTTTTAACGTTCACAGCTTTCTAATAACGTCTAGAATGACAAGAAGAGTTGAGGACGCTTGGATGATCTGAAAGTTGAGGTTATCCATTCAGATACATTATTAGACTGATTAAAAGCTTTATTTAACTTCGACGGTGTGAAATATTTCTTCCTAAAACTATTTCTTCTTTCAATTTTCCTGTCCAGTCTGCTAAACGCATCATACCAAAAGGTATCAGAGAATGTGTACCTCATGGGTTTTGCTGATTTACATTTTTGGGCAACTCGTAAATGTTTGCCCTCAGTCCAGTCAAGAAAAATCCATAAAAATAGAAAGTGATGATGTAGACGAATATGCTTCCATTACACTTAGGTGTGCCGCAAATGTATCGAGAACAAACGAATCATTCCAATGGATTCTAAACGACACCGTAATTGCCACCAACTATGCAGATGAAAGAGGGGGCATTGCTGGCCAAAGATGGCGTTTCGGAGCATACACTGCTACCCTGACACAGAAGGGAAAGAACGGCAGGGTTTTCACGTTGCATATTTCCAACTCATTGCGTTCTAATACAGGTCAGTGGAGTTGTCGAGTCAACGGCACAGCTTCAAGTAAAATTGTTGTTAAAGTTAGAGTTCTGTACAAGCCGGATAGTATGTACCCTATGTGCAAGAAAAATGAAACTGGCACACTAGGCCTACAATGTACCACCCAAAAAGGGAAACCACAGGTGAGCTTGAAGTGGCTTGCCTTCGACCAGACTATTTTAATGGGCACAAAAGTGACGGAGGAAAATATCATCCATTACCGTGTCAGTAACGCCTCGCTCATCCCTCCAATCCACCAAAGCGATTCTCTAACCTGTCAAATGAAGCAAGAAAAGTTCGATGAAGTCAGAAGATGTTCCGTATCGAGTCTCGATATTTATTCTGTTGCCTCTATTACTCTATCGAGAATAGTTGATCAGCTTAATGGTTTTATCTGTACTGTAACTCCCTCTAGATTCTCCGAATATCTCCGTTGGGAAATTGGGACAGACCAATTGTCCCCAGAAGAAAAGAATCTTGGAGCCAATGGGACTCAAGTGATATTTCATAACATTGACTCCAAATGGAATGGAACGATAATCAAATGCGTGTTGAAATGGGGAGCTTGGAACGACACCCACGAAATAGAATACTTATTAGTGGATAATCCTACCACTGTTCTTCCATTGACATCAACAAACACTCCAGAAGAAAACTTAAAACCTGAAAACACGCCAACTGAAGTTCCTGATAGCGAAGGAGATAGCAAAAGGCCAACAAATAGAGTTATACCTCCCAGTGAAAGGAACACAAGTAGTATTAATCCGACTGTAGATAGTGGAATAGAAATGTTTTCTGCCATCTCTGCAACTATCTTTTCAACCAACAAGTTAGTGACCTCAACCGGATCAACGAAAGCTCCAGAGAAAAACATGAAACGTGCAATTACTTCAACTAAAATTTCTGATAACGAGACAGACGCTTTTACGATTACTTCTATTGTCTTTTCTACCAATGAGTTGATGGACTCTCCCGCGACTGCCTTTTCTTTTTCTGGTGCCCTGCTTATTATTTTAGTCGTAGTTATTTTAGCTGTGGTGGTACTTTTGAGCGTGATGTTTTGTCTTTGGCGTTCAAAAAAGGATTCCCCAAAGGCTACTGTTGTTTGACGAGATGTCACATTTCTGTC
The DNA here is from genome assembly GCA_021234535.1 of Stichopus chloronotus. Taxonomy (NCBI): domain Eukaryota; kingdom Metazoa; phylum Echinodermata; class Holothuroidea; order Aspidochirotida; family Stichopodidae; genus Stichopus; species Stichopus chloronotus. The sequence goes on from SFZH01000008.1 coordinate 1,112,424, forward strand.
CCATTCGCAAGGATAATTAACACTGAAATGCTTAATCCATTGAAACGAAAACGGATAAGGTTTGAAATTCATAAAACGTTGAGTTTGTGATCTCAGGAATACCTCTGAGATGTGACAATAATAGTGTATAGTCTTGACTAACATGAAGTATGTATGATGCCTCAGATCTATTTTGTAAAGTGAACATTGATGTGAAACGACCATCAATTCTCATCGGACACCAATTTTTATAACGAAGGTAAGAAGCTTAATGTTATATCCAGAGCATTGTTGATATCGCTAACGCTACCTTTGTGTGTAACACCTAGTGATGATACATGTACGAAATGCAACCAAGATTTAAAGTTCAAACTGGAGCAATAATTAATTCATACTACGATCTATTTTAAGATTTTAATCTGATAAAATTCATATATCAAAAACATATCTGGATATTTTACCCGCATGGTACACTGATACGCAAACATCACATGTCAGGGTGTCTATCCGTCGTCTCGAGAAAAAAGATAAAAAAAACATTTCCCATATCATGTGAGGACTGACTGATTGGATTTGAATAAATACATATTAAACTCAACAGACTTTTTAACTCTTACCCCCAGAAAAATAAAGAAAAGCTTGGAATTGTACTCAGGAATTGGAGGTACAAATCAACAGGATGTAGTTAAATGTTTCGCGTAATAGTCAGAATGTTCCTTACGATAATAGGGTATAGTATCGGTTAATAGGTCTTTCAAACAGGATATATGCTGGCATTTTTCCGGTATTCAGTACCTTTTAATCACCGATAGAAATTACAGAACGAGTTGAAAGGACTTCGCGTTGCTGATGTTGTTTTCGTTCTCATTTTACCAAGTTTATTCATTCTTAATATACCGGACTTTTGTTTTCCTTTAAATGTCATACGCTTGAAATCAGTAACGCTGTCATACTAGAATGTTAAATTCATTGAAGGGTGACTTCACTCTTATAATAGGTTAAACCGAGGAAAAAAATGTCACACGGTCAGAATGTGTGCTTTTACGCACAATACAGTATTTTTCACAGAGTAAAGCAACGTGACAAGATGTCTGAGGAAGTCAAACCGTGGCGCATGTTGCCTGAGAGGGATGGGGGGCAACTGGTGGTGCATTAACAAAACTAGTAAAATTACGAGACACTTGATTGAAATGCTACCCATTGAATCTTGTGCAGAGGCATATTCCGAAACACCTTAAACATGATTATGATGAGTCATGGCTGAGGAATGATGGCTGTGGAATAAAGGCTATCAAGGATTTAAGAAAAGACGACTTAGATTTCTAATGAAAGCTGTAAATATCCAGCATATGTTTCAAAGCTCTTTCCTCTATATGGTACAAGGGTTCATTGTGTAAATACTTAGTAATGTCATATGTACGTAGTGCGCCGTTGTTTCATAGTTTTTTTTTTTTCTCTACAAAGTCTAAATCCTGCTTATTGAGACTGGTTTTACTCATCATTGCATGTTTTCAAAAAAATCGTTTTGAACAAATGATAACAATGAAATTGTTCAGCATTTCGGAGGTTATTCACCGTTGCCTTATTACGGTCCAGGTATTTGTGACGTTTGCATTTGTAGGCCCTCTACAGCCATAATATAGCCATCACGTGGTACACACTTACGTCAGGAGACACACGACATCGAAACATTTTACACATTGCCTACACGAATAAAAACCCGTTCATATTACACATAAAAAAACTGTTCATATAACTAGTGATTGAGCATGGATAATGTCAATGCAATGGAGAATAGAGGGCGTTTTCTCCTTTGATCTGCTGACAATTTTTTTTTTTTTTACATTAATTGGTGATTCGATGGAAAGTCATTACATTATTTTCTCTAAAGAACTGAATTAAGTATTGATTGAATTGTATCCTTCTCCATGTGCGATATGTCTTTCATATTACATAGCATTCAAGTACAACGCTCATATGGTAACAAGGGCGCCATTAATTTTTATAGAAACTCGTGTCGAAAGCTTGCCAATCTAACGCCGATTCACACATACTAAACATGATGTACTAAACACGTTAGCAGTAGCGTTTCTCAACATACTCTCCAAAATACTTGCTCAAATTTTCAAAACATCTAAACTGGCCGAAACAACAAGACAAACATTTCAAGTAGAAGAACCACAATAAAATCAGTGTTATAGTTATTTTCTCGTACAGGAAAATCTGAAATATTCTATGGAGTAAAAAGATTTCATTCAAATAACGCTGTCGGTTTGTCGGTAAAAAATAGTGATACGTATACATGTTACAGCATTCGTGTATAACATTTACCCGGCAGTGAGGGCGTGAAAATACAGATTGTGGCTGGCAACACTGAGTTGTTTGCATGGCTAGTGTTATTTTACTTACCAACTCTGTAGGAGAATGTAGCAACCACTTTTGTCGCAGAAGTCGCACACGTTTGTCGCAGACAAGGAAATCCCTTTTATCTCAGAACACCAACCACTTTTGTCCCATGTCATAGGTGGCATAAATATCACTGAATGCTTAAAGAAACTTCTGAGTACAGGCAAGGGGAACAATTTCGAGGGTCATAAAATTTGGTGTTCTTTCATCGCTACTCATCCCCTTACTCTAAATAATTTTGCCTGTAAACTACGTATTAATAGTTCAGTTAAAAACTATAACTAAGATATAAATCAAAGGTTGGTGAGGGACGGATTTTGCCCGTCTTACATGTATATCTCTCAAATGACTCTCGAGATTGGCAACTTCTCTTACCTTTTTCTTTAAAGTAAAAATTAAAGAAAATCTTGTCAAAACTAATAATTTTGCAAGTCATAGCAAATTTAAAGGAAGTTAAGGCAAACTTTGTCGTCACAAAGAGAGAAAACAGCGCCCCAACGAACCATTCCATACAGAAATAAGAGTTCTTTATTTTTTTGTCACCCAAACCGAAGTTGTTGCACGTATTCTCAGCAGATGCTCGAGATATTTAAATCTGATAATTTCAGTTATGATTGCGACAAAATTGGTTGATGTTCTGCGACAGAAGCGGTGAGTTCATCTACAACAAAAGTGGGCGATTTCTGCCTCAAAAGTAGTGATCTATGCTTTCTGGGACAACTCGAATGTGGATGATGTCTGCAACAAAAGTAGTGAACTGCCACAAAAGTGGTGAACTGAGACAAAAGTGTTTACTGCCACTCATGGTCTACCAATGTGTCAAGCCGGGATTTCAGTAATTTTTATCGTAGGTGATGTATTGGGGTAAGCATACATCATGTACACATTTTGCTATTTTTCTTTGAGACGCTGTGGTTGAACCAACCTGAGTCGGATCTCAAAATGTTACAGAAAATATAAATGTTACAGCATGAAATTGGACTAGTATAGTCACCCGGTTTCTGTGGTCTCTAGGCTGCTACGGTGCTACGCTTGTGTGCAGACGATGGTAGTGTTTTCTTTTTGTATTAACTTACTGATACATCCCATACAGTTCTAGAAGTTCATACATACAGCACGCCCTCAGTACCTCACTAGAATGTACGTGTCACCCTTCCAATGGACGAAAGCAATTTGAGGATATAACAGTGTAAGTAGAGCAACACATAGAAGGGGCCGTGCACGGGAGCACCGCTACCAACAGAAACTATGGGTATTAAGGGAATGTGGAAAGAAGAGGAAAGATTCACTAATTCTAAGGAAAGATTCACAAAGAGGGACCAAAATACTTCCCCATTTCGCCATCATTCACCCAACTTCATGTTGACCACTGTCAGACCTTAGACTGGCTAATGACTTTCAAAGAATAAGTTACACTGATAATCAAAAGGCCTAGTAGAGTCTCATAGGTAGACATATGGCCCATGTCGTAAGAGTAGGCCCAATTAAATATCAGAAGTACCACAACCTCGATGTACTTTGCATACGGTCAAATCCAGTACGCACTGATCGCTATAAGTCGACAAATTGTTCGCTGCAACAGAACGTCCCAAACGTCCTCTTTCCCCAAAAGGCGTAGTGTTTTAACAACACGGGAAGCACATGCGGGATAGCTGGGACTCGGAGGTAAGGTGAATTCCCCTCCCCGCCCCTTTTCCTGAACGAACTTTATTGTTATTGTTTTTTGCTCTTTTCTGCCATGGTTGTTGTTTTACAAGGTTTGCAAAAACAAAAAAAAAAGAACAAGAAAAAATGATAAAAAATGGATACACTAACGTGGCACTTGAATCAAAGCACATGATTTATTGATTAAAATATATTATTGACTTTCTAAGTTACCTAGATCGCAGCCAACCAGTCCTCTAATTAGTTTCTATATTTTTCATATGTCCTCATATCTTTTCATGCGATAGTATGTTCGTGAATGACTAAGTATGTTCTGTAAATATTCAACGGAATTAAGATTTGTCATTCTTAAAATCAGGACAATCGCCACCAGTTTCCACAATATTGGTAAACATTTCCTCCACAGCAAATGTCCAAATATGACCTCAGTAATTCACTACATTGTCAAATCATATATATATATTTTTTTTTTGGTAAGTAATATGCCAGTCAAACAAAGGCTGAGTAGAACACACGATTGTAAGCTGTTAGATCTCCTACATCCAAGTCAGGGTCATCTAAACATGTTTGACAAGATATGACGGGAAGCTTTGCTAAGTTCACTCTTGACGCTGGTCTTTGTGTCCATGACGTTTCAAAAATTAAGGAATGTTAAAGGAATGTATCATAGAAAACTTAAAAGAGTTTGAAATGAAAGAAAATAATTTTCAATTTTGAACATTTTTAATGTTTAGAGTGCCTTCAGAGCAGGCACTCCAAACATTCCAAACATTAACTCCAATACTCCAAATATTAACTCCAACATTAACAAATAAGCAATTAGTTTGCTTTAAAAATGAGCAATTTGTCTGCAAAACAGCAATTTGTTGAAATGCCAACCAGAATTATGTTGTTAAGAGATTGTTTTAACTAAGAGAGGGAGGGGGGGGGGGGACGAGGGCTTTATTCTAGTTTTCTTCACCACGTGAATTCCTTTAAACGTGAATGTTAAAGTAATAATACATTTTTTTTTGGGCTGGAAATGACATTTCTGATGAAGCTGAACTGATTGTTGATGCATGGAATAAAAATGATATCAAACAGCTGTTGATGTAATTTAAGGGTATAGTGTGTATTTGAAGATTTCTAAAAAAAAAAACGTTGCTTTATATTTGGCAACTTCCCAATAATAATTTAGCAATACAAGAGAAACCTACTTGGTGTAATTAGTTATTTTTCCCCAGTTTTCGATTATTACAGTCATTTATCTGTCAGTTGGTAGGATAAACTCACATCATTTGGGTAGAAATACTAAAGTGAACAAATTAATAACAACAACTGATTATTGGAAGTTTTGTCAGCGCTGCATCTCATAATTCCAGTTACGTATCAATCACTTAAATTTTATTTATTTTTTCGCCATGTAACATTACTTTGACTTCATGAAGTAAAACATTAAGATTTGCATTTATGTTACGACTGGGATCTATTTTACTATCTTTATTATGCCTGTTTGTCAACTAACTTTTCAGTCTACACATGTTCTTTCAATGGGTTATAATTTTGACTAAAGTTTAGCAGAATATTAGCAGTTGACTACATTGTAAGTGTAAATGTTTGTTGCATTGTCTGAAAGTTAAAATATAGCCTATCACACTGTGAGAAACTTTCAACAAATCCGAGGCTAATTTTAAAATCTCCAAGATTAACGGAGACGGTTGCTTGAACTTTATCCTGTTCAACCTATACATACCTACTCAAGCGTATAATATATGATCTCAATTTTTCCGTTTTGGAGGGGATTTCACGCAACCAATTAATACAACAGTCTGTCAGTTGCAGTGCGGAGGGCTGCAATGTGGAACTTTGGATAATTCTCACGACCTTCTGAAGTCATATGGTAAAATGACGATATTTCGATTAGCTATATCATGCCAGTTTTACACATACATTTCTATAGTAACAAGAACGAGAAATGAATTAAATCAATGATTAAGCAAAATACAGCAGAAATTGTATTGTATTGTCAGATGGTTTTTTATGTATACTGAAAAAACAATACCCCCTTCAAAAAAATTCTTTGGTGGCAGTCTCTTGTTCAATTAAATTGTAATTCTTTGGAAATCTCTCCCCATGCGTCTGGATCTGTAAACCAAGAATCCCAAAATGACGCTTCGAAATGTTCTTATTCACCTTTAAGCAGATCACTGAGTCTTTTTTAAATTACTTGCTGGTGAGTTTTCAGACGAAGCTTATATTCGAATAGACAGGTTTTTCATAAATAACCACCAAATAGTCAATAATTTGTTGACCTAGTTATTCCAATAAATTGTTCACATCTGACTTCCTTCTGAGGCCAAAAAACCAGACGGACCTAAAAATAACAAACGGCAATGAACTGGATGAAAATACAGTCAAACATTAGTATGTTTTTGTAAGTTCAAACGTAGATGAAAACATAATTTCCTTATAGAATAATCGTAGGCCTATAAGGCAACATTACAAACTAGTGACATCACAAAATGACAAACGGAAACGAGTGTGTTGTAAATTTTAAAACAATGACACAAAGACAAGGATTACGGAAATTGATAAGATCTAGATATCGTTTTAATTAACTACAAAACAAAATTATAAAAAAATTTGGTCATCTTCAATCGAATCATGCATGCAGAACGTCGAAAGCTACAATAATGAACTGTTTCCTTTAACTTATCGTGCGCTGTAAACAAGTTGAATTGGGGACTTCCCAAACCTGCAACCTCTTGAGACAGTTTTGTTAATAGAATCCCTCATCTATGGACATGTGTTTGTCCATTTTTACTCCATATGACGCCTGAATGATTGAGTTTTCATCACGGTAACTTCCGAGCTTATTTGAATTTGAGACATAGTTAAAGGTTCTTTATTGTGGCTCTTGGTTATTGATTTAAACCACACCCTTAGATGATCTTCGGTTTTGACAAGGGTCTATTGGTTCTATCGACAGTCTCCATAAATAATCAAATGAAAGCCAACGGGGTAATAAAGTGTTTCCCTTGATTTCGAAATATCCCCTCAGTCAACCAGTTTGTAGTTTGCTCATACGCGTGCAATGATACCTCAACTCCAATTAGTATCACATATTATACGAGATTGGAGGCGGAAACTGTATCGTATACTGCTGGGAAAGAAAAGTCTTACCTTTTAATCTTGTGATCAGGAAATTCAATTATGAGAAGGAGTTTAGCTTGATTCCTTTACGTGCCTCCTATGTACCCAAATTTGAAAGGCAGAGATTCATCACTTTAGAGGTTATATCTTCTGTAAATATGCAGACACTTACACATTATACCTTGATCATACTAGACAAAAGGAAGTGCGTCATCAGTACTGACATCATCTCTTCGACAAGAACCTTGAGAACAATAGTTTACAAAGAATATTCATCGATATTATAATAACAAGCTTATGACGGACTTCCATAGACATTCAAATACACCCCTCCCCCCCCCCCCCCCCGCACCTTCTTTCAAACTTATCATTTAGATTTCACACCAGGTCCTAGGTGCTGTATGTAAACTGTATGGGATATGGTGAAAACATACTTTTGCCTACATCTTCACAACACCTGTGCTCAAAATTTTCGATTAGAGATCCACATTCGTGGAAGATGATGGCCGCTTAACACTTACAATATGAACGTCAAATCATCCCCATCTTATAACTTAACCCTAAAATGTCACTAAAATATTCCTTAATCTTCAGTGGTGTTCAATCTGCACAACAATCCTTCGAAAAAAGTGGTTGCTAGGTTAATGGAAACAGCGAAATAAATGAAAGTTCAGAGTATGTGTTAGTTTCTGTTGACGTTACTGATTGTTGCGGTATGTTCAAGGGCCATTGTACTGTGCAGCAGGAAATCCCCAAGTTTGACCTTGGCAACAACCACCTCAACCATCTTGTCTGTAGAAAGAGAAGGTCAGTTTTGACAACAAATTATAATACTCCAGACTTGACACTTAGGAATAAGGCGCCATAGAGTAAATCATTTAATAAGTGCACCATATGAACTACAACGAACCCATCCATATTCCGTCTATCATCAATATTTACTCTGTTGCTTCATTCTTTGGTTCGCTTACAATTTTTTGCTGAGGCCATGTCCATTCATTATTTTCAGATACGGTTACGAGTTTTTTTGTTTTCCAAGAGCTGAAAAAAGGCAAAAATGGATGGTACAGTGAATGCAACATTTGATGGTTCATGGAAAATAATCACTTTTCACTGTAAGCACTTTCAATCCACACTAATATCTTGTTTGCAACACAAAATGTTGCTCTTTGAAGAAACACTTCTCAGATCAAGAATTATATCCAGTTCCAGTAAAAGTTACAAAATTTCATGTAACACTGGAAAATTACTGCAATAAATCTTTGCTCTTCTTTGAAGCGCTAATTCATCGTTGAAATATGACACCAATGGAAAATTTCGATGGGTTAAGAGAAGACTTACATTAAAAGTTGTGTTAAATTAGGTCAATTTCTTGACCTATATTAACGTTTAATTCAAGGCAGTCAAGATTATATAGAAATACAAAGGATATTCAAGTATAGTGTCTGTGTAACACATCGACACATACTTAACATGTAAAGTAGTAACGAATTGAAATAGATATTTCTGTAAAACTCCGCAACTTCCAAATAGAATATGCTGTTGAGACATGGTATCCACTAATAAAGATAGTATAAGTTCCCTAAGGTTCAGATTTCGAATCCAGATAGACCCCATTACAATGTCACGATATAAGATTGGCAATTCCTTACATTTCATCGTATAAATTAAAATACACTTAGAATCTCCGAACTCACTTTTCAGACGGCATTTTACCTCGTCTGTATGTCATGATCAACAGTTATGCTTGTAAATGGGTGGAGATCCTTTGGGTTTGGAAGACGTTGTCGTTGGTAAAGAATAAGAACCAGTTTTTTCTTTCCACTTTTGATAAATAATAACGGCCACCAAAGATATTACAATAATAGCCACTGCGAACAGGACGATTAATGTAATGTTTTCTGGTTTGGCGGGAGACTGGTTCTCCTCTGGGGGTAACAAAGGTATCGTTGGCCTTTTGAATCTTGTCGTAGGTTCGTCGGTGACTAGCACATGCTTAGTAGTTCTCATTTCCTTTGAAACTGAATTCGTCGCTTTTGTAGTTTCAATGTTATCAATCGACTTTATCGCAGTTGAAAATATCAAAGTAGCGTCAGCGATTGAAGAAGTGGAGTCGTCTTTCTCTGCTGTGACGTGGGGTGGGGTCGTCAATTCTCCAATTATTGAAGAAGTAGTGTCGTCTCTCTTTGTTATAACGCGGGGTAAGGTCGTCGTCAATTCTTCGCCTATTGAAGAAGTGGAGTCGTCTCTTTCTGTTGTGACGTGAGCTAGAGTGGTCAATCCTTCCCCGATTGAAGAAGTAGAGTGGCCTCTCTCTGTTTTGACTTGGACTAGAGTGGTCAATCCTTCCCCGATTGAAGAAGTAGAGTGGCCTCTCTCTGTTTTGACTTGGACTAGAGCGGTCAATCCTTCCCCGATTGAAAATGTGGAGTGGCCTCTCTCTGTTGCGATGGCAGGGAAGGTCGTCAGTTCTTCATCATCTTCATGTACGGTACTCAGTCCCATAGATCCAGAGTCTTCGTCACCATCTTCCAAAGTGGAAGAAAACATCGATTCAGCTGTAATCGATTTCTCACTTTGGCTGCTGGTTTCAACGTCTCTGGGACTTGTGTGTAATGATTGTTGGTTCGTTAACTCGTCAGTTGACGTGGTTAATGCGTCCTTATCATCGAATTCGGTTACGATATCAGTGAGCGTTACAAACGTGGTGGGGATCGGTGGAGGATAGGGAACATCGATCTCCATCTCTTCATGAAGTCCGTCGAGGATACCCCAAAGATACCTGCAGTAGATAATTTCTTTGCGATAACCATAACCTCCATCAAAAAATCTAAGCGTGGCGTAATCTGCTCCTTGGGTCATTTTCCCCACAATGGAAGTATCGTTCCTCTCAATAACCATTGTGCCGTCTTCCAGTGGGTTACTTGAATTACAATGAACTATCACCTCGTTATTAACGAACTCGGTGGAGATATTCAAGGAGATAGTGTTATAAACTAATAATTTAGAAACAGAACAAACCCCTATTCCCGTATGGCAGACGACACTCTCTCTGGCCCAGTTCGGTGGTCGAAGAGAGATCATAGCTACCTCTGACTCTATTACTCCATCTTCAGTGCTGAGGGAGGACGGCTTCAAATTTAGTCTATCCGTCAATGATCGTTGTGCATACCAATTCAAAGAAACTCTAGGATTGCCTTCTTGAGTTCGACAGGCTACCGATGTACCTTGAAGACCACAAATAGGGTACATACTATCAGGTGTGTAAAAGACTGTCAAAATAATATTAATCTTTTTAAACTGCGTAGAGTCTCCAAAGGCTCGGCACGTCCATCTACCGTGATCAGTCCTATTCACTGAAGCGATCGACAGATGATAGGTAAACACTGTTTTTTTCTTCAGTGATAGTGTAACATTATAACTGTTTTTCATAGCATATGTTCCATTAGTAGCTACCTCATCATCTAAGAGCCATTGAATCAAGACTGGAGGCGCGGTTGCTTTAATGGTACATGGTAACTTCACTTTACCTCCCTCAGTAACTTCCACTGGCGATTGTTTTGAAGTCCTGACATCAATTATTACTTGGTGAGTTAACGTAATCGAAGAATACACCACAGCACAAAGTATCCAGAGTCCCCCCATTATGTCTATCCAGACGACCTGTATTCCGCTAGCCTATATATGCATATGCATGTCGCAAAAAGACAAAGGCTTCTAACTTCTCGGAGAGAGCTTGTACTGTTGAAACTGTGCGAATGGCAATACAGCATGCAGCAGCTAACTTTCTCTCATGCCTAGGCCTATACTAAATGCAACCAATTTAACCTTGTTCCGTTGTGAATATCTCATATCCGCAGCACTTGTTGCCAAGTTTTAAAAATATTCCGAGTATTAATTCCGAAAACTTCCGATCCTCCGCGAGTATTCTTTGTCATCTACACATCCTTGAACTCAATAGAATTTATTGTTAGACACAATACAGGTGTCCAAAACGAAAACACGAGACTGTAACATCCTACTTATCGAAAGGCTTGACACTATTCTATTCTTCTTTAGTCATTACCTAATGGGAGGGATTGACTATTAAAGATAATTCGTGGGTTGTTTACACTAACATGGGAGGAGCGGAAATAGTATTACACTAGGGAAAGTGAAGGTACTAGTCTACTTTCAGTATCACGATAATAGTCAGCCCGACATAAAAATGTTGTCAAATATGAGTAATAGCTGACGTTGTAAATGATATTTTCATAGAAGTAGGGGAAATAACAGGAAACACGTTCCAGGAAATCATTTGTCAATGAAATAAAAATTAGGACACATGATATAGTAATTAAGATATTTTCTTTAATTTTGCATTGTATAAAATGATGCTACTACTACAGATTGCAATCCGGTATGTTAATTTAATAAAAGGTAAGCTTACACAACGTGTCCAATTGCTTTAGTATGTTTATAAGGAATCTATAACGAAAGTATTGTCTGAAAAGAATTTTGAGTCCCAAAGTCGCATACGCTGCATACACCCCCCCCCCCCCCTTCCCCATTGTGTTACTAAATTACTAAGATGAACAAGTATTGAGGACAGTATTTAGTGCTTAACTTTTAGCTAATAACCTTAAGGATTACACTGTGTCATCGTGAAGTGTCACAAGTATTTACTGTAACTTGTATTAGACCATGGAGCTAGGTATTCACTAACACACACGCACATGCACACAACTTTGTTTCCATTCATTCCGAGGACCTCATTGTGCATTCTTTTGTTTTTTTCTTCCTCAGCCATAACCTTAACAACAGACTGTATTGTTAATCTTGAGAGGACCGGAGAAATCTATTGAATTTTCTACAGAGGACCTAAAATCTATTGTTTGGGTCCTCGATCCCACCCGAAAACAAGGGCACACACACACACACACAAACCCTAAACTGAATACATAGAAAGGATTTTTCAATAGATAAAGAAGCGACAAAAAATCAGCAAGTAGGCAATTTGATTTTGCAATGAAAATTATGCCTGTAGAAAACGAGCTTTAAAAAAAAGGTAATGTAAAAAAAAATAACTTCACAATTGTGCACTGTATCGCATCTGAAGGTAGTTAGTTATAGAATCCCCCCCCCCCCCATCATGTCAATCATATCATCAATCATATCCATATTAAATCATCAATCATATCCATATTATATCATTAATCATATCCCTAGTATACCACTAATTGTGGCCCTTGTCAAACTAAGACTAGTTGGTCCCGCCAGTGTGTATCTGTACTTCACACAACATGGTCATTACCATGTAGCATAACACAGGGTCGTATAGAATTAGCCTGTAGCCGCTGAGGATGGTAACGCCTTAATGTTTGACGTGTTTTGACTTGCAGCTAGCCCGTCTTCCTCTTTATTATTTTTTTTTCAGACATAGTAAAGACTAAAACGCTCCGATCCAGACAGTCATGGGATGTTTACATTCGTTGTTTTTTGCCTTACTTTTTTTCATGTGATCTAATTTTTTGCAAATAAACAACCATATTCAGCATCCGGAAATTCAATTAAAGCGACGGTCCATAATGTAAAGAGTGCCAAGTAGGCCAGTAATTCACGATAGCATAGACTTTTGATATCCACACAGTAACTTCTTGCAACAATTAACATCCAGGATGGGCAGTCTCTTATTATGAAATGTCTGCCAAGTATACTTAGGCTTTCATCAATCATGAAATAACAAAGAGCAACTTAATTCTTGCTTCCAGATACACCGCCCCGCAATCAAGGATGTAAATTAAAGCGATGATTTGTACGGTATACCCATATATGCTATGCCAAAGGTTATTATAAGGTGTGTGGTCGAGCTATACACATAACGTATATGATACACTCATACACTAATGCCGTGAAACTTGGCAATAGCCTTTTATTTACTACCCTAGTAACGCATTCGACGCGTTACATGTTACATTAACATGTACAACTCACTGAACAACCTTCGTGTATCGTAGCAACGTAAAAACACGTGTATAACATTAGTCACGCATTACAACAATATGACTAACAGGACATGTGGCCGGGTATAACAGGAAAAGAGCACTTCAGAACAATAATTATAGTTAGTTTTGTTTTTGCTTTCTAAAACCTTAAAATCATGTAGATTTTGAGTAAAACTTGCACTTTCATTAAATACCGTATCCGCTGCAAGCCACGTGGCACATACTCAGAACCGCCACGCACATGGATTTACTAAAATGGAGACTACATTTATACTAGTTGTATTATGCATTATAACGGAAGAGTGTAACCTGAGTTGGATACCAAGTGAACAAAAATACATCATTTAGTGATTTTCGTTGTTACATATACACATCGCTTTATGTTAGTAAAGTAATCAAAACCTGCAATAAGTTACTAAGTTTAGCTTTTACTAAAACTGAGGTTTTAGTGGTCCTGTCCTTACAACAGAAACTTCAGTGGTTTAACAACTATAACCTGTGCACATGTGTGTCTGTACCAAAGGTCTGTACTAGTTGAAAGAAAGTCTTCAACGTCCCGGATCTAACTTGGCTCATACTCTTCTCAAAGAAATATTGTTGCTTTGACAGATGCCCGTTGTCTAAACAACTGCTAGATCGATCTTTGGTATCGCTACAGACAGACACGCACAGACACACACATACACACACAGTCCAATAAGACAAACTGTTACTAGGAAAGGACAAAGAAACTTATAGGCAAACGTGACAGTAATAGATCAGTACGTGACAGTAAAAGCCTACACCTACCACAAAAATAAAAAAGAAAGTTCGGAAAAAGAACAGTCAACAAAGTGAAAGTGAGTGAGAGGTTGGTGAAGAGGAACGAAGCCTAAGGTGGCGTATATAGGGGGATTTGGGGGTGGCTCGATATAAGTGGTAATATTGTAAGTAACTGCACACAATGAAGCTAAATTTTAACAATGTATAAGCTAATTATTACAATTATCAAATGACGTCAGAATCGAACGTCAGCTTTCTTTTGTTAATTGATTTGTCTCATAGATCACGTAGCTATCATACCTGGGCCCTCTTACACAAAAGAAGTTAAGGTCGATCTTAAGTATGATTTCTATAGGCCTGCCACATGTTAAATCAAACTTAAGCTTGTGCGAAACTCTTTGTGGAACAGACCCCTGGTAAATATAAATTTGTTTAAAGGTAATACGAGAGTAAACATTATTTAAACTTACCTATTGTGTCACTGAAAGTTGGACACGGTGATGGAACATCATTGCAATTATTTTAGGTGAACCAGACAAATTACTGTGAGGGCCTTTCCTTTGTTTTTTCGTTTCATCGAATTGATGTTAACCTTGATAGAAGCAGAGTTCAGCTACCCCTCTCTGCTACAGTGTCTCTGTTAGCGATTTATTGATTATATCTAACGTTCTCTACATTTCTGAACTGTGGACCGTTTACACTCTGAGTCATGGATAAACTTTCAATTTTAAGTGAGGTTTAAATTCTGTCTCTTAAGACTCTGAGAATTCGCGTCAAAATGCTCCTCCCTCACTTTCTGCCATTTTCTGTCAATCTCCTTTGATTGATTGATTGATTGATTGATTGATTGATTAATATTGGTTTATTTATGTAGAACGACGGGCAATGAGAGATTTGTAGAAAAATCTCCGACAAGTCTCGTATACACTGTTTTGATATACAGTGTATATGCAATGTATGATCGCTGCTCCTATCAACCGAATCTCATAAGTTGACACTTTTTCCTGATTATTAAGTAGACCATGATGGGTGTTATGGGATAGATAATCAGTGACGACGATATGACAAAATTCACACAAAATACCAACAATTTATAACTAACAGATGGAAAATTTAAATTTATCTGTACCGGGTTATCTTACAACACTATATATATCGTCACAACGTATATTGATTATTTGAGTTAATCCTTAATGGGAACTATAGGCTTTATTTTCATAACATTGGCTGAATCAATTACCTAGTTCATTCAATAATGTGCTAAGCTCATGTCTCGAGAACAGCCTTCTCTGCATGATAGAACATGAGGTGATATCGAGTCATACTATCATGGTTAGGGTTTGTTTCTTCGATGAAACCTTATCATGTATGATATCATGCGAGGATTGGCTGGAATCAATATACATACTAATACAAAAAAAAACATCACGGCATTTCGTCATTTGCTGTGCATATGATAGTATCATCACAATTAAAGAAGAAGTCATAGTTACGGAAAGAAAAAAACTAAGCATACTAGTAATTACTATATCCTGCGGTTCTTTGTTTTCTTACATGCAATTGAAAGTCTTCATCAATATCGCTCATTCTAAATCGAAGAGAATTTAGACTCTACGTGAGCTACAAATAACGTTGTTTTTCGCGTTACTGGTATTTTACCAACTTTCGTTGAATTCTTATTGTGTCCAACGATTTTTCTTTCTCCGTTTTATAAAGTGTCTCAGTCTTCCAATACGCTAAAGAGCTTTTGTGGATACTCATCACTTCCCCCTCCTCTTTTTAAACCTACCTCTCTTTAATCCCTCCCCCCCCCCCCCATCTTTTTCTCCACCTCTCTCATTATGGTGTACTGATTTTATAATAGATGTACACGGTATCTTAAGCGACAGATGTTGAAACAATGGTATATGAATTGAATTATTAGGATCCTTCTTGGGTGATAAAAGGTGTTTATTTTCTTATTTCACATCATTCTCTAGGATCTTCAGTAACTTTTGCTGCACGTTATAAACCAGCCATACGTAACACTTTCCTTTATTTTAGTTTGCATTGTGATGAACATCAAAATATTTCCGAGGGATAAATAATCATGCCTGTAAATGTATAAACATTTTATTGTTTTGTTAATCATAATAATAAGAATATGTTGATTACATTCTGCATGGGGTGTCCTATAACAATACGTTAACGTCAATACGTTATGTGACTTTTGTCTTGTTAATAGTACATTGACATATAAACAATACCATTCCGCTTTCTACATAAGAACTTCTACACTTGAATGTGCGAGAGAAATACAAGTTTGGGTTCCAAAAATAACTATGACGATGCAATAATTTAAAAATGAAATCAAAAATAGTTATTGTTTCTGTAACAAAGCAGATAAACCAAAAAATTGCCCCTCTGCTTGGGGAAAGAGTTGACCGAAACGAGAAAGGGGAAGTTCATTCCCTTTACAGTAACTTCTTCCTACACCCCCCCCCCCCCTTTCAGTGCCCCTCCCTCGCTTTCATTATCAATGTACACATTTGTACTCTCGTTCAAGCTGTTTGTAATCTATATGTATTAATCCCATGAATCCAGGCATTGTATATAGCATTCTATACACTCCGAATCCAATAAGGAAAAATATCAGACAATATTATTCAGAACATTGACTTAGAAGATATGATGATGTTGTCTTTCCTGTAGGCCAGAAAATATCACGCACGATTTCTATTTTAATCTGTTTTTGAGGAGAAGTTCCCTGAAACGGTTCAACCGCAATAATGATTAATCATTGTTGACCTCATTATTATAAAGAATAACCAGGGTATCTGGTAGACATCAGTGTTTTAATCACGTTCTGGTACTAATTGATTATTGTTTCAATTGTACAACGTTAGACCATCTGGTTTCAGTCGCTATCTTTACTCAAAGTTGAGGAAAAAGAGGAAGTAAGGTATAATAAACCTAATCACAAATAGTCGATGCTCATGTACACTCGTCTCGAATGAGTAAGTGATGAAAGTTTTGATATAATTGTTCGATTGAAACTAGTCCATTGACGTAAAATAAGAATAACAGTATGACGGCAATCCATGTAAATGTAATATAATTAGGTCAATATAATGTAATAAGGTCAACCCATCACTTGATTGTGCACTTCTTATGAATGATACCATCGATTCTAAAACAAAAGAGAGAAAATCATCACACTGCAGTGCAGTTATGAAGTACATGGTAATGTAACAATATATCTCATGCTAATTCTCTTGAAACAAGAAGGAATTATTTTGATTAATAACGCACTGGATATTTTTGCGTTATTTCTATATTTATAAATCCTGTGTATAAGAAAACTCATAATATAGCTATATAATATGCACTTTAAACTAACCATATAAGAAAAGTCCATTAAGCAATTGTCGCTCTTGGAATCTTTTGGAAAATGTGCCTGTACCCTTTTGCTAGTGTCAATTAGGCGACTTTAAAGCTCCTAAAATACTATATATTGCTACAACGAGATTTTGCTACATTCTGCCATATCACCATCCTCCAATCATACCGTTGGTATCTAACCTCTACCAAAATCTCATCCAACATCTCCCCCACCTGGTACCCCATCTCACCTCACCACGGCATCCCATCACGTCACCCCATCCCATCACCCCATCCCAGTGTTTCCTTTTTGTTGGGAAGACGGGGGGGGGGGGGGGGTAAGGCCCAGTACTGCGAAATAATGATGTGTACCGATGGAAGTTGTCGTTGGAGGACCAAAAGTTTTTCAATTATGAAATATTTCATGCCGTCTGAAAGAGAATATGAGACACTTCTTTTCTGAAAATTATACTATTAACTGCAGTTTCCCTCCGAATGAGCAGTAAGCAACAATGTTCTAAAATTATGAGAAGAAACTGAACAGCTCTCGAACCGGTGACCATTAGATAATAGGCCCATACACCTAGGCAGGAAATTACACGTTCACCCTGCTCCGGAAATATACCAGCCTACACTGAGTCACAGGGGTTCCTCATGCTATATATTTTCTGGAATTATCGTTTATTTGAATTGGATCCGATATTGGTATTATAGTTTAGAGAACCGTCCAGACAGATTGAAGGAGATGAGGAGTATTCAAAGATGGAATAGCAAGAGCTCTGTCCGAGATTGGTTATAAGGGTGGGATCACCGCTATGTAATTTCAACCATACTTTGCATATTCAAATTGGCAGGTTCCATACCACTATTAATCTCTCTCATCGACTTGCACAATAAAATACCGAAATTTGGAGGCCCCCTCGTGCATGCAAGATACTTCATATCAGAGATTCCCAATCTATCAATCATTTAATAGCTAATGGTCTTGACCTATCAGGGCATTTAAAAATCGCCGCATTTCGACAGTTCGGATTTTGAGCTAGAAGGTATGGAACTTTTGACGAGGCTCTCGGACCAAAATATGAGTATGACACCTTCGATTTTCTACACAAAATCAATCTAAATCCATTTCAATAGTCATAATTTTCTCTATATCATCATTTGTGCTTTACTTGGTGCTTTTGAAAATATAAGTAAAAAACAAATGTTGATTATAGTAGATACCATGACAAAAACGGGACCCCCGTGGATCGATTTATGCACATTTCCCGAGCACGGTTAACATGGATGTAAATAATTTAATGGTTGTATGTGAATTGCATGCGAGATAATAGGTCAGTCACTTGTGACGTTATATCCAAATCAAGGCAAGTGTTCTGTTCTTATTTTTGTATATAACTTCAAAGTTTAGTCTGCCGTCTCAGAAATAAGCATCAGGACAACTTTAAAGTAGATCCGTAAAAAAAAAAACCAAGGAGTAATAACAGGAAGCTTGAAATGGCTTATTATGTCGGTTTAGAGAGTTTTGTTCGAATTTTCGTGGTCGAGGCAGTTTCTGTTCAGGAACTTTGCAGGATGAATGTTGTTGACTCATTTAAAGAAGGCCACATAGATAAAGATGCAAATTACCTCCTCCAAAACAGGGCGGCCAAAAGGTCTCTGTTGATTGTTTTAAGTTACGTTACTACTCTGTCACTGACGTTGCAGGTGCTTCGTTAGGCTAAGCTGTATCTCCTACGGTCATTTGAAAAATAAAAATCTATGACATTATAAAATTCTTCCCATTTTGTAGAAATTGTAGAAGGTTACACTGTATTCCATAACACAGTGACGTATACGTTATAGAGTATTTGTCACTCGCTTTGATCAATTTGACGAAACAAAATTTCCTCAGAATTATCGTAAGGATAGATTTTATTTCTCAATTATATGCTTTTTTTGGATTAAGTGCCGGGTAGTTTATCGTGGCAGACCTTTTTTTTTGAGTGGGAGATCGAGGGCTTCTGAACCGGTGGGCCTGCTTGTCCAATTTTCTCACCAATCGGTCCACTTTTGATAAGTCAGTGTACTTACTTACTTTCTCTTTCCTTCAAAGCTGTTTCTAAGTCCAAATAAATATAACATATATCGGAAAAAACCGTCAATTACTCGTCAGCGATTACTCGTTATCGATTACTCATCACCATTGATACTTGGTTATCGTCTCTTACAGTGGAATTTCATTTCAAGTGACATGAAATTACAGCATTTTGACAAGCTTGCTTTGAAACTGGCCTGCATGCCTGCTTGAGATGTAAACTCTTGAAATGGTGAATATACAAACCAAACGTTTTGCTTCTTTTTGGTATTATCCAGAAGGTACTGTAAAATTTTATTACTCTTCAAGACGGAAGTCACCCACTGTTCATCACCTAAACGGAATATCTCCATTTCTAACTGCAATCTCACCGTGGAGGCTCTTTATATGATTTCAGCTCCCTGTGACTTCGATGGTTTATCACGATCCGTCTTCCCGAGGTGGCACACAACTACGATTATGACAGCAAATATTATCAAGAACAACGCAACAGCCACAAAGATAAGAAGGTAGGGAAAATATATCGGAGGATTCGGGGTACCGAGTTCATAGTCGGTTTTGTTACCAACTCCTCCCCCATCTTTGGCTCCTCCAGTGCTTCCTCCAGGAAAATCAATTTCTACCTCTGCAACTTTACTGGAATAATGTCCCCAAGTCAATCGACACGATACCTTCATACCTGGCTTCAGTTTACTCTTCTCAAAGACGATCGATTTCCGAGTGGCATTTTCGGAGGATAAACTGCTGACAATTTCGGGGTTTGACAAATCGAAGAATACCTCGGCATCCAACAAAACATCACTTCCTGTGCATGAAAACTGTCTCTTGTTATCACCAATTTCTTCCTCTTTGAGTTCCAAAGTACTGTTGTCGTAAAATTGGAAAATTGAGAGAGAGCAGACGTTCACATCCGAGGAACAATCCACAGTTTCGTTGTCTCCCAAGGGAGGATGGAGACTCGAAATGTACAGATAGGAGTATATCACCCCAGAGCGGGTGAATTCTTTCGATCTTCTGACGTCGGCCTCCTCGTTGTTATCTCTTCCCCGTCGGTACCAGTTGACCCCTACTCTCGGATTCCCCTCTTGCGCCTTACAGGTCAAAATTCCTTCTCCGAGGTTAACGTCGCAAGCGCTAAAATTAGAATCTGGTTTATAATGGACGTTCATTATGACGTTCATTGACTGGGTGGTACCGTTCAAACTCTCGTAACGGCAAGTCCAACGGCCAAAATCCTCCCTAGATACGGAAGTAATATTCAAAACATAAAGGTATTTATCATTTCCGGTGTTGGTCATCGTCCACAAGGAATAAATTCTCCGATCTCTTAAAATGTCAGAGCCGTTGGTTACTAGCTCTTCGTTCCTTATCCAAGCCATCCGAAATTGATCCCCAGGATCAGTTATCACACATTTTAATGTGACCTGATCGCCTGCTACGAGATCAGGAGGGATCATATTGTGCGCGATCTTGACGTTCTGTGGGAGAGAAAGTGTGATGACAGACGAGAGAATACAAAAAATCCAGAAAGACCCCGCCATCGTCACGTAAAATAAGATTTACTTACTACTTACGCCAGTAATTGTGTCACAAGGAAAAGTAAATAGGATGCAAGCTGAAGGCTCATTTGCAGAAATTTCATACAGATTAGTCTCTAAATCCTTTCTCACGAGTAACTGTCCTCCTTTAACCTTCAGAAGTCAAACATGAGTGATTATCTGCTCATCTACCGTATCGCTTACTATCATGCGCCACCTGTGATAACAACTCCCCCATCATATGTTAAATAAGATCATATCCACAACGATGGAGCGCTTTGACCGTGACTGTCAGACGCGTAGCAACATCCACATAATAACAAATCCCCCGCTGTGTATTTATGTCAACCGTATAATAGAAACGGATCACAAATGAAGACTTCTCCTCCGTGTGACTGCCTGTCAATTTCCTGCTACCAATTAAAATCAGAACATTAAAACAGCCTGGATACTGAAAACACGATTGAGATTTCATCTCTGACTTTCCTGTCAATGGAATACCTCACCACAATGGAGTATATCACGTGATCATTCTTTGAGAGATTCATAATTTACAATAAATAACTATTTCTTTCCAAATTTGATCTTTCGAAGATGATCAGAAAATCTCTCAGCTGAGTAATAGACAATAAGTTGCACACGCATTGCATTCAACAATTAATGTTCAGCTGCCAAATCCTATTATGAAGCAATTATGGTATAGATTCTCCATAAACAGGACGATTTACATTGTGAAAAATTTATGGATACAGTAAAATCAAATCAAATCTAATATCACGGCAAGATTCCTCTTCGAGCTAGCCTGGTGTTCCACGCGGGACTCGGCTTTTCTCTCCTTTAAATAAGAGATTCTTTTAGAAGAGAACCTTACTTAAGACAAATTACCTGCATATCTGCTGTTCTCAACTAACGAAGACAGAAAGTTAGCGAATAAATGAGTGAATAAATTCCTTCTTAGAAAGAAAACAATTCAATTCACACGGGTATTCGACTTTTTACGGTCCAGGCAGTTTTTCTTCAAGATACAGCAAATCCATAAGTGAGCAACTTATTATGACATATCACTCTACTGATAAAGATAATGCTACATCAATCAATACATCTTGCGTTGACTACCAATCATCCAATATTGAAAACAAATAAACATCAGATTATCCGATTATCCGATATTTAGCCACCCGTCACGGCCAACAATGACGAGAGTTGTCCCAGATTGATCCAGGTGAACCATTCATACCCAAACCAAGGCTGTGAATTCAGATTCCACCTCCCTGTTTAAAACAAATACCCTACATCAACACTGAGCATCTTCCATCCTACAACATTGAACAGTGTCATCATTTAATACCGTTACAGCCATCATCAAGTATCGAACCGGGTATCATCCAATATCGAACCGGGTATCATCCAATATCGAACCGGTTATCATCAAATACCGAATCAGTCATCATCCAATTGATGTCGAGCCAACCATCAACCAATACGGAGACATGCATCCAACAATATCATCAAATATTGAACAGAGATAAACCGTCCAATACTGAGCCAGCCATCATCTAATAACGAACAAGGTATCATCTACACCGAACAAAGCATAATCTAATGCTTAACCAGGCATTATCCAGTCCTGAGCCTTTATCATCAAATATTGAGACATGTATCTCATCACACAACGATGTCACTGACCATTAAGTCCATCCATTTTACGGGTAAAAGTGGCCGGAGGAGAGGCATTCTCACCAAGCAACAAGTTCAACGTTTCGAATTTCCATCCTAATAGTAATTAATTCTACCGGAAACCTGTTAAAAATAGTAAAACAACGTCCTAACGTTATTAACTCAAAACTGCCATCTTACTCTATTTGTGCATCAATGGTACCAAAGAAAATGGGGTCCATTGATAATTATTATACATGAAATTTATTGGAACGCCGACGGAACCTATAACAGTTTCGAGGGAACAAAATAAAAGTCAGAAAAGCAAGGAGAGGTGGCATTCACGAATGGCTTCATTTTATAATTTTTCAGATGTGTGAATCGTTATGTCCCAAAACAGTGACAGGATTAGCCCCTATGAAAAAGAGAATGTGACGCTAAAGGTATATTCTTCTCCCTCCAATATATGTCAAGTGTTCCAAGAAGGGGAGACGGGACATAATTCATTATGCATCTTGTATTATTGCAACATATCTTATATTTATTACAATTTTTGATAGACTGATTTTTTTTCCAAAATGATGGCTCACTATGTAAGGCTGTTTTAAATGAGTGATATGAAGAGTGTGTGCATGGTGCAAGGGAAGTTCCGTCGTTTGGCATTTGGGGCTTTGTAAAGTAAAGAAGTGCGTTTACGGTCCACGCCAACTGATAGTGGAGCTTTGCTAGTAAGGCAGGGTCTCAGCCCATATCCCCTTAGAGTTTTTTTCCGTCGCGTCTGTCCCATGCAACTGAAAGTGTAAGCCTATGTATACAGAGGCCTACGTATACAGAGGTAAACAATTGCACTGTTTACTTATATATTGTGGATAATGCGGTGATTGCTTTTTCCTCCAAGAAGCCACTTCTTACTTTAAAATATTTGAGCTATTCTTTGCCTTACACTTACAAATTAAGAAGATACCTTTAATGTGTAAGTGTCATCAATTTCAAGGAAAATTTTCAATAAGCTAACGTTTTACAATTTTGCGCTTTAGCAACTTTTTTTTTTGGTATTCATTGAGATACAGGACTGAACAGTTAGGAGGCTGTTCACTCCAACCATGAGAGTGGTTCAAATTTACACTCGGCAGCTGTATTAAAACAGCTTAAGTTACGCTACTTCTTTGCCAAGTTTTGAATAACGTTATTTTACCATATGATATCTTCCCTAAATTTGCTTGTAGGAAGTGTATTGATTTCACAATGAGACACATGTAGGACTACCGGTAGTGAAGATATCATTTCTGCCTCTGCTAATCCAGACTTCCTCCGCTAGTCCACATCTGGCCTCGATTGCTATCATCGGTGTTAGATTGCAGAGTTGCAATGTCAGATTATAAACTGTATCAATAAACTGTTTCGGACATCCGCCGACATTATTACATTAATATTCTTCTATCCCAAAACAAACCCAGTTTAGCTATGTAGTGAACAAAATAATTTCTTTTCTGTCCTGGCAACATTTATGGTGATCAAAGTTACAAACAACTTTAAAGAATTTTTCAAAAAGCGGCATTTTTTCTGCGCTGTTTGTTGGTTGGTTCGTTCGTCTGTTTTGCATTTAGCAAACGCAGAAACCAAGACTCGGGTGAATCATGGGCGACTTTCGTTCAAAAAGTTGAAGTTTTATATTTTTCTTGTGAATAGTTTTGTATACATGACTAATCATACTTAAGGGAGGTAACACCATGGGGTGTGACAATGATCTTATTGTAGGAACCAATATTATTACACACTGTCCCGTAACTAAGCAAATCTGTCTTTGCCAAAATTCAGTTGCAGGAATTTTTAAACTATTTTTTTTTTTGGTCATTTTCCTTCTTTACTAAACGAGGTCGAAGTGACGTCATGACGCCATCTCAAAAGCACAGAATGTATGTGTTCACCGTTGCTGGGTGTAATGTGTACATACTGCTCACAGTATTGCAGCTCCCACTGCAGAGGGAATTAATTCAGCATGTGTACGGTAGTTTACATGGTAAAAAAATATATATATATAAAATGATTAATTTCCTCGGAAGTTGGAAGACCAAAAATAGTCTGTCGTTGGAGACGCAACTGCAGGGGCTTAGACCAACAATGCATGGGTGGCAATCTGTGGGAGGCAGGGGGGACATGTCCCTCGACTAATCAAAAGGTGGGGGGTCGAGTATCAAATTCCCCCACTGACACTGAGCTGCTTATACACATTTAATTTCATCCACAAGTTTCGCAGTGTTTCGATATCATAGATCTTTATTTAACAATGTGAATATTTAGTAAAGGCCTACGTGGCACAAAAGAGGGAATATTTTCTTTGCGAACACGGTCGTAATTTGTTCTTTTTCCTAATTATTTTACAGAGAGAACAATTTTGTGAACTGACCAAAAGTTATCTGAGACCCCTTCCTATGCAAAACTGGGCAGATTCAGGCCACCTAAATTTCCCATGGTAAGCACGGTATCGTTTTTTTTTAAATGTTTCTTTTTCAGAAAATATTTGGGAGTGGGTAAGTTCTCCCATACTTCCAGTGGCCACGTCGCTAATGTCACCATCCCAATTACCCTCCCCCCACCCCTTAAAAAAAGCATGGCCCTTTGAAATGTCTGTTATCGCCTACGTGCAATGCAGAGTGCACAGAGCCATACAGTCCCTGGATGGTGCACGTAAGTAGTTTCGGTAGAATCTGGTAACTTTTACAGGAAACCGCTGACCAATCGTGGTAATATCCATAGGTAATATCTGAAGTCTATACCAAGAAACTTCAGTTGTCAAAGGTATCATCATTCTAAATGACCAAGCAGGTGGTATAGCCCCATCCCCATCTGAAAAATCCTTTTTGATAAAATCTTTTACGTTGATGAGACGGCAAGGGCTATATTCTGCTGTCTTGAGAGTATTTTCAAGTGTCACATGTTTCCTCGTACGCTACACTCCGACCGACTGATGGTGGTGCTCCTATGATAGTGACTAAGGTATTATTTTAATTATCCAAACAAGTTTTGCACCTGTTAAATCTTCTTGATTGTAGTGGCGTCGTCACAGGTTGGGAGGTGGGGAACGGTTATGGGGCGCCTACCCCCATTTTTTTTCACCCCAAAATAAGTTCACTTCAAAGCTCCTCGCTACATTTGTTTGTGGGGCATACGGTGAGGCGTAGAATAAACGAAAAACAGTGGGTTGGCGGATGCCACTTCTGGGTGTTTTAGGCCAAACATTTTTCGGTACGCTCCGTGCCAACTGATGGCGGCGCACCACTTCGATAGTATATGCAAGCGACCGTGATTTTTTTTTTTTTCTGCTCCCGGCAACCTTAAGATCTTTTTAAAGGTTAAAGCTCGACAGTCGAACGAACAAGCGCGAGTTTAGTAGGTGTAAGTATTCAAGATAAAAACAACTATGAAATTATCACCAGTGTTTCATAGCTGGGTGATGTCTATTCTCATTCGTTGAGAAATTGCAGACAGGCGATCCTTATTTCAAGGCTGGGTACATGCATCTTAGGACGGCCCGGGAAGTGCCGTCTCCGGCCATGTTATTGTACGCTCCGCATCAACTGATTGAAGCACTTTGCTTAGTCCTTACCAGGTGATGAGTGCAAAAGACTTCGTCCTGTGGCAACACCCACACTGCTCAAAGTCAAGTACACGGGCTTGATAGGTGCTATTGTAAACGTATGACAACTTCCGCCAATTTGCCCCAATCATTAGACCTTGGCATAGCCACCATTTGAGTGAAATCTGGTATGTTGAAAATGAAAAAGTGAAGTGCCAGTTTGTGCCATCTGGCAAGTATTTTGCTAAGAAACAATTGTCCTTGTTGAGTGATTCTAGGCAACTGTTACAATAATGTTCCAAATTCAAAGCAAATTCTGTACCCCCACCCCAGATCATGGATTGACGCTCATCTACCTATAAAAAAATAATGGGCTGGAGGTTTGTTCAGGCTCCTCCCAAAAATTGTTTGCCCGAAAAGTGATGGAATTAAGAAGATGCATAATTTATTATGATTCTTGTACCATCAAACCCATCTGATATGCATACTATTTTACAAACTATAGATCTTTCCTCATTTGGAAATTGCAGACATGCCATTTGTTTATAATGATGGGTTTCTAGATAGATGTGTATTTATCACAGCGCACTTCTACAATATCTACCACATCCCCATTTCAAAGCTGTGTAAATACAGCTGAGAGGATGCAGAAAGTTCCGTTCTGGCAACTTTAACTTATGGTGGCGCTCCACTTAGATAGTCCTGCGGGCCCTCAGCGTTCGATATTTTATGTTCCATCGCGCGTCCTTACTTCTTCTGAATATTGGTATGCATTCATTTATTCTTTTCCGAAATTTTCAGAACTAGATGGCGTTACTGGTGAGGGAATGAGTAAGGATGTTCGTCAGCCGAGTCACACTTCAAATAAAATCCGAGAAATGTGCATCAAGTCTGCATCAAACTGAGTTGGGCAAAATATCCCAGCCCCTTAAAACACAAGGCTCCCTTGCGGTCATGTTCACAATTATCAATACGCAAAAAATAATTTAAAAATTCATGAGAATTTTGGTACAGGTAGATGTAGGAATATACAATGACGTCACTGTAAATCCCTAAGGGTTTGTCTCCTTTAGCAACGAAATAAGTTGGTGCTCTTTCCAAAATGCGTTTATGTCCAGATGTGAACCATCTTGGCTGTTATTACTCCAAGAGCTTGATGGTGTCCAAGATTTGAATGAGATGGAGGATGCAGAAAGGAAGTTAATCCCTCTCTGCAAAACACAAAAGAGTCACACACAAGAACGGCAGTCTGCATGAATCATCACGTGTATTGCAAGATAAATAAATAATATAAAATAGCTTTGTAGAAGAAAATAAATGGCTGATGGAATTTGACAGAAAATATACTGTGGAATGGAGGAAAGAAAAACAAAGCAAAAGGCTCGGTTAAAAAACTATTACACCATAACAAGCGTACTGAATAACTTGTTTCAATGCACCATGCATGCACACTTTTCAACACAATTGTAATAAATTTGACACAGCTTTTACAAGACATGTCCGCTTAAAATTATCAAAATCCCAAATTCGTGACTAACCAACAACAACGAGGGTCACTTACCTCCTTTTCGTAAAATGAAATTCCTTCACAATGCCCATGCCCAAGAGGATAATCACATTAACCCCATTTTAAGTGGGGATAGTTTCACCCCAATCACCCACCTAAACCACAGGTGGGCAGGCACTGCCATACTGGAAACATGACATATCTAACACAAATTTAAGGATGTTTGGAAGAAAGGCTTACAAATGATAAGTATGATGAAAACTGTTAAGAATGTCTGTACAAAATAAGTTAAGCCAAATTTAGAGCAACTGTTTAGTGATAACAAACAACAGTAAATTCACCTATAAAAAAATCCATGTAAAGTTTGAAAGTATTGTTGGGAGATGCTAATTTTCTTCACAATGACATTCCAAAGCAAGAAAACTGTCCTCACCTGCAGTGGAATTCGTGGGAGATTTTCCAATGGTTGACACAATCTTTGCAAAAATACACACTCAGAAGTTGCTTCCTCTGCATGAAAGGAAGTAGTGACTTTGCACCAGTTATGATAGTCAAACACCTCTGTTGGCCTTCCAGTTAACACCTAATGACTGATATCAGATATGATGATGACAAAAATTCTTCAGACCTTGCTCGGCCTTTGACATTTTTCATATTTACATGGCAAAGCTAACGAATACAGCATTGCACAAAAACTTGACATATTTTTGCATATTAATTAACTGAATCTCATTACCCAACAAAACAAAAATATAAAACTGAATGACAATAAAGGTGATGAAGAAAACAATGAAATGATGAAAGAGACAGAGCATTTTGATTGGCTTCCTTTTACTGGTCACTTTCCTGGTCCCACACTTGAGGTTTGGTCCCGAGAGTTTGAAACTTTGCCACAAATACTAAGTATTGTTGGTAACATAAAATATCAAGCCATCCATAGTAGGCTGTATCTTCTGATATTTAACACAGGGTTGCTCCAGTCACAAATAGGGTCCACTTTGGTGATCAAATTGTCCTACCCCTTAATACTGGAACAACATTTTGTCAACAAGATTTCTCATTCACTGATGACATGCAAACCTTTGGTCAATATTTTTTTGAAGAGGATTTGAATGGTCAGACCATCCAGGAAATTATTGCAACAACACTAAAATTTAGGGTAAAACAACAGATTGTCCAGTATTCAAACATTAAAGCAAACACGACAAAGAGGAGAAAACCATTTCACAGAATTTTTCTGGGCCATATCGCTTCCAAACAATTGTCCGAGTTTGACCCATCTTGAGGGTCCCACACCAACTCTCTGAAGTGAAGATATACACAACTTCCTCACAATGTCAGAGATTTCACTCTTTAATGCAATGTAGAACGAATAGATACTACCAATTTCATTGATGTGATTAAACCTTACAAATAGTGCAAGTAGTGTGTAGGGTCACAAGTACACTGCACCACAAATCAGAAGATTCTGGTTTCAAAGTTTCTCAAGATCCGATAAGTTCTGTCTCATGTATGGTGACTTCAAGGATTATTATTTACATGGATGTTTACGTCTGTTTCCATAACTGAAGTAATTTAAGGAACCAATGATTTAAGAGAGATCATGATAAAAACAAAAGGCAGTGACGGCAACGCAAAATTCTGTTTTTGGTCCATTTCTTGATGGATTTCAGTTTTTACTGTTTTTAAACGCATACATAAAATCTGGAGAAGCAATTTCTGACGACATCCAGCATTTCTTCAAGTGGCCCTATTTACAAATAGTCGGCTGTTCTTTCAAGGGCAATGAAATACACACTGAACTCTGAGGTGGTTAGGCTATCCATTAGGTATCTAACTATGTTAGGATATAATTATAAGAAATCTACAGAAGGCTTTGCACAATCTTTTGTATTTTACTTTTTTTAAGCAAGACCTTTTGGTACATTTCAACTTTAAAAATGCATGCTGTTTGCTTTACAAGAAATATGCAACATTTTGTAAAGCATTTAAGTTTTACGACAATATCGAATGATTTCTTTTGATCAAATTGTTTTTACCCTGTTTATTTTCATTCTAATGCAAAACTGTTCATTAAAAGGATTACATATCACCCTGCACTTTTGTACACAGCAGGGCAATTCATAAAACAGTGACAGAAGATCACTTGCAATTGCCATTCATGTCTCAAACAGAGCTTCACTGAGATCTGCAAGTTGAAAAGCATGGAATTTGAGAAAAGGAAAACAGAATTTCCCGCTTTGTGATACAGAAAATCGGGGGACCTAGATCTCTTTCCATCAAATACCATTTTGACTAAAAACTATTTCAACTCAGACCATTTCAACTCAGACCATTTCAACAGCAACCATTTCACATCAGACTACTCTTCCCATTAAAGACTTCAGGTCATATCATCTCAACACAGATCATTACCATGGCTACATGGTATTGTCTTTATGCATAAATCAGGGAGGTGTTATTAGATGGAGATCTATCGAAAACTCTTTCTTTGAAGCCTACTAGTTGCCGCCAGTAATCTCTTTTGTGTGTTGTTCTTGATGATTCAATAGTCTTAAGAGGTGTTAAGAACTAAGTACAAGTGGGAGATGTCGTCTGCTACATCTCGATGAGCAGCTCGCTAAATTTTCCCCTTGCCTTAACATTGCCAGTCGCTTAATTTGTAAATTAATTTGAGGGTTTCGACGCGTTTCGACACTACTTACAACATACTTGTCTAGTACCCTACAATTTGCTCAAAATGAGATTGTCTTTTAGATCATGCGAGCGAATGCGAAAATAAGTCAAAAACTGACGGCAAAGTTTAGTCTTATACTTCTTTTGTTCATTTGCATAGATCGTGAGCACTGGTTTACAGCCAGCATCATTAGGTTTCTTGGCAATAACAGTCGTTTGAAATGTCAGAACAGTGTTTCGTACTTGACTGTCGGCAACTAGTTAGACATTAAAGCATTCCTTTAAATAATCCTTTTTGTTGGGGTCTCTGTCGGTATGAATGAGCACATGAGGTTGCCAAGATATTAGACAAAGTTTTTTCAATGCCTTTTAGTTCAATAATCCCCAATTAAAGGATTAAGTCTCTACTCTAAGGTCAATCTCATGGGATTAGCATATATTAAAGTTTCCGATGGATCTCCATCTAATAACACCTCCCTGCATAAATCAGCTACAAACCCTGCTGTATGCAGACTTGTCACAGCTGCAAACTGGAGTTAAAACAACTATGCCATGAAACTTAGGAGCGGCAAGCATCCTACTAACTTAAAAAAAAAAAAAAAGTGATGAGCAGAAGCATAATATAGAGTGCGGTTAGAGAAGTCAGCAGTGCAGTGCAGTGCCCTGTTAGTAAACCTATGGCCTCAAAATGGCAAAGGCAAACATCTTTCATTGCACATGAACAGTGCAGTAGTAAATGCACATTTCACCTATCCAGCAACTGACTTTCATACAAATTCACACAAAATTGCTCAAAGAATTGTTTCCTTCAAGGTGACCTGATTGAAAAAAATAAATGTTCAAGATGGACTATGAAAGAGGGTCATCTTATGGAAGCAAAACAGCTCCAACAAAAATGTAAGCAAGACACCTCCGACAAAAAATGGAAGGCTTGTGTTGATAAAGGATCTCCTTTCAACCCACTTGCCACAGATTGAGTCGGCTTTTCATCTGGAATATTTGGTTTTCAAGCAGAATGTACAACAAACCAACTGGTTGCCAACGATGTTAATCCAAAAGCTACAAGAATAGCAAAACATAAGAGAATATTTAAAGACTTCCTCCATGATACGGTGAGATGTCGTAAACAGGATCAACTTTTTTCCACTGTCGTCTCACATCTGCAGAAGCATGATGGTAAACAATCTTGTAAGGGTATGCGTGAGGCATGGACAGCAGAAACCAATCCATCTTACCAAGCGTTATAATCTAACATTAATTGAAATACCCTCACAAACTACAAGCAGCAGCAAGCATCGCCAATATCACCCTCGATGATTGTCATATGAAAGGGTTAGCAAATGTTGGTACACTGGTCATCAGTTGGATACTCTTGTTTGGGAGATTTCTTTCTTTAAGTAGGGCCTATCATCAACTGAATTTAAGACTGGACACCCGTGGACATATGCCCACCTGGTGTAAGTGCTCCTAGATGTAACCTATGTGACTCACAGACATAGCACGTGTATATCACAATGGATCATTGCGTACCTCAAATTGATGTCAATGAGGAAGAGTGCCTGGCCTCTTCCATCAGCTTCTTTGAGCAGCTTCGTCAGTGACCGTCGAATATGTCGGGATTCAACACTTCCGCGACGGCGACGCCTACGCTGCTCCTCCTCATGGACATCGGAGGCAGGTCTTCCCAAAGGTGCAGCTTTGAGTCATAGCGTTCCACACTGTTGAGACTACTGCTGCCATCGTTACCACCGATGACGTATAGGTCACCGTCCATGGTGACTGCATCATGGGTACTCCTGAGAAGAAAAAAAATAATACTAATCATACAATATCAAGTCACAATATTAACATTGTGGGTAATTTGGTCACAGAGTAAGGCATTCAAGGATACCACCAGCCACTTGGAATATCCATAAAATAAAAACATAGCAATCATATGGTGCTTGGTCCTGAAAGCCATAACCAACTTACAACG
The DNA here is from genome assembly GCA_021234535.1 of Stichopus chloronotus. Taxonomy (NCBI): domain Eukaryota; kingdom Metazoa; phylum Echinodermata; class Holothuroidea; order Aspidochirotida; family Stichopodidae; genus Stichopus; species Stichopus chloronotus. The sequence goes on from SFZH01000008.1 coordinate 1,144,718, forward strand.
ATGGTTTCACATCCAGATATCTAGCACAGAACATGAATGGTCGGTGCATAACATAGCTTCAGACATATTTTGTACATATTACTTTCAAAGTGTCTGAAATGCATCTTACCACGGTCTTAACGGTCTGATGTATTTTTTGCATTCTTGGTCATTCTGGCAGGTAATATCAGACTTACCTTCTAACTACCACAAGCCATTTTTCATTATCAATAATACAACAGGGATGTGAGTGCAGGGTAAAAAAAAATACTGAGAACAGATTGTACAGGTGAATGCCATCCTAGGGGTGGGTTATAAGGGGAGGGGATGCTCCCTCCCCTTTTGAAAATTTTTGCTGTCAGGAGTACCGATACTCAATTTACATGACGCAATAAGATACAGAAACACCGTGTAGTTTGCCGTGTTATTTTCACGTGTTTTTCCGTTTCAACTTCAACAAAACTTACTCCAATGTTTTCAGATAAGTTTCTGTACTTCCAGTTGGCAAAAAAACGGTTGGAATACAGGGGAAATACGGAGGTATCAGCCAATTTTAAAAAATACAGAATTCCGTATTAATACGGGAAACTTACATCCCTGATACAAACAGAAATTGATAGGCCATCAACACACCATGACATGTGCATTTGTGAGGCTGTAAGAGTGACTTTAAAAGCTTCAACCACAGCATTGTAACCAGTGTACAAGAGTTGACTTAAACAAATGCCTATCTCAACCTTTGCTGTCTATAAACAAGAAGTTTCAGTTTCATGACACTCAGCTCATTATGTACCTGCAGTCTGGGAAGCACAAAGGATAACCTTGCAAGGGACACCAGGTTCACATCGCAGTTTGTGACAAATGAAAGTGCAGCTGTGATTCAATTTCATGTTGGATTTGCTGTTGCGAATCGATTTCTCTGGACCTACCTGCAAAATGGAATTATCTCTCAAATTGCTAGAAACTAAAGCCATTTACTGTGAGCACATATTTGAGGAAGATTTAAACTAAGATTCACAGTGCAATGTCTGTTAAACATCTGCTGATCAAAGTGGGATGACGTTTAATAAATGCAAACATTTTATCTACCTCCAGGTAAAGAACCTAAAATATTAATTTGAGAGAAATGTCCCTTCAGGGAAAATACACTTCTATGCTGTGGCAAATTTGACGACTAAGTTTCTTATTTCTTTTAGGCAACTTCTCAAACTTCTGAGATTACTCTTTTATGACATATCCCTGAGTCTCCTCATCCCCATCTCTTACCTCCCTCATCCCCATCTCTTACCTCCCTCATCCCCATCTCTTACCTCCCTCATCCCATCTCTTACCTCCTCATCCCCATCTCTTACCTCCCCATCTCTTACCTCCTCATCCCCATCTCTTACCTCCTCATCCCCATCTCTTACCTCCTCATCCCCATCTCTTACCTCCTCATTCCCATCTCTTACCTCCTCATCCCCATCTCTTACCTCCCTCATCCCCATCTCTTACCTCCCTCATCCCCATCTCTTACCTCCTCATCCCCATCTCTTACCTCCCTCATCCTCATCTCTTACCTCCTCATCCCCATCTCTTACCTCCTCATCCCCATCTCTTACCTCCTCATCCCCATCTCTTACCTCCCTCATCCCCATCTCTTACCTCCCTCATCCCGATCTCTTACCTCCTCATCCCTATCTCTTAACTCCCTCATCCCCATCTCTTACCTCCTCATCCCCATCTCTTACCTCCTCATCCGCATCTCTTACCTCCCTCATCCGCATCTCTTACCTCCCTCATCCGCATCTCTTATCTCCCTCATCCCCATCTCTTACCTCCTCATTCCCATCTCTTACCTCCTCATCCCCATCTCTTACCTCCTCATCCCCATCTCGTACCTCCTCGTCCCCATCTCTTACCTCCCTCGTCCCCATCTCTTACCTCCCTCGTCACATCCTACCTCCTCGTCCCCATATCTTCCCTCCCCGTCCCCATTCTTACTCCTCGTCCCCATCTCTTACCTCCTCATCCCCATCTCTTACCTCCCTCGTCCCCATCTCTTACCTCCCTCGTCCCCATCTCTTACCTCCCTCGTCCCCATCTCTTACCTCCCTCGTCCCCATCTCTTACCTCCCTCGTCCCCATCTCTTACCTCCCTCGTCCCCATTCTTACCGTCCCTCGTCCCATCTCTACCTCCTCGTTCCCCCATCCTTACATCCCTCGTCCCATCTCTTACCTCCACCCCTCGTCCCCATCCTTACCTCCCTCGTCCCATCTTTACCTCCTTCGTCCCATCTCTTACCTCCGCCCCATCTCTACTCCTCTCCCCATCTGCCTACCTTCCATCGCTGACCGCCTCGCCCACCTTACCTCCTCATCCCCAGTCTCTTACCCTCCCATCGGACCCCGCCCAGCTCTTACCTCCGCAGCCCCATCCTACTTACCATCCCTCAGCCCCATCTCGACCTCCCAGCCCATCCCGCCTCATCCCATCCGGACCCCGCCCCAGCGGACCCCGCATCGCCGACCTCCCCAGCCCCATCCTTTTACCTCCCTCATCCCATCTCATATACCCCTCTATCCCATCTCCTCCTCATCCCCATCCTCTTACCTCCTCATCCCGATCCCACCTCGCTACATCCCTCATCTTCTTCATCCCATCTCTTACCTCCTCATCCCCATCTCTTACCTCCCTCATCCCCATCTCTTACCTCCCTCATCCCCATCTCTTACCTCCTCATCCCCATGGAGGGGAATGGTTCCCACATGTTGATTTCAGAGTTAAATATCTCCCCATTGCTGAGGCACATGCCTCCGTCGTTACCACCGAACACGTGAAGTCTTCCCTCCAGGACGGCTACCCCCATGCTGCTCCTGGGGCTGATCATGGCTGGCATCATGGTCCAAGTATTGGTCACTGGGTTGTATTTCTCGATACTGGAAAGATGAGCCGACCCGTCGTAGCCTCCCACAGCGAAAATAAAATTATCTGGAAAAGCAATGGAGTGTTGCTTCATAAAAGTTTTTCTAGAATGTTCAAGAAATAATGTAAATAGAGACTTACATTGGACCAGTGATGTAGTTGCAGAAACTAACACCACATACACCAGAATTCATTTTCAGGATAAAGATCTTCATATGTAACAGGGATGATCCTTAAGCAACTGAAAATGGTTGTCCGAAGGACAACCAGCTGCAAAAATTTGGTTGTCCTCCCAAAAATTTGGTCGTCCTCCACAACGGACATGTAAAAACAAGAAATGTGCAAAATGTGTATTTTGCACAGTCAAGACGATGTTTTTATTCGTCTTTCTTATACAGGTTGAAACTTTCCATAGCTAAATTATACTACTGACTTGTAACTTATAAGTAATGCTCAGGGTTTCTCCAAAGGGAATCACTGATGCTGTAAAGTATATATCATATGGAAGAAAATCTCTTTATAGTATAATGTTTGTTTCAAATCAAAATATGATACATTACTAATCTTGAACGGTACTATCACTATTTAGAAAATTCGTACCAGCTCTCCTTGCACGTAGCACATATGACCGAATTCTTCAACTGCGACTCATCTATCTGGTACTTGCTGTGTACAGTATGTGCATGTCTGGTACAGTAAAATCAGTTGAAACATGATCGTACACTGAGACTGTTTGTTTGGCGTTTTACTTACCGTGGATTTCAGGTTGTTTTGGCGGATTTTTGTGAAAGAAAACAGATGTTTTGGAATGGAGTTCATGCATGTTAAATATTTTGGTTGCATCTCAGTGTTGAGTTGTACGCATTGTGTCACAATATAAATGACCAGGGGTAAAAATTTGGTCGTCCAAAGGACAACCTGAGGTAGTAACTTGGTCGTCCTACAGAAATTTCGGTCGTCTCGGACGACCAGACGACCGCTAAATTTCATCCCTGTGTAAGTAGATCACATTTTATGCATGGAAATTGGTGAAAGGGAAGAGGAGAGGTTGAATTCTTTTATTCATTGTGCACTGACTAGATGTCAGGTTGAGAATAAACACCAGTGAAAAAGTGGACACACTGCGAAAACTCTCAGAGATAAATTGACAAACAAAAATGCTCTTGATCCAAAAAAAAAGGAAGCCCATTCTATGTGACCAGCCTTAGGAAGGAAGATTGTCTAAAAATACTCTCATTTTCTTCCTGACTGAATCTAGGCGGAGTAGGATTTCAAATGGGAGCTTGAGGAAGGAATTAATTTTGTTTTTTGAGAGTTAACTTATCATATGCAACTTCAGATGATGCAATTTCCATAGGCTTTGCCAACTATGACAGCCAGCAATATAAAAATAATGATGACAGCAGTAGGATATGATCACATGTATTACATTGTCACAGTTGTTGCCATGAAGACTGACTCATGCACAGGATGTTAATATAACTTTTTTAAATCTGTAAAGAACACCTTGGGATTCATAACACATAGGACCTCTCAAGAAACCATTTTAGTATGGTATGTTGTCATCCTTTGGTTGGATAATATTTGTGATGCATGTGATTGTTTTTTTTTCCCCTCTACATACAATACTCCTTGTTTGCATATATGTACAAAATGAGCATCAGCCATGTCTCATTTAAAATAATTCTATTCCAACAATAAAGGACATGCCAAGAGTTTTGCGACCCATTGTAACATCTGGTAAAATGAAAACATGACTGCCATACCAGTTTGAATGTAATCACAGAAAATTTACACAAACAATGTAACTCTCTAAATGTCCACCAGTCTCTTCGAGACCAAACCAAAGTGAAGCAGTTTCCATAATTAATGTCTAGGTTACCTGTGTGCACATTTCTCACCTTTCAAAGAAAAGTATTGAAAACAATTCTGAACGAACAAGTGGTTGAAGGTACTCACCTACAACTGCCAATTTGACATATCTTCTTTTGATAGTCATGGCGGCTATTGAAGTCCAAGTGTCGGTGAGGGGGTCGTACCGCTCTGCTGTGTTCAAGCAGGAGGCACCGTCGTATCCCCCCACTGCATAAATTAGACCATTGCACATGACAACCCCAAGGCAGCTCCTCCTGGTTCCCATCGATGACACCTGAGACCAAGAGTTGGTCTGCGTGCTGTACTTCTCAACCACAGATACATCATTAGAACCGTCATAACTGGAAAGAAAACAGAAATAAAGCACAAATGTGACAAATATACAATGCAGCAACAACAACAATCCGATTTGCATCGACTGTACCACCCACAAATTGTTACAACTGTGCATGGTCATTTTTAATTTAGAGATCTCAGAGACATCGCACACTTTTTTGTGACTGTTTCTGACCTTTTTGTAGTTAGACATGATAGGATGTCAAATTGGGGCAGTTTCTCCATACTATGGACATTACACCATACTATGGACATAGCACACTCTTTGCACTCACTGGTCAAGTTTTGTTTAGGCAAATAATCACCAAATTAAATCAACTCTAGATTTCACTAGACTTCACTCTAGACTTCACTTCACACTAGACTTCACTCTAAATAAACACTTTTGCAAAGAGGAACTATAATCTTCAGAAATGTGTTAACTTTGACAAAAATCACAGGAACATAATGGAGGGAAACTCCAATGTCAGAGAACTTGGATTTATGACTGATATAATTAAACCTCTTGGTAACAAAGTAACAGCCTTACAAGGGATCAGTGTACTATGTCACACTATTCTCAGAGTGTGACTTGGTTGAAGAAAAGTCATGGAGAAGAAGGCAGTAAGACACCTGGATGAGGGTCACAAATTTAAATGACAAAGTTTGCACAGATTCACTCACAGACACTCTCCTTCTCCATCACACACACCTATGCATATACAGCCGATTTAAAATATAAAAGATTTTACCATCAACCAAAAGAGAACAAAAGTGTAAGGAAACTGCTTATCCACAAAACAAAAGACTGTGATGGGTAGTATGTACAAATATGTTGGTCTGGCTCCTTTAACATGAAGAGGATTTTTCTTCAGCTGATCTGCCAGGATCCAAATATTCTGGCCAACTTATTTTGAATTACACTTTTTGCCACCAGAGAGAAGCAACTTCAAAGCACTGCACACCTACCGAATCAAATTCTGTACTGCAAAGTTTGCTCAAAAACCAATGATACACACTATCATTAATCTGTTACTTTGTTGTCTGACAACCTATCCTTTTCTACTTGAAGAGACTCATTGAGTTGTCTCGTAAAATTCACTAAATTTTCCAAAACCTGTCAAGGGTCCTTCACATACTAACAACAAATAGTGAAACTAAAAGGATCCTCATATGTCAGATACAAAGAAACATTACTGAGGGAGTAATTAATGACAGAATTTTGATTCTGAAACTTTGTGCCCAGACATTCATCACATCAGTACTAATAGATACAAGCACACAGCCAGTACAAGCCAGTGACATCAATTTTGAACTTTTGACAGTTTTCATAACTATTGGATGTGAAACTTGACTACTTATGCTACTCAGAAGCATTGTCAAGTGTTTGCCCCCTTCAAAATCCTCACAAACTTATCGATATCAACTCACTGAGCCCCTTTAATATGGTAACTGATGGCATTCCATCATCTTTGTCATGCAATATGTCATAGGATCTCGACATGTTCAAATAGTACCTACATATATGCACAAAAACCACATTCTCTGCCGTGGCTATATTCTATACTGTGTGAAGCACCAGTGACCAAAATGTAAGATGCAATGACTTGATGGATTCACAAGATGAAGGTAATCATGTGCACTCACCCTCCGATAGCAAAGATGTGCGACCCCACGGCAGCAACTCCCAGTCTGGCTCTCTTGACATTCATGGCTGATATCGGCATCCAGGTTTGTGTCTTTGAGTTATAGCACTCGCAGTCGCTGTGAATGGCAAACAAACTGCCGCCACCTGAAAATAATGTTAGAAAATAGAGGCCAGATATGAGTAACTGTAATGTTAAGCTTTTTGTGGCAGTATGTTTTTAACTTAATGTAAAATTCTAACATAAAATACTGGAAGGTGTGAGGTAGAATTTACAATCCTAATACAACATCATGCGATACATCATAGAACAACAAATGTGTATCACAAAAAGGAACTCTAGAATGCTCAGGGTTTTTCTGTAATTTCAAGCTCCTGCTGGAGGAGAAAAACAAAGGTTGCAAAATTACGCATGCTTTGTTAAACAATGCATAAGTGTGAGCAAGGGGTAAAAACATGTTTAAGATGCAGATTTTAACTTGATCATCTAATATCGTCAGAGTTCGCCAACACTCTCTTCCAAACTTGGCTTACATATTGACAGGCAATCATGCCACATTTGGAAACAACCGAACAACCCCGCAAATTGCCAATCCCAGAAAACAGATTCGGTCATTACCTTTAAAATTTTGTGTTTGCAATGAGTTTGTGACTTAAATTTGCCAGCAGTAAAGAAAACAGTTACCTTTCACCACTCACTGACCGCTTATTGCTCACGTGCAACAGTGATCTTCTCAGTACACTATTAACGCAGTATTGATGACAAAGCTGTGAAATATTTTGAAGGCTAAAGTACTTCACTACAAGGGAAACATAAATTTTGTACTACGAAAAGTGCATATTTTGTCATCATTTTGTTAAATTGAATACAGCTTCTTCCACATTTACAGACCTGGGGTCATATGCAAGACATGGTAAATTGGTCACAATATCACAAAATAGTGCGAAATATAATAACATCATTCTTGATATAACTTTGACAACTCTGGAGAGTCTGAATAATTGATTTTGTGAATACCTTTGGAATTTGTGTTTTCAAGAGACCTGTTACATTCGCCAGCACCCAACAGTTAGAAAATTTAACTTTGCTATCACATCATCATTTACTTTCCTTATTCTTAATTCCAAATGTAACTTCTTCATTTCCTCATTGCTGTGATGAAAGTTATAGCAAGCACACTGAAAATTTCTTTTGCAAATGACTTAATACTCACCCATGGCAAAGAGCATGGGCGTTGCGGCCGAGTGGCGTCTGGCTATCGTCCTGGGTGACTGCAATGAGGTTCGTTGATCTGGCAGCAGGTGATACTTCATGGCCTCTATAACTAGGTCCTTGCACTCGGTACTGGTGTGGATGAGAGGATGGCAAGCGACGTACTGGGCCACAAAGTCCCGTGAGGTCAAAGGCAGACGAATGTGTCTGACAAGCTAAGGGTAAAAAGAAACATTTTCTTTTCTGTGACATGTGGTACTGCTCCTAATCAGAGAGTCTAAAGACTTTGTGATTCCTTGCCCATATTCATGAAGAAGGACAACCCACATACAGTACAAATATTGAACTAAACACTGTAAAACCTATGTTCACAACTTGATTTCTAACTATGGTGTCTGCTGATGTCAAGTGATCTTTGACTTCCATATAAAATGACACAATTTCTTGAAAAGTGTTCTATGAAAATTAATAATGAATTAATGAATTGAAATGACAGACGAACAACATAAAACCTGTTAACACAGTGTATCACATGCAAAGCTATTTAGCTGTCAACAGACTTGACGGAACACTATGGCATCTTTTCTTTTCCAGCCATGAGATGCCATGATTCTGCATCAGTTTGGTAAGACTAGTACACAAATTTATGGGCAAACATCCTCTGGATGCACTAAGATGAACTACATGCATGTAAAACACTTCACATGGTAATGAAAGTCTCACAGTGTACACATTATGGACAACTACATCATTAAACAGATTCTTGCTGTCTGCTCAAACTTGCTGTGCTAGTCTATACGATTGTTAGTTCAGTACACACAGGCAACACTTTCTTCATTTGCCTCTTGCAATTTGTTTCTTTAATAACCATCATCCACTTACCAAAGACCACAAAACTCACAGCAAAGCAACGCTATTTCCATACAATACTTCATCCATGTTTACTCAGCCATGCCCCACCAAGGGTCTCTGTCACAGCTTCATGGCTTCTCTAAGAACATTTTTTTTTTAAATCCCCAAAGCCAAAGTCAGATTTTATGGCACTGCTATGTCTTAAATGGACACTGAAGATTAACTACTTACTGAATAGATGTACTTCTTTCTTTTACTTTGGTCATTGCTAATCCACTTTGTGATGGCTACAAATGCATCTTCCTCTGCAACTACTAACTCTTCGCTTGAAACCAACTCCTCAACCTGGTATCAAAAAAGAAAAGAAAAAAGACGTAAAGATACAATTATGATAATCTTCTTTGTTACGACAGACTAATTTACACTTTACAGCGATATTTTACGATGCTCCCCAGTGGATAGGTACCAACAAAATCACACGCTGTTGTTGGTCTTAAACTATTCTTTGCAGGAATAATCACTATTTCAGAAAGCTTTTAGCAATTGGAAAGGAAAGAGCAAAACAAGCATATTCTGCATGTCTGTATACATACACAACCACACTGACATGACCCGGATTAGTACATTCATGAATAGGATATGGGTGCAAAACTTACTCCGAACCAAAGGTGTAATACATTAAAGATAGGAATAATGTTCAAATATTCTGCAAGATGATAAAAGTTACTTACAAATTGCCAAACTCACACATATACTTGACCACTTCAAACTAACAATCAAAGGCATACAAAATGTGCACCACACCGAATTATCCCCAGAGGAAGGGGGGTGGGAAGAGTTCCAATGGATGCTACTACAAGCCAGTGTAGTGCTGTAAGTGAACATCACCTCTCAAGTCACAAGGTGTAAAAGAAAGGATCAATTGAATTGGTTGACGACAGGACTTAGCAAGCCAGACTAAAATCCTTGGTTCCCCACACCCAGGGTCCCAAGCCATCCTGAGCCGTTACACCTCAACGTGTACTCTTCAACCATAATGACATACCTCTTCAAAGTTCAGTTGCCCAAATTCTTCAGCATCTACTACTCGATTGAAATTTTGGAGAACGAACTGCTTTGAGGAAGTCTCTAGATCAAAACAGCCGTGGGTGTCGGCGAAACGACGGATTCCCAAGCAGTTGGATGGACTCAGCTGAGTGGCCAGGAACCGACAGCAAGCATCACGCACGCTGTGAAGTTGGAGTAAGCTGGCAGCTGGCAGTAGGTACTAGATCATGGGAAATAGATGGAAATACAATAACTCGCAGAAAAACATCAGTCACAATGCTGCAGAAAAGACTCCTTTAAATTATTAGCAGGTTTACAGTGCCTTTAAATTCTTGCATGTTGAATAATTTCAAATAATGCTACAGTTGCATTTACAACTACTATAGCTACAGTATTTGGTGCAGAATGGACCCAAAAATATACAGGGGGCTACTTCAAATTATTCTAGGTAGTAAAAATTTTGTACCAATTGGGTGTTACAGTATGGTACATGTTATTTATTTTGCTATATAATGTGTATTATTATTATGTTGCAATAGTAATTGAAACAGTAACTCAATTCAACTACTGCTTGTGGAGAAAATATCAGAAATTATTTTGGCAAAACAAGACAAATTGATAATCTGGCACAAGATCTGTGGCCAAGTCTTTCTAAGCATAGTGAGCAAAGTTTCAGTTGCTGCAACTTGTCTGCTATTTCAACCAACGTATGCCATAAATTTCTTAATGGCCAGAAAAACTAGAAAGCCAAAAGGCTTAGTGATTCCTTGCCTCATGATATATATTGTAACAAACATGAATCTCCCACATGACAAGCATGAGATCCCACATAAATTTCTTAATGGCCAGAAAAAAAATGGCCATCTTTAAAGTTTTAGGCATTGTGAACCATGTCACGAAGGTAAGGTTCTTGGTTTTGACAAAACTAGGGAACACTTTGCAAAGTAAATTCTTCCATCAAAGGATGTCGAGTCATGATTTGTATGGTGTATCCATAGTGACTGCCATATTTACATCAAGTAACGCAGGCAAAGGCCACGCGGCTATCAGGTCCAGGGCAAGGTGAGTCAAGTATCAATTCCAGTAAATCTTAGACTGAAGGACTGGATTGTCTAATGGCTGTACTTTTAGGATGATACCAAAAAATACTCTTATGAGTCTTCCATTCCTTTATTTCAACTGTTTCCAGAAACTCACAAAAATAAAAAGTCTTGACAATACATGAATCTTGTGACTTTGTGGTAACTTTAGTGTATCCATCTTCCACATCTGGCTTTAATGTTGGCTCATACAGTATACGATGGCTCCATGTAAAAAACGAGAATGGAGGTTTAAAATTGTTTCAGTAAAGAGTGCTAATCGTCTGTTTAATTGATCAAAAGTTAACTTGGGTACCTTGATACTGTATTATCACAACAAATGCAGAATCTGTTACAACATTCTGCCTCCTAGTGTTAACCGGCACTAGTGATGGAAGGGGAATGGTGAAAATGATAAAGAGTCCTTCAGTTATATTTAAAAAAGAATGAAAGGCAGTAAAGGCATAAAATGAGTAATACATCTTATTTAAACTTCAACCCTACCTGAACATTTTCCTCCGTAATCTTGATCACCGAGGTGTACGCAAACTCCACGAGGAGTTCCACCGCATTGGCGTCTATGTCGTGGAGGGTCACCTCTGATTTAAAACATTCTGCCATCTCGTCTGTTGACCAACAAATTCAAACAAGAGTTTAATTGCAGATGTAATATACAGCAAAAGTATGTTATTTGGAAAAGAGTGAAACTTACAATGATAGCAAATACAGTTTGACACAAAAGTAAAGGTGAGTTCTATAACCTTAATTCCACATGTGCACAGCATTGATGATTCTAAACTGCGATATCTGACACAGCATTTCTCACAAACATATTTTCAATATTTTTGACAAACTTCCACCTAATAATTCTGCTGACAAAGTCATAGTGGTACTTGATATAACAAAAGTCTGTATCAAACGTCAGCACCGTTCATTTCCTTGAATATCCTGTTTACAGAATGCACGTATATACAGTAGTGGCCAGTTTTGTTGCACAATTGGGGTAATGATCTGAAACACACACCAATTGTTCAAACTGAATCCAACAACAAACTAGGGGACAATGGGATGCTGATCATGTGAAAATAGGTCTGCCTACCTGGAACAGATTGAGCGATGTTGAGGAATTTCCTTGAAAATTCAAATTTTAGGAAAAAGTCTCTGATTGAGTCACTTTTACCAAGTGCTAAAATAACTGCCTGTCATAAAAGTTGACCCCTTAACTAGGGATGGCTGGCAGTTTGCACAGACCAAACCAACACCGACCAGCAATGGCAGATCACAGCATACTACTCAACTACAGTATATTGACCACAGAAATCTTATACAAACACCAAGCAATGCCAGCTATACTTGTCAAGCATTTCATTTTTCGTTTAGAAAACTTCCTTACTTCCTGATTTAAAGCCTGGCAAAAACAAAATGTGCAAGTAACTGTGGGAAAGGGATAGCATAAACCTGGGAGTGAGATGTATACAGTATAAGCGGAAGATTCATGCTGAGGAGCATTCCAGCACATCCAGTAAAATACTGTGCAGATTCATCCTCAGTACAGTACTTACTGAATAATTCAGTGTTCAAATTCTGCTTAGCACTGTTGAGTTTTTTGGGGGGTTCTCCTTGTTAAAGTTTGAAAACCTACTGTAGTTAAACACACAAAAAACTGCAACACAAATTTCCAACGTATAGCAATTTGCATATGCAATTTGTATAGGAAATTGATATGTGATACCAGATAAATTATTCCATAATCCTACAATACCTGGAATGTGCAGTACCAAACCAGTTGTGGTTTGTACTGTACCTGGTATGAAATACGTTAACAAAGCAGTCAGTCTTTGTTTAACTGAAGTTTCACTAGCAAAGTGAAGGCAAATTACACAGACATAAAGTCATAATTACACTATTTGCATAAACTGTTTTCTTTGAATCTCCCATATACAATGCACCCAAAATATTGGGTCATCTGAACTTGACACACCAACCTCATACTGTTTTGTAACTGGTAAAATCAATGGACTATGGTATGTCTTCCAAAACTATGTCATGGACTCTGCGTAAGCTACAGCAACCATTCTAACTTTAAAGCAATGGATTGTGGAAAGAACAGAAAAAAATTTAAGGAGTTTGTTGCCCTTGTAATAATTTTGTCGAAACTATGGACTTGTATTACTCATGCATCAGCTGACTGTATTCATAATCCCAACATCCGCAAAACTATCGCTTGGATGCCTGGCTTGACTTGCCTACAGATTGTAAGCTATTAAAATTCATGTACAATACGCCAATGTACTGTAATCAATTACACTCAGTAACACTAAATATTTACTTCTTTTTACTTGAGATATAAATATTCACGCTTTTTGAGCCAATCATCAAATGTGAAGTAAGACTTACACGGTAAGTAGAGAGGGCTTGGATCTTAGATGAAACACATCTCTAAATGTTGGTAGGTATTACAGAAAGTAACTGTACAACTGCACATGCCAACAGTTGCTTTGAAGGTTCATTGTAACTACGACATAGATGTTCAAATCAAATTCAAACATGATACATTAAAGCTGAAAAAAAGTTTGGACTGCATGGCTTCTAAGTAGGATTTTATTCCTCTGGCGTAAGTACAAAAAAATAAATAAATAAATGGTTGTCCACGAGTATGTTTCTCTCTCTATTGTACAGTACAGTATGTAACACAATATGCATTTTCTTCACAGAACTAGTAACTTACATTTAATCTCAGTCTTACTTCAGGAAGGGTCTCTCTTGAACACATTACATTGCTAAGTAGTGTACCCAAGTTCCATCTTTTGTCCATCCAAACTCCAATTATCAGCTCCAAAAGTGTGTACAATCTCACTTAGCAGGAACACTTGTGCAATTTATAATAAAAAAAAGTTGTACAGCAGTCTATGTGCAAAAGTGGTCACCAACTTACTTGTAAACATGGCATGGAAGTAGGGACTGCAGGAAGCCAAGACCAGACGGTGAGCTGGGATAGTTTTGTCCTCCACTTTCAGTATCACGTCACACAGCAGTCTCTGTTTTCTCATGAGGTCCATGGAAAAGAAGGAATCTACCGTGTGGTGGCTTGCATGGTGCAGCCATTCCTTGGATTGCTTGAGTCCAACTGAGGGACTACTGATGGAGTGCTGGGAGGTGGGAGTGGTAGGCGACTGGTTACAAGAGGAAGTAGGGGATGAACACGGTATCTCCAGAGAGAGCTCCATCTCATGACATGATGATGGAGAAGTCTCTGCTCCTACTGTATCGTACTTCTGCTTATAAACTGTGTCAGAGATCCCTCTCCAAAGAGTCAGTTGAAAACATCGAGGAATTGAATGACAGAAACCGAATGTTGAAATAATCCTGGTCTACCTTTTCTATCTATAAAACAAAATTAAAAATTTCAAGTAAGAATGTCAAAAACAATGTTGAGTTTGCATTTAGACTAGCAGGTACTACTGTATATGCTACAAGGAGGATGTAGGTACAGGTATATTTCTTCTTTGGTTAGCTCATGATCATAGAGGCTATTCAGAAAAGGAATAAAAGTGTGTGAGTGTGACTATGCTCAAACAAAGGGTAGAGTAATGATGAACTGTAAGTGAGAGTAATGTAAAGAAGGTGAAAATCACCCTCACTGGATCTGATTCTAAAATACAGTGTAAAGGTCCAGAACTCACAACACACATGCACCTGACAGATACTGTAGCCTACAATCCTCTAACGATAACGTCCACTTTATTCTGAGCAGCACTGTATGCCCATAACAACAAGACAGACAGCTTCACCATAGGCTGCAATGTGAGACAAAGTTTTAATATTGTTTCCTTGATATTACTATAAAGAGTACTACAGTACATTGAACAATGTTTCATTGTTTGGGATCTGACAATGCCAATCATTCAGAAAAGCATGAATCTCGCCATTCACATTCTGCCTCCATGGACCACTCATATGACAGGAATCATGGCAACTTACAATACATCGTTATGATATTGTTGACTGACTTTGCACTCAATTACAGCACTGTATACTGTACATTCTGTACATTTAAGCTTTGCAAGCCTACTGTACACTTTATTGCAGATACACACTGCACAATTTTTATTCCTCTGGTGGAAAAGTTCATTCCAGCTTCGGAATCTGTGACACACTGTCACAAGTACTGTATGCCATCCAATGTAATTTAAGTGTCACACATTATCACAATTGACAGAGCTTGCCATCCACTATGAAGTGCCACAAATGCTGTCAGTATGTACAGTACAGTAGTAAAGTATGTCCACTGTGATGAATACTGTAAGATCGAAATAAGTTCTGACTAAGCAATCACTCCTAATTGATGTTTTACAGTGTAAATTGGGGCCGAGAGCAGTACAGTACAACATCACAACAGAATATTAATTATATACAGCCTTTTAGCTTGTGTACTGCAAATGCTGAAATATTATGTAAAGCTTGATACTCACCAGAAACTAACATCGAAAGAGTTACACTACGGTATGTTAAAATAACACAATACCAGCATCAATCTAAAAGCATGAAGGTTTACTGTAAGTCGCAAACACTCTGGTCACTCCAAAATACGGAACATACAGTAAGCACTGTCACAGCAACACAATACCTGTACCTTTGGAGGCAGTGCAAAAGTCACAATTTCCTGTTTATAAAATGAAAAACAGCAAGGAACTGAGTCCAACTACAGGATGCATCAAAGAGTGTTGTACAAGCATTAGCTGGCACAATATGTAATATGATCAGGATAGATTTAGTGAAATCACAACACAGCTCGTGACTAAGCAGCAGTAAACTGCAAAGTTTCAAAGAAAAGTGCTTTACAAAGATTACAGCTTGATAAATCACCAACTGTATTCAATAGGTATTGTTCTTGTTCCAAGGGTGTATGAAGGCATTGCTTTGTTTCTCTGTCTGTGTTATTGTACCATTCCCAGTATGATCTTTTGATGGATAGGCCCTACTGGTACAAAGGTGAACAACAAAATTACAGTAGAAAGGCATCAACAGTTGTTCAACCCAATCAGCTGTACAGTATTTCATAGACTACACAGAAACTGACTCACCATGGACTGAACAAGGTACTGACAGACAACTACAGTACAACTACAGTACTGTATACACGATATGCACTACTCTGCGATGCAATATACAGTAAGAAGGGTGAGGTCTTTTGAATTTCATATGACGAATACTGTAGTAGAATATTGGGTTTATGAATCAATGTGAAGAAATGCAAGCCACAACTTTTTTGCACACAACCTATTCATCTTTGCGACGGTTAGGGTGCAAAACTTTTGTTGACACCATTTAACAATAGCACATTACAGTGAGCATACATAGACTGATTGGTATACTGAGATTTTGTCTACTACTATGTGCACACAAAACTCCTCAGTTGATGTTTGACTGATAATTTGTGACTAAGTGTCGGTAAAATATCAACGTTCAATACACAAACTGTAAGAACATTAAGAAGATCTGTCGTTCCGAAAATTTTCTTTATTAGTTATCTAGTGTCTGCTTCCTCTTGCTCACACAGTAGCAGGTACAATAGCGCATACGGTAGCAGTAAAAGACAGTATAAGATCTACAAATTTGGATTAATTTTGAAATGTGGTCCTTCTGTTTGATCGACGAATCACTTAACTTTTTCGACTTCCATTCCATCTAAAGAACTACACAAACAATATTTTTTTACTGTTTGTGACATCAGACTCACTACATCTAAGAGGCTGAATCACTGGCTGAATACAACAGAAATCTGACCAAAGGAAGGGTGATTACACTTTCATGATGGCAGTGCACAAAGTCAGGAACCTGTCAAACAATACTTTATTTCCCTATAGGGTCTCTCTAGAGGGGTGTTAAAAATGTGAGGCCAACAGTGACCAGAAAAATCCCCTCCCCCAGAAAATTCTCCCTCAGACCAGGGCTGAAATTTAACTCTCATGCGATCATCCGTGACGAGTACAAAATGCGTCGGACAAGCAGTTTCTCTCTTTGAGCTTGTCCGATGGACGAGTAGATTTTACCAGTGACTAAATAAATGAAAACACCAAGCAAAAAGTAACTCCAAAAATCCCCCAAAGAAGTGATAATAAGACAATGGTATCGCCCGTCATTCATCATCGAACAAATAAAATTAAAAACAGAAGGATTTGGTACTTCCCACATAGGGGGGATTTGTCTTAGAATTCTCATTGGTGCAACTTCAGGGAGGGCTGTTCAGTTAAAAGAACAGACAAAAACTCCTGCACTGTTACATCTGTACAGGCACTTATATATGGACGATCTAGAGAACTAATAGATAATTGTGTGATCTGTGGCATATATAAACGATCAGCTTACTAGCACCACAACAAAAAATGCAAGCTAGGTAGGCTATCCTGGAATATATTACGGGCTAAGCAAAATGCATCTTTCGACGTACTGGGGCAAACCAAAATAAACCTTGAAGAATGTGTTTAAAATTCTGTTGATGGTTGAAACTCACTTCCAATTAAGTTATGATACCCACAAAGACACACATGCAAAACCATCTCTCATGTACACTCAAGTCCACAAGCAACCATCCGCTGACTTTTTTCAGTGGCCACTTGATACAGTAACTGTTAGTTCAGGCCTTACCTAGCCTAGCCTAACATAATCAAAGTTGAACTTGCGCTAATGATTCTGAACGAATCTGTCACGTAACGCTGGCAGCCAAAAGTTGATATTAAAAATTTCACAGACATACTGGTCAACAAAATTTGGGGCACAACTTTAGAATCCGAATCATATGAACGTGCTCGCTAGCTTCGATTCGGTCCACTGCCATCCTTCTGCATGTAGTAAACTTCATTTTGGCTAACTGTGTGTTCTTTGTGCCCAGCAGTGCATTTGAAGAAACATGTACAGTACATCTCCACCAAAAATACGGTACAGTGAGCCAAACACTTGACCTCCAGGCTTCGTCTGGCAATTTCATGATTTGTTTTCGTAGCCATTCCAGAGTCATTTTTTGCTCTCTTCAGCGGAACTTTAAATCTTGCCACTGTTTGTTGGAAACCCTTCTTAAATAGTGCACTTACTGCAGACACTGCTGGTGTCAAAAAAAAGAAGCTTACAGTAATAGAAGTCAATGTTTGACACTAAAAGGTTTGCTATTGCTCACATGTTTGCCCACAGTATGACTTTCTTGTAAAGCACACAGCAGTGAAGTTTGTTGGTACAAAATACTGTACACGGATGTGTGGGAACCCAGTACATTAATATATATCTCACAAGTGACCCACATTTCACAGGCCAGGGTTTAAACTGCATTTGAACACCCAAATCCACCTGACCCTCTGAAAACCTGCATAAAAATCAATCTCCACAGAGATACCCATAAGTACGGCATTGCTACTGCCAACTGAATACACAAATTTACCAATGAATGTTATCAATCTCAACAGCAAAATACATTTTTAAGACAACAAGATTTGAGGCCAGCTATGCTGCCTGATACCCTCAAAAAGTGTCACTGTACCATTTTGGAGTAATTTTAGAATATCCCAGCACTTTTGAAGTTCTTCCTTTCGTTGGAGTCATGGAGATGCAGTTGAACCAAACTTTTACAGTAATGTAGGCCTCCGACGGTTACGGATCTTTTTCTCCCTTTCTTCTTTTCATGTGGAGTCAAACCATGCTCGAGAACAATACATATTTGGGTGGACATGTATTTATACCCCGGTATTGGAGTTGAGGTGGGTGGGAATGAGATTGAAAATGATATATCCATAAAACTTGAGTCAGAGTTGTAGTGACAATACAAGTTTTAAAGGAGTCGCAGTCACAGTTGCAGCAAAGTCATAGGCTGAATATTTGACATCTGCAGGTATATTTTGGTGGAGTCAGAATGAAGGTGGGGAATGATGCATCGATTGTTGCTGAAGTCGGAGTTGCATTGACAATACAACTTTTAATGGAGTTAGAGTCGCAGTGCTGTCAGAGTTATTGCAAAAGTTGATAAGCGCCCTCTATTGTTGTGCCTTCCTCGACTGCGACTCCACTTGTAAAAAAAACCTTCTGAAAGGCGGGGTATTATAAACTTGTACCACTGTTGGAGTAATTTTTGACCATTTTGTGTGTAGACACTTCTTGTGTTAAAAAATTCAAACATACAAGGTAAACAAACCTTCCCATTTTACCGCTCTCATATGAGAATGACAATACATCAAGATGCCATAATTGCCTAAGTAACATGCCATAAGTCTAATTAGAAACGGAACCAACAAAATACTTGTAAATTAATAGGCCCTACGTGAACCTTGACACCAACGTACAGACTTTTGAGCTGCATTAAAGATTTACTGCAGTGAAAAGTGGACCAATTTCCCTATTTCTGTAATCTGAATGTCTTGCTAGGAGGGTCTTGGACAGGAATCATGCAATGGGCAGTGACTGTGAGCCCACGTTTGGTCGTGATGGATTTTCCTTTTGTAAACAGAGACGCTTTGTTGTAAGGTTTGTCCAAGTAAACAAGATACCTGTTGGTTAGCACTATTTCTAATTGGTAAGTTGAGTAACTGTTACTATGCAGTAAGTATACAGGTAAATGTTACATTGTTAGGCCCTAGGCTAAGTTAAATTTTAGTGGGCTATCCTAGGTCTAGGGATGAACACAAAACATGATCCGGGCTTACGTTGGTATCATGCTACAGTTGTATACTTCTTTTCGAGAAGTCCTTTGTCAGTCCTTGCTAGTCTTGAGCCCTTACATGGTTCTTGTGATTGCTTCCACAAAGAGATGATTCTCGAGACTTTTGCTGGACTCCTGAGCGAACGTCATTCGTAGCCAGGCTGTACTGTGTACGTTTTCAGTGCATTGACATGCAGTGTGATTCTGCGTGTAATACTAATTACTATTGTGTGTCTCATCCATCCGAAAGTGAGATCAGAGTTGTTTTGTAAACAAAGAACCGGTAGGCCTATGGGACGCCCTGTATGACAAACTTTTTCCGATGTAAAGTAAGTCAGGTAGCATACCCTATTTAGAAGATTGAGTTTATTTACGCTCCTTAACATGGTAGTGCTACGGTATGACCATGTTGAGTTGAGCACTCTGCATTTCAAGATGGTGCATTGCTTGTGTAGTCCCAGCTATTTTAGCTGAGACGTAATACTATCGCATTATGCATAGCACACTCTTTTGAGTTTGTGCACTCTGGTATTCACAAGCAATGTACCGTGAAAGGCAGGATTGATGCAAGTTACGCTTGTATCAATCCTGTCATTCAGTCTTGAAATTTACTCTGAGCTGCACTGATGAGTCCTAACAAGGACGAAACAGTACTGTCTGCAGATTGAGTTTATATATATATATACAATATATATACAATATACAATATATACAATATGAGTTTTAAGTGTGGATTCCAGATAGAACTGGCATACTCTAACTCTGGTAAATGACAAGGGTCTTGTAAGCTGCTTCTTTTGTAGAAGGTGCACAGTTCCACAAATACCTTTTGAAAAGGCCGAGAACTTTGTTGGCACTATTTACGGTTTAAGTAATATTTATATGGACCAACAGAGATCATGAGAGAGTTCAACAAAAGTGTAGGATGGGGGGAGGGGTGTTTAACTTCTTGGAGTGTGAAATCACCCATAAAGTAGCTGTAAAGTAGACTGGCTTTCTTTTGCTTGTCACATGCATGATGAAACACTTAGAATGATTACATTTCATCTGCAAGGGAAACTCAAAATCGCAGAGTGCTGAAATATCCTTTTGGATGCAGGTACAGTCGTTGGCCGAATGGATCTGGCGGTATAGAATTTTTTTGGTAAATATCTTCTCCATCTCTGATTGGAAAGAACCAAAAATTTGTCAACTTGTGTAAAGATATGATTTGTACCAGAGGACTACGAAAATGAACTGTTATCTAATTATTTCGTGACGTCACACCGACAGAAGGCTTTTATCGGACACTCGTGGTCCGATAAAAGCTGTCTGTCGGTGTGACGTCACGAAACAATAAGTATAAATTTAATTTTCTTAGTCATACGATACAAGATATTTACTAAAAATAAAAAAAATCGGATCGTAATTCGATCCGATATCGTTGTAGTGTGAACGCGCCTTTAGCTTTTGTGATCTGTTTGATAAAAAGTTCTCGATTCATTATTTCTAATCCCCATGCAGGTGGTCCAATTTTAAGAGAAAGCGTTGATGGGGAACGCCCATCGAAAGCTTTACTGTGGAGAAACCATGTTTAAGATTTGTCAGCATTTTTTTTCTCAAAAGTGCTAACAAATGTTTTGTGTGTTGTGTCATATTGCTATGCTGAAAATAGGCTATTATCAATTGGATGGCGCCATTTGGTGTGGTGAAGAGGCGGGTGGGACTGTGAGTTTAAATTCCACGTACAAAAGTGGGTGTTAAGAACATGTTCAGTTCCACCCTCCAATATTTGCTAATTGTGGTAGGAATAAATAAAATAGGATGCGTAATTCACTATGATTTTTGTATCATTTCATCCCATCTACCTCTTTAAATACAGTAGATTGATTTTTCTCCAAGTAATAGAGAAATTGCAGGCACGTTCGGCTCTAACTGGTGGTGGCGCTCCTCTTAGATAGTCCTGCCCGAACTCAGGCTCTACCCCTATTATTTTTCTTGTCCTACCACCACTGCATGCTTTTAGTCTAAAAAATTAAAGCATATTTTGTTTTAAGAAATAGATATTTCCTTCACAGAAACATTGTCTACCGGGAAAATGATCTGCTCATCAGTCTTAAAAACTTATGACCCACTTTCAGCTGCCAGAGAAATATGGTAACCCTACTTACTGTGCCAGTCAATAACAACAAAAAATGCTAGAGGAACATATATATTCTAGAATGTCGTGCTAGCTTCTGATCAGTGACTGGTTTGAAGATGAATTCCAAATTTAATCGCTGGAAATGGCTTGCAAGATATATGTACATATCTCTCCGATTTATTTTAGCCCGAGGGCCTACATTTAGAATGATGTATTAGGTACTATTTTTTCTTCCACCTATCGTAGTGCGTTGAATAACTCTGACTTATGAGGAGCTGTGAATTCTTCATGCTGTGGATACTTTCCTCATCTGTGTTTAAGAACGACAACTATATTCAAGTAGTCATTAACATGCTCTGTAGGCTACATTCCAGTAAAATAGTTTGTTCTAAAGCTCGTTTCAACATGATTGTCAACTTGAAGGCAGAATTAACATTTTGTCTCATTGTCTATGGGGTTTATAATAAATCGTATGACATTATGCAAAAATGTTCTTAAAAAACGTAATGCCTACCCAAGTAAGAAGTCAATTTTTTTTTTAAGTTTAGCACAACAAATCATTTTAAGACTGACTTTTTAGGAAGACATAATCAAAATTATTCGCTGCGCATGACTGACTATTCGAGGGGTGGGCCTGCTTGAATCACATAATAGGTTTAAAAATGCTCATTTTTGGATCAATGTGCCTAAGTGACAATGACAGCAGTACGGCAGTCGTTTCAAATGATAATTTGCCTGTTACATAACTTTCAATTTCATTCTTCTATTTTTGGTTCATGTTTTGAGTAACTACAATGTAATTGCTGGAAATAAATGCTGGCGCACCTCTTAGTTGTCAAACAATTTTAATTTTACCCCAAATAAAAAATTCTGACTGTGCTAATGCAACAGGGGCAAAACTGTATTCCATATCACGATGTATCACTCTTGTTGAGGTCACCTCGTCAATGTCCTAGACTCAGTAAGAAAACAAATGTAGCTACACTCATAGCAGAGCACTTAAAGAGTCTCTTGAGACCCTGCAAACAATCAACGTGACTCCACTCCCGAATGAAAAAAGTGTGGGACTAAAGAAATGTTCATCACCATCCAAATATTTGAAGAGTGATCCAAGAATTTATGAGAGGATGCGTAATTTATGATTCTTTTATCGTCTCAACCCATCTGTCTTGTATTAACATTTTCATAGATTTACTTTTGCGCATCAATTTGAGAAATTGCAAACATGAGATCCGTTTCAAGCCTGCTTATATGCAGCTCATAACACCCGTTCAGAAAGTGCCGTTTCCGGCCATCTAGTAGGGAGTTCAAAAAACCGAAATCTTGGTTATCTGACGCCATGACTTTGCCTCAAAATGCACGACCCTAACTGAACCTTTGTGAGATGTTATAACCAATTAAATTGTCGTTATACATTGTTTCCACTGGAAAAGTTCAGATAATGCATCCCCCTTTGACAACCTTGCATGCACTTACATACTAATAGGCCTACAGTATCGCGCAGGAGGCGAAATGTGTAAAATCGCAACCCTCTCTGTATTGGAACCCTAATAGTTCTGCCAGCACTCACCCCCCCCCCCCCTCCCCGGCACAATGTCTTTAAAGAGTGGGCTATCTGGGAGAGGGTTTTCTATCAGACAGCGTCCCTAAAAGACAGTTTCGCCCCCACCTCCCTCTGACTGAAATTGATAGCTCTGCCACTGGCTAGCATATATATTTTCCTGTCATGATCAGAGTTCAAAGGTAGTTAAATCTTCGGACAGTTACTGTATCGCGTAGTTCAAAAAAGACCTAAACAAAATAGACAAAGTGCCCACTGTCTTGAAAGCAGTCATTTTATTTAGTCTGAATAAAGTGAAACTATCAATTCATCGTAACTTACCAGCATTAACTGAAAAAGAGAGGTAAAGCTTTAAATGAAATTAACAATCTCAGATCGTTCATCTCCCTTCCATCATTTAATTACACATTATTAACCACATACAAATCAATTAATCACATACAAATCAATTAATCACATACAAATCAATTAACCACATACAAATCAATTAACCACATACAAATCAATTAATCACACACAAATCACTCAATCACACACAAATCAATCAATCACACACAAATCCATTAATCACACTAATCCACAAAATCATAATTATACGCACAAATCAGTTGAACACACACAAATCTGTAAAAAACACACACACAAATCCCCCCTACACACAAATCTGTTAACCGCACACACAAATACATTAATCATACACAAATCCATATTTCACACTCGAAATCGATTGTTTTTGTTATGTGTTAAAGGTCACAGTGTTGCTACATGGGCCACAATTAGTCACAGAAGAAGAGGATCTTGTTTATCTTTTGGTAGTGTTTTAAAATGAATAATTGTAGTTGTTCAGCTCTTTCAATGTAGGCTATGAGCATGTGTTCTTGACAAGAAATGATAAATTAAAATATACAGATTTTGCCAATTCCTTGATGGATGGCAAGATATAAATGCATGGCTGCTTCTGCAGTCTTTATAATTTAATATAATATTATTCAGTAAATTAAAATTTAACTCTTAAATAATAATAAGAATAATAAAAGTCATTAATAATGCAATTGAACATTACCAATACTGCTGGCAAGATGTAGATTAATAATGCCTACAATTGCAAATATATTGCAAACCAGTTTCAGGTTTTAATTATTGTTAGCAAACCTTTCTTTTGATAAAAATAAATTTAACAAATAAATACATGCTATAAATGTGCACATAAAACGACAAATATCTGTAAACATGAAATTTGAATGCTGTCCAAACATACAGAATAAATAAGCAGGAACATGTCCTGAAGAAACGTACCTTCAGGATTGTCAACAATCTAACTGGAATGTCATAAACAATGTTAAATAATTTAAACAAAAATATTTATTCTTCCACAGCCTCAAATGGATCTGAATCATCATCATCGTTGGGAGATGCAATGATGTTCTTGATCTGTTGAGATGGAACCCCTGAATCTGACCATTCTAAATCCAAGATGTCTTCATCAACAGGATCGTTACCATCGACAAATCTTCTCTCAACGTCTTCTTTGCCAGCAGCATATCCTTCTCTATAAGTCAAATCAGATTTGTTGTGTTTACAACTCTCAATAGCAGTCTCACATTTAGATAGTGTAGATAAGTCTCCGAGCACGTCGTCTTTGGTTTCACAAGAAATTTTCCTCTTGACACTGAACTTCTTCCTCTTCAATTTGGTCGATGCTGTAGCAGGGTTAACTTTCTTCCTTTCAGTATCCACGGAATCAGACATATGAGCATCCTTGCAATCTTCAGTTCCGTTGCTTAATTTGACAATCTCATGTTTAGTGTCTTCTTCAGGACCATGTTTGATAACATTGCCTAGAGCAACATTAGCTGGATTGGCAGTTGAACTAATTGGATTAGCAGTCACACTTTCAAAGCTCAAAGGTTCTTTCTCTATTGTAACCTGCAAAGGAGCAACAAATGTTTGCTTACCTTTTGGAGCAACAAACTTTGGTTTTCTCTGAGGTGGCTTTTGCTGGCTTTTAATGTCCTCTGTTTTAGACCTTTTATCCTCCTTCTCCTTCCTTCTCTGTTTCATTTTAGTTTTTTGTTCCTCTGTTTGCTCTTTCTTTATTGCTCTTGCTTGTTTCTGTGCATCTTTTTCCTTTAACTTTTCTTCTCTCTTTCTTTTTATTTCTCTCTCTTTCTGCTTTCTCTCCTTCTCTTCTAACCTCTGCTGTTTCCTTGCTGCCTTTTCTTGTCGTTTTTGTTCTCTCTCTGCCTTGGCTAGTCCCTTGATTCTATTAGTCTTGCTTCCCATGCTTTTAATTTTGTCATTACTGGTATTTGCACCAACCATACTAGATTCAAGCTTCTTTGCATCACTTGAAAGATCAAAATAAGTTGCAGTATTTTCAGCAGTATCTAACCTGGTCTTATCCTCTTTCCTTTTAGCTTCATTCCTTCCTGTACTGGTCATGACCTCAGTCATATCCTCTCCATCCTCTTTAGATGATGAATCTATATTCCTTTCATCACTGATCTCATCCTCTCCCAATGCTACCTCATTCTCAGTCTTTTCTTCTCTTTTTAGATCACTTCTAACAGCTTCTGTTTCTTTGGTAGCTTCCATCTCATCAACTTCTTTTTCTTCCATCTTCTTATCTTCATCTTTGTAATTATCCTCCTTGTTCTTGCTTGAAGTCCATCTGACTTTTTTCACTTTCTTCTTCTTCTCTGTTCCTTTCTGTTGCTTCCTGCTAGCACCTTCTTTCCTTTCTTTTTCTTTTTCTTGCCTTGACTTGCGATGCTTCTTGTGCTTTTTGCTTTTCCTCTTGTTAAGTTCATCTTCTCTTCCAGCTTTTCTCTTTTTTCCCCTTTGTGTATCTTGTTCTTCACCTAAATATTAAAGACATACATATTTTTGACTTGAAAACCAAAGGAAATGCTCATTTCCTGTTTATATCTAACATCTTTTCTGAATGGAAGATGTAAACAGCACAAGATGTAAGGAGTTATTCATAAATGGAACCAGGCGAAAGCTTTATCTGTTATCAAACTACACATTTTTCATTAAACCCACTCCATACTATACATATACTATAGGAATACAATCAACCTTCCTAATTAAATCATTCGCTGTTCTAATAAATGCTAATAAATAGTTCTAATAAATGCAGGGCTTGCACTCCCAACTCCAGGTGAGTCTCTCCTTTCTATCACTACAAAAAACCTTTTGCTATGTTCTTGATGAAGTTTATTGTGTAGAATTATTCTTGAAGTCAGTGACCAAATAAACATTGGGAGACGACAATGATAGCTTGGCAAAGCCCAGTTCAAGAAACGCAAGTGTTCTTATGAATTCCACTCTCTATATGTGCATGAGCTCAGTACTAATTGTGGGAGGGCTTTAACAGTTCATATTACTTTCTGTCTCACTTATATCATTAAACAAGATATTACAAAGGCATGAGAGGGCATGAGTTCAGCATGAAAAATAAAAAAGGTACTTTTGCAAAATGAATTAGATTCTAAATGCTTTGTCAAAGACAAACATTGAACTAAGTTGCATTTTAGTTACCTACCTTGCTGTGTACTGTGTATTTAGCTTGTAACTCATTTTTGCTATAAATATGTTTGCAATTTAGTGTTTTTGTTTTTCATCTGCAAAGGGAGGGAATCTGAACTGAACTGATCATTTTGCTTGTCAAAAAATTTAAATGCAAACAGCCAATGCGGCTACTGGATGTGCATGGTGCCAATTTACAACTGTCTGACGCAACCTTAAACTTAGCAGATACGTACGATTGATCAAGCTTGTCACCTGAGCCTACAGTTAATGTCTGTTGCAAGTTACAACATGTTTACTTCAACATTATTAAAAACTAACACTTTTTACAACAGATGCAATGAAATATAATTGTTTCCTTTTGTTGCACAGCTTACACATCATGCATCATCAGCTATCAGAACAGTTTCCTTAATTCAATCCAAAAAGGGGTTTCCAAAAGAAGAAAACACCTGACTATACAATCAGAACATCAAATGAAATTTTATATATATCTGGTCATAGGAACTGACACATTTCATCACCCAAGTGTTGTCACTTGATAATGCAAATCAGAACACTGAATGTAGTCTGGATTATGATGTTACCTGTGTCCAGAAGTTGACACATTTCATCACAAGTTGTCTCCTGCATTGCCTTAACTACTTCCTCAGTCTCCTTTTGTAATTCCTTCATGTCCTCTGAACTGAGAATACTACCTAAGATTCCATCACTCACTTCAGAGTCATTCTGATCTAATAAAACAATGTATGAATATTCAAAAAATGAAGGTGAAAGGACAAAAAGTCCAAATAACCAAGATGCTGAGAAGTGCATGGTGGCTTATGTATTAACATAAACAAAAAAAAATCATCATGAATCTGGTAAGTGCAGGTGAGGGTGCACATGGGAGCAATTCTCAGTACCAAAAACAGAGATTAATAAAAGCATACATACAGTACAACCTAAGAACATTGAAAACACTCTAACCCAAATAAACATGGTATGTCCAAGTTTCTCCTTTGTGATATCCTGCTTACAATACTGTTGAAACTGGCCCATGTTGACCCCACATGACGTGACCTCCAAGAAAAGGTTAGGGCTTTTATTTTGCACACATTGTGTATGAAACACTTATATGATACTATGACCCATGACCTTTAATAAACTTTGCAGTATAACATATTACTTCATTAAGTGCACTTACAAAACCAATTAAAACAAACATATGATCAAAACTTTCAGTACTTCTGTTCAGATATCATTAAGAACATTGTCACAGTTAATACTGTTAATATACATAGATACATACATACATTCCAACAAATACACACGCTTCACCCATTATGACAAGAATTTCTGTCCATTGAAACCAAACATGGAAAGGAGGAAAGCACCTGAAACTAACAGCAAAATACATAAGGACCACACTAATGTAAAGTGTTGCAACCACTAACTAAAATGAACAAGTATTAACAGTTTGTTACTTTAACATAAGACAGCAGTCACTGAAAACACCCAACACCTGACAATCATCATTCCATGTTGGCAGTTGGAATGTTGTCAAGTTTATGCAAAAAAAATTCCATCAAAACCAAGACAGGAGTAGCAGTGTTTTCAGCACTGAGGGTTTCAACATTAAAAGGACTACCTACATGCTCTTTTGTGGAAAGTTACAGTATTACTTCATTTTTCTATCTACTGTACCCTTTCTCCATCCCCTCTCCATATGTAACATCACTTAAGTGTATGGGAAGACACAATACATACCATGCATAGAGGAATCATCAATATGTTTTCCCCAAATTCCTTTAAAAGTCTTGCTGAAACCATATGTATGGATTCTCTCCTAAAAGAAAATGTTAAAATTGCAAATTTCAGTGGTCTGTGCTTTAATTGTTACCAGCAACAGTGGATATTTGTCATATAATTAGGTCAAACCAAACAACTTACTATGATGATAGTTGATATTAATCACTATGTGAAATACTTTTGAGTGGTGAAGCAAAAGTAACAAATACACTTGACAAACTAAAAGATGGGAGAGGTATTTACCTTGATAGACAATTTCAGAGCATCTGAAGCTCTCTCCCTAGCTGGAAGCATCTGCATGTAGAAATGTTTCTTCTTATAAAGCAACTGCAAAAATAATAAATTGTGATTCAAAATTATGTCAACAAGCAATAAGTTTGTCTCAAATCTGAAGTTAGCAGATGTTCACTCAACCAGAAAGCCAAAAGGCTTTGTGATTCCTTGCCACATGGTTATATTATAACAAGCAGGAATTATTCACATGACAAATGAGATCAACTGCAGTTGCTGGTCTTGAAACACCACATTAATAAGCCTTTAACCCAAATAACCTTTATTTTGGTGACCTCAAATGACATTTGACATCCACTAAATGCAATAGGGATCACCTACCCAGTATGGGGAACCTACACATCAAGTATGACATCAGTCAACATTACTCTTCTGGAGATAATGTGCTAGAAAATGTTCACCTCGGGGGACCTCAAACGACCTTTGACCTCCACAAAAACAATAGGAGTCATCTACTCAATATGACTAACCCACACACCAAGTATGACATCAGTCACACTTACCCTTCTGGAGATACTGTGTTTACAATGTGTTTACAGTTTGACTCAGGGTGACCTCAAGTGACCTTTATCTCCACCAAAAACAATAGGGATCATCTCCTCAATATGACCAACAAACACACCAAGTATGGCATCAGTCGCAGTAACCGTTCTTGAGATATCGTGTTTACAAGGTTTTCACATTTTGACCTCTGGTGACCTCAAATGACCTTTGACCTCCACCAAAAGCAATAGGGATCATCTACTTAATATGACCAACCCACACAGTAAGTATGACATCAGTCACAGTTACTCTTCTGCAGATACTGTGTTTACAAGGTTTTTCCAGTTTGACCTCCATTGACCTCAAATGACCTTTGACCGCCACCAAAAACAATAGGGATCATCTACTTAATATGTCTAACCCACACACCAGGTATAATATCAGACACAGTTACCGTTCTTGAGATATCGTGTTTACAAGGTTTTCACATTTTGACCTCTGGTGACCTCAGATGACCTTTGACCTCCACCAAAAGCAATAGGGATCATCTACTTAATATGATCAACCCACACAGTAAGTATGACATCAGTCACAGTTACCCTTCTGGAGATATTATGTTCACAAGGTTTTTCCAGTTTGACCTCTGGTGACCTCAAATGACCTTTGACCGCCACCAAAAACAATAGGGATCATCTACTCAATATGACTAACCCACACACCAGGTATGACATCAGACACAGTTACCGTTCTTGAGATATCGTGTTTGCAAGGTTTTCACGTTTTGACCTCTGGTGACCTCAAATGACCTTTGACCTCCACTAAAAACAACAGGGATCATCTACTCAATATGACCAACAAACACACTAAGTATGACATCAGTCACAGGTACCGTTCTTGAGATATCGTGTTTACAAGGTTTTCACATTTTGACCTCTGGTGACCTCAAATGACCTTTGACCTCCACCAAAAGCAATAGGTATCATCTACTTAATATGACCAACCCACACAGTAAGTATGACATCAGTCACAGTTACCCTTCTGGAGATATTATGTTTACAAGGTTTTTCCAGTTTGACCTCCGTTGACCTCAAATGACCTTTGACCGCCACTAAAAACAATAGGGATCATCTACTCAATATGAACAACCCACACACTAAGTATGACATCAGTTACAGTTACCGTTCTTGAGATATCGTGTTTACAAGGTTTTCACATTTTGACCTCTGGTGACCCCAAATGACCTTTGACCTCCACCAAAAACGATAGGGATCATCTTCTCAATATGACCAACCCACACACCAAGTATGACATCAGTCATGGTTACCCTTCTTGAGATATCGTGTTTACAAGAAGTGTCACATACACACATACACACACACACATACACACACACGCACACACGACATCACCATCACATAGATTCCTTCTGCCTTCGGCAAGGAATCAATAAATTAAGGTAAATCCACTGAGTTACTCCTTTAGTAATTTTTCTAAGAATGTAAAGGTTGCTGATGTATATGATTGCCTCTAAACCAACTTAAACGTTGTCTGCAAACTCAAAGGTATACATGGGTAGCATCACAAAACAGCTTTAGGTATATGCGGAGAGTATCACACAACAGCTTCAGGCATACACATGTAGGATCTCCAAAACAGCTCCAGACTGCATGAGTTCAACTACACAACAGCTCCAGACTTGTTGATACATCACCACAACAGCTCCAGGAATATGTGGATTGAATCCCCACAACAGCACCAGGTATACATTTGGTTAGCATCCCAGAAGTGCCTCAGATACTGTATACATATATGGTGGCATTTCACAACAGCTTCAGGCATACACAGGTAGCATAAAACCATAAAAGCTCCAGATACTTAATTGAGTAGCATCACCACAACAGTTCCTAAATAAAATGTTGTACTTAACTTATTAACACCGTCAGTTACTTTGATCTAGTGTACACATCAGGGGTAAATATTTTCTTTTTGGAGAGTACGTAAAGCATCACATCCATATTTTCGTAGAAAATTTAGTCAAGCAAAACAATCAGTTCTATAACTGCAACTTTTCTGCATTTGTACCACAGAAAGTATTATCTGCAATAGATTTCAAACCTTCAGCGCTATAGTCTGGCCTTACAACTTTACAAAGACCTTTGACATGAAACGTCACTACTGTACTCTTCCTTTCACCATTCATGGAATGAACAAGTAACATAACTTGGAAGTGATTGAAATTCTTCAAAGAATGTCTACAAGGGAAATCTATGGTCTTGTCACTGCAGTGTGTAATGCTGAGTAGGTGGCTATACCACCACCCTGTATGGTGCCTACTGTTGACTCAGGTTTTTTTTTTTTTTTTAAAAAAAACATGTTGCACACAGTGGTATAACCACTTGTTTTTTGGTTTTTTTTGTGTGTGTGCTGCCAATCTGAAAAGTTAGCAGGAACTCAACTTATTTCAGAATCCACATGTGCCCTTGACAGTCTACAAATTTCGCACACTTTTCCACAGCTGAGGTTGTAGCTACAATTATTAATACACACAATAAATTGTGATAAAATACTTAGCAAGTGACATCTCCTTTCTTGATTTTGAAAATCTCTCCCACTTCTTTTTTTTAGAGAGGGTTTTTCCCTCCCACGTTCAATTCCCCAGTGCACACACTGACCAACAGACACCTTCAACTGTCAAATGGGTATTCAAAGGATATTACTACTGTAATTAAGAACTGTGAATATTTGTTGTTTCTCCCATGGGAAGATGAAAACCACTGACTCTTCAAAGAGATCCAACATAGCTTGCAATGTCCTTAGCAGAGAAGAAAACATGTCAAGTCCAGATTTACATGACACAGCTGCAGAGGTTCCAAACATTATTAGCAGTGCGCATAAGAACAAGAAATATGTAAGGACTGACGTGAACAGAACCCCAGTCTGACTACAATACACCTAAATTATACAGCAAGTCGTAGAGTGGGGCTGACGTGAACAGAATCCCAGTCTGACTATATATAATTCACTTAAGTTATACCACAAGTCGTAGAGGAATTACAGACCCATGGACATTATTTCCTACTTCATTACTGGCAGACATGCGCATGGACATCACAAAAGCCCTAACTTCAACTTGATACAGCAATTGTACATAATTCATATTCCAGAAATGTTACAAAACTCACCTTTTCTGGAGGATTGCCATGTTCTTCAAATTTTTTGACTGAAGCTGCATGCACCCATGAACGACTCACGACATCATCCAAGAAAACACAATGATAGTGGGTCTGTAAGGAAAATCAAAGTGTTACAAATATCATGGTAACTCAGAAAGGATAAAAAATCATGAATTGTCTCCAAGGGGATACATCTCAGTTCCACAACATGCCAAGTTATACAGTACAGATAAGTGGCTATAAATGTACTTTTTTGTATATTACTTTGGGTTTTTAAAAAGGGTTTCTGCACTTTCTAGGGAATCAATTTTGTCGACTTTTCAATTACATCCCCATTTCCAAATATAGAATTTACATGACCTTCCTCCCAATCTCTTACATAAAGTTTATAAACCAAAAGTGAAAGCGATATGAGATGAAAAGATCAATATATCACTTTGTGAAAATTTCCATGACTTTTCCAGAATCTGGCACAATTTCCCTGAATTTCAAAAATATCCAGGTCTTAAAATAACTTCCCAGTTTTTCATAAATTTTCCAGGTTTTCCATGTCTACAAGAACCCTGTTTAAAGTCAGTAAGGAAAATGCATGAAATCATCATCATTATCATTTCTTTATGCATTTTCCCTCTTTTGAAGCATTTCTCACTTTCACACTATGGTGACACTCATAACTTTCTCTTTCTGTGTGAGCTTTGGCTTTCCTTTTCCTCTAATGCATTTACTCTCAGATTCCATGCTCTTTTCACAGGTTCATCCTGCTACCCTTTCAACGCATGATCTATACATCTCTTTAACAATTCTTCAGTAGTTTTTTCTATGTATGAAAATAAAAAACAGTGTATAAACATTACAGTGTTTACTGAGGGCACTAGGTATTGTGACTGACGATATATGAGCTTTATTGGTATGACAGCATTAACTATTGCCACCAAAGGGATCAACCCAAGGTTAATGACTGACATGTATATTTATCTGCGTGTCACTGAACATTATTCTTTCTTGCAAGACAAAGTTATGGTTCCTTAGTTGGACTTCAAACTTACATACACATAGTTTACCCTATTCAAGTGCTCAAGGAAATCAAAAGTCATTTGAGGTCAACAGTTCTGCAAAGTATTATATATTGCTCTCAATAACGAGTTAATTTAAAATAAGTACAGCGAAGGATGTATCTTGATCTTTGAAATGTGGCATGTTAATGTCACTTGCTTCATAGAATAATTGATCTCATTGTGATGAAGAGCTACACCATGTTTGGTCAGGCAGACAGCAAGAGACAAGTGATACACTTCAAATGTTATAACAACCAGAAATAACCTCCAGAAATAACCCCCAGAAATAACCACCAGAAATAACCACCAGAAATAAGCAACATGAAAATTTTTAAACTTCAAACCTAGTGAAAATTTCTCTAGGTCAGAAGATGCTGTACAAAAGTTGTAGAAGATCAAAACATGTCAATGTCTAAACAAGATATTCCCAGAGGTGAAATTTTTGTTGCTCTAGGTAGAAATAATTAGTAGTTCACTTAGTAAGCAGATGATCCTAGCTTTTGCATGTAACGACCATTCATTTGAACTCTTTATAGACCAAAGTCTCAAATCCGTATAAACACATTATTTCCACAAGTACTGTAATATTCTGCTGAAATTCTGTACACAGAATAAGAATAGAAAAGATTACTTAAAATGTTTTGAGGTGAGTGTCTGAAAACCACAAGTGAAGAAGATAACATGATATGGACAACATGCTCTGGAAACAAAAATCAAACTTGGAACCTCAGATATATAAAGGAATTGAAGAATACTGCACTTCTTAAAATGATTCCAACTATTATCAAAAAGAACAAATGCCAATTGATGAAGAGTGCAAATTTCAAGCCCCAAAATGATTCTCCTCATACTAGCAAGAGAATCAAGAAAAAAGAACAAGAATCACTGTGCTTTTACAAAGTCTGTTAATATTTCAAGTTTGGAATTATTCTCGTGATATGTGACTGGAATATAGCAATCATATAATTTGGCTTTATTCATCTAGAATAGTTTATTGAAGCTTTAATTACATTAACATGAGCAGTGAAAATGACCTGAATTGATGAGGATCAGTAAATTTAAAGACAAACATCAGTCAAGGTCAGACATATCTATATTTGTCCCTAGTTTCTTTCAACTCTAACCCTTCCCAGAAAATGCAAAATTACCACAATTTTATCAGCTACATCAGTATTCAATGGCTATACAGTAAATTGTTGATCTACACACCACAAACACAAACAGCTAGTGCACTAAATACTACTTGCTCCACACAGTATGAACTGTGAATCAGTGAATATTCACTCTAATGGTTGACTCATAATGGGCAAACCTGTTGATGCATAATCTATAAATAGAACAAAGATGTCATCCACTAACCACATTAGTGTCTATGCCATCATGGCACATGAATTCACCACTATCAGGATCAGCTTCTACCATGGCAGGCCAGAATGGGAAACCCTGCATCTTGGCCCATACGATGGACCCTTCCGTAAACTTGTTGTGGATGAATTCCAGTTGGGAATAGTCTTCTTCTAGTTTGTCACAGGAATTAAAGTTTTCATCTGTAAATGATGAAACAAAAATGAAAACGGTTGACGGGAGAAGTAAACAGAATACACCGTACGTTTACCGTTAAAATTAGTCTACACATAAAGCAATAAGATTGTAACTGATTAACATTTCAGCTTCCTTTCAAAAGATCTATCACCTCCAGATTCCAGAACTCAACAAGACATAGGACAATCCTGTGGCAATGGGCTATAGTCTTTCTTCCAACGACTTGAAAAAAAAAAAACTGGAGCACTTTGAATGCAAAACAAACACAACACTTCCAATCTAGTGACAGTCGATGTTTTCAGTTCTGTAAATGTCTGACTTTACATAAAAGTGTTCATGGGATTTTAGAGGTTTTAACATAATGGTTGACAGTCTCTTGCAGAGGTCAAGCATTCATCTTCAGGATCTTCTTTTGCCTTGTTCTTTTTTGGTCTTTTCTTCCAATTTAACTATTCAAACATCCATGACCACACCATCATGTTCCATTATAACCACAAAGACAGAGCACTAACGGTGAATAAATACTAGAGTACATTCATGTAAATGAGGCAACCAGACAGCTACAGATCATATGGTGCCTAAACCAGTTTTTGCAAT
The DNA here is from genome assembly GCA_021234535.1 of Stichopus chloronotus. Classification (NCBI taxonomy): domain Eukaryota; kingdom Metazoa; phylum Echinodermata; class Holothuroidea; order Aspidochirotida; family Stichopodidae; genus Stichopus; species Stichopus chloronotus. Next base: position 1,180,458 of record SFZH01000008.1, read on the forward strand.
GGAATGGAACCTGGGAAGGAACTCCTTTTATAAAAAAAAAAAAAATCAGGGGGATTTTTAAAATCAAGGAGGGAGTTGTCACCTGGTAAAGGTTTTATTGTAATTTATTGTGTTTATTTATGATTGCCGCTCTAAGACCTCATCTGTGGAAAAGTGTGTGGGATTTTCCCACATAAGATTTATCTTTGTGTGGGATTCATGCTATCCCGCACCTTCATGCCAACACAACCCTAAACTTTTTTTGCCTGAGATGTCTTCTTTTTTCAAATTTCCTTACACCAGCGACATGTGATTTCATATTGTTACTACGGAAACAAACATGTAAAACGAAATGCCAAGGCAAACACCACCTTCAAACTTTTTTACAAGAACTACAGTACCACTTACTGCACCATTATTCCCTGCTGGTCAAGTCAACAGATTGCCATTAATGCTGATAGTACCTGTTGGGACCTCTTACTCATTAAGTGAGGAAGCTTATCAAATGTTTATCAAAATTCAAACAGGCATGATTTAACTCTAGAACAGTATATTAAACTGGTTGGCTTTAGCAGTTCTTTGAACAGGAACATATCTCTCCCCAACTACATTGATTTTCTCACTTGGTCACAGGCACAATGGAACATTTTGACATCTTTTAGGGGTTGGGGGTTGGGGGAGGAGCATTCCCCAAATTTGACCATTTCTATCCACATACCTAACTCTCTCTTTCTCATGATTAACTCTTACCAGGATGCATGCTGCAAGTCCAAAGGTGAGGAATATTAGCAGGGTCTGTCTCATATGTCAGGTATCTCCATTTGTTGCAATGATTGAGTCCACACTGTACCCACACACCTTGCGTTGATATCTCACGACAGTCAAATTCTTCTCTTTTCTTTGACTTTCCCAGCCTTGAAGAAGGCTTCTTTGGTTTTCTACCAGCTGATGATCATTAAAATTGATGATTATTTATCAAGGAAATATAACTGACATAGAATTTTAATACAGACATGCAGAAAAACTCAATTTTTTTTTTACAAATCATAAAAAAGGGATTTTAACTGACAAATTTACCCTTCGATCTGGTCCAGAGTGAGTTGCAAGTGTTATTTTTGTTCTAAATCAAGTTTTATAGCACCCTTTATACGTAGTGACTTTTGTCTTACTGCAGAATCTTATGAAAAGAGAGACTAAAACCACACCTGCCAGTATATATTCTAGAATTGCAAGAAACCAGTTGAAGCTTTGCATCTTCAATTTGTAATCTTATATAGTATTAACTATTTACAGTTGAACTTGTTGACAAACTGCCAAGTCGATTTCAAACAGTTCTTCCATGAATGCCAATATCTGCAAAGGAAGTACCAGCATAGTCCTGGGCAAATAGTCATGACTTGTTTGTTTGATAGCAGATCCAGTGCCTGTGGTGCAACCCAATGATACTTTCATGTACTATATTCAAAGACTTCAAAGAGAAATAGGGCGTTTACAATATACCAACTGTCTCGAATGTTACATATTGCAAAATGTGTTAATATTTTAATTCTTTGTGGACCAAGTGAGTGTTATTTGTATGGGAAAATGCCTTGTATGGTCATCATTGAATATTTTCTGTTTGTGACAGGACTTTGAAGAATACCTGGAATATTCTTTTTATAGGAAACTTTCACCCCGGCCTACATTGTGTCAACTAACGTTAAATCATTGATAAAATCCCAACACTATACTCATCATTGTGCATCAGTCCCCGGAGTCTTGAAAATGAGGAAAGTCTTTTACAGAATCTTACTCCAACTGCAGTATTAGCTTTTGCCCACCTTTCATCTCCTGATCTTTACATGGCATACCAAGTACGTACATGCACAGTAGATTTGGCATTACTACTGTACCACAAGTCAGAAGCGAAGGTATTGTGGACTGCCTCTTATCAGGTTGATTACAGTTTTTGTCTGTGATACAAACAGGTGCGACAATTGCAACTTGTGCAGGTCACAAAATTTGTTCTCTAAAAGACCAAACATGGCCTTTTTACCCAGCCAACAATTATTAGGTTTAATGAACGTCAACACTTTCTCATCCAAGGTCTACATTTACATGTGTACTTTCATACTTATACATATGCATATTAAAGACCGCAAGTGTAATGGAGAACTGCAACAAGGACTGTCTTTCAATGTGATTCTTGTACGTACATTTACATACTAATTTGGCTACTGTTAATTCCACTAGGTAGGAATCTACATTGACAGTGAGGTACTTTAGAAGACACCATTGTCGCGAATGATCTGCATAGCTAATATACAGCACTGCCATGTAGCTATCCAAGCAACAAAGCCTCACCAAGCAAAAAATATGTTCACGTACAGGCAATACAAATGATTGGTTCAGATAGCGTGTAAATCAAATATCAACAGAATGCTTAGAAAGAAAACATTGGTTCCTATGCACCGCATCATAAACACTAGTGGATACTGTAAAGAATGATGACAGTGAGTGCGATATTTACTACAACAATGACACTGACATATTGACAGCCAAAAGTGGCCTACAATAAGTGATTGGAAAATGCCTGTCAGCAGTGGTGGCACCAAGATTTTAGATCAGATGGGGGAGGGGGAATAGAAGGCAAAAGGAACTGCTGGGGGCAAACCATTTAGTACACAGTGTGAAATCAAGTATGTCACTTTGGGATTGGGCTTCAGAGGCCCTTCTTAGCATCCCTGGTGGGGTACAGGGGCAACCCCAAGTGGGGACCGGAGGAAGGTACCAGAGGTTTTAAAAATATCTCTGGCTGAAAAATTTAATCTCAGGATAGGAATATTTTTGTTCAAACTGCATCACTTAATACAAATGTTTCAAACCTGCAGGATAGGTATACTTTAAACATGAAAATTTACAATCTTGGTGGGGTCCATAGACAAAGCAAGTTTGGGGGTCAGGGGGCAAAGTCCCCGAAGTTCTGAGGTTTTAGAATATTTCTGGGTGAGAAGTTATGTCTCGTGGACTTCCTAAAACAGATATATTTCAATGCAAATTTACGAATATAAACAGAGAGTAGACATATACATGTGTGTATTTGTCAGGTCACTTCAACTAAGTGGAGAGCAACTGGGGGTAAAGGTTCCATGACTGGGGGAAAAGTCCCACATGCCCCCCTTGGTATCGCCACTGCCCCTCGGAGACCATAACAAATTTGCGGCAGCCATGGCCTTGATGACCTTTGTGATGGCCTGCTCATATGAGTCCAGGCTGTTAATATTTACATGACCCTTACTTGAAGACTGGAACAGTTTCCTGCTTGGATTCCATGGACACCCTTTTGAATGATTGGTTGTTGTTCTTATCAACTTCCTCTTTTCTGGTGTGTTTGGTGTGACTCCATTAACATTGTCTTCATCAAGGGGTGGTGTGTTTTGAAATTCATCTTCAAGACTGAGAGAAAAGGAAATCAAACTTTGAATATATATTGCAAACACAAAGCACAAGGAACAAATACAAAACAGAGGGATTTTCAACTAATGTGGCACAGGGGCCCAACTTTGGAGCCAAGTACCCACCACTAGCACTTAGTTTGAAACTGAAACTTTCCTTAGGCTATGATTTGGTTGGGAATTTTGCTTTGCTGTAATTAATATAACATAACACCATGCATCTTACAAACAGACATGACAATGAAAACTGAAGACACATACTCCCTAATGGAGGGCCCAAACAGGAGACAGACTGAGTTTAGACCTACATAGGAGTTTACATAAAAGCCTCATTCAACACTATAGATTCCTTAAGGGAGACCAAAATATTACCATTTCTGTGTTCAAAATAGATTAGAAGCTGGTTTAAGGTGATACATACGATGACAAATCACTCTGTACTGCTGCTTGATGAATTTCTCCTCCATCGTCTCTGTTTGACTCTTCAGGTCTTATAGAGAAAGAAGAATGAAATGTGATCAAAAACAGCTACTAACCACACTCATGTGTTACTGTTTAACTCAATTCTGGGTACTTTTTTTTGTGAGTAGTGGCAAAGTTTTGTTCAAACAAGAATTTGCAAGAGGCTTGAGACTTATGTTAGCATGAACAAGGGTTCTACAGAACTTACCACTGTATATAACAATGTAATGAATCATCAACTTAAACACTTTCCTGTGGATCTTCTGTGTTTATAGTTGAGGTGCTATGATGTATGTTAATTGATAAACATCAACAGAACCAGATTACTATATAAGTCATCTGCAGCAAAGACAGATTATGAAAGTATTTTTAGTTTTATCATTGATTCCATTTTTTATGTGTTTTAAAAATTACTGGAATAACAAACCAAAGAAGGCACTGAAGTTTCGATGGTTTATGTTTTGAATATGATATATTGGAAAAAGTGAAGATATGTTGGCCCCAAATGATCTTTCACCTCCCAATGAAATCAAAAGGCATTTTTTGCACTCATTACTAAGGTGAATCTCCCAAATGAAGTATGAGATGTCCTGGTTTCTCTTCTGCAGATGTTGTGTTTACAAGGTTTTCACAATTCAACAGCAAGTGACCTTCATGATAACAAGATTTTCAGTGTTTGACCTCTGGTGACCTCATATGACCTCCACCAAAAACAATAGGCTTCTTTCTCTTAATATGTTGCATCTATGTACCAAGTTTGAGAACTGTCAGAGTTTCCCTTCTTGAAATATCATGATAATGAGATTTTCAGTGTTTGACCTCTGGTGACCCTCAGATGACCTTTGACTTCCACCAAAAACAATAGGCTTTTTCCTCTTCATATGACCAACTCACATACTAAGTATGAAAGTATCCATCATTCCTATCTTGAGATGTGTCAACAAGACTTTCAGTGTTTGATCTCTTATACGACCTTTGACCACCACAAAAAGCAATATGGTTTTCCTCTCAATATGGGGCATCTATGTAGCAAGTTTGAGAACTGTCGAAGTTCCCTCCTTGAGATATCGTGATAACAAGATTTTCAGTGTTTGACCTCTGGTGACCTCAGATGACCTTGACCTCCACAAAAAACAATAGCGTTCTTTCTATCAATATGGGGTATCTATGTACCAAGTTTGGGAAATTTCCACTCTCCCTTCTTGAGATATCGTGATATTGAGCTGGGGGTCACACACCAGCACATGTACATTATCATGACTGTAATCATGACTGCATGGGTTTCTCTTCTCATCAAAACAAAAAATTTTTGGAATTACTGTAGGCTTTATATAATAGACAAATGGCAAAAATTTGAGCGAGATAGAGTTTAATGAAAATCACTATTAAATTCAAAGATAAAAATTAATCAATGTGAGTGTAATATAGCTGGAGTTTTTGGAACTGCAAAATTATAAAATTTGGCTGGGACTACGCACTCAAAAATGACACTTTGGTGGCATATACAGTAGTATGACATGCATTAAAACTGCATAACTGGAACATAAAAAATTGTAAGTCGGAGGAATCTAAAGAATTGAAGTTCAGAACTTCGAATGAAACAATTCACACATATCATGAATAGTGTATATTTTACAATTTGGCAGGGCAGTCCCCTTCTTTATCAGATAAAATCTGTTCTTTGACGTCATTGTGGCAGTGTTGTTCCTTCTTCATATCAGAAACACCATTACTCTTTCCAGGAGAATCCTTTCCTCCATGACCTCTTTTCTCTTTAAAGGAAAATAAATAAGACATTTTTTGGTGTGTAGAATGGTTCTTGGACATAAAATACTGAAAGTGACATAATTCCCTCAGTACAGTGGTGAGCCTAATCACTAAGGGTCAATTTACTGTTCAAGAAATCACAGTATCAATATGAACCTTTTATGCTATAAAAGCACATTTACTGCATGAAGCTGTGAAACTATTGTTTTGATATGATTACAAAGTTTGAATGAATAAGAATGATAAGATGAAGATAACATAAACATTCTATAAAGTGGACACCCAGGCTCTTTTATTGTATGGTAATTGTTTACCTATACTAATAGGCAATCTGTTAAGTAATTAAGTCTTTGAAAAAAAAAAATGAAATTCACCGATACACATTTCCCCAGACAGCACTATATTTAAGTACCAGCTTTTTCGAATAAACATTTCATACCTACTGTACATGTAAGTTATTTGGTCTGCAAGTATGAACAGCTTGAGAAATTACCTCTTGCTCACTTTTCTACCACATTATGTTTTTAGTATAGCAATGCATGCTCTGCATCAATTTCCATCAAAGTTCAATAAGATACAAGAAGGTAAATTTAAGTCTGCACTTTCACATTTCAACAGCTTCCTCAATTCTCTCCATACGTATTTTACATATCTGTACATGTACATAATTTTCTTTGTATCAGCTGCGTTAATATTCTGTGATTTTTAATATCAAACCATGATCTGCATAATTTACCTTTCATTGTATCATCAACAGAATCTCCTGCTGATTGCAGCTCTGCATCTCTCACTTTATTTATAGAGTCTTGTCGGGACATTGTCATGAAATGATAATCTTTCACAAATGTAACCTGAAAAGATACAAAAATGATTAATAAAGTTAAACGACTAAAACCAAAATACTGTAAGGTGTTGCTTCATATCACTGTGGCCAACATTGTATAAATATGGAGCATTACTAAGACTGATATCTAAAAACCCTAAGGGCACTACGGTCCCTTGCATGAAAATTATTACAACTGTTAACCTTTAGTCTTAACCAATATACTAAGGTTAATCCACAATTTTTGCATCTCCCAAAATTTGGACCCCATGCAATTTGTCACTGTAAGAATGCTGATCAGCAAAACTGCTGATCAGCATTCTTCATTCAGGAATGCTGATCAGCAAAACTCCACTGCCACCGTACTGAAAGGAATGCAGCACAGAGATGGGGAAGGTAGCAGCAGGTCACCTCAAACAAATGACGACAGAAACGGACAAACCCTTCTTTAGTTGTACTCAAATTTATTCCCAACCACAACAAGGAAATGACAGGAGCAAGGAGAAGGCAGGAGCAAGGAAAAGAGCCTCAGACCCAAGGTAATAGGCTGAGTTACAAAGGCATCACCAGAGGACCATACAGAACCATACAACTGTCTACGACCCGAACCCAAAAGGCACCAATATACACTTCATTTGTCTTTGAAGGAAGCCCAAAACAGTAAAAAAAGTCTTCAGACACAACTCTCTGACCACATGTTGCTTGGCTGACAACAAAAGATGGAGTGCAAGCCTACATGGGTGCAGAGCTGTGAGACAGACCTCACTCAGCGTAGGAATAAATTACTAAACTTTCGTTCCAGAGAGCTGTATGCTTAAACATGGCAATGGAGTAAACAACAATAAACCTGTTTCTGATAAATACCACAATTTAACCGGGAATGAATTATTAAAACTGAGCTACAAAAGCTCAAACGGGCAAAGTCCTATATTTCTAAGTACGTGGATCTACACTAGTGGCTAAAAAGGGTGGTAAGTCAGTGCAAGAAAAAGGATTCTACTGACCAGACACTGGACATATAAATAATCAACAGGTACTTCCTGTACATGTGGGAGTCACATGCATGGTCAGATAGTCTCATGGTTCTTGTGTTAACTTAACAACTTATGTCCCATATGGTCCATTCTGAAGTTGGACCCGCAATATTGAGAACTTGCAGTTCCACAATCAACGTTCTGACGTGACAAAACGTCTACTTTTTTAACACAAATCTGCAGAAAAAGCAGCATTTTGCATGATTTCCTAAAATGGACCATATATGGTCCACTTGGGAACTTGGACCTCAAAATCCTGAACACTCTCAAGTACCAGTAACCACTGCCATATTTCTAGCCTAAAAAACCCTCCATATTGTAACATAAAAATCTGCAGCAAAAATGGCTTATTTCTGACCATACAGACTCTCATACCCTGAACAAGCTTAACTTAGTTTGGGACCTGTTGCCCATCTGGATTAGTGCTCAGCATTTAAGAGAGTGGAACAAGGTTAATATTGATGTGGTTGGTGAACTCATCACCTAACTGGCAGCCATGTCATAATCCCCGGGGACTAAAATAGAGATTTCTGAATGTGATTCCATCGACAGTAAATTTCATTAGGACTCTGAGTTGCCATCAGCGTGAATTTAATACTATACAAGACCTACTGTATCATTATTATTTAAATTTTTAAAGAATTTCAGGTCATTAGATGCTGTGTATTGTGCCACAAAATGTCTGAATTTGTAATATTTTTTTCATATTTTCTGATTCATTTTTGAATATTTGCTTTGTTAAAGAGAAACACCTTGACAAAAACTACCAAGATAGTTAATCGTTAAAGAAGCACACATTTTGGTGATAACACAGCACAAATGTTGGACCCAGTGTGGGGTGGAGGACATCTGGCCTTAAACCTCTGTTCTACAGTATCAGTGGTGCCACCATCCATTGGTGCCTTAAAAGTGCACAGGGAAAATTTTTAATGAAAGTGCAGGGGTGACATATAATGGTCGTCCGATTGTCCCAGACAATATCACAGCCAACAACCACATTTTCACTCCCCCATGTTGTCTGATGGACAAGTAATTTCTGAAGAACAGTAGTCCCTTTAAAAATGGTGTATTTGTCGCTATTAGACTTCACTTACAATTAACAAAACAATAATTATCTATCAGGTCTGCTCTGATTCAAGGGCTACAGTACTAATGACAGAAGGATAGACTATCAGTCTGAATAACATGGACTTGGAGAGGAGTCCAATCAGTCCATTACACTGCTGTATCCATAAAATAATTCATGAAAACAGTATTAGCAAAAATATGTCTCAAGAGCTTGGCTTCTCTTTATTTTGTTCAGACAAACAAAATATATTTGGGACAACCAAATATGGGCAACAGTTTGTCCAAAGGTCAACTTCAAACTTTTGTCAAAAGTCAAGCCTGAAGTGCTCTACAAATTGCAGGAAAACGCACTTCCCAGTTTCTTGTTCTGGCCTTGTAAAAATGGGTTTTTAATAATAATAATAATGAAATAATAATAATAATGAAACATTTATATAGCGCTAAATACAACTCACGAAGAGCAACGATCTAAAGCGCTTAACAAATTATAAATCAGGAAAAGCCTGATTAAAAAGGTAAGTTTTCAGTCGCGACTTAAATAGAGTGACAGTCACAGAATTTCTGATAGACAGGGGGAGAGCATTCCCATGGTGTGAAGCTACTTTACTGAAAGACCGGTCATTATAGGATTTGGTTCGGGTGAGCGGGACAACAAGGAGATTTTGATCAGAGCTACGAAGACACCTGGATGGATGGTATGGACAAAGCAAATCTCTAACTTGATGTAAGACGGAGTACCGGTGGTAAGAGCGTGGAACACAATGAGGAGCACTTTGAACACAACTCTCTGCTCAACAGGCAGCCAGTGGAGTTGATGCAGCAAAGCGCGTATGCTGGAATGCTTGGACTTGCCAGTTATTACTCTACCAGCGGAATTTTGAATGCGCTGGAGTTTCAATATTTCAGTCTGTGGCAGGCCACAGAGCAGTGAGTTACAATAATCAATGTTAGCAGAAATATATGCATGTACCAGTTGCTCTATTGACTTGGAACTAAGGTAGGGACGGATTTTACCAATGTTACGCAGATGGTAGCGAGCAGATTTACACTTAAGCTTAATGAACTCCTCCAATGATAGCGTACTGTCAAAAATAAGTCCTAGGTTCTTCGCAGAAGAGGTATACGGAATGGTCTCTGTCTTGTTAATCCTTATTGGCATAACATTTACATTACTTCTCATATGCTTTGGCCGCATCAACATGACTATGGTTTTATCCTCATTTAGTTTTAGTCTATTACGGAGCATCCACTCACTGATGTCATGGAGGGCGCTTTGGACAGAACCGAGAGCAGTATGTTTCTCAGTTAATTTGAACCTACAAATCATTTGAGTATCATCAGCATACTGATGCATCTCTATTCCATGTCCCCTGATATCACCAATACCATACGTGCACATATTAAACAACACTGGACCTAATACAGACCCTTGGGGTACACCATAACTCAATGGATACGGAAGTGATATACTGGATTTAATGTTAACACTTTGAGTGCGGCTGGAGATGTAGTTATTGAACTAATTTTAGCCTTGGAAACTAAGGGAGTGGAGGAAGGGGGGGAGGAAGGGGAAGAGAGGCCTACTTCTGCCAAGTACTGCATGTAACCTACTGGGAGGATTTTTGGCCAACTTTTTTTTAAGGGAGGACTTTTTTTAAACAAAAGCAAACTAGAGCACCAATGGTGCAGAGGCTCATACCTGAACACCCTGATGGTACCATTTACATATCACTAAATGCATATAATCATAGGAACCACCAGACACATTATAACCGTACTGCATGTACAAGAGCATCTGCAGGACTGCATAATTTGCAGAATATCACAAACTAGAGCACAAACAGTGCAGAGGTTCAATGGGTCTTTGTAAATAAATTTGTGATTAATGGGCACTATCAAATTACAACTGCATCATTATTCAAGCATAACATCCAATAATTATGAAACTGTCTATTTTGTACATTTTCTACCTGGTTTGTACTAGCTGTGAGCATATGAATTAGTATTAATGTGGAAAAATTTTGGAAAAAGCATATTTTCCAAAACCAACTTCAATCATTAACGACTAGCTCATTAGTGTTCATTGGCATGTGTCACATGAGAACTATATTAGCCTGACCATTGATCTGTCAGTATGAAGAACCCCTACAGCCACCTTTACACAAACTTGACAAGTTTGGGAAGACTAGCTGTTCTCAAAGTACCCCTTTAATGTCTAAACCTACACGGATACCTCAAGACTAGATTAGCTTTCAGTTCTACAATCTGACTCATTGCCCCATTACTGAATTATCATTCCTGCACGATAGGGAAATTTGAGATGGTGGATGACTTTTAAAAGAGCACTCTTCAAGTATGAGGAGAACAAGTTTGCAGGATTTCACAAAATGGGCTGTAGGGCCCACATGGAACCCTGGACTACAAATTCCTGTACACGCTAAGATGTACCAACGACAGAGTATCATTATGACAAACCATCAATATTGTACAAGAAAATCTGTAGGAGAAACATTTTGCAGAATTTCAATAAAATGGGCCATAGTGTCAACATAGGACCTTGGACCAAGCAGTTTTGAAGACCCCAAATTTACCTACCACTCAGGGAACATTGTGTCTGGATGCATACAAATCCATCAAAGCATGTGCAAAAAGCAGCATTTAGGGGTGTAGGGCCCACATGAGGCCTTGGATTAACTTAAATCCCTGAACACCCTGTAGCTACCACTAACATAGTACTATTGTGACAAACTATCAACATTGCACAAGAGAATCTGTAGGAGAAGAGGCATTTTGAAGAATTTCATAAAATGGGCCATAGGGCCCACATGGGACCTCAGACCAAATGGTCCACCACCTATGGAACATTGTGTCTAAATTTCATGCAAATGCATAAAAGCATGATGGAGAAGCATTTTGAACAATTGGAAACAGTTAGATGGATGGAAGGATGGATAGATGAATAGATACAGTAGATGAATGGATAGATGAATGGATAGATGAATGAATGGATGGATGGATAGACAGATAAATAGATAGACAGATAGGTAGGTAGGTAGATAGACAGATAGATAGATAAACACAGTACCATTACAACAGCTCACACCAGCTAGCTGGTATGAGCTAAAAAAAAAAAAGGTGGAAGTCATTCACCTGATTGTCGAGTGAATAGTAATGGCAGTATTGCTTATTTCCCCGATCGTCTTTTAAATAAGACTTGAAGATACGTTTACGTACCCGATCGTCGGTTGAATAAGCGTTTTTGCTGTGCTTATGTACCCAATCGTCAGTCCGTTAAACAAGCGTTTTTGCTGTGCCTATTTACCCAATCATCAATCAGTTAAATAGGCTAAGCATTTTTGCAATGCTTTTGATTGTCAGTCGCTTGAATAAACGTTTCAACAGTGCTTAATTACCTGATCGGCAGTCGGTTAAACAAGCGTTTTTGCTGTACTAATTTACCTGTAGTGTTTACATGTATATTTCACAAAAGAATATTTGTACTGTTTTTTAAATGGTTCCCACAAGTCACTCTCTTGTTGGCATTTTCTATGGTTCTTCATTCGTTGACTGTATAAATGCAGAACGATTGCTTAGATAGTGTCTGAACATCGAGAGTTCTTCAAAGTCACTAAACTCCATCTTTTATATTACCTGCGCTGGTGCAATGCAGGCCGGCCGTGCTGTAGGCAATTACCAGTGCATTGCAGGCAGGATAGCGACTGATATTGTTCCGTTAAATAAACAAGAACGCCATCATAAATCACCTGACGATTGGGTAAATAGCCCCAACAAAAAAAAAAAAAAAACTTCCCAAACCACAAAGACACCCAGGAATGTAAATAGAATGAGGCTAATTACTACAAAACAAAATCTAACACATGATCTCAACAAATTACAAGATTTATTTTATCATATAGGGTAGCCAGTACCACTGCACAAGGATTGGAACTTAAACTCTAACTGTTAAGTGATTCTCGATCATGAGAGCTATCCATCCTAACCTGGAATTGAATTCGACAGTGGTGGCACCAGAGTTTTGGAAGTTGGGGGGGGGGGATTGGGGGGGCAAAAGAAAATACTGGGAGATACAGACATTTTGCACGAAGCGCCAAAATGAGCGTGAAGAGCAAAGCGCAGTGGGTGGGGTCCATTGAGTGTTCCAGAGGTCTGCCTTAGGACCACTGGTGGGGATCCAGGTGGAAAAGCATACCTCCCAAGTGATGCGCATTTCGCAGGTTTGACCCGCATTTGAACACCTAAACCCGATGACCAGCCCAGCCCTCTGAAAAACCCGCATTTCAGATCTTTCCAGTCTTGGGAGTGCCACGCACAAATATCAAACACAGTAAACATACCAGAAACTTCCAACTCTACACACAAACTCAACTATTTCATAGTGGGCCTTCATTCCCTGAACGCGCTGCAGTGCATCCTTCAAGTGCTATGTTTGTTGTCGCAACACCCTAACCTTCTTTGCTAAAAAGTGCCATGCATTTAGACACTTCTAAAATTCAAAAATTTTCAAAAAGGGGTGGGGGATACCCACTCTCCTAATACCCCACCCCCAGTCCAGCGGTCCACCGACGGACAGGCCAGAGGTGGACCAGCATCTAGCCTCTCGGAATGTGGGAGCTATGGCAAGGCCCCCAGAAGCTCTGAGTTCTTAGCATAACTCTGGGAGACAAGCAGGGATGAAATTTAGCGGTCGTCCGGTCGTCCCAGACGACCAAAATTTCTGTAGGACGACCAAAGTTACTACCTCAGGTTGTCCTTTGGACGACCAAATTTTACCCCTGGTCATTTATATTATGACACAATGCTTACAACTCAACACTGAGATGCAACCAAAATATTTAACATGCACGAACTCCATTCCAAAACATCTGTTTTCTTGCACAAAAAACCGCCAAAACAACCTGAAATCCACGGTACGTGGAAAGCCAAACAAACAGCCTCAGTGTACGATCATGTTTCAACTGATTTTACCATACCAGACATGCACATACTGTACACAGCAAGTACCAGATAGATGAATCGCAGTCGAAGAATTCCGCCATATGTGGCCATATTTTGATTTGAAACAAACATTATATTATACAGAGATTTTCTTCTACATGATATATACTTTACAGCATCAGTGATTTTAGATAATGACATTTTTTGTTATCGAAGTGAAAAGGTGGAATTTTACCAGCCTCCTTCTGGAAACCCCCCCCCCCCCCTTCCATTTGGAGAAACCCTGAGCATTACTTTTAAGTTACAAGTCAGTGTATAATTTAGCTGTGGAAAGTTTCAACCTGTATAAGAAAGACAAATAAAAACATGGTCTTGACTGTGCAAAATACACATTTTGCACATTTCTTGTTTTTATATGTCTGTTGTGGAGGACGACCAAATTTTTGGGAGGACGACCAAATTTTTGCAGCTGGTTGTCCTTCGGACAACCATTTTCAGTTGCTTAAGGATCATCCCTGACAAGTACAGTCTCAAAATAGGTATAGTTTGGCTCAAATCACATCATTCACTGCAACGATTGTAAATGTTTGAATATGTTAGGCTATTTCTCTACCTTGACCACATGAAAACTTGTACAGAGAGACTAAACGCAATGTAATTGAAAATTTGGACATGTCTTAAAACAAAAGTTGAATGAAATATTTTCTTAATAAACAGTGAATATACTGTAGCCTTCATGTAAGTAGTCTGTTACACTTTTAACCAGAGGACAATTTTTGGCAAAACCAGTTCACTCAATGATCACACTTGGCTAGGTGACCTTAAACCACAAGAATCTTGAGCAACATAAACCAAACATGAGGGAGGGGGAGGGGAAGAGAGGTAGAGAAACCATGACAGGTTCAAGAAAAGAGGTTCTAGAGTATCAAACTGTAGTATTATAAGGTAGCCATTGACTGCACACCTCTAGCCTAACATTCACAAATTACAACTTTTGAAAGCTTATAGTTTAGGCAGATTGAAATAGTGAAGCACGCCACTATTTTTTTTGTCATTTCGACACTAACTCAACAGCAGGCACACTCTACGAGCAATTTGGGGAAAGTTAATTTTGTTTGGGTTGTCCTGCAGAAGGTGGAGTTCACCTTTGGTGACACAACTTTTCATTGCAATGAATACATATTCATTTGAGACAATACTGACTTACAAGAAAACGTTCCAAGCTTTGTAGGTGGAACTGTCACAAAATGGGGAATGATGTGGGGGGGGGGGGGGCAAACATTCTGATTGGGGGCATTTCCTTGATGTGGCCAGATTGCAAAATGCACAGGAAATGTGTGCGAATAGCTGCCTAGCCTACGCTTATTAAACTAAGTTGAGCAGCCAGCTAGCAAAAGCCAAGGGCAGTGCCACTAACTTTACCTAATCGTCCAAACCGTATTGCTGGGCGAAGTAACCAGCCTAGGGTAGGCCTATTGCCATCACGCAATGTGAGGAATTTTGTAACTAGCCTATTACCCTACAGTAGGCTAGGCTTTATTATCCTAACATTAGGCCTTTACAGTTTCTTAATGTTCGCCTGAATAATTGCTGGCCTGAATAACTAACTTAGGCCTACAAATACAACGATACTCAACTGCGAAGTCTCTAGGGGCTAGGTATGTACGTTGGGTAGCAGACCATGCTAACCAATAATCGCAGACTGTCAGTATTATTAAACGGACGGTATTAACGCCCTACTGCCATACATCCGACTGAGTCTAACAACTCATTTCTTTAGTGGCCGTGGACCGGCCGGTCGGATATCGGAGTCAAAGACAGTTAGCACGTACTATACTGTATACTGTACATGTGTACATGCGATGAGTCACTGCACTTTCTTAATAATCGAAGTTCGATCCAAATTTCCCGCCAAATATTGGTTACCGATACTGGTCGAACTGCAAAAGTTTCATTTCATTTATAGTTCAAAATTTCACATCTTGAGTCTTCAGATCAGACAGTATGTGAGATTAATCAAAGCGATGACGATGTGCTCCTTTGAAATCACAGTTTTCTACGCGCTATGCGTATTCAAAGCCGTGGAAGGTCCAGCCGGAAAAATACGTTTTAAGTCGCCACACCATCGATAAATGGTACGTTATTGATAGAATGCAGCAGACGACAACAGGTTACCTTGGTCGGAAGCACTGAACTGAAATTCTGTGGTAAATTTAAGTGATCTTGAAAACTTTCTTCTGAACGTAACCTATTTTTCTGTCTTTTTGAAAAGGAATGCGAAAAATTTAACTTAAAACTGCGTAAAAAGGAAACTGTGATTTACTTTTAGGATACCGGCTATTTTATCGCCTATGCAAAGTTCAACAAATCCCGAGGTTCTGATCATGCGTCTGCGCAATAGAACAGTGACATAAAAGCACGATAACAAGTATAAACACGATGTGCAGGTACGGTGTACCTACCGTACCTACTGCATGGACAGCATATGCACTTAGAACGTAAGTACAGTACACGTCGCATGTACGTACTTTCCATGTGTGAACAATATGTGTACGTACGTTTGCAAATCGTTATTTTCTTGGTGATCCGCGCCGAGGCAACAGGGAGAGCAAACTAATCTACAAGTCGAGGAATCAGAGACAACTTTCAAACAACATAACCAAACCATTGTGACTGGAGGACTATTTGGCATCGAGTGTGGTGAGAAATCGCGACCAACTGCTACAGAGCCTAGGGAAAGAGAGGGTTTTTAGTCGTACTTGTAGAATGAGGTCTCGTATTTGATATTGTGTGTCTGCCACACAAGCGTCCATACTAAGACCCTAACGGGACTGCGCATGCATGTTAGACTTGTACGTGCCTTCTGCTTGCCCTCTGTATGCAAATTAGTTCAGGACAGTGTTCGTTCGATCTACGCAGTGTTTGTAAACAAAAAATGGGAGCACTTGCTTCTGCGATGGTATCACCGTCCACGACCCTGGATCTTGACTTCAGCTGAAACAAACTTTCAGTGGTAGTCGTAGCGCTATAGTATCAATGAAAAAGTCGAGATGTCGGCAACAGAAGTCATCAGAGAGGCACCTTCGCAGGGAGAAGCTTGCAAGCTGACATCAAAAAATTTAGGTGAAAAGGTGCATTTGCAGACAAGCTCCCAAGTTTTTGCCCAGCCATCAGAGTACAACAGGAAGGATGTTTTTGAAAGTGGCGCAAACAGTTCAAAACTTTTGCAGAATTTGCAGTCGCCATTTGAAAAAGTTGCAACAGGCACTGACCTAAATATCCTTGATACAGAGCAAAAAGGTGCTGTTGAGTTGTGTCCATCAGCTGCATGTCATGGGAAACGAAAACTCTCCCTTTCAGTGGAGAACAACAATAAGAAGGTTCCAAAGAAGAGAAGGAAAACAGTTGAAAAGAGTAATGTAAGAACTGTGTCAAAGTTTCTGCTAGGTGGTAACATCAATGACCCTTTGAACTTGAATAGTTTAGTAGTTGATGAAGAGGTGTCAAAGATTGCAAATGCGCAAACACCAATATCTTCCCCATTACCAGAGAGAAACAAGGATCCAGATCCGGTTATTGTTCCTCAAGATTTGAGAGATCCATTGAAGTTAAACAGTGACACTGATGAAAGTAACCCAAGTCTCACCAGAGTTATGGTGGCTCGCAAAAGAAAGAGACGTAATTCATTTCGGAACTCCAAAGCTGATGATCGGCCTACATCATTTGAGGATGATGCCAGAACTATGCAAAGAAACTTGGAACAAGATCCATTAACCATTGATGTTCGACCCCAACAAACAAAGCATCCTGTTGTGGATAAAATTGTATCTCCAGTCATTCCAGAGGCATGCAGAAAACGCAAGCACAAACGAAAATCGGACCCTTCACCAACTGTTTCAAAAGTTTTACTTTCAGATGTAGAATCGAAAAGTCACGCTCCAGTGAAAGCAAAGGAGAAGAAAGGTAGTCATCACAAAAGTCCAGAAAAATCCAGAGGACATGCCAGTGAGGAAATCTCACTGCCCAAGTTCAGAAACAAAGGAGCACAATATCAGTATGGTAACTACATTGGCTACTATGGGTACAGAAATGCCGACCGGAAAGATGTTCGCTTGACGTATTTCAGAAAACAATGGTTTGAAGGCAAAATTTGCCTTGACATTGGGTGTAATACTGGTCACGTTACCTTGTTCGTTGCCAAAACTTTTCAACCATCTAAAATTGTTGGAATGGATATTGATGCTAAATTAATTAACCTAGCCAGGAAAAATGTCCACCAGTGTTTAGAAGACATGGTAAAATCAAAGAAGGGGGTCGACGTGGGGAAGTTCCCGGTGTCGATGAAGAAATGTTACGGTGCTTTACCAGCAGTAAAAACTCAGTCTAAAGAAGGCCACAGTAATTTTGAAGAAAAGGCTCAAGATCTCTTTCCAGGAAATGTTTTATTTCGTTGTGTAAGTATAGTATCTTACAGTAGCCTACATGAGCATGGTTCACAAAGTCATGTGGATCTACTCTGGAGATGATTTATGATGGCAAAAAAAAAATGGCTGTATGTTGGGATAGGAACTGGGATTATGGTGAACGAAGAGATGCAGATGCTGCCAATCATTCAGTTTTGCCTTTTTTTTTTTCTTGTATTTTTTTTTCTTGTATTTACAGTAGCATGTTTTCTTAGGTAAAACTTTGTTCTATTTAAAGTGAACATTTGTAAACTGTGATGAAATGAGAAAATAGTTTGCGTGTATTGGAAATGATGAAATGAATGCCAGCTAGGTTGTATAGTAGGGTGACCGTCAAATGTGCCTTTAAGTAAATTTATCATTCCAAATTTGTGACGGTTCCACCTCCAAAAGTCGGAACGTTTTCTTATGAATCAGCATTGTCTCAAATGAATATATTTTCATCGCAACGAAAAGGTGTGTCACCAAAGGTGAAATTATCTTGCATTCTTTATGACAATCCAAAAAAACTTTTCCCAAGGGGCCCGTCGAGTGCGCCTGCCGTTAACTTAGTGTGGAAACGATTAAAAATGATGGCGTGCTTCACTATTTCAATCTGCCTAACCTAACATCTCAATAGTTGTGATTCGTGAATGCTAGGCTCGAGGCACATTCGACGGGCCCGCGCAGTTGATGGCTACCTTATAATACAGTACGTACGCACATGCAAGGTTTGAATTTCTATTTTATTATGTTGTATTTGTTTCAGGCACAGGTCTGAGTTCCGTTCTATTTGTTGTGTTTTTTTTTTGTCCAGTTTGGTAGAGCTGTTGACATATGTTTCAATCACATTTTTTGGCATGTTTCACAGGTATAGTAAACTTTAAATTAGTTTGAAGTATATACTTAGTAAGGCAAACACACTGCTTGGTAAGTAAATTTGTCCAAAGGTATCCTAAGAAGTGGAAGAAAATTTCACTTCCTCAATAGCCTAATATGTTTAGAAAGTATTTTCTGTTATTGATGACATTTTATAAATACTATATGTATTTTAAATGTTATTGGTTTTGTAAATGATATACAGTAAGTGCTGTAGCCAGTGGCATTGTTTTAACCGGTGTTATACTGTAACTACTAGTATTGGCTTATATCTCTTTCATGACCATCGTGGATCTTTGGAGCTCTGTGTGAATTCACTTAAGAATATTGGCAAGGACTCGAAAGACATTTTGCCCTCAGAGGATGTATGATAATGAACTTCAGGAAGTGGTACTGACGAATGGAAGCATTTGTCATCAACTTTGGATGATAAGTGAATTTTGTTTTTGATCACAATGGTGGTAGCCTTTGCAGTCATGGTGGCATGTGTATAAGCAGTACTGAATGTGTGTGTACAGCACTATGCACAATCTGTACGGTAGCTTGGTATTGACCAGAGCCACAGTAGCACAACATCATATTTAGT
This sequence comes from Stichopus chloronotus, assembly GCA_021234535.1. Taxonomy (NCBI): domain Eukaryota; kingdom Metazoa; phylum Echinodermata; class Holothuroidea; order Aspidochirotida; family Stichopodidae; genus Stichopus; species Stichopus chloronotus. The sequence continues at coordinate 1,199,888 of SFZH01000008.1, forward strand.
ATGTAAGTGTACATGTGCTACCTCCTTGTGTGGAAGAAATCTGTCTTTCTGAGTTTCTGTGATGAACATGTCCTGAAAGTCATTTGACGTCATCTGGGATCAAATTACAAAACTCCCTGTTTAATTTGAGACCTTAGGAAGGAAAGTTTGAACTGATCTCATATGTGCTATGTATGTGTACCAGGCACTTTGGGTGCAATCTTGCATTGTTTTTCAGTGGGGATTGTTCCTCATGATCAACCAAGGTCAAATTACCCAGATCTTAATCTCAAGATGAGAAGCTTATATTGTACTCATTCATATTTGGTGTGTAGATGGGGCACATTAATTGAAGAAGACTATTGTCGGTCCAGTCAAAGGTGATTTGGGTCAGCAGTGGTAGGTAGGTAGGTGTAACACATTGAGTTTGTCAACCCTTATTGATTCCTTGTCACAGGTGGGCAAGGATGAACGTTGCGATGGTGATTAGGTGTTTGTGTCTGCATATGTGCAAGGTGGGTCAAAGTCTGTATGTATGTAGAACAAAAAGGTCTTGGCTGGGCTTTTTTTTGTGGGTCAAAGGTCATACGAGGTCACCAGCAGGCAGAATGCAAACAAACTTTTCAGTATCTCATAAATGACATGTCGCATCATTTTCTAATTTGAAAGGTACCCACTACCTTTTATTGAGATTTTGAGGGTTTTCTTGTCGGTCAGAGGTCATCAGAGGTCATAATGTAAATCCCTATGCACAATCATGAACATAGGTAGCTCTTGAAGGGAACTTGCAAAGCAGTTCAAAACTGGTGTTTGTACAGGACGTATAAAGGTCTGGGGGAGTGTTTTTGCAGGGATCAAATGTCATCTGAGGTCACTTCCAGGCTAAATATAGACAAACCACATTTGTGGTATCTCATGAGTTTACCACTTGTTGCATGAACTTCAAATGTAGAGGGTATGTCTGCCTTATAAGTAAATACGACTTTTTGTTTAAATGGGGTCAAAGGTCATGCTGAAGTTAGCAGAGGTCAACGTGTGAAAACTGTGTAACGGTTCATCTCAGGAATGCAAGCTTGGACTGTTTTCATACAAGGTGTGTCAATGAAACACATTGAGTACAAGACCCTGTTTTTTCGGAAGGTTGTATGTGGTCGGCAGAGATCAGACTGTAAAAACATTGTTTTCAAAATTTCTAAAGAATAAATACTTGGACTGACCTGATACTGTGGATCATACTGAGTAGGAGAAACTACAGTATTGTAATGAAATCTTAGGTCATTAGAGTTTTAAAAACACTACACAGATCTCAATACATGCGCCTTGTACTGATCTAATAATGTTGATGGACCACATTGAATGCAACCATTGTGTTGTACAGTGGTGTTCTCTACTTACATGATTGTTGGTGGATTCACGCCATGACCGTGCTAGTATTAAATATGGTGGACAAACTTTTCATAGAAGTCACAAGCAACTGTGTGTATGTGTTCCTACTGTTGTAGAAAGGTTTATTTGGTCATTTTATATTTGCAGTTCAACAGATCAGGGACTTTTGTTGAAGATGTTGACTCTGTCATGCATTGACTAATTATCTTTCTGAGTACTGGAACAAAAAAGTCTATGATTGTTGCTTTAAGGCAGTACTCTTCAATATGAAGGAAACTTGGATAGACTTCATAGTAATTTTTGGGTAGCCTATGTGAAGGGATAATGTTTGTATAGTAGTAGTCCAATTCATATTGATTTTAGTGTAAAACCTAGCAGAAGGCTAGGGTATACATATAAATCTTTTGAAGCCACAATGCATTTGCATCCTGGTTGGACATGTATGTGTATGTTTGGAATTGCAGGTGGTACAAATATTACATGTTTGTTTCATAAATTATTATCAATCAAATACACATCTGTGATATTTGTTGGCTCATGGACCTGACTTAAAACTTTTGATTTTGTTGATATTATTATTATTTGTTTTTGACTTATCTGACATCTTAACTACTAGACCAAATTAGGCAGTGTTGTATTTAACAACAGCGTGGCACAGTTCCTCACTAATGTACATCAAACATATTAATCTGCCTACTGAATCATAAGGAACGGTACATAAACGCAGCACTCCTTTAATGTGTATAGTTTGTGCATGTGTAATGCTAACACTATGGTCACATGACTCATGGAACATAGCATTTTCTTTTGGCAGGGAAATTTCTCGTATTGTACTGTATAGCAGTGCAACCATCTTCCTTAGATTATGTACAGTATTCACTTGGTGTTGGTCAGTCTTTATTCACTAATACATTTTTTTTTCTACTTCTGTAGTACTACAGTCACTTGTTTTGTTACAGGTGTTGTACCTAAAATTGTTGAAATTTCTGCCCCCATAGCATAAGAATAGAACATGACACACGCATGAAAAGGATGTAATTCATAAGTTATGTATCATGTTCCGTCCTACACTTCTCAGTTCTCAAGTTACCCTACTGAACCTACTTAGTAGTGTTCAGGACAATACGTACAATTCAAACAGCACTTCAGGTGTATGTAGTACATGGAGTTACTGTACAATCTTATCAGCTATTTCAGGCCATCAGTGTTCTTCCCTTCTTCCCATTTCTTACAACTCAACAACTCAACATTTGGACCCTGCAGTATCATATTGCTATTTATTAATACAGTTCATTACAAATGTGTATATCATGTATCATGTTACTCTTCAAATTCAATCAAGTGAGACAGGTGCAATATGTTTTTTCTTTTTCCTCGGTTCATGTATGAGCAGCCTCCCTGTAACAAATGAAATGGTCCTACAGTGCCTGTGCTGTGTGAATGACTTGTATCCTGAGATGAAGTTTACAATTACAGCATATGAAATGACAAATAAGCACATACAGTACATGTGGACTGTGAGATCTGCACACAGTATTGTCACAATAGCTGCTTAGAATTTTAGTACATATCGAGCTTGTAAGCTGAGTGGTAGCTGTCTAGGTACTTTTCTTCATGACTTAATTTGTCTTAATCAGAAGCAATTTATGATGTTTGGACTGACTCTGATGCTAGTAGCGAAAGGATCTTTGAAATAGTGTGAGGGTACATACTACTCTCTTGTAGGGTAATAATTTGAACAGTGCAACTTAAAGCCTTTCGACCTTTAATGTAGGTACTGTATGCTCTGAAATTCTGAGAAAATGTTACTCCCTTGATCAAATTACTGTGCTTGTGTATTCTGGCAGTCTGTCTGCTTGTCCGCAATTACTATACAGTCGGATTGCTTGTTCCTGTTTGCATGTCTTTCATGGATAGTCCTGAAACCTGGCCTGATGGTCAAAACAAAAAAAAATGATCACTTGGAATATGCTGGAAGTTGAGGTCTCCAGATATTCTGGGGTCATTATCATGTTACTTTGTGAAAATTGTTGATAGCCTAGGTAAAACTTTATACAGTAAAATAGGAGTTAGTGGGTTCATTTTGTTCTTGTTTTGTGGATGTGTAAAGGTTCAATCCTTGGGGTCCCACACAAGTTAGATAATAAACTATTGTACCACAATATTTCAGATATTTGAATATAGCAAGCAATTTACTTCAGGGCAAGAGAGCACATGCAGAGTCTTGCTTTTGTTTTATATTGAATCTCCTAACCCCATCCCCCCTAAAAGACAATATGATTAACAGAAACTGTCTATACTTTAAAAAAAAAAAACAGGAAGTGAAGAAACTAGAATAAAACATTTGATGAAAAGCTGGAAATAATCCCAGTGGTCTTATTGTACATAAAAGATGATACTGTAATATTTTTCATATAGCAGTTGCAGAAAATTTGTGACCAACATCTGCAGCACTGTCTCTTCTGTAGATAGATTACAGTGGATATTGTAATGGAATGTTATACCTTGAAGCAACAAAGTTGTGTTCCTTATATCCTTTCATACAGTATGTTTTGTTTCAATATCATTCTTAGTAGTCCAGATAAGTTTACCTCATGATGTTGTTTTGTGACATACTGTAGTACATACTTGTTTAAATGTAGAATATTTAGTTCTCCAATCGTAAATGTTGCTTTTCAATTTTTGATGCAGTTTGGTCACTTTTGCCAAAACCTTTCTGATACCAAACAACATGCATTTATGACATGTTCTCATGTTGTTGTTCCTCTCAGGGTAATTATGTTCTCAGCAAGGATGATCTTCTCAAATCTCAGAAGGAAGAATATGACACAATTTTGTGCCTCAGCATCACAAAGTGGATTCACCTGAATTGGGGTGATGATGGCCTGAAGCGGTTCTTCCGACGCATTTACCTAGCGCTACGACCAGGGGGTGTATTCATTCTAGAACCCCAGGCTTGGCCGTCATATGTGAAAAAGAAGAAAATGACAGTAAGATTCTTCTCTTTCTCTTCAATTAATAGCTCATACAGTGGATCACTTTTTTGTCCAGTACTTAGTTTGAGGTACGTGTCAGAAAGTTCAACGACCGAGTAGTCTTGAGTGGTTGGTTGGGGTGCTGTACAGAGATACTAATAATCTTTAACTTTTCTCTTGACTGTTGCTGGCAGAAGTATCTAGTGATGAAATGACTCAGTGACATTCTACATTGTACCCATCTGTAGATACAGTAAGGCACATGTTACCCCACAACAATAACTGTCTGGAAAAATATCACACTGGTCAGTGGACAGTGGTGTTTATATTGATCTCTTTACACCAACATCTGATTCAGCTCTGTCTTCATGTTACTTGTCCCAATCTTATCTAAGATTCGACTGTATGGACACATTTTTTCAAAATCGTCCCCTTTTTTTTACTCCTCTCTGTTAAAAACTGCGTTATAAGATGGTATCATGTCATCACTGGATGACAGTCTGTTTTAGTGTTTGTCAGCAATGCCACATACAGTATGTTAGCATAACATCACCCGATTTTTGGCTAATGTGTGGGGAAGATGGGAGCTTAAACTTGCAAAATTCTTATGGACATTGAACCTGATATGGATGCAGTGTGACCTATTGAAGGCTCATATTCATCCATAAACAAGTATGGTACATCTCAATGTTACATACTGACAATCTGTCATGGGTTGCGATGTTCTCTGCAAACAATGTCTGCCGTTTTTGATCAATGAGCTGATAGTCTGAAGCACTGATAAAAGAATTAGTTGCTGTCTGTTGTAAGGCTAATGACGTCATTGATGTCTCCTCTCATCCAGCTTCTTGTCCTTTATGTCTACATTGGTAAATGAGAAGTTGATTAGCTGTCCTTCACAAGATATCAAGTGTCTTGGAGCTTTCAAAGTCACACATGTCTGGAAGAGCGCTTCTCTCGTTACCCTGTCTCCACAAAGCAGCTGTTCTAAGTGGCTATCTTACTGTATATAATGTTGTACAATAGGTGCCAATATCACACATTTCAACTTACTGTAGCAAAGAAAAAAAAAATATGAAATGATTTAATATTGTACTTCACCTGTCAGGTACAAGTAAGTGCTTGCAAATTGCAGCTCAGGTGTTGATGTGGACAATTAGGAATAATCTTTGCATCACACTGCAGTACAGTAGATTGACTAAGAGGTACACTGTTAGATCTACTGTATTTCAAGGAAATGCCCTATGTATACTCCAGCACATACTTAAGGTACCGTTTATCCACATATCAACGGTCCGTGCCCTGTGTAGCTACTGCTGAAGTTTCTTACACTGGCTTTGAGCATCATTAAAATAAAGCGAAGACTTAATTGTTATGCTTCTAGCAAACACTTTTAAGCACATGTAGTCTGGTGTTGATGCCAGTAATTTTAACAACAGTCAAGTTGTACAGAAAATGTGCCTAAGGTGCAAAAGATTTTCTTATCTACTGTGGTAGCAAAATACTGCATTTATGCAGCAGAAAGCTTGGAGATTGTGGTCTGTTGGAGGTAGTGTGACTGTAACATGACAATGATGTTTTTGAGTGTTGGCTGTGTGAATCATTGAACATGATGAAAATAGCCACAAATCTATATCCATTGAAGATTGACAATTTTACAGGCAAATGCATCTAACACCTGCATCTTAAATAGACATTGGCTCAGTATGCATATTTTTGATATCAAGAGAGGAACTCACTTGACATGTCTAATATTATCCTTTTTATTTAAGTAACCTTTGTTTCAAAGATCAGTTGAGAATTTTATGTGACGCAACTCACACAAGGGTTATTTAGACATATTATTCTCCAGAAATGTTGATATCACTACCAGTGTGTGAACCAGATGGCAAGTGTAGTACTTCTTGTTGTATTCGGCTTTCCATACTCACACTGCCCTGCATCTACCTTTGACCTATGACCTTATTAAATATGTTGTTGTGTATACGCCATCTTAGTGGCACACGTGTTTTTAATAAACGTCTCGCTACAACTGCCATTACCGAGTTTGTGCCTTCTGTAATGTGGCCGAGTATACAACATGGTGGCAGCGGTAAACAGGTGAACGTCCTGATGTTGTTCGGTGATCGTTCGGGACTACCAATAAGGTAAAAAAAAAAAAATTGGCGATATTTTATCAACCCCCAAGCGCTCGTTGGGACATTACGGAGCCATTAAGTACAGTACCTTGTGTTGGCTACAATACAAAGGTGACTAACGTCGTTGTGTGTTGACCAGAAGTGGCTATACAGTACTAGTGTATACGACGTAAAGTCAACATGGCCAAATGTTACAGGAGACCGAAGGAACTGAAATTTAATGAGGGTAATCAAGCCCAAAATTGGAAAGAGTTTAGAGAGGACTTTGAGATATTCCTTGAAGCAGCACATTCAGACAAAACGGATAAGCAAAAGGCTTACCTGTTGCTTAATCTGGCCGGACGAGAAGCCATAGAAAAAGTGAGAAGCTTCACCTATGATACGGAATCCGGGGAATCTAGAGAAAAGCTGAATACTTTGATGGAGAAATTTGAAACTTTGTGTGCTCCTGTCAAGAATCTCACGATGGAGAGATACGCCTTTAATAGTCGGAACCAAAAGGAGGCGGAGCCGCTCGGCATGTACATCGCCTGTCTCAGAGAGCTGGCAAACACATGTGAGTTCGGAGATCTAAAGGATTCTCTTCTCAAAGATCGCATTGTTTGTGGCCTACGGAATAACAATTGGCGTAAGACATTACTCAGGGAAACAACATTGACACTTGAAAAAGCTATCGAGTTGTGTGCAGTGTAAGAAAGAACCGAGACACATCTAAAGAATTTTGACAAATTAAATGAAAGCGTAGACTATGTTGGTAAAGGCCGCCAGAGTAGTAAAGGTAAAGGTAGGCCTGCAGTAGAAGATAAGCCTGGCCATAACCCCAGGTCTGCAAAAGGGGGTAGTAGTAGTGTCAGCTGCAAGTGGTGTGGCAAAAAGGGGAGGCACAAAAGACATGAATGCCCAGCAGATGGCAAGGAGTGTTTCAAGTGCCACAAAATTGGCCACTTTTCGGCGATATGCCGTAGTACTAGTGATGCCACCGTTCAGGGAAAAAGTGCATCTAGAGGGCAGTTCCAACAAAGAGTAAATGAAGTCGAGGATACATTAGATTCAGAATTTCTAGGAGAAGTAGAAATTGATAATGTCGATGATGCTGACTGGCTGGCTAAAGTCCAAGTCAATGGAGACTTAATTGAGTTTAAGATTGACACAGGGGCCAAAGTTAATGTAATCGGAGAGTCACATGAGATTGTTCAGAACCTGATTTTGTCTGGTTCAGACAAAGTTTTAACTGGTCCAGGTCAGACTCTATTACAATGTTTGGGATCTGCAAACATGAAATTTAAGTACAAGTCAAGTGAGGTTGTAGACAAAGTTTATGTAAATGCTAAGCAGAAAATGCCACTCCTTAGCAGGAAGACCAGTGTGGCACTAGGTATGGTTGCTCGGATAGATGGTGTCAACCAAGAGAGTCTTATTGAGACAGAGTATTCTGAATTCTCAGGCATGTTTAGAGGATTAGGGGTAATGAAGGATGTCAAGTGTAAAATTCGGCTCAAAGAAAATGCATCACCTGTTTGCATCATGACCCCTCGAAAAGTTTCACAACCCCTGTTACCCAAGGTAAAAGCATCCTTGGACAAAATGGAGAAACTTAATGTTATATCACCTGTAAAGGAACCTACAGAGTGGTGTTCAGGCATTGTTTGCGTTCGTAAACCGGATGACACGGTTCGGATCTGTGTTGACCTAACTGAATTGAACAAGTCCGTAAAAACGTGAAGTATACCCTATGGGAAATGTTGATGCTAATTTGGCAAAACTGGCTAACAGTACCATGTTTACAAAATTAGACTGTAATAATGGGTTTTGGCAACTTCCCTTAGATGAAGCATCCAGATTACTAACTACCTTCATAACTCCATATGGGAGATATTGTTTTAATCGAATGCCTCCAGGGGTAACCTGTGCGCCAGAGATGTTTCAGAGACAAATGTCTGAAATTGTCAAGGATCTACCATTTGTAATATGTCAGATGGATGATATTCTAATCCATAGCTCACCAGAATCACATAGTGAGTGTGTTAAGCAAACCCTTCAGAAATTACAAGCTGCTGGGGTTATGTTGAACAAGAGTAAATGTGTATTTCATAAGTCAAGTGTAAAATTTCTTGGGCACATCATTGATGAAACTGGTATTCATGTTGATGGTGATAAAATTGAAGCTATCACGAAATACCAACAACCAAAATCAGTGTCTGACTTGCGAAGATTTCTTGGCATGGTAAATCAAGTAGGGAAATTTGTACCTAGGTTGGCTAATCTTCGCAAGCCACTGAATGACCTGCTATGCAAAAATGTGCCTTGGTATTGGGACATGCACAAGAGAAGGCCTTTAAGGATATTAAGGGTGTTTTGATTTCAACAGAAGTGCTAGCTCATTATGACCCAACACTTGAAACATTTGTTGCCACAGATGCATCAGTAGCAGGGTTAGGAGCGGTTCTGTATCAAATTCAGCCTGATGGCAAGCGCAGGCCAGTGTTTCATGCATCAAGGTCACTGAATGATGCTGAGAAGAACTATGCGGTTATTGAGAAGGAGGCATTAGCGGTCTGCTGGGGGTGTGACAAGTTTTCAGAGTACCTCCTAGGTCTGGAATTCACGGTTGAGACAGACCATAAACCTCTGGTATCCTTGTTAATGACTAAGGAATTGTCCAAACTTCCTCCAAGAATCCTCAGATTTCGACTGCACCTGATGAGGTATAGTCCACGGATCGTATATGTCCCTGGCAAGGATCAGGTAACAGCAGATGCTTTATCACGAGCTCCAGCATCCAAACCCGAAGCGGAAGATGACATACGGGCGGAGAACGTTGAGGTGTTCGCAATCACTATGTCGGAAATCTTACCCGCAACTCCCTACAAGCCAGAGACGCCATTCATGAACAGATATTTTGAGCATCAGGCCCACTTCTCTATTGTGGATGACCTGATTGTATATGATGCGCGAATCGTGGTTCCCAGAGACTTGAGACTAGACATCCTCGGAAAAACTCACCAAAGACACCTTGGCATAACCAAATGCTGCAGTCGAGCCAGAGAAGCGATCTGGTGGCCAGGTACTGTATGTCCAAAATGATTGAGGAGATGATAAATGACTGTGAAATTTGCCGCAAGCATTACCCGCCAAAGACAGAGCCGTTGCTGACCACTGCATTGCCATCACGTGCATGGGAGCAAGTTGGCACAGATCTGTTCTTCCACAAAGGGAACGACTATATTGTGATCGTAGATTATTACTCGAGGTGGTTGGAAATAGACAAGCTGGTGGACACTTCTTCCAAAGCTGTTATCAGAGCCCTGAAGAAAAGCTTTGCTACTCACGGATTCCAGATGTGGTTATTTCTGACAATGGACCACAGTACAGCTCAAGTGAGTTTAAGAACTTTGCACTGTCATGGACATTTTCACATATCACGAGTAGTCCAAAATTCCCACAGAGCAATGGCGAAGCTGAAAGAGCAGTCAAAACTGCTAAAGTATTGCTCAACAAAAATGATGATCCATACTTAGCCCTGTTGTCATATCGGACATCACCACTACTGAACGGAAAGTCGCCAAGCGAACTCTTAATGAATAGAAAGCTAGCGACGCAATTACCCATTCTCCAGAGCAGGCTAGCAGCGAAAGCAGATTTGAGCGAAATACCTTCAAAGGAGGGACAAAGTCGGGAGAAATTGAAGCTGTGGTTTGACAAGCGACACAGAGCCACAGACTTGCCTACATTGCATAAGGGCGACAACGTATTCTTACCTGATTTAAAGCGACAAGGTGTCATTGTAGACAAGCGCCCAGAACCAAGATCCTATTCAGTTGAAAACGATAACGGTAACATTGTTCGCAGAAATCGCAAGTCCATTGTACAGGTCAACTCACCAAATGCTGAAAATGACTTAACACCACTGCAGTTGCGTAATGATCCTCCAGTGACCGCCAGGAGTGGTAGAGTGGTAAAAACACCTGCTCATTCTAAAGACTTTGTGACTAAGAGACACTAAGACACTAGAGTGTGATTTAAAGTTTGTTTATTCCACTTATTTTATAAGTACCACTTTCTTTTAAAGATTATCACTAATCGTTAATCACGTATAAGCAAGACAAAACGTAGAGCATTTATTCATACAGTAGTTTTATTCATGATTTGATTCCTTCCAAGCTCTGTGCCTAAGGAGGGGGATGTTGTATTCGGCTTTCCATACTCACACTGCCTTGCATCTACCTTTGACCTATGACCTTATTAAATATGTTGTTGTGTATACGCCATCTTAGTGGCACACGTGTTTTTAATAAACGTCTCGCTACAACTGCCATTACCGAGTTTGTGCCTTCTGTAATGTGGCCGAGTATACAACACTTCTCACAGCACCATACTTAATGATGTATTGAAATATTAAATGAATATTCATTAAAACAAGCGTGGTAAAAGCAAATGAGTGACACAATATGCATGTCTACAGCCATCATTGTACAGCAATGCTTCTGATAGCGAACAAACACATCATTGTGTTTCCATTTTTGTGAAATTTTAAAAGTAATCATCGCAAAAGCAGTAATAGACACTGTATGAACACATTTTAAACAAAGGGTTTCACTATGCACTTTCTGAAGTAAACCAGTTCTTTCTTCATGTGACACAACCTCTAATGCAATTAGGCAACTTTTGTGATATGAAAGGTGCAGTTTTTCCCACAGTGGATATAGCAACATAACTGCTCAACCATTGTATACCAGATTAGTGCCAGTTTCCGAAGTAAACTGCCTGTAGTCATGTCTAACTGATGGAGTTAAGTCTATGCAATTTATATTTGTGCAAAGAATGCTACAGAAATCCCTAGATCCATCATTTTATTTTTCATTTACATGGGAGTTCCAAAAGTTTTCAGTGATTTTTTTTTGGTAAAAAAAGTAACACACATTTGAACTCCACATACTTTCTCTTAGTGCATAGTGGTAACTGACGGTATATTTTCTTTTCAGGAAACCACCTACAGAAATTTTTACAAGATCAAGTTCAAGCCACATGAATTCAAAAGGTTTCTCCTCAAAGATGTTGGATTTTCCACCTGTGAAGTTATTGGAACACCAGTGAATGAGTCAAAAGGTATTCACATGCTTTTAGTGTTTTCACAGGTGCCCTAATACCTGCACGGTAGTTTACTACCCATTGAAATATGTATTACACAACCACTGTGTAAACAACCGTGTCATGTTGCCAAATTGCACTTACTATACACAGCACATAATTCAAAACCAACTTTTTTTTCTGCGGTTTAAAATCTGTGGTCCTGTTAATGAGGTGAAGATGGGTGCAAACTAGTTAGTAAGATCCCCCCACGCAGATGTGATGCATAGTACTCTGGAAATGCCAATGTTATCGACACAGCCATTTTGGTCTGGTACCCAGTTTGTATGAGAAAGCTGCTTGGTTTCGATTTTTAGGATTCGATGAAAACTTACATGTTCTCTTTTTTCTCTGTACTTGACAGATGCAAGTAGTGAGTGTACAGTGTTTGCCTTCAACTTGCGTGCATCAAACCTGTTAATTCTCAGAAATTCTGTGTCTCAAATTTACCAAATTGGCAACTTTAAATTTCATAAATTACACACATTAGTGTTCATACCTTGGCAGGACTTATGAAAATTTAAATGGCAGTTGAAGATCTTGTACTTCAGCTGCGAAGCAAAAGTCATTCATTTTCCCGTATACACCCTTCCACTTACAATTTCATTAGAAGATTCAGCATTGTGATACTGTAGCATAAAAAATTAACACAACATCTTTTTCTGTAATATACCATCGGTAGGTTGGTATCACCAGTTAGCAGAGGTCGACATATAAAGATCCAAATGTACACGGGATGTTATTAGCATTTTCCCCATGTTTCCAAATGAAATTTGCATAGCAACCATCTTTTGGAAGAAGAATATAGTGGAACTAATTGTGGGTTGGAATACAGCAAGCAGCAAAGGTGTTGAAAGATGCTTGAAAGAAAGAAAATGCTTTTGTACAGTTTTCACCATTTACAATAGTCACATGAGACCCAAGAAATCCATAAGACAGTTTGCAGCAGTGGAGGTAAATAACTAGTTCTATGTGCCATAATGGAGTATAAACAACTTACAGTGTAATTCTATTCATGGTGATCATAAGCAGATCTACCACAAAAGTACATTGCACATGGGATAAAATTTAGCATTTGTGCAGTGAAAAAACTGCTATTGTCATGTGCTTACCTGTACATAAGATATATTTATGGTGTTTTAATTGACTTCACAATGAACTTGTAACCCAAGTTATAGCGGAAGCCGAGAAGCTGAATTAATGGGTACTCAGGTGACCAGACCGACTGCAGGTGACAGATCCCTAGATCCATATACTTAGACCTGGTGCAATAACTTCTGTTTGCTCCAACTGAGAGCATTTGCAAAGAAAGAAAATGCCTCAACAGTGCTGCTTCAATCCAAAAGAAATTGAAAGATACTGTAGCAACATACCATTCCATATAGAATGCCAGTTGAAAAGGACAAAAATATAAATGCTAAATTTGTAAATTATTCTTGGAGTTTATTTGGACATTATTAACCAGAAATATATCAGTAGACATCTAAAATCTTGACTGAACCTCTTTGAGCAAGCAAAAATAAAAATCAACGTAAGGAAAATATACCTACGTCAGCAGAGTATTTTATGTTATCTTGGAGGTGTGTGTGCTACATCATAGTTTTCGAAAGTGAGGGCGACACGCTAGGGACACATTCTTGGGATTTATTTGGACATTATTAATCAGAAATATGTAGGTAGACCTCTAAAATCATTACTGAACCTCTTTGAGCAAGCAAAAATAAAAATCAGTTGAAAGGAAATATAGCTAACGTGGCAGTGTATTTTATGTTATCTTGGAGGTGTATGTGCTGCATCATAGTTTTCTAAAGTGAGGGCAACAGGTTATAAAACGACTTAGGGAAACTTGAAGTATTATTTGGAAAGAAGTCATTATGAAAATAACACCATTACGGTTGCGACTGTTTATGCATAGAAGTACACCAAGTGCAGGTTGAAATCGAAACATCCATCCAACCTTTTCCCTTTATAACTTTGATTTAACATTTATTGTTTTCTATCAGGGTTTAGAAGACAACTGCTTTTGTTCAAGAAACTAACCCAGAGACCACCAGATGCTTCAATTGCCAAGAACAAAGGTCATAGCAACACAAACTCAAGTTCAGTTGACAGCTGCTCTTCATTGCCATCTTCCTCTGAAAGTGTGAACCATCCAGCCAGATCGTCGCATGGTCTCGGAGAGAAGGAGGTTGCAAAGCCCGATGAACAGAGCCATGAAAAGCAAGAAAAATCTCACAAAAGAGATAAAGATACTTACAGCTAGTAACAGGAACCTGTGACAAGAGAACCAGAAATCTGCCATAACATGCCCTAGGTCATCCTTGTTGCAGCAGAATAATGTCACATTTATTAAGTTGAAGAGATGGAAATATGATCATGAAAATATCATAGCCTTCTTTCAGCTGCCAGACAGGTTGTTTTAGTTGAAAAACTTAGAAAGTGGAAGAAAAAGTTATGACCGTGTGAACGAAGATGTTTCCTGTCAAGTAAATCTCAGCAATAATGCACATACCAGTGAATTTTATCCAAATCGGGGTCCTTACTAGTGAGTGTTACTCAACACTTGACTGAATTTGGAAAATGCAATGTATCTCGATTGCATTCCAAAAATAGCAAAATGAGATTGTTCGATTAAGATGACTGCTTTAAGTATGTGATCATTCATATTCTTTCCTTCAGTTTTTTGAAGTTCAATATTAAATGTTCATTAATCTCAAGCTGATGAACAGCCTTTGTTTCATTGGGCTTGACTCAATACACACGTCGTTGCTTCTGAGGAGGTTCATATTTAGTATTTTGTGTAAAGGATAATGATACAAGTTGGAAGTGAGCTCACATTATTCGCATAGCTACAGCATGAGTCACTCGTTTGTTTAGATCATGGAGTGACATGCATCTTGTGATTTCTTGTCGCTACTACTTTACTTGACCATTCCTTAAGTCTTTAAAGTTTTAAGATGGAGCTGCTTAACATCTCAAGGCAGTGTCATCTTTTTGGGGTTATTTTCTGATATTATTTCTGCATTCACAAATGGCATTACTGAAGAGATCCATCCACTTTCTTTTTTCCCTTTCAAAGTCAAGTAGAATATGTCATGGTGGCTTAATGTATGTAAGCCCTCGACATGCAATGTAGATAATTATCCTTGGCCGTTCTTGATTACAAGCATAATTATTGGTTTGTTGCAGTGACTATTAAATGTAGTATTTGGTCAATAGAGTCACAATTTGTTTACAGGATATCTAGGAAAGTATCTGTTTGGTATCAACAGTAATCACCATTGCATTCATGATAGCAAATGTTTGTAAAATATTTGTTTCCGACACCTAGTTCGTTGGAACATTATCTCCGGAAGTTAAGCATTAACCCATTTAGTATGTAGGAGAACCACATTGATTACAAGGTGATCATTTCATGTGGGGGGTTAAAGGACATTTAGGGTGAACAGAGGTCAAATGAATCACCATATTGTAAAATGGAAACTTGGACCAATAGCAGCTTGGAATTTGATTATACCAAATTGGTTAAAACAACCGATTGGTTTTGGTGGAGGTCAAAGGTCACTTGAGTTTAACTAACGTTCAAATTGTTATAACCAATTTCATATCTCAAGATGCGAACTTTGGACAGGATTCTGAATGTTGAATATTTCATCCTTTCCCATTTAGTTTTCACTTTGGAATCAACCTTACTCTATGTTCTTAATGCAAAAGTAAACATTGTCGCAGATCTCTTCTGAACAGAGAGTCTAATCACATATTTGGCGTTCCCATCCTTTTTGAGGTATGGAACTTTATTGAAAGGATGAACAACATTGCAGTGCTATTATAATATCTTTGGTTGCTATGTGAAATGGAACTACCTCATTGTTTTCTGCTTTCGTTGAAATTTACATGTAGCCTGTAAGGCAAATGAACTGGGTAAGATCAGTCTCAACACTTGTTGGGAAGGATTGGCAGGAATGTGTGATGTGAACACCTTAGGCAACCTGATCTCTTTTCACTTTTAATGACTGAAAGTGCAATTACTCATCAATGAAAGTTATCGTAGTCATACATCAAAGCACCGTGTTTCCTTTATATGTTGTTCAGAGCGTTTGTTTTAATGTTGACGGACGGCGTTTCTGCCACCCCTTGTAACAAAAATTTATTTGAAGCAGACAGACATTAGATCATCGCTGCAGAGTGTATTGACTAGTGAATGTTTCCTTCCAACATGCCACCCCAGAATTAAATGTTTCTCATATCATGCCGCACCACAAGCAGCTAGAATGTCAGTCACTTATACAGTATGTTTTGAGAAGCATCAACTGTACCTGAATGTCAAGAGCTGATTTCTCTCTGTTAATTCATGCTGCATTCCATTCGGCTCCTGAAAATGGTTGTCACGACTTGTAAGATGTTTCATTGGGCTCGTAAGTTGCGATCGCGCAGCGTGAAGTTTAATCGGAAAAACCACTTCGACTTCACGACTTGACTTAAAATGTGGGATGCAAGGCCCATGTCAGAGTACCTTCAAGGCAGCTGTAACATTTCCAGTCAATACAAGTTTTATGTAGAAATGCAAACAACATGAATACGGCAAATACTTTCACCTACATTCAGAAAACGTTAGGCAGCTAAAAGACTGTTTTGGTGGACCTTTTACTGATGTCAATAACGTAAGTGACCGGTTTACCATACTCAGACTTGCAAACCTATATAGCAGTTACATATAGGCCTGGCATAGGCATTTTGTACACTTTAAAGTACACACGTAGACCCACATTCAAGGCACTGCTTACTATTACAGGTTGAAAAGACTGATATTTACTTGTTAGAGTTGACTTGGAGGAAGACATTTTTTGTGACAACTAGGCTCTTTGATCGGTTGTCGGGAACACTTTCACGAGCCCACTGGAAAGCAGCATGAAGATATATTTTGGTTTGGTCTCGACTTTCGACTGAACTCTTAAGCAGTAGCTAAGCCTATAGACCTCAGTTACTTGGCATTCTGAATTCTTGTTACTGCATTTCGCTGATGACAATTTCACAGTAAACTTTGTTGTGTCCATTCCTGTCTGATCAAAGGGTATTTCTCTGTTCAAATGTGCCATCATAACAATGTTTTTGTTTTTTTTCATGTATTTTGTTTTCACTATGAATATTCACTTACATTATCATGTCTTTGTTCCATTTGTCAGATGTTTTGGCCATACTTTGGTATAATTTGCCAATCCTTATTTTGCTAAAGGTCTTAAAAAGGAAGCGTGTCAAAGAGGTCCCACATTTGAAGGTTAGAACTAAAGTATCTTGAATTGGGCTTCATGTAAAGTGAAATAGTTACTAATTGTAATGACGAAATAGAAGAAATCAGTGGCAGTGGTAAAAGGATGATTTGTAGTTGTGAGCAAAGCATCTGCACACTCTTCTCCGCAGTCTTCCTCCAGATGAATCATAAAGTTGAATTTTGTGGAGACTATGATTTAACAACAGGCTCATCAGCAAATACTTTTGACTGAAAAGTTTTATCATCATCTGATAACACAGTTTCAGTTTTGAATCTTTCCTTTAAGTTGAACACAGTAAATTTAAACTCTGTTTTTTTTTCAACTAAACCTTTTTTTTGGCAAACTCCAAGAATCTTTCACAGAATGACCGTTTTGGATCCATTTGGAGGATGACAGCAGAGAACAATATGCAAAGTCTTTCCTCACAACTAACCTGCCTTCCTTTAGTGTCGACAAGAGTATAGACTGAAGAGTACTATTGGCTGATTTGTAAGGCATCTGCACACTTCCTCAAATACTATCCAAGCAGAGTGATGTTTCTACTCATGTGTGCAAGATGCATTTTGAGGATGACTACACAGCGCAGTATGTTGTCCCCACATCTATTCTCAGTTAATAAAACTGATTTCATTCAGAGATTTTAAATAAGTGTGTAAGAAGCCAGATTGATTTCTGTGAAGAGATAGCTTCTGTTTATCACCTACATCCCACACTTGAAGGGTGAAAGTTAAATGTCTTGAATTGGACTGTATTTAAATGAAGTAGGCCATAATTATAAATGACAACAAAAATAAAAGAAGTCTTATGTGCCATTGCATCTGAGTCTTCAACTGTACATTCCACATTGTCATATGTATTGGATATCTTTCAGGGATATGCCAGTGAAAAAAGATGGAATAGTCGTAACATATATTTTTTTGTCCCTTTACTGGTGAAAACCACATTTCAATAGCATGCTCTTTCGGAAGTAGTGGATTTTTAAACACATTTCTGTTTTTCATGGTTGCTTTGTATGATGGGAAATGTGTGATGTCAAAACACACCAACACACTGAATATCCTTTGTATTTGCAGATAAGTCAACTATCTTAACAGAAACACTACAGTAGTTTAAAACTCTCAATGGAATGAAAACTTAACAACAGAACCAAAGTATAACACAAAAGAATAGCACTGATGAAAAAGAGACAAAAAAAAAATATCTGAAAAATTGACCCCTCAGTGAAAAAGAATTATCACTATTGGTTTTCATGGGTTGTCAAAGGTCATTAAAACAGACCTCAATCTGAAAACACTGTAAACAAGTCATCGAAAGAAGTGAAAGTTGATTCATCTACAAGGCATTGAGGGTATGTAGGTTGTCATTGCCAGTATATCCTGTTTGCTTTCAACTACAGTATGTTGAAGATTATTGTTGGTCAAAACAAAATTACCATAGTCCTTTTTAGTGATACTTGTAAGTTGCAAAGTTGTTTACAGGATACCAGGTAATTGTTAGAAAGAATTTTCAACACACTGTATGTGCAGTGAAGTCTCCTTCAAATTAACTGTGCAAAATGCATTCTATGACTCATGACTAAAGAATGGCAGGGCAGAAGAAATGTTGACCATCATAGATCATCAACAGAGAAGAGTGTTTAAATTTGAAGTTTGTCATTGAGATTGGGGCCTGCTGCACAATTGGGAAATTTGAAATTAAAGTTATTTCCTGTCGATGTGCTGGGGGGGAGGGAATTACTTGCCACATTGTAGTTGCTTTAAGTAGTTTCTTTTCTTTCTACTCATTGTCTATTTTAGAACATACCTTCATGGTTCATTAAAAGGATTGCTCTTCACTCTATGTGTTGCTATGTGACATCTTCCTTGTAACTACCAGTCCTGTAATATGGGAGGAGGGAAGGGGGGAGATGACCCCAGTGCCTCAGTTTTACAGTGCAGCTGAGCATACATCATTCACTCGCTTAATACTGTTGTATCTGTGGACATTTCCAGTTCAGTGTACTGATGGTTTGATTAAAGCTTGGGGGTTGCCATCTATGTATTAAGAAATTATTGTACATGTGTCTCAGTGACACACCTATGTGGTGATGCTGCAATATTTCAGTTGTTATGCCAAGATGGTAGTAATTTGACCAGAGAACAAAGTCTAAATCATTTGCAAAAGGATGCTCACTAAAGATAAACAGTATAAATGACTTGAACTCTCCATGTCCTAATTATTTTAACTTGACCTCATTAATTCAATGGGTTCTTGTTTGTTATCATTGTTCATGAGCTAGACATTTTGTGCACACTGGATACATCACAGGAATGCTGCTCTTTACTTTGATGCAAGGAGACACTGACCTGACGGGTTGTCTTGTTAAATAAATGAGAATAATTTTTGGTTGTTCTTACTGTGGTCAAATCTTTAACACCCAATGTTCATAAATCCTATTTGTCAAGGGGGTTGGTTGCATTGTAATAGCATAACTATAGTGATCTCAGTTTGAGGTATCACTGAGCACCTTGGCACTCTAGGTTGGGGTGAACCAATGAACACCTCGGCACTGTGGGTTGGTAGTGAATCAGTGAGCATCTTGGCTCTCTTCTCTGGGTTGGTAGTGAATCAGTGAACATCTTGGTTCTCTTCTCTGGGTTGGTAGTGAATCAGTGAGCATCTTGGTTCTCTGGGTTGGTAGTGTATTGTAATGGAAAGGGGTAGTCTCAAAATACATGGGAGGATTGTGTTTTTTTTTTTTACACTGATAAAATTTGCAGTAGTTTGTGCGTTTTTCACAATGTATGAAAACATAAATGAAACAGGCTTCCAAATTCGATGTTTTAATATTTTTCTCTATGGGACCGCCACTGTTGAAAAATGATTCTCTATTTGCATTAGAAGCTGTAATTTATAAATTTGTTAATTTTGCTAGTAAATGTATGTCATGCAGTAAGTTCAGTTGTTGATTGTAATTATTTTTATCCAACATTTGAACCCAAAGAAGTAAGTTAAGTTAGGCACTCTTCCTTTGTCATACTACTTGCATGGTGTTACAATAAGCCTTTTGTAATTTCCAGTCACTAAGTCACTTTAGTTGTGACACTACACTGGTGTTGAACTTAACACTGTCATTTAATCTAAATCAAGTACTGTTTAATTAATGTTCTGAGTGAAACAGCAGTCAAAGCCAGAGATGAGTTCAAATTTCTCATCACTTGCTATGATTAGGGAACAATTCTATTGTAAGAATATGAATCAACATCTCATTTAATTTTCTAAGATGATTTGATTTTAATCATTCTTCATTTACCAAAGGAACAATACTAGTATGAAATACAATTGTCCCTTTGCAAACGTTGTTGTTGTTGTTGTTTTTTTAGCTCTCCATGCTTCACTGTATAGTTCATTGTCTATTTTTATTTATCTCATGAATACATCATTTGCTTCTTCTTGCACAGTCTTTGCTAGATGATTGAACATGGTCATGGTGACTGAAGGCTGAGGCATTTAGTGCTCTTTATCCAATATCTGGAATATGGGTGAATGGATGGACCAGATCGATAGACAGATGAACAAAAAGATGAACAAGGTGGATAGTTAGAGGAATGAACAGCTAGATAACTGACTTGAGAGCTTGAGAATGGACAGCTAGATAACTGCCTTGAGAGCACGATAACAGCTTGTATTGGTTTTGAGCAAAGAAAACAAAAATTAGAATGCTGTAGTGGCAATTTAAAGTTACAAGCATGTGATAACGAATTGCAACACTGGGTCTAGACCAGTGTGTGCATTTATGTCAATAATATCAACCGTACCTAGGGTCAAAATTAAGAGTATACCAAGTTCACTTTTGCGCTTCCTTTGCTCACTTTGTTCTCTCAAGTCTTCATAACTTTGTGATGAAAAAGGCTTCCCAGAAACTAAGAAATGAAATTTTGCTAGCAAAGCTGCTTACTTTCCTTTAGCCCCCTCCCCTTGTACTGTACATTCTGTTGACAAACTTGGCCTGAGGGTTTGAAAAGCATGAGAGAAGGAAAAAACAAATAATATTACTTGCAAAAATAGAAGTATTTATTAATGAATTATTGCTGTTAAACATGTTTTTAAGTTTACTTGGCAAGACATGGTTGGAAAATAAAAATTCAATGAACATATGCCCTGAACCCCAAATCCTTACTCAACTATGAAACTGACAAGCACCATCATTTTCCACAGACATAATTTTTGCTCTACAAATGGAAAATATGTAATACTATTCAATCATGTAATGATGTGAACTCAAAACTTTCAATAAATGATCTTTTTAATTTCATATGCAAAAGGAATAGTTCTCAAATAAGGTAGAAAAGGTGACTGGTTGTGGTTTGTGAATGGGCTACAAGCATGTGTCCTCTTTAAGCCCAGACACAAAGATATAATTTCACTGACTTTTCAGTCAGACAGGTCACACTCCATAAGCAAATTGCTTCACACTGGATTATATCCACCCTACATCATATTAATTTGATCATGTCTTTTTTGCTATTAATGGAAATAAATGCCCAAAAGACCTTTATCCAGATAACTTATCACTGGTTTACAGAGATGTCATTGATATGCAATGATTTATGAGCAACCATAAATTTAAAATGGAAGTTCTGCCGGAGAAAATCTGACTTCTCATAAAGTATATTTGCAATCAGTTAATCAGACACAACCAAACTCCTTTATCCTCATTATCAATACTTGCAAAAAGCCCTGTTATCACAATATGGTTGATACATACAGCCTATGAATAATAGTTTAAGCTAAGAATGAGGTTTCTACCAGAGAAGCTATGACAACTTTACATACTTCCATTGTGTAAGTTGTGGTAGCTAAGAATTGAGCAT
This sequence comes from Stichopus chloronotus, assembly GCA_021234535.1. Taxonomy (NCBI): domain Eukaryota; kingdom Metazoa; phylum Echinodermata; class Holothuroidea; order Aspidochirotida; family Stichopodidae; genus Stichopus; species Stichopus chloronotus. The sequence continues at coordinate 1,221,616 of SFZH01000008.1, forward strand.
GCCCTAAGTCCTCTATCAATATTATTCATAACAGTGAGAAGATCAAGTTTGTTATTATGATATCATTGATATGCATAGGTTGATGAATAATCATTATTTTCAATTGAAAGCTTTGTGCAAGAGATGATGTCACAACTACTTCATACAGTAAATGTAAACTTTGGGAATAGAGTAATAACATACAAACTAAAACTATGGTACTACAGAGCTAACATGGCAGTCTTTCCTTGAGATAGGTCAAAGGTCATCACATCATTATTGCTTACTGCAAACAAACAAATAACTTTAAAACTTTCTTAAACTGATATGAAAGATAACTGGAGAAATGACATTTCACAAATCAACATGCAAAAAAAAAAATGGTATGTAAAGAAAAATATAAACAATACACTCTTCTATCCAAATTGTTACAGTGTATAATTGTACACCACATATCCATATATTTGAATGACATTGCTGTATTCAAATTGAAGTAATTTCTTGATGTGGTTGTGCATTTCAAAAGTGACATGAAAATCACATACTGTATTGGAGTATTGGCTGTATTAATCATTGAAAATATTGGAAATAGCCACAAATTCCATCATATGTTGACAATTTTACAGACACATTCCTGTCTCACACCTGCATCTTGATTAAACATTAGCAAAATATGCAAATTTGTGACATCAAGAGATGGACTCGCATGATTTGCCTTATGTTATCCTTTATTCACTTAACCTTTATTTCAAGGACAATTGAGATTTCATATGCCCAGATGGTTTTATGTTGGAAACATACTTTCTTCAGAAATATCACTATCACTCACTGACATGAAACCCAGTAATTAAGAGACAATATACTATATACAAAGGGTTATCAAAAGAAATATTGACACTATGCGACACTCCATGTCATATGTTCCCATTTTCATCAAACTTTGAAAAGTCACTTCTCAAAATGGGGTACTAGATATGAACAAAATTCCAATGAATTGTCATTCAGGGTTTCACTCTGCAACTTTTGAATGAAGCCATCTCTTTTCTAGATTCATGTTACGTGACCTTGGGCAAAATCCATAAACTCAATTCTCTAGGTTGCTGTACCATGCACACAGAGGTATTGTGCTGTTTGCATTTCAACTCATAGAAAAGTTTGATCACATTGTTTCATTTATTTTAAAATCAGGACTTGAATGAAAAGAACTGCTGTGCTTCTCAAACTTGTTAAGACTAATGTTCACTTCCACCGTCTTGAACTGTTTCAAAGCCCCTCTCCTAAAATCACCATCCTGTCATTCACAGACACCCACAGCTCTCTTTTTCAGATAACTTTTTCTATTCGCAAGAACAAGGAAAACTTGCAGAAGGAAGACATAATGTGTAACTGGTTTAGAACGCCCAGATCTAGTTCAGTCAGTGTGAAGAGTGAGCTGGGTGTAATGCGGTGTTAAGAATACAAATGCTTGGTGCCATCTTAGCAAGGATGAGATGCTTATTGCCTCTTCCAGTAATTTCAAGGCGATTTTGAAGCAAAGGTATAAACAAGCGGAGGGGAACAGACCCTCTGGATATATTACTGTGCTATCTACATCACTGCAGTGATGTGTCATACCAATGCCTCCCCCATATTATCTGTGTACTCTGTAGCACTGACCTGAGACTTCCCAATGACCCCCCTGAGGGGGGTGGTGGGGACCACTTTAAGAACTACTGGTCTAAGAGAACCTTGTAAAAAACTATTTTTGTCACTTAAAGGCTTTAGGGGCTTGGACACAGGGAAAAGAGCTCATTGTCTTTGCCGCTACAACTGTGGATAAAATCATTCCATCAAAACTTTCATATGCAAATTAACTCTGAGGAATTAATCCAACAGTCTGCTTAGCAGCTTCGACTGCCCAGCCATTTGGCTGATATGTCTCATACAGTTTAGAAGAGTTTCCTGAAACAATATATGAATTTGCCTGTAGAGTACCTACTGTAAGGACTCTGTGATAACTTTCAAGGCAATGGAGTCAACAATTTATTAAGTTCATTTGGTACCAGTAATTTGGAAAGATGATCAATGCTTTCAGTGTACTGTATGTACAGAAAAATATAGGTTTTGGCAAATAATTTATACAACAGTAAGTCACCAAACGTGAAGGAAATGATACAAGAATGAACTAATAGCACATACACATTGACTTGTCTAATGTTTAGTAAGTTATAATCTGGTTAGATTAACACACTCCATACCACACAAAACATTAAACTTCCATGAGAATTGAAAAATGTAGAAGCACACTCCATCGGGCTGATGTAAAATATTAAATTACAAGACAAGAAAATGGAAGGAATTTGAACATTCTTACACCAATAGTGCAATACTGTGTGTAAAATGAACTGCATGTAGGTTTGTTTCTTCATTTAGTTTAAAATCAGTCTACTGACGAAAAATTATCATTACGGATCAATAGCGATACAAACATTACCAAGCAGGTAGAGTACAGATTCAACTAAGGTACACCTTGAACTCTCTCACAACATTCTGAAGGCAGTTTATTCCAATTGTAAACATAAGATTGTCTGATTTGCTGTTCACTTACACACATTTTACCAGTACTTTCAAGCTGCTGCCATTTTAGCCTGAGGTTCTCTATGCTCTGTTTGTGGGAAATTATGTACACATTACGGCAGCCTCTTGACTTGTATTCCGTATCAAATCTGGGGTCGTGTTCCCTCGTCACATCGACGGGCGCCAGCCAGGAACCGAGGGATACGTCTTCGGCATGGTAAAGCTTCAGGTACGGTGCATTCCTCGCCACGTAATGGACGAGATCCGAGGAGAGCACGTATCCTCCACCGAGAGCATATGGGATGTATCTATCACAGAGCACCCAATCGGCTTCACCGTACTTGCCACTTCTATGGACATGAGCTCTGCCATCAAAGAATCCCCAATACAGCCTCTCTTTACTCTTGCTTTCAAGTTCCCTTTGAAGCACATCCAGCCTTACAAAAGAATCATCATCCACTTTCAAAAGGTAATCAAATTCGACATTATTGTCCGCCCAGACCATCATTTCCAATACCTTGCGAGTTAAACTCTTGAAAGCATCTTCCACATTGGTTAGATATAAAAGATCGTGAAACTGATCGTTCTCTTTATTTAACTCTTTAAATTCTTGGTCAGTCACTGATGCTGTCCCTATTACAAATCTTATCATTACATCCTTTTTCTTCTTCTGCAGCCAGTTTTGTCGCAATTCTTCCCTTCTCACCGTCAGAGGTGGAGCAGATAAGATAAACACGATTAGAGAAGCTTTGTATTTCTTTTCGACATTGCCCGATTTGTCACGAGCAAAGACGTCTGCACTTTGACGATCTGCGTTACTGGTACACGGACCACCCGAAGGGTTGCATCTTGCCAAATACAAGAAAACTGCAATGAAAGACAGGCCTGGAATAATGATGACGAACATGTTCGTTGATCGCACCTTTCTTGCCATTTTGGATCTAGCTCTGTATTGCATTCCTGTGATGAAAAGGATCAAAGAAAAACCTGTTTGAATTGAAATTAGGAAAACAGGAACAGCAGTATAGCAATGCTGTGTCAATGCATATTATAGCCAAACTCTACCTGTACTCTTGGCATGGTAGATGGGAGTGAATTTGTTCTGAGGAGACAGGTAAGTGAGAAGTGAAGTCGCAGTTACATCAACTTCATCAAGTTCTCTTTGAGGTTTGGGCATAACTGGTCACTTTGTATGAAATTTGTCAAGTTGTCAATCAAAGTTTGCAGAGGGTCTTGTCGTGTTATTTGCAAGCACTAAGTAAAACAAGAACAGAATTTCTGTACATGTTACTTCTAAACTGCAAGAAATTAATGAAATGACAGACTAACTAGGCTACGGTCATAATGTGCCTGCAAGTACAGTACATACAGCCCAGTATACAGTAATATACATACAGTACAGTATAATACAGTAGTAGGTTCAGGATGACAAGTTGCAAATACCCTGAATTAGGGCAGCCTATATGTAAACTTTTCTAGCTTCAGAAGTCAGAACCACTGGCAAGCATCAGCTAAATGACCCATACGGGGGGATTTGTTTGGTGGTTCGAGTGTCCATTTCTGGGGACTCAAACCTTGCTCGTTCAGCTTAGCTGTTTACAGTGGTGGACTTAATTATTGTCTGATTTAGATCTTTCATGCTTCAGCTGATATGCTAGACTATTGAGATAGCCAATTGAGCTAGTCCTCCAGTCCCTATCCTCCACCCCTGCCAGACTTGGGAAAGTGGCTTTAAAATGGTGATGAATGATAAGTGGCAGACCGAGGAGTAAGTGTTTGCAACGTTACATTGACTACTGTACCCCGGCTTCATTACCCTCTGCTCACATGTCTAAGGACCTACTGTACGGCATATTGTCGAAAACAGATGGGGAATCTCCCTGGTCCGCCTCTTCGTCAGGTAACAGTTATAGTACAATAATAAAAATTAACTTTGCAAATGTACATACTGTATATGGCTTTTTACATTCTGTCGTCGATGTACAGTACTACAAACTATCCAATCAGCAATGCAACAAGCTACTGACTGAAAATGTGATCTGCAAGTAAAACCAAGCAGATGCTAAGCTGTTACGACAACATAATGACAAAATGTACAATATTGCATCTGTGTGCGACATTGACGACAGAATAAACCCCACAGACCGGGCAAGTGCTTTCATTACCCTGTAAGACCACAAACCGGATTTCTCCAACAAATAACATGCAGAATGATCAATCCAGCCGAATCCAAACTAGGGAAAGTCAGTTAAACCATTCTGGACAACATCAACAGAACACTTCATACAGTAGCTAACCCACCCAATTGAACCAATGGCGGAGCGCCGCTGAAGTCATCAACTGGTTTTCCAACATCAGAGACAAACACAAGTACTGTAGTGTACATGTTTGTCATCGCAGAGTTCTACCGCTACATTTCCGAAGAGCTGCTACAGCAAAGCTTAACTGGGTGAAAGCAATATTAACAACCTTGATCCCACCAAGATATGCAAACCATAATGCATTGCAGGGAGTCACTCCTGTTTCACAACGAACAACTCAAGGTGAAACAAAGCCATCAGTCTGCATTTGACGTAGCTATGGGGAGTTTTGACAGGGCAGAACTTTGTGAGAACATTGGTTTGTTCATACTGCTAAGGATATCAGGCATTATCCACCCACCCCACATGGGGTCTATACCACGATGATGGCCTATCGCCGCATATCTCAGTATATTGTGTGAGAAGTGCGTGCGTGTGGTCACGGATTCTAAATTCGAGCTGAGAAATGCAACTCGGCATGGCAACAGACACAAAAATTGTCCTTGGCGCATGGTTCCTCTAACATGGCTGTGTACAGTACCTGGAAATATCTAACATAAGAAATCCCTCCCTTCTAGAATTATGATATGAGGACTACAGACATTCTGCCCAGAAGAACTAGAACTACTGTAGTACCTACTAGTAGAAAAGAGTTGCATTCAAAATACAGATCTGCATGCCCGTGTCCAACTTGACACCGCATCTCAATGCATAATGGAAATGCACTGTAGTATTTTTAGAGGCTAAGTTAGCTATATACATATGGTGCATGGTGATGCTGTTCTGCCTACAGTACAGTAGTCCTGCAAATAAATTGGCACAAAATTTTGAACATGTCACAGCTCGGTAGACAGTCCTGGCATACAATCACAAGGACCCCGGGTTAGCTTCATTGTCGACTTTTCATGGAAGGCATCGTGGCTCAAACCCTTTTCAAGTGATAACTTCACAATTGTGTACATACGTGCCTCACCTGTGGTAGTCCCGGTGCCCTATGAAAATGGAGAACACAGTGACAGATATAAACGTAACTGAAAACAAGAAATGAAAGGAAGTAATTTGTCAAGCTGGAGTGGGAATAATTTGATCAACCCTGCCTTTGGCTTAACCTACGCTAAGTTAGGTCAGGTAACTTTGCCTTTGGCTGACTTTTACGATCAACATGAAAATCTTTGGGCTACGTACAGTACAAGTCAACAGTATTGTAGTATAAGTTAATGTACTGTAGTGTAAGTTACTTCAATACTTGGCTAGCGTACAAGTTAGGCCGGACGTGTATGCATACTTCTCTACTGGAACTCGCTGACAGCGTGGCAACTTCTTCGTCAAAGGGCCACCAGGAAACGTGGCTTCATAATGGATGTGAATTATCTCCGCGATAAAATCGGCAATCTCACACTGTTGATGAATTGGTGGTTCTTGCTCTACAAAATGTGTTTCGAAATTATCACAATCAGCTGTTTTGTGTTAGCTCCACGCTGGCGAATGCTTAACGACAACCCCGTAAACAAGTGGGAGTACTACCTCTTTGCAGGTTAAAAAACAGAACGTTATCTTCTCTCCATTGTACTCTAAATTATTGCCACACGAGCACCAATGAGCCAATAATGGCACCTCGATTCGAAGAAAAATCTTCAAATTCCTCACTGTGAAAGCTAACAGACCTTAGGTCAATTTAAGTGACGCTAGTGGTATGGCTATCACGTACAATCTAGTTGTGAACAAATGACACATGGGCCTTCCGATCCATGCAGCTACTGTAGCAGACTATTTTGCTTGTCAGCAAAATACAGGACTACAGACATCAACGATACGAGGTCAGAAATAGCGGAAGAGCTGAAAGCCTAATATACTTTTTAAATGGCATCCAATCCAAAGGGAGCACACATGACATTTTCTCCAACAGAAAGATGAATGGCCAGTGTCGGATTTGTCAGCAGTCGTGATGACAGGGTCCCCCCCCCCAAAAAAAAACAAAATGGAAAACTGGGCCCAGTATTGTTGTGTAGGGTCGCCTCTACAGTTATCCGAGGAACATCGAATAAATATACGTTGAATTTGTAAACGCTCCGAAAGAAGACTGAAGACCACCACCACCACCAATTCCTCTTCTTTGATGTCACGGTTGTTAATCTGAGGGCACCCTTCAAATGTGTTTCGAAAATGTTCTGTGGCCTTTAACGAGGGTCCCCGGTATTTTAAATCCGTGTTATTACAAGTGCCATTATCACTAGGGGAACTTCGGAAATGAGGCGGGGATGGAGCCGAGCTGTGACTTGGATGATAGTTGAAAGTTAGGTTGGCCACGTCTGGAGATAAAAAAAAGGCAGCAATCCATGCTTACACTGCGAGGAGAAATGTGATTGAGGTGCAATTCAGTTGGAACATCTGATGACGTCACTGACTTTCTTCAGCTGTAAAAGTCTGTATATGAGGGATTAGGTGTGACACCCTCAGACATCTGGCTCAGTCGGCAAATGAGTAATCATGCGGCAATTTTCGATTCACATCTGATTATTTTCTTGGGGGGGGGGGGCAAAATCACACCCCCCACTCCCAACGAAGAAAGAAATAAATGAAGAAAAACTAGTGTTTTCCTGTTTTAATTCAAGCAATTTTCTCCGATTTCGCACTTCAGTTTAAGATTTTTATTATACTATGCACCAAGGAAAGTTTTAAAATTATCCCTCTCCCCCCCCCCCCTTACTTAGAAATCATTGTCACGTGCTCACAAAGTGTACTATCGAACGAAGGAGTACATAGCAGTACATAGCATTTTATTTCTGTACCACACTGTAAACTTCGTCTTAAATATCCCGCCATGATTTCACGTTGAGGTCTCCTCATTTATTTGCCCCACCCCCGAAAGAACAAACTGTTAGTTACATCCGTGCTGGAGAGAGTTTTGCTATTTGCAAGGTAAAATGTTACTAACATGCAATGAACAGCTGGTAGGCTCTGATTTGGCCTATAACATAAATAATTCATCAATGAATTATATACCCAGTATGAAATTCTCTTATCACTCCCTCCGAGTCAACACAATTCGTAGTGGAAGAGTAAATTTCCCACCCCCCCCCCCCCTTTCTAAGTAGCTGAAACTCACAAGGTCAGATCTGCGACGGGAATCGTTGCCGGCATTTTATGCAAACTGAGAAGCAGTTTTTATAAAAAAAAAAAAAATCCCATTGCTCGCCACACGCCCTCAACAGGTAGGCCTATAGCAGCGCTTAGATGGTGTCATTTCTGATTTCCCCTATACTGCTTACTATAACCTTTTACCCCCTCCTCGTCCTCCAAGGATGAAAAACCGAGTTATACTTCTGCTTATTATGTATTCTCACTGTCCGAAACTGGCGGGGCCGTCACACAGTTGAAAAAATGCAATTCTTCAACCTATATGAAAAGGAAATCAGTTTATTACAAGTGGTGGTTCACATCATGTTTTTTTTAAGTGATACAAGAATCATAATGGATTATACTCATCCTCTTCTTTCATTTTTTTTCCTTTTGAGTGACTTGACAAATACTCTTTTGGTTAAACATATTCGCGGATCTGTTCTTATTCTTTACTCTTTTTTTTGGGGGGGGGGGATGTTGTTTCCACAAATAATGTTTGGCAATAACTACTGAGGTCATTATCTAAGCTGAGCAAAAAAACTTAGTATTTTCAAAAGCTAAAGATGGCACTCATCAAACGGCGTTTCCCGACTTATTTGTGCGGCATGTACCCAGCCTTGAAATATAGATATCATGTCTGCAATTAATCAAGTCATGTGAAAAGAAAAATCAATCTATTAAAAAGTGGTAAGACAAATCAGTGTTTTTTAAAGTTAATACAAGAACCATAATGAGCTACGCATCTTCTTTCATTTTTATCTTTGAAATTCTTGACAAATATCTTTTTGTTAAACACATTGGGGCACCGACGCCTAGAAATTGGGGAGGGGGTACGCAGAGATTGAGAGATTGTTTGAACTAATTATGTTTGTTACTAACTGGCGGGGTTACTATATATCTAAGCAAAGCGCCGCCATAAGTTGGAACGTACAAGAAAATTTTGGCTTTTCAAAACCTCCAGGTGACAGGGAAAGACACTTCCGGTGTGTACTCGAGCTGCAAGTACCCAGCCTTAAAATGTCGGCAAATTATCAATTAACGATAAAACATTTCATGGAAAAATTGCAATAATTTGGATTGATCTTATCCAGAATATGCTATTGCCATTTCCAGAAAAGTTAATCAACAGCTTAGACATGCAAACGATTTTTCGATTTTTTTTTTTTTTGAGACATTTTCAACTACCAGGTAACCTTAGATAAAATCTACTTCAACATTATACATTTATTGCAATCAATTTTCCTGATAAATTGTTGTCCACGTGCAAAGTTCCAACAATATCTACCCTCTGGGGATTAGTTTTTTATTAGTTTGCTACAAACATCGACGATTTCATAATAATATATACAGCTAGGTCTTGCAAATAATAGCCACCTTGATTAGAAAAAAATGTTATGTAATAAAGTATTTTGTTAGGTGGGGAAAGCATGAGATGAGTGATGGTTGGTCTGGAAAAGAGTTGTATAAGAGAGGAAGTGTTCCCCCGGCCCCCCCCCCCCCCCATTCCCTTTTGAGATTTTTTTTCACGTATAGGTAACCTTAAATTCAATATAGAGCAATATTTTTTTTGAAGTGCTTTAAAATGTGCTGCACTGGGATATGAAAATTGCCAACTGGTATTTGACATTTTCTGTCTATCGTCGCACCTACAATCTGCGACAAAAATAGTTGGAACAACCCCGCTCCCCCGATTCAATGTTGTTAGTGTGAGATGTTGGAGAAATTCGGAGTGACCAACTTTGTACGGGGGGGGGGGGGGTGGGGAAAGTTGAGTAGTGTTTAATTTACCAATTGAAATGCAGTTGAAACTACTACTTAGAACTAAAATATTGTTCCAACAATTTTGTCCCTGATTTCAGGCTGAAATATGTAAATTTCCAACTGGCATTTCAGATTTATTGATAAATTTTCAATTACCAATTAACCTCACACACAATCTGGTGTAACAGCTATCTTTCTATGTCGTAAAATGTGCTAGACTGAGATATGAAAAATTGCAACTGATATTTTAGATTTTCTGACCATCGTCGCTTTGTTACTAAATTGTGAGACATTCAAATGATATTTCAGATTGATAGAGAAAGTTTTAAAATTACCTGGTAGGTATAGACACAATCTGGTGCAATATTTGGCATTTTAGTATGCCATAAATTGATCTAGACTGATATATGAAAAATTCAAACAGGTATTTCAGATTTCCGACTATGGTCGTTCTGACAATTGTTGGAGGGGAAAGGGGGTTGAGACACACCGACAGCCCCCCTATCGGTCGCGACTTCCATGGGTGCGTGTATATAGCAATGTACACTGATGTACATTAGAGCATGGGTGGATTAATATATAGCGTCTTACTTTAAATGAATGAGCTTGTGAGAAGAATCGCTTGGAATGAAATCATGGCATACTTTAAAAAGTGTAATAAGTCGAGCTTATCTTGACTAATACCACAGTCGACGTATTTAACGTGTGTAAACGTTTTGTCAATCAAAGTTGCTTTGATGCACAAACTGTCGGCCGGGTAAAATTTGGCCGTATTTTTTCGCCTCTGAAGTATCACGAACGTGGTACTCCGTTTGAATTGGTCTCATCGTTAGATTTTGCTACAAATTAGGAATTTATGCATTCAAGCTACTAATATGTACGTCTTTTTTAATCAGTTTGAAATATCACCTCGCAGTTTAAGCACTTTACGTGATTAATTTAGCTTTTTTTTAGCCCGCCACGCTGAATTCCTTTTGCAGTCGATTTTTAGCTGTCACGTACAGGAGATGAGGTTTTATTCACATTCTGCAATAGAAGTGGAGGCCGTTTATGGAGGACAGTAAAAAAGACTTATCCTTGGAGTTCCCCCGATGTGTAACAAAGATAGGGTCAATCAAATATAAAAGCATCTGTTGTAGCCTGGGAAAAAAAAAAAACACAACGTATGTTACCAAACTGTGTTTGTCGCCCTCTTTCTTGCAAAGTTTAGCCGAAATCAAGTGCATTGCTGTTTGGCATGCAATTTGACACGTGATATCAAGTTGAACTGAATGAATTAACTTAGTTATGACTTAACAACAATCTTAATTGTTGCATGAAAACTGTTATGTAATGAATTAATCATCTACCAGACGGGCTTAAGGGTTTCTACTTCAAGATCGGATTTGACAACTGGTGTTTAAACAGTTATTTCAGCAAATGGTATAAAAGATTACGATTTTGTAAATCCACACTTTGCTGCCAATAGCCTGCCAACCCATGTTCAGTTAGACTAGGAGGAGATATTTGTCCTTCCACTTTTGTGGCATGAAACGACAAAAAAATAACATATTACTGAAATAGCCTCAGTAAAATTATTAATTTGCAAACCTACTTTCTACAAAATGAAAGAAAAGTTTCTAATTAACCTTTACAATACTGGAGACTGACGGTGCCATTTCCTGCAATCTGGGAGCATTTCCTTAAAAATTCTCTGTTCGTTACTGGCCAACAAATGGTGATCTTCCGCTTTATGGAGTCACCGCTGCTTGGCTTTCCACTTCAACCCTTTGTCTGCAGCCTCGCCCCCCCCCCCTCCCCCCGTTATGAAAAAGTCTGGTTGCGTCACTGATAGAAGTTCAGATAAGATGTGCCTCTATAATTTCAAAATCAATCCGACACCCATGCGTCGTTGAGTTATTTTGGAAATTTTCACCGAGATGGTGGAAACTATGGAAATCTTAGATTGCCATTGTGGATAGTTGAAATAAAGTAACTAGACCATCTCAACATTCTCTTTGTTATCTCATATATCCAAACCATGTAAACATACTGTATTTGTATGGTATGTAAGGTATCTCAACTATGTTAACATCATTTTTTAGTATCTCAGGTACATCTACAATGTCAGCATCCTCTTTGGTATCTAATACATCTCAATGATGACATCCTTTTTGGTATCAAAAGTATCTCAACAATACCAACCTCCTATTAGGTATTTCAACAATGTCAACATCATTTTTATATCTAAGGTATCTCAGCATTATCAACATTTTTTTTCTCTTGGTATCTAAAGTACCTCAACAATGTCAACATCTGTTTTGGTATCTAAACATAATTAACATCCATTTTGGTTCTTTGCTTCAGCGACGGAACCGGCTATCCAGTCATGTTGGTTCGTGTGTGTTTATGCGTGAGAGTGACTGCGTGTGTGGGCAAAGAATAGGGTGTTCATTTTGGCGCTAAACATTAATATTATGGCAATCTTGGGCTTTCGTACAATGTTGTCTTAACTTCAATAACCTACATCGTTATTAGGTAATTGGATCCGTAGCAGTACACTGTTAGGTAATGATCACAGAGAGAAAGTTTCCCCTTTCATGCTATATGGATGCTTATTGTACATCGATGCAATGATTGAATTTTCTTTAGTGTAAAAATGATGGGGATTCTATGCAGTGGTACAAAATAACAGATAATTAACATCGGTGACTAGTAGTACCTAACTCGTGTGAACTACGATTGTGACGAGGCTTTCAGCTCTCTGTGTATGGACCTTATCTTATCACAATTGCTATGAATCGCTCGCTCTGAGTTGACGTCACTCTCAAGATAAATACCTCACAATCTTTTTGAATCTTGTCCAAAGAAGTAGACTCGTCGAGATCATTCTCTTCCAGGCACGCCTGAAGCTTTTTCACCAGTGGGGGATCGATTTTACCACAAGTGGAACATTTTACCCGACCAAATTAAAACTGATTATATATGTTGCTAACATAGGCCTACTATCATAGGCTGAGTGGAACTCCAGATCTCGTGGGTGGGAAATTCGTTCGAACCCCCTAAATCTTCTCCCCCCACCGGATAGAGACCTGCTGTTCAACATCCAAACCACATATTTAAATACCTTATTTGAATATGATGACATGAAGATTATCCGTGCATCTAGCTGCGTTGTGATTTGATTCACAAAGAAAGTAAACATGGTGAGATCGGGGCATTCTTGCTGAAATTTTGAGGGCTTTCTTATTACCAAGTAGATCACGTTTCCTTACAGTATTTTAACCTTTTTAGTGGTGAAATTTCAAAGAACACATTCAGTCCGAAATAAAAAAAAAATTAACACTGAAAAGTTGGGATATTATCATCTCTTTACATCTATTTGACTTCCAATTGACATAAAATCTTCTCTGGTTCACACAAGTGAGATTACCAGAAAAGTAAAAAAAAAATGATAATAGAGTTGTCATATTACCACTCCATAGAGGGTAATTGTGATCTTATTTAAACTTCATGAATGGTAAGATAAGACAGTGAAGATTGAATCTATTACTTAAAAACATTTACTTGTCCATGAACAATGAACATGTTTCAATTTTTCTCACTATTCATAAGAAAGAATAACAACAAATGGCAACAGTCACCACTATTATATTTGATTTCCATACTTTTCCCCTCAGCTATGAGTGAGTTAACATATGTAGTCTAATAATACGTCAACCTGAGCCTTAGTGTTTCAGTCCCCAAGTCCTGTTTCAGTTTCAAAGTTATTACCTATGCTTACTCCTGTTTTGAGCATATTTTGGACAGTATACGTTTCCTTACAAACTACAAACCAAAAATGTAATGAGATTCATGAAATTAAAATGGAAATTAATACTCTTAATATTGGGCACATGTGCCAATACAGGAATAACTGGCAGCAGCTTCCTTTGAGGGCAAAGATGTATGGAAATGTACGGCTATGTTGACTTACTACAGCATTAATGTTTGTGTTCCTCTGTAGAGCGCTTGCAATTTAAACGATGAATTCGACGACATAACTATGTTGTAAACTCTCCACAACAACGCAAAGTATACATTTTCATTTCAGGCTATTGGATATTACACAATGAATTTGTTACTGGACCATCTTGCTTCAAAAAATAGTGAACGGACAACCACACTGCTGTTGGTCGACACATCAGCAACAACATAAGACCTGTAGTGTAGTGACGTGTCTATATGCTTCTAATGTTTCATTCTACCTCTTGCCTTGGTGGCAAAAGTTACAACACAACACACCCAAAAAAAAAAAACAGAGAGCACTTCGGCAAATGGGAAGAAGAAATGGAGGCAGACTGTGGAACAGCAAATCGGGGGTAGAGAGTTGCTGGAGGTGACAGCAATGTTATTCACGTCATTCCATGATTCATGATCACTAAGAGAGGAAGAAAGGGCCTCACACAGACAGATCGAAGCCTTAAAGTTTTGGGTCTAGGAACCCTTTGCTCTGCTGAAGGCAATAGCTACAGCGGACACCTTGTAGATAAATGAACTAATCGATACTATTGGACAAAACACCGATGAGAAGGCGAATAATTACGGTCATGTTGCACAGAGCGCTGAGTGCTGACATGATTTAAAATTACATCAGTGGGTGTACGTTAGTGAATGGCTCTATTGCCCTTCCAATTAGACCTCATAGCTTGTCCTTGTACTTCGACAAAATGGTCTTACTTCTTCTGTGTGCCTTGATGTAACACTACAATTACAACTTGCAATTTCTTGCACCCATATAAGACACCCACATTCAACCAAAGGTAACTCCTTGTCCCTAGAAGACACCCATACTTTCTCAAAAGTAATTCCTGTTGACAGGTTTACTGTCCCTAACACACCTTTGAAACAACATTTTGACAAGGCTATGAGAAATTAAAAAAAACACAACACTTCTCATGCTGTCAGTGTGTGGCAATTATTCTGTTTGTCCAAGCACATTTATGATTACCAAGCATTGAGTAAAAGTTTTATTCAGCTTTTCACTACAAAAAACTAACATGCGCCGGCTTTGGACACAAATTAGTTTCACTTCCGCTAAAAGTCATATGCAACCCTCAGTTTCAAAGCTCTATGGCGATTGCCTGGAGGAGGGCTATCAAGTAAAAGAGAAACACTGCTACCATCACATGCAGCTGTGTAGATCGACTGTTAACAAACATATAGCTTATACAACCTCTTAGTACTTTGTAGTACCTTGTGTGCAGTGACCATTGGATAAATGGCCATGAATATTAAGTTCACCAAGTTTTGGGTTCTTTGAAAAGAATGTTTGACTATTGGAGGTAGGCTCTTCGGGGCAGCAGTCATATAGGGCAGCTGCTAAAGAGGTGCTACGTAGGCTAATTTATGATGGTCTCACATAATCTTTCCTGTAAGATAAAGGTGTTAACATCATTCTATTACAGCAAATATTACAGAGAAGAACCGAACAAGGTCAGACTTATCAACCAGTTTCAAAATAGAGCAAGCATTACAACCAAGAGTATTTCAATGATGTTATTTCCAGCTACTACACTTTGGCTTTATATTAGAGGCACAAACTGGTAAATACCTGATAACGGTTAAACTAAAAACAAAAAAAGTCTAAAGCATCACACATCAAGGTCAATTGGATGACCCCTAAGAAAGTCTACCTGATCTTGTCACAGTAACAACAAAAGGCCAGCATGTGGAGACTTGTCAATTCAAAACATTGCTTAATTTTTAATTTCAAATAAAAATATGTTCTTTCTGTCTATGGGGAAGATCATCAAGCTCCTACATCTTCTACCACGAGAGCCACTTTGGATTTTGGGTGACAGAAACTGGGTTTGAAAATGAAGGATTGAGCCACCAAAGACTTCTGAAATTCAGCTTCTTTCGATCGTTAAATTCTACAATAAAAGCTCCAACCAGTCACAAACAAAGATGGGCCTTCCACAACCTAGATGCAAATGCTTAAAGTACTATAACATGTATAATTTCTTCAGTGAGACACAGGGGGTCACTTTTGTGCAAAGTATAGTATGCCAGGGAAAACTTAAATGTTTACACTTTGTAAAGTACTCTGAGGCCATTATGAGTTTCCTGTGGTCAGCTCTTTTAAAACACTACACATGTTTGCATTTGCATTGAAGATTGCCCTCTTTGTGTAACAAACTGAGATGCAGAACCAGATAAATTATTGTCTGCATGTACTACTAAAACAATTTGATTGAAGGAAACTAAAATATTGAAACGGATGGGAGGTGCGGACAGGTATGCTGCACAAGACATTGTGATAGAGGAATATTAGCTGGAGGTTCTTGTAATTTGAATTAATGCTATATACCAAGCAAATGAAAGTCAGCAAGTACTAATATGAAAAAGAGTCCAGTTGAACATTTGCAACAACAGCACTTTAAATGATTTGGACTGCTAAGAATCATGAGAAACCAGACTGCTCATTTGGTGTTGTTTAAAGTAAGTTACTTTTGCATTGCAAATTCCTTCTCCACCATCTTCTTATAGGCATCAATTCCTCCCTCCATGGCTTTCACGGTGCCCGATCCACACACCCATAACTCCTTGCAGACCATTCGTATTAAACTCTCGTCGTGAGATACGAGGATGACGCCACCCTGTGAAGTAAAAAAGAAAAAAATCACAAGCAGGGTAGAGATATTTTTGTAATAATTGTGTTAAACTGAAACACATACTTCTAACTTAACTCAAAAGAACTAATTTTGTAGCAAAGGCAAACAAAATTAGAGAGATACCAACATGGGAATCCGGAATTCATTACCACGAGGGAAGAGTGGTGAACACTGTACATAACCAAATGTTTCCAAATTCCTCCATATAAATCAAATAGTTTTAATAATTTAAATTAATTAAACTCTATACTGCCTTGTATAATTCATCATTCCTGTTATCTAAGATGACCTGTGACCTAATTAAACTGACTCAATAAAACATACTTCCAATTACCCATAAAATAACCTCAAGATGCACAGCTGAAAATGATAAATAGCTTTGTTTGTTATAGCCTGAATATGGCACAAATCCTTTTATCCATGTTTAATTGTCAACCTCTGCAGTTTTCTTCCATCTTTGACACAATTGATACAAATTTGTTTATTTCTGTCATATGTTGGGCAATCCAGCTGCATGGAAATTACTTTCAAATAATACAACCAACCCTTATAAACAATACAATAAAGATCGCTACATGCAGCATCAAAATTAGTGAAATATTTTGGTGGAGGAAAAAGGTGCTACGCAGAAATGGTTGTGCACAGCAATTTTTCATTTAAGTGTAGCAATTTTCCCTGACAATAAAACTCATTTATTTTCAAGTGTTATTGTAGAGCTCTTGAGGCTCCCAACCTGTGTAATTGACGTGGAAATACAAATTGTTTCATAACTTGTGATTTGTTTTCCCTCTCCGAGATAAACTGCTAAAAAATTTGCCGACATGATTCCTGACAAAGCCATGTGATGATGAGTGTTGTCATTCAATTCTACTGCACTTGTTTTCCTTAAACTTTTGCAAACACTGTGCAGAAGGGCATTACAGAGATAGCTATGGATTTCATAAAGTACATCACAAGTGTGACAAAGTGTAGCTGATACTAGCTGTTTCAATCACTGGATACATGCAAAATACAATGTAGCAATTCTTCCGCCTGGTGTATCTACTTGCTATGAGCAGTGTTAATTATATCATTCACCGAAAGTAAGCAATCCCACAATGGAAAAAGTTGAAAGTCGAAATCTATCATTTTTTTTTTTACAAAAACATTAATAAAACAATAACATATAGTTTGTATAGTTTGTCCACTAAATAACTACCGGACAGATATGGCAGATGCATGCTATAAACAATACACACTACTTGTATAACTATGATACACAATCACTTAAATGTGACCAACCTTAAATTTGTTTAAG
This sequence comes from Stichopus chloronotus, assembly GCA_021234535.1. Taxonomy (NCBI): domain Eukaryota; kingdom Metazoa; phylum Echinodermata; class Holothuroidea; order Aspidochirotida; family Stichopodidae; genus Stichopus; species Stichopus chloronotus. Next base: position 1,239,264 of record SFZH01000008.1, read on the forward strand.
GCATTTCCAAGTCCTTCTACTGTTTCTATATCTAAATGATTGGTAGGTTCATCTAGAATAAAGAAATTTGGACTGTAGGGAAAAAAAGAAAAATAGAAATAGTTTCAGAGAACATTTGAAGCGACTGGATGACTTATTTCTTAGAAACATTAAAATACATAAATGCAGTTAAGAGGAGAGGCTGTGATGCATGAGTTTTAATCAAAGAATTTTTACAAGAAGAGAACTATAAAATGAAAGGAACTAAAATGACTGGTCACAATAACTGGTTTAACGGCTGATAATTGTTGTGGTTGGAGCAGATAATGGTAGAGAAAACATGTTTCTTTGCAACGATGGACAGTACACAATGATCCCAGACTTCTCAATTTAAACTAATTAAGGAACAACAAGCCACTGTTTAACACAGGAAATACTAAGATATTTTGTTCCCTGAATCTCTACAATCATTTTATCACATTTCATCCAAAAATAATTTGAATGAAGGTCACTGATATATCTAACAAACAAAGAAACATAAATCTTTATCAATATTTGATCAATAAATCAAAATTTTGTATATTAGTTTCATAATGAAATTATGCAAACTCATTTCAATATGTCACTTATTAAAACATTTGAAGACAACAAAATGTCTCATAAATCACAAGAGTGCCAGGGCTCAGTGTTGCACAGAATGCTCGGTGTAGGTTCCGCACATTGGATGCGTGTTGCTCGTGTGTACAAGTCAACAGTCACTGAAAACTCAATCATTTAAAGTGATCAATAGCACAGACTAAAATGCAGAAGCAACGACATTAACTTATTCTGATGCACTTGATTCATGAGACGGTCCACTGGTTTGCATATTCATACTAGGGCAGCATCATGGCCTTTACTAATATGATGAGTTTTTCTAATTGTTTAATAGTCTAAGTAAATAAAGCTGTACAGTGACACCCACAGCACAAATATCATAATATTACATTGATCTGGCTTAAAGTGGACATACTTTGACATGTTCATGATTGCAAAAGCAACACGACTTTTCTGTCCTCCGGACAAACTCGATACCGGCCTCGTGGCAAGTTCCCCCGTGACCCCAAACCCGCCAAGTATAGTCCTGTATTCTTCGACGTGTTTCCCTGGAGAGGGAAGTTAAACACAAGAAAGAATGTAACAGCTGATTTGGAAAGTACACAGATAGACGTGTGGAAAAACAGAGGACTGACATTATGTTAAAATACACACTTGAATTTCTCTTCATCAATGAACATTTGGTGCACTGGTAGAGATGTTGAGGATTAATTTTACAAAACTGAACAGCCCCAGAACTTCCAGAGTTAAAAGAAATGACAGTCAAATGATGTTGTGGTTCCTTTACAAATATTGTTGGCAACTTTGGGTACAAGACTTTTCGGTATTCTGCCAAATCCTTGACACAAATGACAAGAAGTACAACGGTCTTTCAACATTGAGGGATGTGTGCTTTTATATGCAAGGTTGAAGTTCAAAGCAAGTTTCCCTTCTTTGGAGAGTGAATTTTATTCAGACCAAAACATCTGCAGTACTTGAGGTGAATCTTGACCTCAACAAGAAGTAACAGCTTTCATCTACAGTACCAAGCAAAGGTTGCCTACACTTATTGTCACCTCAAGCAAAATTTACTTCTCAAAATACTGCATTTATAATGTCATGTCAAGAATCAGCTGCTCAACAACCTATAAGGCAAGTGTTTGCACCTGGCAACCAGTAACCTGGATACTTGACCGAGAATTAAAGGACCCACTTCTAAAATTGCTTCCCGGATCCAAAGTTTCACTAATGTACCTTGTTCATGTGACAATACTCAGCATGTATGCCTCAGTAACAACACTTCCTTGACATACCCATATGCAAGACACATGATGTTACACTAACCAGCAAAGTAAAATATCTAATCATGACTTCACAACAAACTCCTAGCCTAACTGTGGTCATATTTTCAGGTACAAAACCAAGTACGGATTGCAAGCACCTGTGTCCAAATTTTGCACTTGTTGCAAACACTAAATTAGACTTGCAGTTCACATTACAATTACTTCGGCAGATGTGGTGTTTGGATTTGACCTTCTAAGCATGGCAAAGGCAGGAAGTACTCCTGGGAAGTCATTTTGACCCATAAAATACAAAAACACGAATCTATAACCTTGAGATAAGAATTTCCATTAACAAAAGACAACATGGTAAGTCAGCATAGGAGGTAGTTTGGGGAACTTTTACTCACCAGGATATCTAGAAGCACACACTTCAATAGCATTCTTTGTTAAATCCATTTGATCTACATGATGTTGACTAAAGTAACCTATCCTCAGGTTACGGTGGATGTGACATATACCGCTCGTTGGACTTAACTGGCTCAGTATCAGTTTCAGAAGGGTGGTCTTCCCTGAGCCGTTGTCTCCGACCTTAATGATTGAACAAGACAAACCATTTCATGTACTTGGCTTTTCAAAAGTTGCACATTCAGCGAGTAAATTTTTAGTTTTGTCCAAAATATGTAAAATTCGACAATAATTTGGTGAGTAGCCACAGCCTGATATCAGTGAGCAACCACTGTCAAATTTTTCAGTGAGTAACTTTGGTCAATGTTTTCAGTGTTTAACCACTGCCTGAGTTCAGAAACTAACCAATGCATGGTTTAAACAGGTACAAATTGTCATTTTTACTGTTCTTTTAGTGTTAGTTTTTATTACTTTTGCTAATTGTTAGTTTTACTGCTCACATTAATTGCTTTCACTTGACATGGAATGACATGGTCAATTCAACCTGCCAATAGTGTGTCTCATTCAGAAACATTACCATTATTACTTTATAATTGACAGATACCTACAGTATTCTTAGTTTCAGTCTTGCTTTCAAAACATCTCAAGTTGCAAATATCATCAGAATTATTTGCACCAGTGACCAGCAACTTGCCAGGTCCTACATACATCTGGCATGCACATCAGGCATTTCATGGCCTCGATACCTGCGATGAACTTTGTCTGCCATTACTTTTACATTTGTGACAGTATTGTTTATGTGAAGGGTTGTACTTACTATACAGATTCTTGATTCCAGATTTGCAGAGAGGTCTACGCTAGTAAAGATAGGTTTATCTCGACTGTAGTAAAACCCGACCTCATCTAGTTGAATTATGGGAGGAGAAAGCTTATCCACATCTCCAGGAAACCTGAAGTGAAGGTTAACACCATAATTGAAAGTTTAAGGCTCCTTTTGTTATTCTGAGACTGAGAAAGATGGCTTTGTTTTTGTTTTGTTGTGCATTTATATTAATTAATTCTTAGCATAAAGGTGCAACAACGGGCCATTGTCTTTTTCTCTGAAAGGTTCTCACTTAAAGTAAGGCAGATTAATTCATTTGAAGGATATAAGACTTTTCAAGTTGACTTATTCTTGCATAGGAACATCACACTGGCAGTCAAGTACTTTCTTACCCATAATCTTTCAGCTGAATAAAAATATCAGAAAGGAACATTCACACAAACCCTTTACATGCTATGGACTATGACACTCACAGAGGGAAAGAGATTCTTCCTACAAGACATTCCACGAAATATTTTAATCAGCAAGACCAAATCTCCTTAGTACAAGGTAAAATTTTCAAATTCATGGAGCTTCTTCACATCCAGTGAATACATCAGCAGGGCACTCTCCGTTATCATGATCAACAAAATGAAACTGCATTTCATTTCTTCGAGCACAACATGAAAGGAAAGTCAGCAATCACTGGAACATGTACACAAAATGCTTTACTTTTTATTCTTTATTTGCAGGTTTCCATTATTGTAGACCTCAAGGGACCATTCAGAATCAACAGGACACTGCTGACATCAAACACAGAATATATATACCTGTGTCCATTTACCCCTTTTGAGATGCTGACCATCATGTCTATCAAAATTCACTTTAAAATTCACCATAATAGAAAACAGGGTATTGCTTCAACATTGGAAAACTACTGCTCTTAAGGTAACTTTTACATTAATGAAGGTCTTGATTTAGAGCACATTTCACGAACATGAAAAAATCCAACAGTATCATTTTTTGAGGGCAAGTACACAACTGGACTATAATGGAAGTAAAAGTAGCAAATGACATCTTTCACATGTGAGACAACACTCACTACAATCACTGGCATGGAATATTTTAAGGATATTCTGGTAAATATGTGCCATATCCAAACAGCTGTAACTTAATTTACAACAAAAAACAATGGAAAATACAGAGCAACTTTAAGTACTTTTGTCATCGCTGTACTACAATTCAACATTTAACACATGCCACCAGAGTATCCATGAATGCTAACAAAGCGTATCTGTTAAATACAGGGCATTGCCTCATGCTGACCTTTGCTAATTACCACCCTCACAATAAACCCAGATGATTTCAAAGTCAGTATTGCAGTGACCAGATTCTAACTGAGAGGTATCTGTTAGTCTTGTGGATCTACTGTGGGTAACATGACTGTCCATGTTGATCTACGTTGACCATGAAGATTTTCCCAATATGTTAGCATTTAGAATTTTAAATTGTACATACACACGCCATTCATGAAGTCGATCATGTTATGTTATGCCCAAAATATCAACCTTCGTGAAAGTATGTATAATATCCAATCATACTAACACTTATATTGGATCATTCTAAGGACAGTTTTATGTGAAAACGCAACAATGATGTTGAAAGCAACCACGTAGCAAACGTAGACAAAGTAAAGCTCACCTAAACGTCACATCTGCCTCTCGTACGACTGGTTTTAATTCTGGACTGGAAAGAAAACATTAATTCATTAATGATGAGGCACAGTTCATCAATTTCTATAATTCTAACTTAAATAGGCATGTGAGTACTTCCTAATTTTACTTAATGTTCCTATAACAACTTAGTGACTTTACATAACATTCCTTGAATGGCTGGTAGTGACAGTATTTAGAAAATGTGACAATATCGAAGGTTGGCAAGTATACACATTCCAAGAGACAAAGTTCCACTACATTTAATAACCATTTCCACAAATGTTGCAAACATACCATGGTGATATCAATTCCTGCACAAAAATATTTGTAATGATTAATTGCACTAATATTGTAGAAAATGTGAAATTTTGTGTGCATTTTACAATGTGAGTATTGACTTTATCTAGTTGCATTTTGAAATCAAATTACTTATTCTTGTAACTTCTCTACTAAGTTTACTTGTCACCATCTGGAAAACCCTTGATCTAAGATGATGACAAAACTACCTCATAAGGTGACATCACTTGAATCATAAGAAGGCGACATCACTAATAAAATGGGTAATAAAATGCTGTTAGGGTACCCAGGTACCCACGTTACTCGTAAAATCACCAGAGACATCACTTGCATCATACGGTAACATCACTTAATCAAAAGTTGACATCACTTGAATCATAAGAAGGTGGCATCACTAATACACAGGGTGACATCACTTGAATCATGAGAAGGTGACAGCAATAGTCCACTACCTCATAATGTGACATCACTTGCATCATGAGATGGTGACATCACCACCTTACAAGGTGACATCACTCACTTGCATCATAAGATGGTGACATTACCACCTTACAAGGTGACATCACTCACTTGAATCATGAGAAGGTGACATCACTACCTTATAAGGTGACATCATTCACTTGAATCCTAAGAGGGTGACATCACTACTTCATATGGTGACATCACCCAATGTGGTAACTTCACTTCCTGATAAGGTGACATCACTTGAATCATAAGAGGGTGACATCACGAATCATAAGGTGACATCACTTGAATTATAAGAAGGTGACATCATTTACATCATATGATGAAGATATCATGGTAAAAGCACTTGATCACAAGATGGTGATTTCATTTGAATTAAAAGATGGTGACATCATGATGACAT